>CM060980.1:201834503-203062003 GCA_030765065.1 Deroplatys truncata | reverse complement strand
TTCTAAAAAATGGCTATAATGATTTCAGTTAAAATACAATATATTAATGATATTACATGACAAATAAAATGTATATCTTGAATTTTCTGGGAATAGCCTGTGAAGTCCTCTTTACTCGGAAGGAATTTTGTATAACCTTGTATAACTGATAAACGTTAAGCGATAGACAAAAACATAGCAAAAAAGAAATGTAGATCTCTTTGAAACACACAATTTATTTCAAATAACCTTTTTTGTGGCATCAGCCATTTCCAGAATATCCGTTATTAATGGTTTGAATTGTACAGTACTTAGCCATCCTTTTAATCTTGTCTACTTTCAGTTGTTTCTCGCGATGTCATGGAAACAGTATGGAATTTTAAGGCCAGCATATAGTGTCCAGTTGTTAAACATTTGACTATCGCTGTTCTCTTTGTATCTATAACGAAATGTGTAAAGTAGCTATTTCTGCAAAGGTTTATCTGCATTAAAATGAATTAGATATGACAATAAACCTTTGTACAACCTGTATACCCACTAATAAACTACAGAGGGTAAAGAAAATCATGTGAATGTAACACATCAGAAATTTTTTTTAAAACCCACATACAATCACGTATATTTAATGTGTTGCATGTTATGTTGTGCTTTGGTTTCCCCTGAATTGTGAGCTGGTTAATGTCTTCATGTGTTTACATCAGGTTGAGTTCTAAGAGTGCAGTGATTATAGAAGTAGGAACAAAAATAATCCAACTGTTATTTTGGAACTGTTACATGAAGTCAAGAGAAGCCTATAAACCAGACTAAAGTAACACCTAAGAAATTTAAAATTTCAGCAAACAGACAAATCTGCAGTAGCTCACTAGAACACAACATTAAACAGGAACTAAGGCTTTTAAAACAGGTCGCAGTATGGGATAAAAATCCACATTACTACACAGAAATGAATTTTGATATTCCACTGGTAGATGACAGTAAAGTTCTCCATCGCTCCACTCTTAGAACCAAACCTGATGTAAACACTTGTCATTAACTACTGCCCATTCCAAACCAGAGTGCCTTTCACTGAAAACAAACTCTTTGTATTATCCGCGCGAAAGTAGTTTGCAATCCCCGCCCATAACGGCTGCTTGTTCCCCTCTCACGTGCTTGTTGAACACTGTTTAAATTTATAAAAATGCGCCCTACGTGAGAATCATAATTCAAAATGCAACCTGAAGTAACAATCAATTTTATAAGTATGCGGAAATGAACATTTTAGTTACGTTAATCCTCTGGCAAAAGTGCAACACCCAAATCCGAATCCTCCGAAGATGACTCTGCTGCCATATCGTAATCAGAACTACTCTCCAAAATAATGACAAGCTTATCCACAATTCCACAGCACTGTCGCATACAAAACAAGTTCCCACATTTTATCCTCTTCTATATTCTGTTATGTCTGTTTATATTCCCTGCTCGCTTTGGTTACACTTCTCACTGAAACGCCTGTAAAATCCGATATTAGTTTCGTAGTATGCACTAATACAAGTGTTGGGTATTTTTCTAATAGTGAGTTAAATATATGAAGAGCTGTTTGTTTTTCGCCACTTTTTAACTGTTTCCTGCTTTTGTGTTTGAATAGTTTATTCGCACTACACGCACCTTCCTCTGCCATGTGAACTCAAATACCAACTGACTAAATCACAAGATTTGACCTGAGCTGAGCATATGTGTACTAGCGTATTATGAATGCCTGTTCGCTTATCATATTTCCTGTGTTATGCAAATTGTTTATTTGGTACTCAGATAGCACCTCTGGGAATTCATTGCTGCATTTCTTGTATATGCAAGAGAATGGCAGTCATGCATACAGTTGATATTAACAAGCAAGATACTCTCGGTTAGCGCAACAGCAAACAAAATCATATCTTGTAATCTCTTAACAGTTAGTATATATCCATTACCTTTAGCAATGAGTTCTCATGATAAGCGCAATAAAATGTGCACTTCTATACCTTTCTTGCACTATTATTTCATAATATAATACATGTATTAAAGAACTATTTACTTTAGTGTAAGTGTATGTTCTTAGGTTCGTGACAAGCAGGAGCACGTGCTTTTGTTTACATCAGAGGGAACTCTGGTTTGGAATGGACAGTAGTCTGCAATATGCAGGAAACTAAATCACACCATAACATATAGTACCTTAAATACGTATGATTATCTATGGATTTTTAAATATCTTAGTTAAACATAATGCAAAGCTTTTGGCTAATATGAAATAGTAAATAATATGAAGGGTAAAAGTAAAGAATGTTGCATTTAATTCTGTTTGGTGTCTCTTGCCTCTTCTGCATTCATACGATGATGACCAGTTACTGGGATGATAAGGCTACTTCTGCAGGTGCTATTAGCTTGGTAAGTGACAATAAAAGTGGAATAGCAAAGCATTCTAAAGATAAGCCATTAAAAGCAGCAAGAAACGAACTGTGTGGAGTGTTTTTAACAAATTCATGCAGGAGAATCTAACTGCTGTTGTGAATAACATTGTTAAACTAATTGCAGATAATATTGGTGTTTCTGAGTGGAGTGCTGCACACACCAAGAAGAAAAGAAACAGACCTAAGCGAGAATTAGAACAAGCAAGTAAGTTCTATTTATAGGAAACTGCACGAGTTTTTGTTTAACAACCACCTCTTCAGACAAAGTCTTAAATTCTGTCAATGACCTTGGCTTCTTTTAAGCGATCAACCTTTCATAAATTATTGCAAAAATTGACTTAGGTTTACAAAGAGAGATAAAGAGAATCAAATTATTGACAGAGAGGATATCGTGTGATGAAGACCCAAATGTTAAACCTCTTCCAGTGGTGATGCAGCTACAGTTTTATTTTAATTATCCTGTATTCAACTTCAACTCTGCTTTTATTTCTGTGTTTATTATAATTACTATTTGAATAGTACACAGTTTTAGTGCATTATAAACATGAAAGATAAGTCCATGTGGCTTTTGTTTGTGTTTGCTCCTTGCAGTTGATATGAATACGAGGTTAATGTGGAGGGATACAAAATGTGTTTTTTACATCAAGTTTGGTTCCAAGGCTGGATCGACTATAGGTGGCAGTATAACCAACATTAAAATAAGGGATCCCCTTCAAGATGCCAGTGGACATCTACTGACAATGGAGACAAACTTCTTCGAACATGTGCTGAATAAAAATTTAGTAAGTGAAACTAAATTATCAATCAACTCGCAATTTCAATTATGTTGCATGTAAACGTTTTTATATAATATCTGAAAATTTAATATCTCATTTAAACTGATGCAAAATTTATTTATGAAATCATAAAAATTGAGGCCTTGAGGAAGTTCAGCAGTTGATTATTCATGACTTAAACCATTTTTACTTTCTCTACTATATAGTAAGTAGGGGAAGTATTGTATTCCACCCAAAAATTCGATACCGGGATTTCACCGGAAATATGTTTTGAGACCCCCTGAATCCAAAAAAAGCATTTTTGGAAACATGTGCATGTGTGTGTGTCTGTGAATGGCATAACTCAGAAACGAACAGCTGGATAAACACCAAACTTGGTATTTAGGTTCAGTATCTTCCAGAGATGCGACACAAAGGTTTTCAAGAAAATCCCCTCACCTCACATTACCCTTTAAATGGAAGATTTTTCGAAAATTTTAATTTTCTCAAAAATGGCTCTAACGATTTTGATTAAAATATCATATGTTTAAGATATTTTCATGACAAATGAAATGTATATCTTGAATTTTCTGGGAATGTCTCCAAAAGTATTTCTCATTGTAAACAACTTTTGCATAACTGGTAAACCATAAGAGATAGACCAAATTTTACTACACAAAAAATGTAGATCGCATTAATGTACACAATTTATGTCATGTACATTTCTTTTGTTGACTGAACCATTTTCGAGATATTGCTTGTTTTTCACTTAAATTTTCCAATACTTATACTTTTTCTCAAATGGGAATTCGTTATTCATTTTTTTATGTCCTGGACATAGAAAGAGAATGGAATGCGCCACATAGCAACCAGCTCTTAAAACATTTGAATATCGCTTAAAGTCTACCATATTCCCCTTGCATCTACAAGAAAATTAGCAATAAGATTAACATCTCGATTAACATGAAGTATATGGAGAATAAGTGTTTGTAAAAATAGTTTGAAAGTCATGTGAGTGTAACACATCAGATTTTTACTTTTGCTAGCCACCTATTTATAGTAAACAGAGGCAATATTGCATTCCGCCCAAGAATTTGACATCAAGACTTCACTGGGAATACATGTTTTGAGGTTCCTGAAGAAAAATATTTGTGTTTTTGTGAACAGTCAGATAAATACCAAACTTGGCATTTACATTCAGCACCTTCCAAGGAGGTCACACAAATATGTTTAAGAAAATCTCCAAACTTCAAACTACCCTTTACATGGAGCATTTTTTTGTTATTTCTTTCTGTACTACTTACCCACAGAAAGTAGAGGAAGTATTGCATTCCACCTAAAAATTTAACGCTGAAATTTCACCGGAAATATACATTTTGAGACCCCCCCCCCCAAATATATATATAAAGATCTATGCATTTGTGTGTTTCTGCCTGTCTGTGAAAAAAGTCAATTAAATATATGTTATTTAAGTTCAGCATCCTCCAAAGGTGCAACATGAACATCTTCAAGAAAATCCCCCTCTCGACAAACTACCCTTTACATGGAATGCTTTTCAAAAATTTTGATTTGCTGAAAAATGGCTCAAAAGATTTTGATTAAAGTACCATTATGTTTCAGATATTTGCATAATAAATGTATATCTTGAACTTTTTGGGAATAGCTTGTGAAGCCCTCTTCACTCTTAATGACTTTTGTATAACTGGGAAAGCCTAAGAGATGGACAAACTCTTACTGCATACAAAATGTAGATCTTATTAAAACCTACAATTTATGTCAACATTTTTTTTTCTGGAGTTAACCATTTCTGAGATATTCCTAGGTATTGGTTTGAATTTTGACACACAGTTCTCCAACGGGAAGCTAGTATTTGTTTTTT
Source organism: Deroplatys truncata (assembly GCA_030765065.1). NCBI lineage: Eukaryota > Metazoa > Arthropoda > Insecta > Mantodea > Mantidae > Deroplatys > Deroplatys truncata. The sequence goes on along the minus strand of CM060980.1, from coordinate 203,056,967 downwards.
TTCTCATAGTCATGCAAAAGCATGGAATTTCAAAATCACTGCATAGTGACACGCCCTTTGGTTTACCTTCTGCATCTAACAACTAAATGTAAAGTATGAATTGAAAGTTTATTTGGATCAACAAGAATTAGCTAGAATAGTAAGCTTTTGTAAAAATACATTGTAGAAGAGTGATTAGAGAAAGTCATCGTGAATGTTACACATATTTTTTTACTTTCTCTACTATGTAATATAGTAAGAGAAGTATTGCATTCCACCCAAAAATTTGATACCGAGATTTCACCAGAAATACATGTTTTGAGGTGCCCTAGATCCAAACAAAGCATTTTTGGAAATATGTCCGTACATGTGTCTATCTGTGAACAGCATAACTCAAAAACAAAAAGATAAATACCAAACTTGGTATTTGAGTTCAGTATCTTCCAAGAATGCGACATGAAGATTTGCAAGAAAATCCCCCTACCCCAGACTCCCTTTACATGGAACAACATTTTTCAAAATTGGCTCTTAATGATTTGGATTTAAATATCATATGTTTAAAGTATTTCATGGCAGATGAAATGTATATCTTGAATTTTCTGGGAATGTCCCCAAAAGTCCTCTTCATTCTGAATGAATTTCGCATAACTGGTAAACTGTAAGGATAGACAAAAGTTTACTACACAAAAAATGTAAATCTTGTTAATACACACAATTTATGTCATATACATTTTTTTTTGTCGAGTGAACCATTTCTGAGACAGTCCTTGTTATTTGTTTGAATTTTCCAATACTTATACTTTTTCTCAAATGGAAATTCGTTATTCGTTTTTACTTTCTCTACTACATATAGTAAGTAGGGGAAGTATTGTATTCCACGCAAAAATTTGATACCGAGATTTTACCGGAAATACATTTTTTGAGACCCCCTGAATCAAAAAAAAGCATTTTTGGAAACATGTCCATGTGTGTGTCTGTGAACAGCGTAACTCAGAAACAGTCGGATAAATATCAAACTTGGTATTTAGGTTCAGTATCTTCCAGAGATGCGACACGAAGGTTTTCAAGAAAATCCCACCACCCCAGATTACCCTTTACATAGAACATTTTTCAAATATTTTAATTTTCTGAAAAATGGCTCTAACGATTTTGATTAAAATATCATATGTTTAAGATATTTTCATGACAAATGAAATGTATAACTTGAATTTTCTGGGAATGTCTCCAAAAGTATTCTTTATTGGTAACAACTTTTGCATAACTGGTAAACCATAAGAGATAGACAAAATGTTACTACACAAAAAATGTAGATCGCGTTAAAATACACAATTTGTCATATACATTCTTTTTTGTTGAGTGAACCATTTTCGAGATATTGCTTGTTATTCCCTTAAATTTTCCAATACTTTTTCTCAAATGGGAATTCGTTATTCACTGTTTTTTTGTCCTGGATATGCAAAGAGAATGGAATACTCCACATAGCAACCAGCTCTTAAAACATTTGACTGTTGCCTAAAGCCTACCCCTTGCATCTACAAGAAAATTAGCAATACGATTAACATCTCGATTAACATGAAGCTTATGGAGAGTAAGCATTTGTACAAGAGTAGAGAAAGTCATGTGAGTGCAACACATCAGATTTTTTTATTTGTCATTCTGACGGCAGTAAGCCATCCTGATGGATCAAATATATCAAGCAGATTTTGTCTTTTTCTCTGTTGAGGCATGAATGGAGTACACTCAATTTGTGAATGACCTGGCCCATTAAAGGGATACCAAGATGCTCAACAGCATACAGGAACACAGCAGATGTGTTTGTTTTTGTGTTTTGTCCTCCACATATGCCGGAAAAGAAACTCTAGTCTTTACCATCTGCATTTTGTTTTCTAGAAAATTAAACAAGAATGACGCAATTCTCCAAATTCGCATTTGGCTAGCCTTTCACTCCACAGTTAGCATGCGGCTTCTCTTGAAGCTCTGTTGCAGGTCATACACATGAAGTCTTCGTCGATAAAATAATACTTTAGCATTTGTCTTTGGACAGCAGCAGACAGCCTCCAGATCAAATCAAATTCAGCTGAATGGATATTTCCTGATACAGCTTCCATCTTCATGCTTCTTTCATAGCTCTAGCTAGGACCAGTAATTTCTTTCTCTGTGGCATTTATATGAAAGCCTGAGCATGTATCACAGAAATCATTTTTAGGTACACCAAAGGATAAGTTAAATTCTGCATTAAATATGTTTCCATAAAACTATTCTATTTTAGTGGTAATGCTATCATTGTCACAAGTTTCAACATACATTAGGTACATTTTTGAAAGATTTAACTCATAAGAGAAGTACTCTTTCTCTGAATTCTTCCTAGTATAATGTGAAGGAAGTTTTGGAAAGATGTAATTTTTCTTTGCAACATCTGATTTAGCTATAGCCGGTTTGCACCAACTTCTTTGATCTCTAGGAATTCTAAGCCCATTTTTACTTTCTCTACTACGTATAGTAAGTAGGGGAAGTATTGTATTCCACCCAAAAATTCGATACCGAGATTTCACCGGAAATATATGTTTTGAGACCCCCTGAATCCAAAAAAAGCATTTTTGGAAACATGTCCATGTGTGTGTCTGTGTGTGTGTGTGTCTGTCTGTGAACAGCATAACTCAGAAACGAACAGTCGGATAAACACCAAACTTGGTATTTAGGTTCAGTATCTTCCAAGGATGCGACACGAAGGTTTTCAAGAAAATCCCCCCACCATAGATTACTCTTTACATGGAACATTTTTCGAAAATTTTAATTTTCTCAAAAATGGCTCTTAACGATTTTGATTAAAATATCATATGTTTAAGATATTTTTATGACAAATAAAATGTATATCTTGAATTTTCTGGAAATGTCTCCAAAAGTATTCTTCATTGTGAACGACTTTTGCATAACTGGTAAACCATAAGAGATAGACAAAATTTTACTACATAAAAAATGTAGATCGTGTTAAAATACACAATTTATGTCATATACATTTTTTGTTGTTGAGTGAACCATTTTCGAGATATTGCTTGTTATTCCCTTAAATTTTTCAATACTTATTTTCTCAAATGGGAATTCGTTATTCATTTTTTTGTCTTGGATATGCAAAGAGTATTAATCTGTGGCAAAGAGAATGGTGCTGCACCTAACAACCAGCTAATAAGAGATATGTATGTGCTTAAAGGCTACTGTATTTCTATATTGCCCTTGTAAATATATATTCCCCTTACATCTACAAGAAAATTAGCAATAAAATAGAGTCTGCAAATGTTTATCTCGATTAACATGAAGTAGATGGAGAATAAGCGTTTGTAAAAATAGTTTGTACAAGAGTAGAGAAAGTCATGTGAGTGTAACACATCACATTTTTTTTTAAATAGAACCTTTCATTCCAATGATTCAGTCAAGTCAAACATCTCAAGAAAGGACTGACAAACCTGTACCTCTCGACTATCTTTGTTTAAGAATTATTTATTTGTGAATTTTCTTCTGCAAAAGCCTCTAGAAATCCTAATACTTTGCTCATCCACTTGCAGATACGCTGTTATGTCATTTAAAGCTACAGTACTTCAAAGGGAGCCAAAATGACATAAAAGGCAATACACCATTGTCATATTAAAGTAAAAATTATATAACAAACTAAGTAGAGGATTTGTTGATCTTAATGCACAAAGATTTAGAAAGAAAATCCTTGACATCTGAAATATCTTTGATATTGTAAGATTTCTTTACTGACGGAACCATAAATTGTAACAATTTTATAAGGTGAATAAAGAATTGAATTATCTCGGGAACAGTTGCAGACAGGAGTTCTGCTCTTTTATCATTGAATAGGCAGGCTTTACAAGACGACAGTGATGCAGATATGTCAAAATGTCCAGTCTTGTGATTATGTCATTATGACTTTAAACCCCTTTATTACAGTTTGAGTTGGCAACCCTGCACTGCACACATTATGAAACTACCGAGATGAAAGTGCTTGAAAAATCCCTTAACCATTAACTATAATATTATTTGGTCTTTGTACATAATACAAATTCTGTTTCCACAAATCTGGCGGACAAATACAGGTTGTCCACAGAAACACGCCATGATTATAAACACTGTATAGTGTCACTGTCAAGAATGGACTTGATGGCAGCAATGATGCAAATTTGGAGCTCCTGCAGATTTTGAAGGTAGTGGTGATATGTACACAACATTTTGTTCTACAAAATGTCTATAGCACTTCAGAATTTTTTGCCACTAGGTGTCTCATATTGAAAATTCTGTCTGAAAGCCGCTGAACTATTGTTACACTCTGTGTGCTATGATATTCCAATACACATCAACTTGTTGCTCACCATAACCTTCTAAATTCTGTAGAATTCACACCGACTTGAAAATTTAACATTCACAGTATTTAACACAATTTGCTTCTATCCAACAATGCCATGATGACAAGTGAAATAACGGAAACGTCTCTTTTACTTTCTCTACCACATTACATAGTAAGTAGTGGAAGCATTCATTCCACCGAAAATTTCACTGAAAATGCATGTTTTGAGGCCTCCTGAATCCAAAACACGCATTTTTAGAAAAATATCTGTCTGTGTGAACAGCAAAACAGAAAGTCCCATACCTTCAGTACCTTCCAAAGAAGCGACATGAAGATTTTAAGAAAATCTCACTACTCCTTATACGGAAAATTTTTCAAAATTTTCAATTTTCTGAAAAACGGCTCAAACAGTTTTGATTAAAATACCAAATATTAAATATGTTTACATGACAAATAAAATACACAATTGGAATTTTCTGGACCTGTGAAGTCCTCTTCATTCGGAAGGAATTTTGTATAATCTTAATGTTAAGTGATAGATGAAAATGCACTACACAAAAAATGTAGATCTCTAAAACACAACCTTTTTGTAGCATCAGGCATTTCCAAGATATCCGCTGTTAATGCTTCAAATTGTTCAACACTTAGCCACTTTGAAGTCTTGTTGATGTTCAATTGTTTCTTGCGATTGCATGGAAAGAGTATGTTAATTTTAAAGTCAGCATATAGTGTGTAGTTCCTAAACATTTGACTATCACAATTACCTTTGTATCTATAAGGAAATATGTAATGTAGCTATTTCCGCAAAGCTATATTTCAATTAAAATGAAGTAGATAGGAAAATAAATTTTGTAAGAATAATTTGTATATGCACTAATAAGTAATAGAGGGTAGAGAAAGTCATGCGAATATAACACATCAGATGTTTTCCTCTTGTGCTGACATGAGTTGTTGTTTTTGGTCAACAATATAAATTCTTTGAGGTGTTTTTTTCCAATGACACCACTTTTGTGTAAATCCAGCAACTGAGAGCGACACTATACCTGTTTATATTGATGGAGTGTTTCTGTGGACACCCTATACATTCTGGAGTCACTATGTATACAACAGATGTACATTGTTTCCAGTTATCTTTATTGAAGTTCCACTTCTGTGATTACAGATAAGATCATATTAAAAGCATGTAAACATAATTTCAAAAATATTTTGTACATATTTCACATATATGTATGTACATTTTACTGTCTGTACCAGCACCCTTTCATAGTGGAACACTTTGCAGTCTTCAACATGTTCTTATAAATTACTACTATTCTTCCATTTCTGTAAAATTTCTGCTGCCTTTTGAAGGTTCTCGTCTTTCTGTAATAAAAGAAATATTACCCACATCAGTACATCTGTGAATGCAATTAGAGGTACAGCAGAATCTTGTTAGTACGTTTTTGCAGGGACCTAAGGATTTGGACGTCATAGGCGGGAAAACGTGTTAACGAAAATGCAAAATTTGCAATTTAAGAATAGTTATGTAATAAAATCTAATAAATAGTAAGTCTACATGGGCAATTGAAATCAATTTTGAGTACAATTTCATACTGAATACGATGCGTGTTTCCGTGTTAAATTCAATGTGTGTTCAAATGGATTTGGATACAAAAAGCCCGAGAATAACTAATTCAAGCTTTTATATTGGTCAACTTGGATTTTTGAGGTTATGAACGTTTTTGAAAAATAAATTGCGAATTATGGAAGCGACAATAGTGGCTTTGTTGTGTATTTTATTACACATGTGATAACAATTTCCACTAAAAAAGAAAATATTATGAGTGTGCATCATGTTACGAGTACAGTAGATGATAGTATCTTTGGCATATTCAATACAATTTGAATGCGGTAGGTGTTTACATGCAACAAATTTCGTTCCGATCCTCTTCCGATCCTATTTTCCAAGAGGAAAGTTTTGTTTTAGCATTTTTCCCTTCTTTAAAAGCAGTTTCAATCAATTTAAGTTTGCTAACAATTGTGTTTAAGGTTGACGGAGAAATGTTTAGCTTCTGTACTATATCCATAAGTTTCATATTTGGATTGTGATCTATTTCAAGGATTTTCAGTTTTACACTGTTGGTTATTTACTACACTTTATTTTTTTTCATTGCAAATGAAAAGTTAAAATACAATCTACATATGTTTGGTCAACACTCAACAGTAGAAACTATTGTGTAAAGCATTCTCTATCCTGCCCACACAAGTCGTGTCACACAAATATTTACATACATGCATGTGACTGGCTGCCGGTATCCCCCCGTGACCAAAGTAGCAAATGAGGACGTCAAACTTTGAACGTGTTAAGCGCATACTCTCACTGGACTGACCAAGGATTGGCCAAAACAGCGAATGAGGATGTCAAACTTCAAACGTAGTAAGCGGGACCGGGAAAACACACTAAGCAAACGTTATTTATTACATTTAGTGATTTGGTACCGGGACTTTTATAATTCAATGTAATACACGGGAAAACATGTTAATGAGGAACGTGCTAACGAGATTCCACTGTATATGGGTTCAGTATATGTCTGTGGCTCATTATGAATGCCTATTACGAGGGTGATTCAAATATAAATGGTAATTCTTTTTATATGTTTATTGATTAATCATAGACACAAGTGACACCTTCAGTTTTTCTCTACATAGCCTCCTTCATGCTCAGCACACTTCTGCCAATGATTTGGAAGCTTGAACATTCCTTGTTCAATAAACGTTTTGAGGGCGTGTCATCAACCAGTTGTGCACATGCCCCTCAACGTCTTCATTGTTTTCAAATCGCTGCCTTCCAAGGGATTCTTTCATGGATGCAAACAAAAAAATAGCAGGTGAGAGCAAATCTGGACTGTAGGGAGAATGGTTCAGGGTTTCCCAATGCATGTTCTTGTCAAATTCAGGGTGTGAGGCTTAGCATTGTCATGCAGAAGGATGACATCTCTGACAACATCTTTTGCTGACTTTGACAACTGGCAATAGTAAGCCACATTCATCGTATGTCAATCATAAAGAAACTCAACGAGTAAGATCCCTCTGTAGTCAAAAAACACCATCATGAGAACTTTTCCAGCTGAGAGGTGGGTTTTGACCTTCACTGGGCAGGCTTCATCCCTTCTTTACTACTCCTTACCCACCATTTTGGATTCTGGAGTGTAATGATGCACTTCAGAAAATCCTCCCCTTCTTGCCAGAATTGATTCGGAAGACACTCACAGATCTGCACTTGGCCTGTTTTTGCTGTTCAGTCAATAACTTCGGAACCTATCGAGCACAAATTTTTCTAAAGCCAAGATGTTCACTGATAATGATATGAGTACTATCAATGCTGATAACGATTTCTGATGCAATTTCTTCAACAGTGCACCAGTGATCACCTTTGATGAACTCTTTAATGGCATGGATGTTGTCATCTGTGACACTTGACCTTCATTTTCTACAAATTCTCAGCCGCCCTTAAATTCTCTGGCCTAAGTAAACACATGGTTCTGGGACAGTGTAGCACCCTCAAACTATGCCTTCAAATGAGTTAAAATCTCTGAGGGTTTTGCCCCTTCATTGGTTAAAAACTTTATAATAATGCGTTGTGCAACAGACTTAAACCGCTTGTACAAAATCAAATTTTTGTCAAATTCAATACTTTACAAGACTTTTCAAGAGTTGTCACTACTTTACAACCTTTCTTGTCAAACTGCTTCCAATACTTTTAAGGTCTTTGAAAGTCTTGAAAGCAAATAAGGACATTCTCTAAATGGCCAAAGATTTCACAATGATTTGATGGCTTTGGCCAATGAAATGTGAGTATTCACAGTGCATCACGAAATCTGCAACATGGCTGATGGCTACCCAGCCAAGGTATGTCATATGCGAAGTGATTAGGTTATACATAAGCTGGCCATGTCTGTACATCGAGAGCTCCGTGGATTACCACAAGATGGAAGAAATAATTGCCTGGCAGTTTTCCGAACTAAGTATATGTTAATGCACTGTTATATAGTGTGGTTAACCTATCGATTGGTGCTATTTTCATCGTATTCCATTGGATATAATACGTGAAAGTGCTACATAATGTTAGTAAAGAACAATATTTTATTGCGAATTGTTGTGACGCAAATAATAAATTGCTTTGCATGTGATAAATCATCAATGTGTTCTGAAGGGTTTCAGTTTGGCGAAGTGACAACTTGTAAATACACATTTTTGACATTGTCGAGTCTTGCCAAGTCTTTTCCAATCTTGTCACATATTGAAAAATATTTCACAATTTTTCTTGTAAACTCTTGAATTGAAAAAAAAGTTTGATCGTGTACAAGGGGCTTAAGGAACCTCTTATTCATGGCTGTACTGATGCCAGAACAGAGCAAAGCAGCAAGCAGCCCACCAAGCTGGTTCACACTGACCTTCAAACCCCTACTCGGAACTGCTTGCTCAGTACACTGACTCAATTACCGTTTAGATTTGAATCACCCTTATACTTAAAACAGAATCTACAATACTATGCACTGACATTACATACAGTTGGTCATATTTTTTATACATAAACACAAAAATGATTATAAGTGAAGCAATGAGAACTTTCACTTGAGCTTCATTTTATCAATAAGCCATAACTGGAAGTGGCATTAGTGACATCTTACTTCAAATGGGTACATTAGACAGAGCTCTTCAAAATAAACAACTTCTGTAGCAAATATTTTTATTAATTCATGCTATTTTAAGGAGGGCAGCATATGTCTGTGTGCAGTTGTCTAGTTGCTTGTACACCTGGTCATTCCAGCGACGACCGGAGGGCCTCGTGTACCTTCATAAATGCTGTGTTCAGAACGCACACACAGAAACTGTAGAATGTTGTGTGCCTGTAAGCACAATGGTCACTTTATAACAGTGTTTCTTGTGGTGATGTTTATAAGCTACTGAAAATGATCCTGGAACGTTTATTGGCCAAGAAGGCACTGTTTGCTCTCATAAACTCCTCAGTTCAAATCTCGCATTAGTTATTGCTATTTTTATGATTGGATGTGTAGAACATAATATTGCATTAATATAACTTTAAGATTTTAAGTTTTAGACATTTGTATGCACACAAAAACATAGTTCTACTAAAACACCTGTTTTAAATAGCTAAAGAAATAAATGCAAATAAACTATTATCTTCTAAAATTAAAACACATAAGAATAAAAAAAAAAAATTAATATTGGGTGTGTGAGCTCTTAGTAGGTATAATACCCTAATTTTTGGGTTATAAATATTTTGTCCTTCACGCATCTGCAACGGAATTACAGCATGGCTCCCTTTTCACCTCAGCCCACACATTTTCAGTAAGGTTCAAATCTGGTGAACAGGGAGGCCAGTATATCACTCTGATATCCTGCCTCTCTGAGAACCAATTCAAAACCTTTCAACATATGTAGACAGGATGGTTATCCTGTATGAATTCAACAATTATACCAGGATATCTCATCCTTACAGAGGAAATGAAAATATTCTCATGTATTACCATATATTGCTCACTATTCAGTGTATCATCAAGCTGCCACAATGTACCTAGACCGTCCTTTGATATCCAAAAACATACAGATATGTGACCATGATTAAATTATTGTTGTTGTTCACCAGTGGCACTGGTGATTAATTGATCTACATCATTTCCCCTCTGGCTTCCCAATATAAAGTCTGTAAGTTATCACTTTTAAGGGCTTTGTATTTAGTGATATGCTGTTTGTTCAGGATGACATTTTCTTCACAGAGAGTGCACTTGGGTGTAGGTAGGCATCGTATCTTGTAGAGATGTTCTGCGAGGCAATCATGGCCAGCTGCCATCCTAAATAAGGCCACTGCAGTCTTCCTAGGCATTTTTTGTATATCAACTCTATCTTTAATATTATTATAATCTTTATCCTTTAATTTATCTTCTTCATCAAGTCTCTGGTGTCTTTTGAAATGTTGTTTAATGTTATTTAATTGTTTATTTATTTCTATTTGTCGTACAGGATGGTGAAATTGTAAAGCCACATATTTTGCATTGTAATAGCTATTCTATTATGAACTTTACCAAATGTCGTGTACTCAGTGCAGTATATCGAAAATAAGTAGTCACTATGTGTTGATTAAATATTATTCACAGAAGGAAAAGTGTTTGCTACATGCGAGAAGCGTACTTGCGGTCTTAACACGGAAGTACCTTTACTTTGCCACAGTGCTACAAAGACACATGGAAGGTAGCATGTTTAATAGTGTCGTACAACAACTTGCTGCAGCGGCTGCACAACTGTACTGCGTATGGTGTAAACAAGGTGCTGTGCTTCATAGGACTTAGAAACATTTGGCATTTCAGACATGACTCACGCTTGGCAGCCCAATACCATTAACATGTTTGTAGCAGAAGTAAGGTGTTTGAGTCAACTTTTATACTTATTTCATTAGTCATTGTATTGTGCAGGGCCATCTGAGCTTCCTTTACCAACATTCATTTTAATTTTCTTTTTGTAGCATTTCTCAACTTGAATGGCATTGCTATCTGCATATTTAGGGTTTGGGTGTGCTGTCTTTTTGTATGCTTTTCTCGTTGGAGGAGTATGAATTAATAAACACATTTCTTGCAAACTTTCATGTCAGATCTCATAGAATCCAGTTATTCAAAACTAAACCTACTGTTGCTGCATGCACTTTTTATAATAAATTACATGTATTAAAAACATAAATAATTTAAATCAATTCAAAAAGGAACTGAAAAAATCTTGTATTCAAGGTTGTTTTTATTCCATAAATGAGTTTATCAATATGTGATTATTATGCATTTATTCATACTATTGTATATATTGTATCTTTTATTGTTTCATTTCTTTCTTTTTTTGGTTTGTACTGACGATGTCATGAATTATTTTGTAATTTTAATCGACAGATAATAAATGAGAATGAGAGGTACCCTATTTGACCCCCACTTCTGGTTATGGCTGATTGATGAAATCAACCTCAAGTGAAAGTTCACATGACAATGTTCTTGTTCTTCGTCTTTGTCGTGTTTGATGCAGTAATTTGTATCACAAATTACTTAAATGTAAAGAATGATTGTAATATGAATATGTATTTTTATGTGACATTGATTTGAGAAGTATATTGATTGTAATTATTGTTGAGAAGTAAGTTTATACTGCCTTACTGAAACTGACAATAATAGCGTGCAATAATGCAGCAAGGGGGTGAGCTGTTTATCATTATTAGAGACGAGGAAGTTACGTAATGTTGGCGCGTTTTTCTGTAGAAATTGCTGGAACATTATACCTAGAGCATATGTATTCATAATTTTCATTGGATATAAAATAGACGCTAATGTTGGCGCGTTTTATTAGCCAATAGCAGCTCAGTTATAATCTTTAGGAATATCGAGGTGTGGGAGTATAAAATGGGCTAGGTTAGAGATAGACCCCGTCAGTTCGTCGAAAATATTTGTATGCTACACGTCGCCTTCAGTCCAGCAGAAATATTCCACGTCGGCTATCGATTCGCAAGTTACGCGTATCAGAGTTATGAAAAATCTCAAGTATTGTAAAGTTAATTATACAAAAGGTTGAAGTACGTGAATTAAGAATGATCAGTAAATAAGTTGTTATAACAGTTTCAGTTTGGCGAGTGTCAAGATCAATGTGTAAATTGTGATAGTGAATGTGTTCGACAATAAAAAGTGTAAAACAAATTCTTTCATCAGTGTTCTCTTTGGATAAAAGATTCCTTTCCGTTTACACAACCTGTATAAAGAGATGTGCTCGACCAAAAAGATCATAGCCAGCCGGAGGACAGTTAAACAAAATTAAATAAAATAACAGTAGCATTCTTTCAAACAAAAACTAATACTGCCGCAAATTGCTAACGCCAGATGGAGCTAACAAACATTATAAAGAATCACGTCACAAAATGGCTTCACCACGTGAAGTAAACACAAATACACAAACATTATAAGTAATACCGTCGCAAATTGGCTCCCAAACGTGGGGCTCAACAAATTAAATAAATATTATAACAAGTATACCACCACAAATTGGCGCACAACGTGGGGCTACAATAATGTTAAATAAATAACATTAAACCACCACATCTTCTTCTTCTTCTTCTTATTACTATGTTTGCCAACAACATTTGAATGCCATATTATCCAGTAAGGTGGAAGGAACAAAAGGCTGTTTAGTGACTGTGTTTCATTTTGCTGTTACATATGTGGAATTAGTGAAGCGACAGTGAGAAATGAACTAAATCACATTAATGAAGTGACAGTGAGAACGGGTTAGTCACAATATAAAGTAAAGAATTATGCATCTTACCTTTATAAAGCAATATCGTACATAGCTCTCTGCCAGTGGTTTGTGTGACTCGCTGTAGAATGCTGATGGTGGAATACCTTGAAGCTTTACATTTTTTGTCATCCACTTGGTGAAGCGATAATCCTTGTATTTGTCCTTTTCTTCTTCAAGCTTCACCTTATTAGCTGCAACAGATACAGTGGTTATTTCACCCATGTATCAGTGCCAGTTTTATAATTTTCACTTAAAAAGACATTTGAGAGTCATCAACAGCATTTTTAATAATTGTTCATTTCATTAATGTGCATGTATTACAGAGCTCACAAGTTTTGTTCCGTTATTAAATATGTATTCCATAATGGAACATCGGTTAAAAATCTAAGTGTTACATTTGCACAGCTTTCTCTACTCACTATCGTTTATTTGTACGAGGGAAAGCCAATAGGTATCTGCACACTATTTTTAATTTTTTGTAGGTTGGCTCTTTCGGTTGTACATGTGCACATTGACATGTTGTTCCTTTAATTCCGCTTGTGGAACGTTGTGGAACCATGATCCCTCCAGTGAGTGTTGCATAATAAGCATGGCTGCACTGCTCACCATTTGCACCAAAGAAGAACAGCATGCGATTATCTGTTTTTCATCGTCTGCAGGTGTACCAGGAGCTGAAATCCATTGAAGAGTTTTCGCACAATATGGGGGCAATGTTTACCCCGATGAAATGTGCACGAATGGATTGAAAAGTTAAAAATGGTCGGACAACTATGAAAGATGAGGAAAGAGCGGGATCCCCATCCATATCCACAAGTGACGCCAACAATGAGCAAGTCTGTATCCTGATTCAGAGAACCAAAGATTGACTGTTGATGAAGTGGAAAACCATATCTTTTTTGGTCCATTTAAAAATGCCTGTTGCTTCACACAGACTAAGAAGTGAAGGAAGCTGTGCATACATGGTTTGCTGCTCAACCGAAAAACTTTTTCTCTGACGGCATCAGAAAGCTTGTGCATTGAGCAGCAAGGGGACTACGTTAAAAATGAGGTAATGTAAGTTATTAAAGTTATAATAAATTTAAAAAATTCTGTGGATACTTATTGACTTACCCTTGTTTATTGCTCCTACAAGCTGTTCTTACAAAAGCTTATTTTTCTATCTACTTCAAGTTAATCGAGATAAACCTTTGCAGAAATAGTTTCATTAGCACATTTCATTTAGATACAAGAGGAATAGAGGAAACCAAATCAACAGTCAGATGTTTAAAAGTGGCTCATTGTATAGGGACCTTGAAATTCCTGATTCTTTCCATGACATTTTGAGAAACAACTGAAAAGTGACAACACTTTAAAAATGACCAAAGTAATTAAAAAATTAAAACCATAAATAATAGATATCTTTGAAACAGCTGCTGCCACAAAAAAGTTAAACAAACTGTGTGTTTTAAAGAGATCTACATTCATTGTAAGTAAGTTTTTCTCTATCTATTACGGTTTACCCATTACACAAAATTATACAAGATTCCTTTTGAATGTAAAGGACTTCACAGCTTGTTCCCAGAAAAATCAAGATATATATTTTATTTGTCATGTAAATATGTTAAATATACGGCATTTTAATGAAAATTGTTACAGCCATTTAAAAAAAATGAAAAACTTTTCCATGTGAAAGGTAGTTAGGGATGGCAGGATTTTCTTGAAAATCTTCATGTTGTATGTTTGTAAGATGTGGAACTTAAATACCAAGTTTGATATTTATCTGACATTTTATGTTTTAGTACAAACAAGAAGCTGACAATGTAATAAAGCAATTACGAAACGTGTCCTACTGAATTTATATTTTAAAAAAGATAGAAGCATGTCATGAACTATTTATAAGCAATTTATAGTATATTTGTATTTCTGAAATGAAACTGAGTTTTATTTATGGACGCTCTGTAACTGCTATGGTCCTTAGCGTCCCATTCTATATTGGGTGTGAAAGACTGTAAATTTTGTTCAGAGGCCTCTGTATCAGGCTTGAGGTTCTTTTACGTGCTGTAAATCTACGACACGGGACCACCGGCTTTACTTCCCTTCCGAAGGAAGCCATGCTAAGGATTTTTACGGCCGCAAAAATCCATCGCCCTCCGCCTTGTTTGAACCCACGATCTCGGGAACTAGAGGCATGGTAACCACTACACCACAGAGGACGACTTATATTTTTGCAAAAGTTTATTTCCAAAATGAAGGAGATAGAAAAATAGGCTTTCTAAGAACAGTGTAAAGAAGTTATAAAAATAAACGATGATGGGCAGAGAAAATCATGTGAATGTAACACACACATCAGATATATTTTTTAAGAGGTCCTGAGCTCATATCTTGGTTAGGGTGAGTTACCCAGATAAGATTTTCCCCAGATTTTTCCTTATCCTTCATCATAAAGCATCATTTTAGTCATTTCATTCATCACCTAATATAATCCACCAGGTTAAAGGATGTTTAAAAAAAAACAAAAAACTTCAAAGTGTCTTGGAAACTTCTTCAAACAGAGGATATCTTAACGCCCTGTGAGTGATGTATGCTTTTGGTTTGTAGAAATATCTTGATATTTAAAAATAAAACTCAATATTATAATGCCATTTTATAGGCATGGCCATCTGTACATCACAGCCATTTTGATCTTTATAAGTTGTTTGCTTTGTTTTCTTTAAGGTAGTTTGGCAACACTTTTCTTGTTTTTTTACCAAAATATATCCTTTTATATCATGTGGTAGTCATATCGGCTATAATTTTAAAAGACTATTTTATATTAAAATGTTTTACAGACACATCCGCAAAATAATTCTGAGCACTCATCTTGGTTGTATTATATTGTTTCTTAGCATTGTAGAGTGTTACATGTGGTAGATGAAGATATTGTTATCCACCTGTTGTAAAATTCCTAAAAGAAAAGCATAATCATATTATCATATAAATGTTCCAACTCAGTAATTAGTGTATGGGATAAGTGATTTATGAAATTGATAACAAATATCCATTAAGGCAACGTTGTGGGTAAAATCTTGTTATGGATAAAGTTATTGTAACTTCCAATATAAGTTTGTTGTTAATGGAAACAGCTGACATGCATATATATTTAACAGCAATCTCAGCAGTTCTTATAACAACTTTGCAGAAGCTCCAGAAGAGTTTTCAGCATTGAAACTTCAATTTGTTGTAATGTATGAACTTACTTAGAGCTGACCAATCAGCAATCATAAAATAACCTCCTTCTGGAACGGTGGGTACCATTCCTACATCAGATAGGAACTTGGCCATGTAGTCTCTTTTAGCCTCTAGTTCTTGTGGAAGACTGTGAAAGTAACACTCTGCGCTGTCTAACCGAGGGATTTCTAGTTCAAAACCTCGAGCAACAGCTTCCTGAAACACCAAATATAGGCATGTGAAGGAGACATACATTAGATTACAGAAAAATCTGATGTGATATATTCACTTGACTTTCTCTACCCCTATCATTTATTAGTGGGTATACAAACTATTCTTACTAAAGCTTATATTTCTGTCTACTACATTTTAATCCAAATAGCTTTTGCAGAAATAGCACATTTCATCACAGATATAAAGGGAACAGTGATAGTCAAATGTTTAAGAACTGGATGCTATATGCTGGCTTTAAAATTCCATACTGTTTCCATGCAACTGCGATAAACAACTGAATGTTGATAGGACTTAAGAGAATGGCCAAGACATGAACCTTTAATAACGGATATCTCAGAAATGGCTTATCCACAAGAAAACTTATTTGAAATAAATTGCATGCTTTAAAGAGATCTACATTTTTTATGTACCATGTTTTAGTCTATCACTAAAGTTTACCAGTTATAAACGATTATACAAAATTTCTTCCAAATGAAGAGCATTCACAGGCTATTTCCAGAAAATTCAAGTTATACTTTTTATTTTTAATGTAAATATCTTTAATATATGGTATTTTAATCAAAATTGTTAAGAGGCATTTTTTAGAAAATAAAAAATTTCAAAAAGTCTTCCATGTAAAGGGTAGTCTAGGGTGGAGGGGTTTTCTTGAAAATCTTTGTGTCTCATCTTTGGAAGGTACTGAACCTACTGGTATTTATCCAACTTTTCGTTTTTGATTATGCTGATCACAGACCCACACACCCGCGCCCGCGCGCGCGCGCACGCACGCACACACACACACACACACACACATGGAACTTTTTCTAAAAATGCTTTTTTTTTTGATTCAGGGTGCCTCAAAACATGTGCTTCTGGTGAAATGTTGATATCAAATTTTTGGGTGGAATTCAATACTTCCCCTACTTACTTACGCAGCAGAGAGTAAAAAATCTGATGTGATGCATTCACACAAATTTCTCTATCAATGACAAATTCAGATATATTCATTATACAGATAAAACCTGACCACTTGCACAGGGTTTTGCGTTCTGGGTACCACAACATGCCACAGCCATCCACTCTGCCTTCACTTCTTAAATCTGTATTTTTGTACATAAAATATAATAAAATTAACTGTTATATCATAGCAATTGCTGGAAATGAAATCCTTCTGCAGCTAAACAAGCATTGTAGCAAGTACACACATTTAGCTCGGCCACTGTAATGAATTGTATTTCAGTTCGTATGTTTTCGTTAAGTTTCTGCAATATGTGAGGACTTGTTTGGAATGCTTTTCCTTCAGGTATTCTACAGATAAAATTGACAGACTGTTAGATCTGGGGAGCCATACACCATCACTAATCACTCTGTCGTCAAATACTTCTATAACCGTATCCATGGTCTCCTCTGCTGTATGAGCAGTTGTGGAATCTTGCTGAAAGCACGAAAATGACTTTTCTTGTTCCGTTAGCTGATTGAAAAATGAGGCAAGAATGTCATTTTGGTAGTGCTCTCTATTTACTGTATTCTTGTAAAAAATTGGACCCAATATGCATATTGTACTAATCACACACCTAATCCCAATTTTCCTATCATAAAGAGGGAATTCCTCTACACAATGTGGATTTTCAGAGCACCAATATTGTGTGATTTGAGTGCCATGCCTCGTCTGTAAGGAGCACAAGCTGAGGGTCAATTAATTCTCGTCACTGATGACTGAAACCACTCACAATAATGCACATGTGCTACATGATCACATGATTTTAAATTATGAACATGCATGTATTCGTAAGGGTTTCATAATTTTACTGCTGTATGTGCAGAAGTCACTGAAACCCCAACTTGTGCTAGCTTCGATAGTGATTTTCGTGGCAAACATTTCAGCATTTGCTATGAGGTAATAGTTAATTTTGTTATATTTTATATACAGGTTTACAGATTTAAGAAGCGAAGACAGAGTGCTGGCATAGCCAGCTGTGACATGTTGTGCTACCCAAGCTAAACAAGGCTCCTAAGTCCAAGAGAAACCAGGAAAAGTAATCTTGCTGCAAAGAAAGCGGCTACAAGAAATAAATACATCAGACAACAGGATAGGAAAAAACTTCCATATAGAAATACGAAACCATTTGTGAATATGCTGCCAAAATCAAACGCCTTCCATGGAAAACAGGAGCAGCACTTCTAAGATTGGAAACATGCCACAACTGCTTAGGAGAATCCTTCAAAGGATGGGATTTGTCTCCTTTAAACAAAGAGCACTTGCTACACTGTAAAATGACTAAATCGAGAAAAAAAAGATCTAGCAGGACTTTACCGGGAAGCAACAGGGTAATGGTGTGAAAGCAAGCTCTAGCCATTTAGAACACTCAATATAACCCTATGTATTCCAAATGAGGATTCTTGAGACCTTTTATGGCATTTCACTAAAATACATAACAACCTTTTGGCTTATTTTGAAAGTGCTCTTGTTGTGGACTGTGCAAAAAATCCCAAAACTGTAAACTATTGACATTTAAGGTATTACAACAGAATTTAAATTCCATATTTATCCAAAGCCGAGTGTTTCCAAAGCAAAGCAGCCAAATGTTCAAAAACGCTTGTTAGCTGAAAGTAAAATACAGAGCGATCAAATATATACAAAATGGACTGCAACTCAATGGGCAGGGGGCAAATCAGATGTTTTAAGCTCTTTGTAATGATAAAATTTTTGTTAAATTCAATGCTTTACAATACTTTCCAAGAGTTGTCACAACTTTTCTTGTCAAATTGCTTGCAATACTTTTAAAATGTTTGAAAGTCTCGAAAGCAAATAAGGACATGCTCTAAACGGCTAAAGATCTGACAATGATATGACAGCTTTGGTGAATGAAATGCGAGTATTTACAGTACATCATGAAATCTGCAACATGGCTGAAAGTGGAAAATAAACAAAAATGGCTACCTGGGCAAGGGATGTCGTATGTGAGGTGATTAGGCTATACCAAAGCTAGCCATGTCTGTACATTGTGGGCTCCGTGGATTACCACAACAAGATGAGGGCATATGAAGAAACTGCCAGGCAGATTTCCAAAGTATACAAGTATGCATTACTGATGTTATATTAAAGGTAGTTAACCTAGATATCGTAATCTGATGCGTGAAAATGGTATGTAATGATTACGTAAAGAACAATATTTCATTGAAAACTGTTATACCATAATGCTAATAGTAAAATTACTTTGCTCGTGATAATTATCAATGTGTTCTGAAGGGGTTCAATTGACAAAACGACAAGTGTAAATACACATCTATGACATGGTCAAGTCTTGCCAGGTCCTATCAAGTCTTGTCCAATGTTTTAAAATATTTTTTCAATATTTGACAGTTTTTCTTGTAAACTCTTGAGTTGAAAAATGAGTTTGACTAGGTACATAGGGCTTTATTTAATGTTTATTGTCACTAGAGGTGAAATGTAACCCTGTGCAGTAGTTGTAATGATATTTGCATCTTTACAGGTCATGTCAACATAGGCATAAATGAATGGGGTTAATATCACGATATAAAATATAATTTTTTTCCCCTTCCTTATTGGTCCTTAATGGTTAATTACATCATCATTCATCTGCTATTTTGTTGATGATCATAATTATTAGGTTTTATATTTTACATTTACTGCAATGAATTGTGACTACACTCAGGTATGTCAGGAGTGCCTGGATATAATGCAATACTACTATTAAAAGTAGTGATGGGATGACACCACTATTTCTCAATACTCACTTAATAAAAAAATCTGATGTGTTACACTCACATGACTTTCTCTACTCTTGTACAAACTATTTATACAAACGCTTATTCTCCATATGCTTCATGTTAATCAAGATAAACATTTGCAGACTCTGTCTTATTGCTAATTTTCTTGTAGATGTAAGGGGAATATATATTTACAAGGGCAATATAGAAAAACAGTAGCCTTTAAGCACATACATATCTCTTATTAGCTGGTTGCTAGGTGCAGCACCATTCGCTTTGCCACATATTAATATTCTTTGCATATCGAAGACAAAAAAATGAATAACGAATTCCCATTTGAGAAAAGTATTGAAAAATTTAAGGGAAAAACAAGTAATATCTCGAAAATGGTTCACTCAACAAAAAAAATGTATATGACATAAATTGTGTATTTTAACGCGAGCTACATTTTTTGTGTAGTAAAATTTTGTCTATCTCTTATGGTTTACAGTTATGCAAAAGTCGTTCACAATAAAGAATACTTTTGGAGACATTCCCAGGAAATTCAAGATATACATTTTATTTGTCATAAAAATATCTTAAACATATGATATTTTAATCAAAATCGTTAGAGCCATTTTTGAGAAAATTAAAATTTTCGAAAAATCTTCCATGTAAAGGGTACTCTGGGGTGGGGAGATTTTCTTGAAAACCTTCGTGTCGCATCCTTGGAAGACACTGAACCCAAATACCAAGTTTGGTGTTTATCCGACTGTTCGTTTCTGAGTTATGCTGTTCACAGACACACACACGGACATGTTTCCAAAAAAGCTTTTTTTGGATTCAGGGGGTCTCAAAACATGTATTTCCAGTGAAATCTCGGTATCGAAATTTTGGGTGGAATACAATACTTCCCCTACTTACTATACGTAGTAGAGAAAGTAAAAATGTAAATGCAATGCATTAACTTGTTCACTGTATTATTTTCTTATTAGTAGTTTTTTGTGTAAAAACACACTAACTATTTTTATGTTTTATGCTAATTCCGGAATTGTTCCTATTTGACATTCTCCAATTGGCAGCAATTTTTTATGTTAATAATAATAATAATAATAATAATAATAATAATAATAATAATAATAATAATAATAATAATAATTTCTTTGCTTCCCTTTTTATGCAACCATATTTTGTGTTGAAAACTTTCTTTTAAAGTATGTTCTATCCAGATTACGGGATCTAGTCATACGGTATACCTGTAAGCTATGCTCGTGAAACAAGTTTGATTTCAATTTCTTGCTTATACACAAACTAACAGATGTAAGGAAAGAACAAATATTTCCATGGCTGTATTATCTCATGTCTTTAAGTTCTGATTTGTTTCTATGCATTCAGATTTTGGTCACTAGTGTAGATAAATATAATGGCTGAGAATGAGTCACCAAGCCAGGCTATTGTAGAAATGTCATTTAGGCATCAGCTAAATCAGCTGATGCACTAAGGTATGACTTAACGCTGCATATTACATGGGTACCTCTGCCCCTTCCCCCAAGTTTTGCATGTTTTCATTTAGACACAAGAGTCTATGGAATGCTGCATGCAACATAGTCAAGGTCTATCAAGAACTATAGTCCAGCAACTCTTTGGGGACAGTTGCAAGGCAGTAACATGACATCTCGACCCCTTTCATTCCTTATATAGCATAAAGTTAAATGCAACAACTTCCATAATGCAAAGATTAAAAAGTTAAAACTATTGAAGGCTTAACTCAAAGTATTAAATATACTTCAATACCACTGAGTATAAAGGTATCAACAGTATTGAGGTCCCATCCCTAATTAAAAGTAAATAAAACATTGGGGAATCTCATAGCTTTACAAACATCCTATCACACATCGCTACTGTCAGCCAGGTAAGTTCAGTATTTAATCACGGGTGAATGACAATTTATAGTTTATTAAGATAGTGGTCAAGGTTATGTGAATTATTTACATGGGTTATGTAATGAAAATTAATAATAAATTATTTTGTGCTTAACCCTTTGCTGCCAAGCTAAAATGTTATGCTACTGTTCAGATTGCCAGTCCTAAACAAGCTGAAACATAAGGTTTTACACAAAGGTTTCCATTCACCTAATTTTTGAAGCTGTTGTGTTGAGATTTTTTGCAATGGCTCTTTATAATATATTGTTTCAAATTTCCACACACTTTTAAGGATGTTACTTGAGTCTTCCCATATTAAAAAATCTGATGTGTTACACTCACATGACTTTCTCTACTCTTGTACAAACTAATTTTACAAACGCTTATTCTCCATCTACTTCATGTTAATCAAGATATCGAGATGTTAATCTTGTTGTTAATTTTCTTGTAGATGCAAGGGGAATATGGTAGGCTTTAAGTGATAGTCAAATATTTTGAGAGCTGGTTGCTATGTGGAGTATTCCATTCTCTTTGCATTACAGGGACAAAAAAAAAAAAAAAAAAATGAATAACGAATTTCCATTTGAGAAAACATATAAGTATTGGAAAATTTAAGAGAATAACAAGCAATATCTCGAAAATGGTTCACTCAAAAAAAATGTATATGACATAAATTGTGTATTTTAATGCGATCTACATTTTTTGTGTAGTAAAATTTTGTCTATCTCTTATAGTTTACCAGTTATGCAAAAGTCGTTCACAATGAAGAATGCTTTTGGAGACATTCCCAGAAAATTCAAGATATACATTTATTTAAAGGTGAGTCGGAATTGTAACACTAACATCACTTAAGTTTACTCACTTAACATGTTTCGGGAAACCGTTGTTCCCATCATCAGAAGGATTAACTCGTCGACTGAGTTAATCCTTCTGATGATGGGAACAACGGTTTCCCGAAACATGTTAAGTGAGTAAACTTAAGTGATGTTAGTGTTACAATTCCGACTCACCTTTAAATAAATTCAATACACATCACTGTTTCTAGCTTCTTTTCATTACAATATCAAGATATACATTTTATTTGTCATGAAAATATCTTAAATATACAATATTTTAATCAAAATCATTAGAGCCATTTTTGTAAAAATTAAAATTTTCGAAAAATGTTCCATGTAAAGGGTAATCTGGGGTGGGGAGATTTTCTTGAAAACCTTTGTGTCGCATCTCTGGAAGATACTGAACCTAAATACCAAGTTTGGTGTTTATCCGACTTCGTTTCTGAGTTATGCTGTTCACAGACACACACACGGACATGTTTCCAAAAATGCTTTTTTTGGATTCAGGAGGTCTCAAAACATGTATTTCCGGTGAAATCTCGGCATCGAATTTTTGGGTGGAAAACAATACTTCCCCTATTTACTATACGTAGTAGAGAAAGTAAAAAAAATTTAAATTATTCATTTCAAAGTTTTATCATCATCATCATCATCATCATCATCATCATCATCATCATCATCATCAGTGATCGAAAAGTCACTATAACTACTGCTTTCCAGCAATATGACTTCTTGTACCACCATTCCATTCTGTGATATACAGTATCAAAAACTGCAAGAAATCATGTAAAAACAAGAGAAAACAACACCATGCATTATTATGTTTACGGTGAGCTACAATGGCCAACGTGTAAAACGTCACAAAGAAAACTCAAATAAATAGGAAAAATGCTACGAATGCATAATTTAAATATGATAGATTATACCCCCACCATTGAATCTTTGCACTTGACAGTTCGTGTGGCTTCGCGTAATGTTGACTATATTGTGGTTGTGACGTTGCCAGAGTGGTTAGTAAACAACAGCCGATTGTTCTCCTTTCTATCGTATCTAAGCAGATATAAAAAGTGTACATAAGTAGCGAACGTCAATGAAAACAGCTATTTTATATTATTATTGTTAATTGAAAATAACTCAGTATAAACATTGCAACGTATACAGAATAAAATAGCACTTTTGGCAATATAGAAACAGAATAATGCAAACTTCCCTGCTAGAGTTAGGAGAAGTAAAACAAATTATAAGCTGTGATTACAAAGTTATTTTCATTCACGCTGCGTTCAAGATGGTTCAGGAATTTTGTTGTCTGTCTCTTGGAGTTTCACTCCCTTGTAAATAACAGTTATCGTGATTAGTTCAAGAGCTGCTGCAGTTCGTTGTAAGGCTTTATCAGAAGGAATAGAGGGATCTCCATGAACCTTTGTGTACTCTTTCTCCAGTTCAAAGTATTCCCAGGTCCTTCTTAACAGTTCCATGCCTGACTATTAAGTGGCACATTTCGACGCAAAGGACTTTCACATCATGAATCATCACTCGGTGATTGGCGTCGTTTTTGAGACATTGTCACACTTCAAATCTTGTATAAATAATATGAATGAAATATATATAAAAAAGATAAATATAAATATATATTTGTATAAACGAACACCGACAACAACTACAAATATAAATGACAATGAACAATATTAGCTTGCAAAGAACAACTCGATGCACAAACTGAAACACGTGCTTGGAAACAGCTAGATCCAGCAACAGAGCCGCTTCCACTTTGTCATAGACCACCCAAAAGCTGCATTATGATGGGTTTAGGAAGTCTTAACGGTTAAAGCTTTACATCTGTTTTTTGCGAGTGTACCAATTTAATCGCTAGCTGTCAAATGCAACGTTTCAATGGTAGGGGTATAGCTACTGTCCATTCCAAACCAGAGTGCCTTTCATTAAAAACAAACTCTTTGTATTATCCGCGCAAAAGTAGTTCTCAATCCCGCCTCTAATGGCTGCTTGATCCCCTCTCACGTGCTTGTTGAACACTATTTAAATCTATAAAAATGCGCCCTGCATGAGAATCATAGTTCAAAATGCAACCTGAGGTAACAATCAATTTTATAAGTATGCGGCAATGAATATTTTACTTATGTTAATCACAATCCTCAAGCAAAAGTGCAACACCCAAATCCGAATCCTCCAAATATGACTCAGCTGCCATATCAGAATCAGAACTACTCTCCAAAATAATGACAAGGTTATCCACAATTCCACAGCACTGTCGCACTTAAAACAAGTTCCCACATTTTATCCTCTTCTATGTTCTGTTATGTCTGTTTATATTCCCTGCTCATTTTTGGTTACACTTCTCACTGAAACCCTGTAAAATCCGATATTAATTTCGTAATATGCATTAATGCAAGTGTTAGGTATTTTTGTAATAGTGAGTTGAATATATGAAGTACTTTGTTTTTAGCCACTTTTTAACTGTTTCCCATTTTGTGTTTGAACAGTTTATTCGCACTACACGCACCTTCCTCTGCCATGTGAGCTCAAATACCAACTGACTAAATCACAAGATTTGACCTGAGCTGAGCATATGTGTGCTAGCATATTATGAATGGCTATTCGCTTATCATATATGCTGTGTTACGCACAGTGTTTATTCGGTACTCAGATAGCACCTCTGGGAATTCATTGCTGCATTTCTTGTGTTTGTACGAGAGTGGCAGTTGTGCATACGGTTGTTATTAACAAGCAAGATGCTCTCGGCGTTAGCGCAATAGCAGACGGAAATAGTATTTTGTAATCTCTTAACAGCTAGTATATATGCATTACCTTTAACGATGAGTTCTTATGATAACCGCAATAAAATGTGCAGTTCTATATCTTTCCTGCTCTAATATTTCATAATACAATACATGTATTAAGGAACTATTTACGTTGGCGTAAGACTGTGTTCTTGGGTTAGTGACAAGCAGAAGCACGTTCTTCTGTTTACATCAGAGGGACCTCTGGTTCGGAATGGACAGTAGAGGTATGTGCTTATGGCATTTGTTGTACGAATTGCAAATTATTTGAATGTAAAAACCAGCCTCCATGAATTGAATCAGTTCTTGGCAATTTATGTGTACAAATTGCCTTGAATCTTGGCACCCAGAGGGTTAATAGTTAAGTGCTGAATATAACGGTGCATATACATATTGCATAGTCTTATTATATAACCTTATTAGCAAGGATGGAAGGGTGCACCGAGATCTTACATAATATTCTTTCTCTCACTTGCAGAACTCTTGGGTTCTGTGTAACAACTCCAATGCCTGGCTTTAAGTGGCACACCTTGATGCACGAATCATTGCTCCTCTTATGGGGCATTTCCACAGTAAAATGTCTCTGCCATTGCCGCTATAATTACCCATGAGATAGAACTTAAAGCACATAGCTGCAAATAACTAAAACCATCAACTTCCATTTTCACTTCACCCACCAGAAAGTTTGTTTGGTGGGTTTACCAACTCAACTGAGAGCTGTCGAGAGGAAACTACAGCAGTTGGTATCTGCTATGATATAAATGATAGCATTACAAAGTTTTACAGATTACCTGTATGGGTGTGCTGCATGTGTAGACACAATTCTGGTGAACTGTTTGAAGATTTCTCATCAAGTTGGCTGGTCCATATGCCCAGCCAATCTTCCAGCCCGTCACACTGAAAGTCTTTCCTGCCGAGCCTATTGTTATTGTTCTTTCCCACATTCCTGGCAGAGTAGCTGCAATTCAACAAGCAAACAGTGTCTTTGTTTATCCATCATCTGATTTGAGAACAGGTAAGTTAACTATCAAAATGCAACAATAGTGATGCAATAAATAAAACGAGTATCTTGAATATTCTGTGAAGCTCTCTCCATTTTAAATGGTTCTCGTATAACTGGTAAACTGTAAGATATAGACAAAAAATATAAATCTCATTAAGGGTCAGTTGTACAAACTTAGAATAAACTCCTGTTTAACGTTATTCCATGGGTAGGCGCTAAACTGTGTTGTATGATGCAAGAATAGAGCTTATCAACAGAGTTATTGCATGCTTTTATGTGCTGATAACTTATTATTCTGGATATAAAAAGAAACTGGCTGCTTGGGTACTGGACACAATTTTGTCATGTGTAAACAATGAATATCTTTATAATGTTTTTGAGAAGTAAAAAGCTTAACACAATATGTAGGTGATCCATAAAATAATGTACACGACAACAATGAGATTTAGTTGAGAAAGGATACCCTGCTGAGCGATTTGATGGTTATTTAGAACATATGACAGTTAAACCTGAAAATTGAAACTGAGTTTTATTTATGGATGCTCTTTAATAATATGGTTTTTAGTGTCCCATTCTATATTGGGCATGAAAGGCCAGAAATTTTGCTCAGAGGTCCCTTTATCAGGCTTGGGGTTCTTTTATGTGCCATAAATCTACAACATGGAACAACTTCATAATTTCTCAAAGCACTGTCACCATTAAGTTATTTCTCACAATGTCAGGAAGAGTATACAGCAGCCATCCTGTGCCATGGCGCTGTGGGCTAGAGCATGGAGCTCTGGTTATGGTATGTGTCTGGGTTTGCTCCCACAAGTGGGGGTGTGGATTTTAAGTTCTGGGTATAGGACTGATGCCCACTCAGTATGACAAGGAAAGTGAAGAGCTGCAACAGGCAGCAAACATGGCCTCATGAGCCAACTTTATAGCTGGGGATGCATGATGCTGACCACTCAAACTCACCATATCAGTTGAATGATTGCTAACCTTTGCTGTGTGTGAGGGTGGCAGTAGGGTTGGCAGGCCCAGGCCCCAAGTGGGCTGTAGTGCCACACTATTTATTTATTTATATAGCAAACTGCTCTTTAAACATTTAACACCCTGTAACACAAGAGAGAAAACTGCTCACTGATGCACGTAACATATAAATTATATTAGTATTATTTAAACTACAAGAGAACAACTGAAGGTGTTAAATAAAGAATGCCAGTATGAATGTAATATTTTTGAAATTGATAAAAATCTGATGTGATAATTTATGTGACTTTCTCTACCCTCTATTGTTTATTAGTGGGTATACACACTATTCTTACTAAAGCTTATTTTTCAATCAGATTTAAATCCAAATAAACCTTTGAAGGAATAGTTACATTACACATAGAGACAAAGGGAGCAGCAATAGTTAAATGTTTAAGAACTGGACGCTATACGCTGACTTTAAAATTCCATACTGTTTCCATGCAATTGCAAGAAACAATTGAATGCTGTCAGAACTTTAGAGAATGACCAAGAAATGGGCAATTTGAACCTTTATAATGGACATCTCAAAAATGCCTATGCACAAAAAAACTTAAAATTGTGTGGTTTAAAGAGATCTGCATTTTTTACGTACTGCATCTTTATCTATCGCTTCACATTTACCAGTTATATATAAGATTATATAAAATTCCTTCAGAATGAGAGGACTTCACAGGCTATTCCCCGAAAATTCAAGATATACATTTTATTTGTCAGTAAATATCTTTAATATATGGTATATTAATCAAAATCATTATAGCTATTTTTTGGAAAATAAAAAATTTCAAAAAATCTCTTATGCAAAGGGTAGCTTAGGGCGAGGAGATTTTCTTGAAAATCTTCGTGTTGCATCTTTGGAAAGCACTGAACCTAAATACCAAGTTTGGTGTTTATTCAACTTTTCGTTTTTGAGTTATGCTGTTCTCTCTCTCTCACACACACGCGCACACATGTGCGCGACATGATTACATTAGGATAATTCCCTAAAATGTGTACCAAAAACCAGAATACAAGACACATCCCATTCTTGCAAGGCTGTGGTAGAAGGTCATGTTTATTCTTCCAAGTTATGTTTTGTACAACATGAATACTTACCAATACGAATGTGTTTGTATGGTTTGTAGACCAACCACTCATAGACCTCGTCAGCAATACACAGCACATTCCATTTCTTGCAGAGATCAGCTATTAACTCAAGTTCCTGCTGTGTGAACACCTTCCCTACGGGATTGTGTGGCGTATTTAGTACAATTGCCTTTGTTTTGTGGTTAAAAAGGCTTTTCAGTTCTTCTGTGTCAAGAACCCAGTCGCTCGACATTATTGTACCACTGGTTTTTTTCTGGAAGAAAACAAGAGCTTCTGGTTAAAGGCATTAACAAAAAGATAATGTGAAGTGTTCAATCTAGTGAATTGTCATCTTATTCAGTTCCTCTCTCACTTGACAGAGTTCAAATTAGAGATTAGGCTGGTTATTAGTCATACCTACTCATCTCAAATAAAAATGTTCTCTCTGCTTGTACTAGCAGCACTCAGATCACAAGGACTGAACTGAACTCCTTGCTCCCTTTATATAGATACCCAGTTCTGATGTAGAACATGTAACACCAACCAATTCCATAACTGCTGATATCACTCATTGTGACAAACTATTGTGAAGTAGATTTAATGTTGGTAGTTGCTTTATTGATGCTGGTTACATAATAAATACGTACCTTGAAGATGATTTGCTGCTGTTGCGTAATAAATGTTGAAGAGTTGTTATTTATTAATAGTTGCTTTGAGCGTTGGTTTGAATTTAATGCTTACGTAATATGATTGTTTGAATCTACCTCGGCTGCATCAGTCTTAAATCAGAGTCATTTATCTTGGGTAGGGCGTGGTAATGACAATTATTGTAGACGTAACAGAATTAAACTTTTAAATTTTCACTTTTATTTTAACTTCTTGCACATATTTATAAACCACTACACTTTTAAAAGAACTGTGAGAAACTTTTTACACATTCACTTAGCGCGTATATCAGTTTTTACTAATCACCCGTAGAGAACACATATTTCCATCTATACTTTATCAAGTCTAGCCAGCAACTGAATAACCTCAACGGTCAAAAATCCTTAAGCTTCGGTAATGCAAGTCTCTGATTGGCTAATTCTAGTCCAATAGAATTTCTGCTTTCAACTTAAAACTTTTCTTTGCTGTTGATTGGCTAATTTTAAAAACTGTCACTGAAACTACGTCATCGTCGCTCTAATCATGACCAGTACATTTTCAAATTCGAAACACATTATTACTCATTGTTAGCAACCTAAAATTTACTATTCTCACAGTTCTTGCATTATTAGAGTATGTAAAGTATTCATATAACATTAATAAAACATAATTACAATAAAAATAAGCATTTGAAATGACTGTTACATACAATTTAAATAATTATTACATACATATTGTTTCAAGGCGGGCTGTTATTGAATTTACCTATTATAAAATACAAATGAAATTATTCAGGTATTAAAATACTGCCTCAAATGGTGTCATTTCTTGTGGCCAAAAGTGAGTACAGCATTCTGCAAGCTAGTGTGTAAAAGAAGTTTTGAAATTAAATATTGTTAAATCAAATATTCAGCTGATTATACAATTCAAGCACAAAAATGAGCATATCACTTCGCAAAATGGTGTGCACACTTGGGAGAGTGACACAGGTAGCTGAGGTCATTAAGGCATGGAATCTGCGGTTCAAATCCTGCCAGAACTGTCCTCCCTGACTGAGGCGTTTTCCGGGTTTTCCTCAGTCTTCATAACTAGCAAATGCTGGGGAGGTACCCTAAACTAAGCCTTGTATGTTTCCTTCCCAAATTTCTTTTCCTATCATTTCATTTCATTGCGACATGTAGTAAGAAAGGGTGAAAAGGGGGGGGGGGAAACTTGGGAGCACACCCTTTTGGGGGTTGTAATAGTTCAACAGGTCATCATCTACATGAATGATTTTGTTGAAGGCACATATATTAGCCTATACTCTGAAATTGACTCTGGTCACTCATTCAGGGAAGCTTCTTCTTATGCCCTGAGCCTGGTGTGAGAATGTATTTATTAACCAATTTGCCAACATCAGGATTGTTACTTGACATTCATGTTGCAGTATTCTCAACTTCTTCCATAGATGCTCTTTGGAACAAATGAAGTCATGGCATGAAATTACATCCGACAGTTTTAACATGAACACAGCTATCCATGCTATAGGTTCTATACTTGCACAGTAGTAATAAAATGAAGCTCAAAACCATATTATTTTCCTGTTATATGTTAAAAATGTGCATGCAGTTTGGAGTTACACCTTCAAATTGTTCACATCCACTCCTAATAACACTCAACTGTTTGATAAGCAACATACTTTCTTGCATATTGGGAATGGAAGTTTTGCCCCAGAGAAAATGTGTCAAGAATTTGTGAAATTAACATGGACAAGATAGGTGTTTCTGATGAATAACAACTCTCTGTGTAAGTGAACTACTTACTGGTTTAAGAGGTATAAAGCGAGGAGTGCCACCAGCGGTTCGCACCATAGGATCATAGCAATCAAAAAATGGCTCAATGATAATGACTTCATCCCCTGGGCCTGTGTGACCCATGATGGATGTGAAGAGAGCCTCATACGCTCCAGCAGTAACCAGAACTTCAGTCTGGGGGTTAATCTCCTGCCCAATCAGTTTGGAGTACAACTGAGCAAGGGCACCGACTAGTCTCGGATGTCCCTGTGAACAACAACCATCAAATATTAATATATAACTTCAAGTTTTAAAATTACAAGCCAGAGTCAAGAGTAGTGACTGTAACTTACAAATCCTCTTGTATATTGATTTAGTAAAACGTTTTCACTCGTTGTTGCATCTGCCAAACCTTTCATAACATAGTCTGGTGGGGGGAAGTCCGGAAACCCTTGTCCTAGGTTCAGAGGCTTGTGCTCCAGAGCCAGCTGGATGTATTCGACCCTGCAAAACATAAAATACACTTGTTTGAGCATAACTTGGAAATGTGCCTCCCTCCTGCTCTTAAAGCTAACATAGCTCCTTAACCTGTATTGTTAATGTTGCCACAGGTACACTGGGAATAAGGCATATGGTTGAGAACTACAGTACATTTGCATTTAACCAAGTCCCAGTTGTTGAAAAAAAATCTGATGTGTTACACTCACATGACTTTCTCTACTCTTGTACAAACTATTTTTACAAACGCTTATTCTCCATCTACTTCATGTTAATCGAGATAAACATTTGCAGACTCTATCTTATTGCTAATTTTCTTGTGGATGTAAGGGGAAAATATATTTACAAGGGCAATATAGAAAAACAGTAGCCTTTAAGCACATACATATCTCTTAATAGCTGGTTGCTAGGTGCAGCACCATTCCCTTTGCTACAGATTATAACTCTTTGCATATCCAAGACAAAAAAATGAGTAACGAATTTTGAGAAAAAGTATAAGTATTGGAAAATTTAAGGGAATAACAAGCAATATCTCGAAAACGGTTCACTCAACAAAAAAAATGTATATGACATAAATTGTGTATTGTAACGCGATCTACATTTTTTGTGCAGTAAAATTTTGTCTATCTCTTATGGTTTACCAGTTATGCAAAAGTCGTTCAGAATGAAGAACACTTTTGGAGACATTCCCAGAAAATTCGAGATATACATTTCATTTGTCATGAAAATACCTTAAACATATGATATTTTAATCAAAATCGTTAGAGCCATTTTTGAGAAAATTAAAATTTTCGAAAAATCTTCCATGTAAAGGGTAGTCTGGGGTGGGGGGATTTTCTCGAAAACCTTCGTGTTGCATCTCTGGAAGATACTGAACCTAAATACCAAGTTTGGTGTTTATCCGACTGTTCGTTTCTGAGTTATGCTGTTCACAGACACACAGACACACACACACACACACACACACACACACACAGACATACACACGGACATGTTTCCAAAAATGCTTTTTTTGGATTCAGGGAGTCTCAAAACATGTATTTCCGGTGAAATCTCGGTATCGAATTTTTGGGTGGAATGCAATACTTCCCCTACTTACTATACGTAGTAGAGAAAGTAATAAACATACATATTACTTTCTCTACTACGTATAGTAAGTAGGGGCAGTATGTATTCCACCCAAAAATTTGATACCGAGATTTCACCGGAAATATATATTTTGAGGCCCCCTGAATCCAAAAAAAGCATTTTTGGAAACATGTTCGTGTGTGTGTCTGTCTTTGAACAGCATTAACTCAGAAACGTACAGTCAGATAAATACCAAACTTGGTATTTAGGTTCAGTATCTTCCAGAGATGCGACACAAAGGTTTTCAAGAAAATTCCCCCACCCCAGATTACCCTTTACATGGAACATTTTTCGAAAATTTTAATTTTCTCAAAAATGGCTAACGATTTTGATTAAAATATCATATGTTTAAGATATTTTCATGACAAATGAAATGTATATTTCGAATTTTCTGGGGATGTCTCCAAAAGTATTCTTCATTGTGAATGACTTTTGCATAACTGGTAAACCATAAGAGACAACATTTTACGAGTACACAAAAAATGTAGATTGCGTTAAAATACACAATTTATGTCATATACATTTTTTTTGTTGAGTGAACTATTTTCGAATATTGCTTGTTATTCCCTTAAATTTTCCAATACTTATACTTTTTCTCAAATAGGAATTCGTTATTCGTTTTTTTTTTTTTTTTGTCCTGGTAATGCAAGGAGAATGGAATATTCCACATAGCAACCAGCTCTTAAAATATTTGACTATCGCTTAGTCTACTGTATTCCCCTTGCATCTACAAGAAAATAGCAATAAGATTAATATCTTGATTAACATGAAGCATATGGAGAATAAGCGTTTGTAAAAATAGTTTGTACAAGAGTAGAGAAAGTCATGTGAGTGTAACACATTAGATTTTTTTTGTATCGATGCAGTGCTAGGCAGCTTGTGTCAATGAAGTTGAATTTTTCCGAAGCAATGCGCAGGTGCTGCTTGTTTATAGTTGGAGTCATGTCCCTATTTCATTGTTGATGTATGCAATTGTTACGGTGTAGATCTATTCTAGGCAAGTAGTGCAGTATGAATGACAAATGGAAAAGGAGAGTGGTTTCTCTGGGAACAAATTTAAGACAAGGTTGATAAGGTAGAATCAGGCAAATGAAACATTCAATGCCATTCCATGCACATTCAACCACAGATTTCCCAGTTTCCATTCGGTTGCTTTAACCACTGAGCTATCATGGCAACATGCCAGTATGACATTAAATTCCCCAACTAATTCGCATTTTTCTGGGTAAATCACATAAGGAGATCTCCAACTGTATTGGGATGACATACCCCCATTGGCTACTTACAATACTGTAAGTCTAAGTCCTGGGCTTCATAATTTCAACCATTATTAGGTCAATTAATGGAATTATTCTATCCAGATCAAATATAGTAACTTGAAGAATTAGAAGAATACTATTTCTATTAATTCTAACAGTTCCATAAACTGACCTAATAGTGGTCAAAGCACTGTATATCACCATTGGGGTATGTCATTTCAATACAATTTGAGATCTCCTTGTGTATTTTACTGAGAAAAATGCAAATCAGTTGGGAAATTTAATGTCATACCAGCATGTTGCCATGGTAACTAAGTGGTTAGAGCAACCAGACAGAAACCAGGAGATCTGTGATTCAAATCCTGGCAATGGCATTGAATTTTTCAGTCATCTAATTCTACCTTATCAACCTTGTCCAACACACAGCTTGCGTGGAAGAACATTTAATTCCAAATTTAAGACAATTAAAAGATTGGATAAAGGTGAGTCTATACCGATGAGAGCACCCTCAAAACATCAGATTCTAAGGGACTGAAGGTAATTGAAATTGATATAGCCTACACTGAACAGAAAGAAGAGTCTATGCCACTCACTCTACTGTCCCTACAATGTTGGCCCAAAAAACTATGAAAAAGTAATCTTCTCATTCAATATTGTAATCTGTTTATCTTTTAATTAAGCTGTAAAAAGTGTTCAATGTAAATTTTAAGGAATTATGTTGTAATAAACAGTTACTATGCAATTTTAAGTGTCTTGTTTTGGTAATTTACAACATATCTACATATTATCTGATTTTATCAGTATCTGAGATAGTGTTGGTTTCAATTAGCTTGGATAATTGCAAGTCTCTATGATATTTTGTGGTAATTAAAATAACTTTTCTTTCCAAGAGGTGTAGCTTCCTGACCAAGTGAGTTTTTAAATATGTAGGCTTTAACTTTGTTTTATAGCTATGCTCCCAGAGGGAAGCCTTGGTATGTGACAATATTTCTGAAGTGTGATTAAATTAGAGACAAATCCATACATATTGATTTACGGTCTGAAAAACAAAGCTGCAATATACTGCTGCCTGATTAAGTTAAAAAATGTGATATGTTCACACGGCTTTCTCTATCAATGACAAATTCACATGTATGTATTCATTAGATATTACTACTCATATAAAAGGAGATTCTTCTATCCTTGTCACGTTACTCATGATATTTTTAACTTGAATTTCTTTCAAATTAAACAAGAAGGTTTCAACATATATAAACAACATTCAAATGTTTATTCATGGTAATGAGCTTTTATGATGGAAAGAAAAGAAAGGGGAGGAAAAAGCAAGGATCACAAACTTTCAAGCATGTCCATTAACTGATGCTTAGGAAGATCTACACTTATAGCATGGCATATTTTGAAAAAGGCTAACACTATGAACAAATTTTATTTGACACAAATCGTGTATTTTAATGAGCTCTACATTTTTCCTGCAGTAGGTTTTTGTCTAACTTTGGATTTTCTTGTTATACAAAATTCAGTCAAACAAAGGGAAGTTAAATTTTCAAAGAAAAATCAAGATACACATTTTATTTCTTATATCAATATAATGAATATATCTCATTTTAATCAAAATTAGAGCTGTTTTTGAGAAAATAAAAAATAACAAACATTTTCCACATGAGTAGATTTGGGATTCAGGAATTTTCTTGAAAATTTTCATGCTGCAGCCTTTTAAGATGCTGAACTTAAATACAGCTAGGTATTGATCCGAATTTTCGTTTTTGGAATGATGTTTCACAGACAGACACACAACAAACTTTTTATAATTTTTTTTTTATTCAAGGAGTTTCAAAATGTGTATTTCCAGTGAAACCTCTTAATCATATTTTTAGTGGAATGCACTATTACCTTATTATGGGTAAGCAGAAGAGAAAGTAAAAATGACAATTCTTGATTTCTTAATAATAAAACCTACCACACACTTTTTTCAGAGCCTCTATATCTTTCAGGCAAAGCAAATTTATCACCACTCATGGCTGATGTTGAAAGCTTGTTTACGAGTTGACAAACAGCAGCTGCCTGTTGAAGCTTAGAAGCTAAAAGACCTTGTCTGATGCTGCTGCCACTCACAATCTTCAGCATCTGTAATTGAAAACAGCATTGCCAAGATGAGTTTCTGCAGCAAATACCTTGTAATGTAGTGTTGAAGACACTTGAGCAAAACTATACATAATTTCTGAGAAAGCACCATCATAGAAGATAGCACAACGGAATGAAAGAAGGTAGAAAATGAAAAACCTAGATCTACTTTTATTATTTTGAAGAGGACAGCATTGCAAATATTTTAATTCAGAGCAAAGTTATATCACAGAGCTTTGGTGCTTTTATATTACGTTGCACCAATGATATTTCCTATTTCATTAAATATCTTTGAGGAGCTGTTGACAGGGGTATGAAAAATGACTTGGAATGTAGCCATCATATAGTACACAACATCAAATGAGACAACTTGTGAAAAGAGCCTAACTTGGAACAAATTGGCAGTACGCAGCATGCCTGCATTGTTTAGAGTATGCCACATCTGCAACCAAACAATCCTAACTATGTATGCCTGAGATCTTAGCAATGCAAGCATACTGGAACTCTAAAGCTACCTTATAATTTCATTCCAAATTAGACTCACAGGAGATGGTATTTACTGTTGCAATACTGTTTTACGGAGTGTTAGTTTGTTACAGTTAAACTATTGAAGCATGAATTGATTTGTATTTTGTTGCTTTAGCTTAGTTTTATGCTTTTTAAATGCAATAGCTCACTGAGTGATTATCTGTTAGTAAACAAGATTTGACGTTATAAAAATCAAACCGATTTCGTTATTCGGCTTAGAATTGAATGAAGGTTCAAATTTCAAGGCCAAGTTCCTTAATTCGTATTTTGGAAATATAAAACGAATTTTAAGCAATCTTACATATGTCACAGCTGTCGAATTTGACTGGTGCCTTACGTCACTGAAAAGCACTCTTTCGTCCTAAAACCTCCACATAACTTGGAAACCTACTTTAAAACAACAAAAAAGTTATCGCCGGTAATCGTACAAAGGTTATTCGGTACACAATTTAGATTCTGAATATTGAGAGAGCGGTGAACTGCACTTGCCCTCTTTGCTGTTGGTAGGAGTAAAAACAAACCAAATAAAAGTAACTCAAAGCGGAAACAAAGATAATTACGATTGGCTTTTATTGCTGGCTTAAGAAGTGCTTGTCAGATTGAACATTCACAACTGTGATCACAACTAATTAACTTAGACATTTTTAGGTCTAAAATAAATTAACCAGCTTATATACAGATATGTGATCAGCTGTTTACTACACTTCATATTTCAACTCTCAGTTTGCTAAAAGGTATTGTGAGCTCTCATTTACGCCTATATTTTTAGGTTTTAATACCAAATGGTAATATTATCCCTGTGTTTGGCAAGAATTTTTTAAAATTCTTATTTTATATTTGGCATTAAGTGCTGAACTCGAACAAGGAAGTACATATAGTTGGCATCTGCAACCACCAGTAGGCGCTTGATTTGAATCTTGAACTTGAAGAGAGAATACGTAAAATAACGCTGCCGATCGATATGGAGCAGGTTTGATTAATGTGTGGGCAGACTGGTATGACGGGGGTGAGTGATTCAATAAAATATACATTTTAAATTGGGAAACCCGCGTGAGGGTCTGACACATTCAATAAAATGTGCAACAAACACATTTCTGAGATATGTATTACGCGAAATTTCTTAGGGGCGGCGTCTTCATAAGAGCAATGCTTCATTAGCAGCTTCAGCTATACATCAGAAATTAACAATTCTAAAGAAAAACCTCAAATACTATAACAGCCAACAATCAAAATTATAATTAATGCATAAACGGGGGCATAACCTGATAGTTTTGATTTGCAACCAGCGATTTGCAAGTCTAGAGATAGTAATATATTAATGCCAATTTTATTGTATTATTTCTTTTGAATTAGCTACAGTGCTGTGACATAAATTCTAAGATACACACATCAACACCAAACATCAGTCAGTTCCTACCCCCATTCCCAAAAGAAAAATTAAAGAATGTTATATTTCTTATATGCCAATCCTTCATTTTGACTTAGAAATAAACAATGAATTCTTTTTGTAATGTAAATTGTACACCAATAAATGCTATGTGATCATTTAACCTTCTGTTTAGGTATAGCTGAATAGTGTGTTAAGAACCTTTGTTAACTGTCCTTAATTTGTGTTTTGGACTTCCCTCTTGTTTCTTTTAACAACCTTTGGAATATTTTTTTAAAGGCAATTGAATTTTTTGTTAGCACATGGAAACATCAGTGTAACTAATGCATAATGGAATGGCATTGTTTTCAGATTTTGAGGGTATGGCTTGTTGCAATCATTCTTTTGGCACTCGAGAACTGCAATGCAGTTGTGGATGAATACAATGACAATGTCCTGCACATCGGGGGCATATTTCCTATCGGAGGTAAAGGTGGTTGGCAAGGAGGACAGGTGAGTGATTCTTATGTGCAATTTAGACAACTATTCCTCAAAAAGAATGGCTATTTTCTTTCCTTCTTAATGATGGGTTGTCAATTTACAAAGTTTGTTTCCTATTTGGTTCCAGAGGCATGGCTTGGGAAAGGTTTTTCGGATTGGAACCTATCCCTTGCTAAAAAGTGTGAAAAGTAATAGCATAAATAGTTTTGTTAAAATAATAACATCCTTCTAGGTTGGTGGGAACGAGATGCTTCCTAATCATATCACTGGTAGGCTATATTTTTGCTGCATGTCATAGGCAATATCGCCAAAGGTGACAGGCTGACAGCAAT
Organism: Deroplatys truncata; assembly: GCA_030765065.1. Classification (NCBI taxonomy): domain Eukaryota; kingdom Metazoa; phylum Arthropoda; class Insecta; order Mantodea; family Mantidae; genus Deroplatys; species Deroplatys truncata. Next base: position 203,018,429 of record CM060980.1, on the reverse strand, counting down.
AGAAACTGTGCTTTAGATGTTGTTGGTACAAACATGTTAAGATATCAGGGGCATTTGTTTGTTCCAGTGCTAAACTTGAGTGGTTTCCAAATGGGTGCAATGTCTCCCAGTTTAGAACATAAACAAAAAATAGATAAAAGCATTAATCTAATAAAACAGACAAGCCAATTAAATAGTATGGCAGTTTTTAAAGTGTCAGAAGGAAGTGTAAAAAATGAAATAAAGAAATTAAAATCAAAGAAATCAAGCAGCCTAGGCGAAATCTCGAATTTGTTACTAAAACATACAGCAGGAAATTAGCAAAATCCTAACATACATTATAAATACATCATTAATGCAAGGCATTTTTCCAGGTATGCTAAAGAAGGTTATAGTTAGGCCAATATTTAAACATAAGGGGAGTAAAAAGACATAGAAAATTATAGGCCAATTACTCTATGTTCTGCTCTATCAAAAGTAATGGAAGGTTTATATATAATACAGTTGGAAAGTTATCTTAAAAAACTAGATGTTGTATTAAAATGGCAATATAGATTTCAAAAGCACAAGTCAATAAATGGCCAGAATCAGTAGTGGCTATCTTCATAGATTTATCAGTGGTCTTTGATTGTATGAATATAAAAATACTACTAAATAAATTAGAAACATGTGGTATTCGAGGTTTGGCGTTGGATTGGATATCAATATATCTCGAACACAATGTGTCAAAATAAATCATCTAAATACAAATGGTGTTATAAAAAAGATAAAGTCAGATTTCAAAATAGTAAAACAAGGGGTTCTGCAAGGCTCAAAATTGGGGCCATTTTTATTTCTTATATATATATATATATATCGCAATTGGATTGCAGACGACATGACTGTCATAATTAAAGGTCAAACAGCAAAAGAGGTTGAAATTAGAGCTAATTCAATTTTAAAAATTATAAAACAATACTATGCTAATTTAGATATGATAAGAAATACACAAAAGACAGCATGTATTAATTCTGAATTAATAAAACTTAACCTGAGTAGTATTAAACTAAGTATGGATGAGGAAAACATATCAGAAATAAATTACACTAATTTTCTTGGAGTAATAATTCATAAACATTTAAATTGGCAATCTCATGTAGCATCAATTAGTAAAAAGATAAATAAGGGCATTTATATAATGAGACAGTTAACTAAAATAATGGACAGTAAAACAATGAAAAAGGTCTATCATGCTTTTATATATTCGCATGTAAGATACAGAATTATGTTGCGGGGAAATATTACAGCAAGAGAAATGGATAAAGTCTTTAAACTACAAACAAAAGCCATTAGAATAGGAAAACAAACAAACAAACTTGCAGGCGGGTGTTTAAGAATCAAAACTTGCTAACAGTGCCATGTATATATATAAGTGCATAAAAACTGTGATAAATATAAATGTGCATAACCATAATTTAAGAAATAATGATGATTATTATAGAATAACATTAAAGGGAACTCTGAATAATCGTGCCATAGAAGTTAAGGAAGAGAATTATTCAATAAATTACCTAGGGAAATAACATAAATCAGCGAAATGTAATGAAAACAATAAAGAAATACTTAACATAAAATTAATTTTATAGTATAGATGAATTTAGACATGGAAAAGCAATGTAAAATGAAAATTGATATTTAAGGTAAACTTAATGTAAATGTAATGTAAAAGGATAATTGATACTTAAGGTAAAACTGCTAATGGAAATTAATGTAAAATTATAAGTTATACTTGTTAAATTATTTTGTGTTTGTAATTGGACATGTCCTTTCAATGTATTTAAAAGGATGATAATAAAAATGAAATGAAATGAAATGGGGGGGGGGAACCCTATTTTGTACTGAAATAAAATGGCCTGCAATGGTAATATTCAATACCTACTTCACAGTGGTCATTAATTCTCATGTCACAATGCATTTGTCGCTTAGAATATGCAAAACAACCTATCCTAATTTTTATTCCAATTGCTGCACCTGTGAATATAAAATCAATTTGTTTTTAACTCAGCATTAATTCATAGTTATCATTTGAATTCAATATATATTGTTTTAAAAATGAATCCCTATACTTAACCTCTTAGTACTTTTCTGGCCACGCCACTGTTTGGTTCTATTACTTTTAAGTCATTTATGCACGTAATGTTCTTAATTTCTGCTGTTGCGCTTTTATTCTACACATTTCTTTCAGTCAGTTTTTACTGATTTCATAGATAAAACATTCATTCCTAAGTCTGTTATATTATTATACTTAAACACATAATAGCCAGTTTGTCACACATACACTAGCTGTGTTTTACTTGCGCTACTCCCTCTAAGAGAATAAGGTCACATGGTAAGCAACCTAAAGGTGAAATAGTTGAAATATTTTAGTGATTACTGAGTTTTGTAAAAAACGTTACATAACCAAAGTAGTAAGTATAATGCTTCTAACAAGCTCTGTTGTTCAAAAATTTCAATAACATGAGAGTTCAATTACTTATACTAATCTTTTATTACTGTTATTTGTATGTACCTACTTTGATTCTGATTATATACCATTTTTTACTTCCAATCACGTAAGAAACATAATGAACATAAGTGCATTTATATTCTGTTAAATATTTACTTATGTCTGAATTTTTATTAAAAAATTAGCTGTCTTTAAAACACATAATTTATGCCAAATAACTTTTTTACTTTCTCTACCACATACATAGTAGGTAGAGAACGTATTACATTCCACCCAAAAATGTGATACAAAGATTTCACCAGAAATACATGTTTTGAGGCCATATGAATAAAAAAAAGCATTTTTAGAAAAAGGTCCATGTGTGTGTGTGTCTGTGAATGGCATAACTCAAAAACAAACAGTTAGATAAACACCAACTTTGGTATTTATACCTTCACTATAAGCTGAAAGGAGAAGTAAACAAAGCTTAAATATATCACTCCGCCGAGCACATGGCAGCACCACGTGGAGGATGATGGGAACCCATGAGAGGAAATTGCTTCATACAGAATGCGAATACAATATATTGTGTAGCTTGGGAATCATTAGCTTTTAAACACTATGTCTTATTCCCCTTATAACACGTAATAGTAAGAGTAGACAAATAAAAGTTGTACCTGAACAGTTCGGCATCTGTGATTAAAGGCACTGGATTAAACTGTTCATTTAATGACTAATATCAGTATACCACCTTTGCTTTAACTTTTTATGAGCCAACAGGTTAAATAACGATTAGCACTATAGGTTAAAACACAACAGAAAACAAAGCGACCCAAGCTATCTAAGCAATAATTCTGCATCACTAACAAAGAAGTTCAATTATTGCTAAACATTGGCCAATCATATTCATGGTCAATTAAAGGTGGGTACTTAACAGAATTTGTTAAAAGCATTTAACACAATTGTCTCCTTTCCATTTCCCTCGTTTATGTTTTCTACAGTGACAGAGGATTCTCAGCTGGAAACGAACTGCAGCGCCTGCGCAGAGTCTCTTAAACCCTGTTATAGCTGAATCTGAACAAACACATTTAGTTTTATAAATTTAACTGTTACAATAATGAGTTTTTTAAATTTCTCTGCACGAGAATAACCACAAAATGTTACAATATGAACCGAACTGTTTCTTGTAGAGGAAGAGACGACGTGCTAAGCGAGAAAGGTTGTAGTTTGTGCACCTGCCAATGAGGTGCTGTCTTATCACGTGGTTTTGTTTACTTCTCCTTTCAGCTTATAGTGAAAAAGGTATAGGTTCAGTACTTTCTGAAGATGTGACACAAGATTTTCAAGAAAATTCCCCCACCTCAAACTACTTTTTACATGGAACATTTTTCGAAATTTTTTATTTTCTAAATAATGCTCTAATGATTTTGAATAAAATACTGTATATTAAAGATATTTACATGACAAAAAAAAAGTATATTTTGAATTTTCTGGGAATAGCCTTTGAAGTCCTCTTCATTTGAAAGAAATTTTGTATAATCTTCTATAACTAGTAAATGTTAAGTGATAGATGAAAATGCAGTTAATAAGAAATGTAGAGCTCTTTAAAACACACAATTTATTCCAAATAACTTTTTATGAGGCATCTGTCATTTCTGAGATATCCATTATTAATAGTCCAAAGTGTTCATTACTTGGTCATTCTTTAAAGTTCTTTCAATATTCAGTTGTTTTTCGTGATTGCATGGAAACAGTATGTAATTTTAAAGTGGCATATAGGTCCAGTTGTTAAACATTTGACTATCGCTGTTCCCTTTGTATCTATAATGAAATGCGTAATGTAACTCTTTCTTCAAAGGTTTATTTGGATTAAAGTAAAGGAGATAGCAAAATAAACTTTAGTAAGGAGGATTTGTATACCCACCAATAGAGATAGAGGGTAGAGAATTTCATTACACACCCACCCACGCACGCACACAAATATATTCCAGACTCTGGGGAGGATAGGGAATAAATCTTGGCTGGAGAAAAATTTCCACCCCAGCTGGAATTCGTACCTGGAACCCCTCGCACAGCAGGCAGTGCTCTAATTGTTGCTGATTTGAATTTTTCAATACTTTTGAATTGTGGTCACCAATCTTTTGTTGTAGAGTATGTAATTCAAATCCAACATACAGTGATCCACATTTTAAACTTTTGACTATCACTTCAGTCTCCTGTATCTCTCTTGTACCTACAATGAAATGTGTAATCAAACTTTCTGTAAACGTTTATCTCGATTAACATGATGTAGATAGAAAAATAACTTTTTTCAAGAAGAGTTTTAGAAGCTGCAGATATATAAAATAAATGGTAGTGACAAAGTAAGTGATGTGAATGAACACATTAGATTTTTATGAACATATGTTATTGTTTCAGGCATGTGAACCAGCTGCTATGCTTGCGTTAGAAGATGTGAACAAAAGATTAGATTTACTTCCTGGGTTTACGTTGAAGCTCCATTGGAATGACAGTGAGGTGAGGAAACAAAATTATTTTAGTAATATGATGATTCTACAGTTCTGTTTATTATTTTCTAACCAGCTGTCCAGAATTCTTACAAGCTTTTGAGTTAGGAAATATCTTATTGGTTTTCTTTTTAAGAGAAGCTTTTTTTGTTCTAAAGTTGTAATTTATGGCAAGTATACAAACTCATGTAATGTGAAGAAATTCAGTTTTAATGTAATGTAATATTTATTTCATCATTATTACAATAATACAAATAAAACTTACATCTAAAACTTAGGTCTAGAGTTCCAGTTTTCTAGCTCCCCCATATTTAACCCCTAGGCTATATATATGGGATAAAGCTACTATACCATCTCTCCACTTTCCAAACTGTGCCCATTCTCCTGTACCTTTCTTAAGCTCCTTATCCACTTATCCCTTGTGTTGCCTAAAAATGTCCCCATCATTTTAATTGTTTCTGCTTTTGTGTTTCGCAACATTCTTAATGCTACTGCTTCTTTGTTTAGCTTGTCCCATTTTTTTATTCCATATAACCTCTCTCCACCTTTTAACCTTATCACATTCTATTAGCCAATGAAAAGTACTGCCCAATTCATCACACATAATACATCTCCCCGAACAATTATATCCATTGTTTTTTAAAAATATTACTCCTGTGCGCATCCACGCAAGACCTATTCTACCAAATTGATTGCATATATCTACATACTTCTCCCTTCCCCAATTTCTTTTAACTGATTTACACAGATCAATGAACTTTTATCCTCAAAACTAGCCCATATCTCTTGTTTCTCCTTATCTTCCACCCTCAATCTCACTTCTTTCCAAAACCCACTGTTATTATATTTATCTAATAGGAAAATATTCCTTATGCCAATTTCTTTTAACACATTTTCCATTTTCCCAATCCAACACTCTTCTCCTAAGACAGCTTTTTGAAACTGTATACATTCTTTTAATATATTACTATCTTCTAAATTTAAACATCTATACCAATACTTCAAAATTCTTTCCACTATTATACCTTTTCTCCCTACCCTTCCTAGCTCTGCCAGTGCCACGCCCCTAGGTGAACTCTTGGGTAAACCCAGAACTTCTCTACAAAACATTCTATGGACTATATCAATCTTAATCCATACCTTTGCCACCTCCCCCCCATATTTCTATTCCATATAACATTTTTAACTCCACTACAGCTTCATATAGCCTTTCCAACCAGTTCATTGTTAGTGTGGGTGTTTTGCACAAGCAAACTCTAACAGCTTTCATGGCTAGATGGCTAGCTTTCCTTTTCAGTTTTATTATTAAAGTATCAAATTAATAATTTCATTAAAGATCAAAGCAGTGGTATGGCTGCAATGAGAATCTGACACTCATCTGTATGTTGTGGGGGTAGCATGTAGACGTTTACAGCTTTTTATTTACTCCTGCCTACTCCTGTTTCCTTAGGTAAAATGCAAGATCTTGTACTAGCATGAGGGGAAGCTGTATATATATATGAAAAATGTAGAATTGAATAACGTATAAGTGAGGTTCAACTGCAATTGTATTCATTTTTTAATCCACTGCCTTGTAACATCAGCTTTCAATTGTCTGATTCTACCTTTCCAACCTTGTCTTACGGCTTATGTGAAAAACAATTAATTCCGTTGATTGCATTAATAGTCAGTTAAATTACGAAACCCAGGACTTAAAGTACTTATGGCATTATACGAGGGCGGATTGATAAGTCAGTGACTTTTTAAAGAAAATAAAAATTACTTCCAAAAAGTCAATTTTATTTCTCAACATTGTCTCCTTTCAATTCAATACACATTGTGCAACGTTTCTCAAATTTTTTTAACCTTTCCAAAAAATATGATTTTTCGAAGTCTGCATAATATGAGGTTGTTTCTGCCATGATGTGTTCACTGGACATGAATTTCTTTCCACGAGCCAACTTTTCAGGTTTGCGAAGAGGAAGAAGTTGCTCGGAGCCAAATCTGGAGAATATGGTGGGTGAGGTAGCAGTTTGTAGCCCAATTCCACAAATTTTGCGATGGCAATGGCTGAGTTGTGTGCAAATGCATTATCATGGTGAAAGAGAACCAAATGGGATCGTTTCTTTAACAATTCCTTGTGAAACTGGCCCATCATTGTGATATAATACGAACCTGTGATCGTTTTACCCTTTTTCAGGTAGTGGATGTCTATCACCCTTTGTGAATCCCAAAAGACAGCTGCCATGATTTTTCCTGCCGACAGAATGATTTTCGCTATCTTTGGAGCAGCTTTGCCGAAGGAAATTCACTGCTTTGATTGTTGTTTGGTTTCAGGTTGATAGTAATGGATCCAAGTTTCATCAACTGTGATACAACACCACAAAAACTCATTTGGGTTGAACTGGAACATGTTCAAACATCCCTGTGAAATGGTCACATGATTTTGCTTGTTCCAACTGTGAGCAGTTGCTGTACCCATTTTGCTGACAGCTTTCTCATACCCAAAAATTTGTGCAGAGTTTTACACCCATTTACTTGAAATGTTTACGGTCTTGGCTATCTCATAGCTTTTCATTCGGCGGTCTTCCAACACAATATTGTGAACTTTGTTCACCATTTCTTTTGTTGTGACCTCAACCGGCCGTCCTGTGTGCACAGCATCTCTTGTGCACAGCATCTCTTGTGCTCGAACGGCCACATCAAAATTCTGTAAACCACTTGTGAACCATGCCATGTGATGGAGCAGAGTTCGTGTAATACTTGTTTAACTTTCCTTCACTGCCTTACCATGCAAAAAGTAGTGCTTTATCAGGACATGAAATTCACTTTCTTCCATTTTCTACGAAGCAACACACCTGCTATTTTAGACGCTCTCAACAATGTTCTAAGAAACAAATAACTACGAATTTCTTCAATTATAACCAGAATAGATGTAAGACTTGGGTCCAAACAAGAAAGCTGTGATTAGAACTCTATCTCTCATCAAAGTCATGTACTTATCAAATAGCCCTCATAAGTCGCCATTGGGGCATGTCATCTCAAAATAATTTGAGATCTCCTTGTGGTTTACTGGGAAAAATGTGAGTCAGTTGGCAATTTAATATGAAACTGGCTTGTTGCCATGGTAGCTAAGTTGGTTAGAGCAATCAGACGGAAACCGGGGATCCGTGGTACAAATCCTGGCTATGGCATTGAACTTTTCAGTCATCTGATTTTAGCTTTCCAACCCTATCCTACACACTGCTTGTGTGAAAAAACAATTAATTCCATCAGCTTACAAAGTTGTAAAGCATTAGAAAACTGTAGATTTTAATTGTTAATGACAAAACCAGTATTTCTGTACAGAAATGTTGGGATGAATAAATTGAAATTGAAACTTAAAGTTAAGAAAGGAGAAAAATATGCATGATGACACTTTGTAACGCTTGAGTAGCGTATAATGCTGGACACTTAGGCACAAAGCTTTATGCTATTTGTCATTCCTATCTAAATATGAATTGTCGTCATAATTTTAATGCAATCATTTATATTACAAAATGTTTTCATAAATCATCCTTTTCCTGAAGTTGCTCTTCTGCTTAAACAAAAATTACTGAAAATGTAATTATTATGCAATATTTTATTGTGATAATTATTTACTGATACTGTTATTTTCCTTTAAGAAATCAGTTAGTAAATTTATGCATATCCCTCGGAACATTTACAGTAATAAGTGATGTAGCAGTAAATACAATGCATTCTTGTTGTTTTGCAGTGCGAGCCTGGTCTGGGGGCATCTGTCATGTATAATCTGCTGTACAACAAGCCACAGAAACTGATGTTGCTTGCTGGCTGTAGCACTGTTTGTACTACTGTCGCTGAGGCTGCCAAAATGTGGAACTTGGTTGTGGTGAGCATTCACCCATTCCTTACAAAATATATAAATGCAAAGAGTTCTTTCTTTTTACTTTTTCCTCTGAATAAGCACCTAAGTTAGAGGAAATTCAAACCATTCACTGGAAGTACATGGTTCAGTGTTCCCTCCATTAAAAAAGAAAATCTGTGTTACATTCACATGAATTTCTTTAGCCATTACCATTTATTTTCATACAGCTTCTACAAACTATTCTTATGAAAATTTATTTTTACTTTCTCTACTACGTACTTACAGTAAGTAGAGGAGGTATTGTATTCCACCCAAAAATTCAGTACTAAGATTTCATTGGAAATACATGTTTTTAGGCTCTCTGAAACCAACTCCCCCAAAAAAGAAGCATTTTTTACTTTCTTTAATACGAATAGTAAGTAGGGGAAGTATTGTATTCCACCCAAAAATTCGATACCGAGATTTCACCGGAAATACATGTTTTGAGGCCCCTGAATCCAAAAAAAGCATTTTTGGAAACATGTCCGTGTGTGTGTGTGAACAGCATAACTCAGAAACGAACAGTCGGATAAACACCAAACTTGGTATTTAGGTTCAGTATCTTCCAGAGATGCGACACGAAGGTTTTCAAGAAAATCCCCCCACCCCAGATTACCCTTTACATGGAACATTTTTCGAAAATTTTAATTTTCTCAAAAATGGCTCTAACGATTTTGATTAAAATATCATGTGTTTAAGATATTTTCATGAGAAATGAAATGTATATCTCGAATTTTCTGGGAATGTCTCCAAAAGTATTCTTCATTGTGAATGACTTTTGTATAACTGGTAAACCATAAGAGATAGACAAAAGTTTACTACACAAAAAATGTAGGTGGCGTTAAAGTACACAATTTATGTCATATACATTTTTTGTTGTTGAGTGAGCCATTTTCGAGATATTGCTTGTTATTCCCTTAAATTTTTCAATAGTTATTTTCTCAAATGGAAATTCGTTATTCATTTTTTGTCTTGGATATGCAAAGAGTATTAATCTGTGGCAAAGGGAATGGTGCTGCACCTAGCAACCAGCTATTAAGAGATATGTATGTGCTTAAAGGCTACTGTATTTCTATATTGCCCTTGCAAATATATATTCCCCTTACATCTACAAGAAAATTAGCAATAAGATAGACTCTGCAAATGTTTATCTCGATTAACATAAGTAGATGGAGAATAACCGTTTGTAAAAATAGTTTGTATAAGAGTAGAGAAAGTCATGTGAGTGTAACACATCAGATTTTTTGAAAAAGATTTGTGTGTGTGTGTATCTTTGAGCAACATAACTCAAAAACAAAAAGTCGGTTAAACATAAAACTTTGTATTTAAGTTCAGGACCTTCCAAGGATGCGACATGGAGATTTTGAAGAAAATTTCCCCTCTTCAAACGGAAAATTTTATGTTATTTTTTTATTTTCTCAAAAATGGCCCCAACAAATTTGATTAAAATACATTTAAGCTATTTTCATGGCAAATATGAGTGTATGTATGTGTGTGTGTCGTGTCGTGTCTGTGTCTGTCTGTGTAATGTAATGTGTGTGCGTGGATGTGTGTGTCTGTGTAATGTAATGTGTGCGTGCATGTGGATGCGAGTGTGCGTGGGTGGGTATGGATGTGTGTGTCTGTGTAATGTAATGTGTGCGTGCATGTGGATGCGAGTGTGCATGGGTGTGGATGTGTGTCTGTGTAATATAATGTGTGTGCATGTGCGTGTGTGTGGACATGGGCACCTGTATGCATGCATGCGTGGGTGCATTGGTATGTGTGTCTGTCTGTGTAATGTATGGTGTGTGCATGGACACCTGTATGCATGAGTGGGTACATCGGTACGTGTGTCTGTGTAATGTAATGTGTGCGCATGTGCACGCGCGTGTGTGTGATTTATTTTAATTTTTTAATTTTCTGGGAATAGCCTCTGAAGCCATAGATCTTGTTAAAGCACACACTTTATGCCAAATAACATTTTTTGTGGCATTAATCATTTCTGAAATATTCTTTTGTTATTGGTTTGAATTTTCAAATAATTTATACTTTTCTCTGCTACAAATTGCTATTCTCTCTATTTTTTTTTATTATTATTACCTTTTTCTTCTTTCTTTTTCGTGTTCTTGCAAAAAGAACAGAATTTTAAAGCCATCACGTAGCGATCAGCTATGAAAAGATTTGACAATTGCTTTAGCTTTCTTTATTCTTCTGATACCTACAACTATATGTGTAATGAAGGTTTATCTGTATTAATAAGAAGTAGATAGAAGAATTAGCTTTTTTAAGAATAGTTTATTGAAGAGTGAGTAGAGGAAGTCATGAAAATGCAACACAAGTGTTTTTTTTATCTGCTTCATGTTAATTTAGATAAATGGTTATAGAAAAAGTGTCATTACACATTTTGTTGTAAGTACAAGGGGAATGCAGTGGGCTGAAACGATAGTTAAATTATTAAAAAGAAAGTGCATGTCTTGAATTTTTGTGAATTGGTTGTGAAGTTCCTTTCAATATCAATGAATATTACATTTTGCACTCTGAGGATTGAGGTTGCCATGCTATGTCACGTTTCTTCTGAGCAAATATTTTTATAAGAGCAATTTGGAAAGTAAGTTCTGTTAATGTTTTTTACGGAATGCTACTTAATTTTTAAAACTACTATTGTACACATGTAACAAGTAAACCATTAAATTATTTTTCAACATAATTTCCATTTCCGTTTAGGAATTTGTATTACTCTGTAACAACGTTTGAAATCCCCTGTGCATAGAACTCTGCCCCCTGTGATTGTAGCCACCTGGTGATGCTCTTCTTGAGCTCCTCATTTGTTTTAAACTGATGTGATCCAAGCCATTTCTTCATGTTTGGAAGTAGGTTATAGCCACTTGAAGCCAAGTCAGGGCTCCATGATGGATAATAAAAAACCTCCTCCTTAAACTGTTGGGGATTTTGAGTGTGTGCAGCAGTATGTGGCTGAGCATTAACATGCTACTTAGTTTGTTCTGAATTGCTGTCCTAAGTTTGGTTAATGTCAGACAGTAGATGTCACAGAGTATTGTTGTGCCTCGTTCCATGAACTCCATCAACATTATGCCTTCTTGAAAAAACAGTTGTCTTGAGCTTCTTTGTTGGAAATATTTGAAGGGGCTTTTGTGGTTTCATAGAGGAGTTGGTGTGACCACATGCCATTGACTGTCATTTTGTTTTTATGTTCATGCACTGAACTCACGTCTCGTCTCCATGACAGTCTTGTTGAGAAAGCTTTCTTTCACGCTTGTAGTGTTGAGGGAATGTTAGTGCTGCTGCCATCTGTATAGCTTTTAGGAATTCAGACAGAATTTTCAGTACCCAACAGGCACAAAACCTGCAATAGTCTAACCTTTGTGTCATGACTTCATACAGAACAGTCTTACTGTTTTGCAGAAAATACTCATGGAATTTGTGCTGATTTATCTGCATGTATTCTTATTGTATGGCCAGTCACGGAGAATAGTATGCTTTGTAGTCTTATGTTGGTAACTCCGGCACAAAATTTTTTTTTATCTGGTTGTCGCCTTGCCCTGGGTGGGCTGGTGCCTGGCAGCCGGTCTGGCTTGGAGAGAGAGTCGTTGGGCTTCGTGAAGGAGAGTGGAGTTACGGCTGCTCTCGGGTGGCAGTTGGGACAGCACGTGCCGGAGTGGAAACGATTTTTCAATTTTGTTTGCCTGTCAGTACCTTTTGAAAGTCTGTAACATGGTTTAACGTTGATTAGCGAATGTGCTGGTTTAAAATCATTCTAAGTTCTTTGGCTAATTGCGTCTTATTTCCGTGCGTTTCCCGACAGAGTTTTCGACTTTGCTACACAAAGGTAAGATTATAGTGTTGTTTCTTAATTAATTTATTTTTGGGTAGATATTTCCTTCCTTTAGGTTTTATTTCCTACATTGTTTCTTTTACAGCTTAAGTTCTTTATTTCCCTATGGCACTCGTTAGGGCTTCCCTCTTCGTTTTGCCGGCGTTCCTAACCTCAGTCAAATCTTGGATTCTTTTGCATGATTTCGGTGGCCTCCTAAGGCTCTGTGTCTGAGGTCGGCGAAATCATCGCAAGTTACTGGTAGCAGAGCGTGGTTTTGATCCACGGACCTCTGGGTTATGGGCTCAGCATGCTTCCATTGTAAAACAGCAATCTTGTCTCACTACATCGTTCACATTTGTGACAAGTTCATCATTCACAACAGACAGTTGCCCACTTCATTCTTTATTCTGGATGTTAGTGTATTCATCTTGGAACCGATGACACCAACCAATGTTCTCGTACACTGCAGTAAACTCATGATGAATTGCAGCTGCCACTTATTGGCTCACAGAAAGTGCACGTACATGACGCTTGGCAGGAGCTTCTATTGCTGCATGCATTTCACAAACCAGTCTTGGTTAAAGAAACCGTCAACTGCAACCTCACACTGATACTGCCAGGGGCGTACTGAACCAGTGAATCAGGAAGAGTGCTGCTACCACCTCTCATGTTCATGGTGAATGATGAGACCAGTGCTTACTTTCCGAATTGCCCTTGTATAGTTTGAAAACAGAATAAATATTTCCATTCGGAATCATCCAATTTGTAAATCTGGCACATTTAGCTTACATGAAGCTATGAACATATATTTCCTAATCTTTTACCCTTTGAAGTTTCACATTAAAAAGGAAACAATGGAAATGATGTTTGCTCCTCTACTGTGTGATCACTGATCTTTATTTGGACAAAGAAAGAGTACAAAGATGGATATGATATTTTATTAACTAAACTTGAGCAGTATGGTATATGTGGAGTTCCACTCAGATTAATAAGCTCCTATTTATGTGATAGAACACAGCAAGTTAAAAAACACATGAATGTGGTCAGCAAATCAATACATATTACTCCAAGATGCTAAATGTTAAATATGGTGTTCCACAGGGTTCCGTTCTTGGTCCCCTTCTATTTATTATTTATATGAATGATATAACTATAAGAGATTGAAAGATTATTGCTTATGCTGATGACACATCATTGTTAACACTAGCAATAATTGTCAAGAACTTGTGACTTCCACTAATCAAAATATTGTTCAAATTGTGTAGTTTTTTTAATTTAAATAAATTACATATTAATACAAAGAAAGCTGTTTTTATGAATATACAGCTGGTTTAAAACAGAAATGAAAATGTTATATACTGGGGTGAGGCCAAAAGGTTTTGCAGCTAGATATTAAATTTAGTTACCCCGGCATAAACATTGGGGGACATAGACTCTGAGGCAGTGAGAGGACCAAGAACTTAGCTGCACAAATTTAAAGTAGGCGTGGGATATTCATAACAAAAGACACATTTAACACATTACCTGTGGTTTATTAAAATTGACATGGTGCTACTACATCGTTCACAACAGATTACAGGCAAACATTGGAGGGAGATGCTCCACACACACTACATACAACCACTTGCCCTGAAGACACACACACTCTCTGGCTACTAACACCACCAGAACGAGGCTAGTCCCTCTACTTGCCCTTACCCCCTGTGACTAGGAGGTGGGGAGAGAAATGCCATGCCGGACATAAATTCAAACTCACAAATGAAATAATTAGTTCAACAATGTCATGCTACAAAACAATAATGTGCCTGATGCGACAATGCACACACATTCACGCTACATCATTCAGCTAAAATTTAATGTTAATAATGAAGATATTAATGAGATTCGTTATACAAACTTTCTTGGAATTATGCTTGACAAACATCTCACTTGGGATATACAAATTGGCAAAATTTGTAATAAGGTAAGCTCTAGTATTTTTCTTCTAAAAAGAATGGCAAAAGTTGTGGATTTAAGTATACTAATGAACATTTATTATGGTTTAATTTATCCACATTTGTCCTATGGAATAACTGTCTGGTGTCACTCTGCTGATAAATATACTAAAAGACTTTTTCTCTTACAAAAAAGATCAATTAGGGTGATGATGGGTTTAAAACCACAACAATCTTGTAGGGATAGTTTTGTAAAATTAAATATTCTTACCTTATACTCTTTATATACATTTGAAGTTATTATGTATTTAAGACATAATGCAAATCGTGAAACAGTTAATAATCAAATTCATAATAATTTCACAAGAGGTAATACAAATCTTTCATGTCAGATCTCATAGAATCCAGTTATTCAAAACTAAACCTATGTTGCTGCACACACTTTTTATAATAAATTACCTACATATATTAAAAACATAAATAATTTAAATCAGTTCAAAAAGGATATGAAAAAATATTGCATTCAAGGTTGTTTTTATTCCATAAATGAGTTTATTAATGTGTGATTATTATGTATTTATTCATACTATTGCATATATTGTATCTTTTATTGTTTATTTTTGTTTGTACTGACAACGATGTCATGAATTATTTTATAATTTTAATCGACAGATAATAAATGAGAATGAACAAGGGCAGATGGGTCGAAGGAGGACTAAATGTCAGTTATGTTTAGAGATTATAGTTGCTTTTGGACACACTTTTCAATTTATTCATACCAGAAATAACTGAAGAAAGAAAGATTAAACAGAACTTGTTTTATTCCACATCCCACATTTATTATGTAGGAAAGGTTATAAATAAGTGTGCAAAACTTTTTAGGCGGTTACAGTCTATTTTGTAAATTCATATACTTTTGTAATTTACAACACATAAATAAACTGGTATTTTAAATATAATAAAACTTTTTACCAACATATGCATTTTTAATATTTATTTTTTTGTGTAACTTTTTCTTATGTATAATGAACCCAATATATCGTTATCATCATCATTGTTATCAACATGATTATTACTTAGAATATTTAGTGACCTGAGCTGAGCCCATTTCTGAACTGCATACCCCCTTCCTTCTAGGTCAACCCTGGAGATGTATTTAATTGCACAGTAATAGTTATGTCAGATCAAATTGTTAAAATTATGAAAGTAAATCTAAGTGATTGCTTTACGTTTTCCTTAAGCTGTGTTATGGCGCCAGTTCACCAGCACTTTCGGATCGAAACCGCTTCCCAACGCTGTTTCGAACGCATCCCTCAGCAACAGTCCACAATCCAACTCGAATCAAGCTGATGGAAAAGTTTGGATGGTCAAGAGTTGCAATTCTGCAGCAAGCTGAAGAAGTTTTTATTTCTGTAAGTATACAGATTGCCCACCTACTTAGACACTTCAGTGACATATATATTTTCTACTTGGCTGTTAATGATGAATTTTCACTAGAAGACAAATTTTATGTTAAAAAGGGGCTTAACCCATGATGAGCTGTACTTGCATAGGTTAGTTGTGGCATTTAGATCGCATGATGAATACAGCTTGCAAGTGTGTGCTGACTGATAAAACTACTTATATTTGCATTTTGAACTAACAGATGCCACTCAAAGCATCTCCTTATCTCTTTCTAATGAACAAAAGAGAACTAATTATGGGACAATGCCACTGTTTTTTGATACTCACCACCTATACTGCTTTTTGAGCGCCAATACTTGATACAAAACTGTAAAGGCGATGGCTTGTTTACTGAATTATGTTATTATTAGTTTTTTGTGTATAAATGCATGTAACCAATTTTGTATTCTATGCTAATTCTGAAACTTCCTGTTTGACATTGTCCAATTGGTGGCAAACTTTTTATCTTGATAATGCCACAGATTATATATCTCCTATTGTTATACCAACGCTGCTGTATCTCCGGCCCTAACTTTTGTGAGGGTAAAGGTATATATTAGAATGGCCAACTTTAGCAATACTAGTGCTGTGAATTCTGATTTGCTTCAACAAATAAATCAGGGGTTAATTTGATTTCTTGTAAGTCTGTACTAAATATAGTCTACTATTGTTGCTTAGAGCTTTGCTGCACGTAAAACACAACACAAAAGAAAAGAATAAAAAATCCAGCAAGGTTTGCAGTGCTGGGCTGACTCACACAGCAAAGGGTGGAAGTTGTCTGCTAGGACCAATTGCAGGCTGCCTCTCCGTGTGCATCCACTGCAGTTTGGGCTGTGTTGCTGATTCTCTTATAAGTGAAGCACATGTCGTCAGTAACTGTTTGCTTTAGCCCAGGTGAAGTTTGTTTTCTGTGCGCATGCGATTTACTGCGTTATCCTTGTTTAAGTTTCCTGTAACTGCTATCTCCATACTTTAAATACTCTAACATAGGCAACTATTTTATCGTTTGCATTTTACAAAGAGATGGCACAGGTATACATACATGTTCACAGTAGGCATAAGAACTGGCAACACTACCTCTCTCGGTTGCGCTAAATGTATAAAACGGTGGTAGTATAGTCAACACTAATAATAATGATGATGATGGTGATGATAATTTATTTGCTTCTCTTTTTATGTAACTATATTTTGTGCTGAAAACTTTCTTTTAAAGGATTTTCTATATGTATTATGGAAATTAGTAGTACAGTATACGTGTAAGCTATGCTCGTGACTCAAGTGTAAACACAGACTAACAAACAGATGGAAGGAAAGAACAAATATTTTTATGTGCTGTATGTCTTTTAAGTTCTGATTTGTTTCTGCTGGATTCACAGATTTTGGTCACAGGAGTTGGTAAATGTAATGGCTGAGAGTGAGTCACCAAGCCAGACTATTGCAGAAACGTGATTTAGTGCACAGGATTTAGGAAAAACATGTCAACCAATGATGCCACTTTCAACTTAACAAATGAAATTTTGAAATCACTTGATAATAAATGTAATACACTAGGAATATTCTGTGACCTATCAAAAGCATTTGACTGTGTAAATCATAACATACTCTTATCAAAATTATCATATTATGGCATTAAGAATAAAACACATCAATGCACTGCATCTTACCTATTGGACATACATCAAAAGGTCATAATAAATACTGCAGATAATTCCAAAATATATTGCAAATGGTCAGAAATAAAGCATGGTGTTCCACAAGGTTCGATTTTGGGTCCATTATTGCTTCTAATATATGTCAACGACCTCCCCAGAGTAATAAATGAACATGCTCACCCAGTTCTCTTTGCAGATGATACAAGTATTATAATTAAAGAACACAACATCAGTCACCTCTCAGTTATCCAACGGTATTTTCAGTGTGCTAAATAATTGGTTTGATATTAACAAAATTCATATAAACTTTGAAAAAACTAAGTATATCAATTTTTGCACAAAAAATAAAAGTATTGCAGACATAAGAATTGAACATGAAGGCAACGAAATTACTGAAACTTTTAGCATAAAATTTCTTGGTCTTATTATAGATCATAATATGAATTGGGAAGACCATATTGACTACATCCTACCAAAACTAAGCTCTGTATGTTTTGCGATTAGATCATTAATTCATTTTACAAATAAAAGCATCCTAAAATAATATATTATGCTTATTTTCATTCAATTATGACTTATGGAATAACATTTTGGGGAAATTCAGTAGACGCCAAAAAAATATTTCTTTTACAAAAAAGGTAATAAGAATAATGGCAGGTGTAAAGAAATCAACTCATTGTAAACCACTATTCAAAACATTTGGAATTCTACCATTAGTCTGTGAGTATATTTTAGCTGTACTTTTAACTGTGGTTGACCACCCAGAAGTGTTCATAAAAAATTCAGACATGCACAGCAAACAAACCAGAAATGGGCAGGACTTACACAGGCCAAGCAATAACCTACAAGTATTCCAAAAAAGGGGCTTACTACAATGATATAGTATTATTTAATTCACTTCCATCATATATTAAGGAACTGAAAACTAATAAAAATAAATTCAAGTTAGCATTAAAAAGATATCTCATCACTCACGCCTTCTATACAGAGGAGGATTTCTTTCATTCAAAAAAATTACTGACTGTAAAATGTTACCAAATTTTATAACTACATTAAGTATAAATAATATTTATTTAAAGGTGATTCGACTGTCGAATTAACCTTCTGAGGATGGGAACAACGGTTTCGCGAAACATGTTAAGTGAGTAAACTTAAGTGATGTTAGTGTTACAATTCCGACTCACCTTTAAATAAATTCAATACACATCACAGTTTCTAGCTTCTTTTCATTACAATATCAACATAAATAATATTGTTTTAAAATTTTTTAGCTCTAATGTACTCTACATAAGAACTACAATTTATTTACATACAAGTACACAAGATAATTATGACGTAATCTACATCCTAGAGTAGACTAGCTTTCTTTAAGCTGGTGTAGCTCACTATAGGGTCTATAGATTGAGATGTATGTTATGTTAGCTAAATCAGCTTCGTTCACAATTCAGTTAATGCTGCATGTTACACGAGTACCTCTGGTCCTTCTCCCATTGTTTTGTAGATTTTCATTTAGGCACAAGAGCCTATACAATGTTGCATTGATTCACCCACAGGAAACACAGTCAAGGTCTATCAAGAACTATAGTCCAGTAACACATGGGGGACAAATGTGAGGCAATAATGTGAAGTCTCGACTCCATTCATTCCTTATCTAGCATAAAGTTAAATGCAAAAACTTTCACTAATACAAAACTTAAAAATTTAAATGTATCAAAAAAGTATTAAAGGTTTATCTTAAAGTATTAGACATACTCTTTGATACACAGAGTATTGAGGTCCCATCCCTAAAAAGAACTTGTTGTTAAAAATGTTGAGAAGAAATTAGAAGGCTATGTCGCCTGATATATCTTGTAGTAAAGTGAAATGTAGTGAGTATGAATCATTATCTGCAATTAATGTGCTGTATGTGAAATGAAAGGATGACAAAGATGTTTATTTCTTATTGATGGAACACAAAGCTGATGACATTACAGCAAAAGTAAGCTAAGAAGGAAAGGTCAGACCTCAGAGAAGAGGTAAAGAAACCAAAGTGTTCCCTTGAGTACCAGAAGGAATGGGAGGTGTCAATTTGCAAAATCAGGTGACCACTTTGTATGACACATGTGCATATTCAATTGTGTTACTTGTATATTTGTGTTTCATAAATAACTGCAAATCAAAAGACCAACACATGGGCTGAAGAGCCAAAATCGCTCATCAGCTGCTTCAAAATATAACAGTACCACAGTACAGTGTTAGAGGTTGATCTTCAGCTGGGGATACCCCATTCAGACTGCAAGCTGAAAGATGCATCCCTTTTCCAATGCACATTTCACCCACAGACAAGAAAGAAAAACAGCGAAAAAAAAAAAAAGGATATGTTGTATGCTTTAAAGCGGGGGAAAAATGCTTGGCAATGCAAAAGGTGATCTTCGCCCATCATTTGGAGAACTGTTTTGAAATCTGCCACACCCAACATAAAATTAGTGAGGCCATAAAAATTATTGAGTCAATGTTTGCAGTATCATGCATGCAAAATTCCAGGAAAGAAATTATATTGCTTGATTTTATATGCCTTCAGATTTCTGAGGTGGCCATGAGGGTATTTAAATAAGATGCCAACAGATTAAAATAATAACTAAGTGATGTAATTATTTCATTAAGTTAGGGTTCCTTACACTGCAAACAATAACTGCAAATTACTGAGCAATTGAGGCGGCAATGCAAAAAGGGACACATAAGAAAAAACAATGTTTTTAAAAAAAAGTCTGATGTGTTACACTCACATGACTTTCTCTACTCTTGTACAATGTATTTTTACAAACGCCTATTCTCCATATGCTTCATATTAATCGAGATATCGAGATGTCAATCTTATTTGTAATTTTCTTGTAGATGCAAGGGGAATATGGTAGCTTTTAAGCGATAGTCAAATGTTTTATCGCTGGTTGCTATGTGGCGCATTCCATTCTCTTTGCATGTCCAGGACATAAAAAAATGAATAACGAATTTGAGAAAAAGTATAAGGAAATTTAAGGAAATAACAAGCAATATCTCGAAAACGGTTCACTCGACAAAAAAAATGTATATGATATAAGTTGTGTATTTTAACGCGATCTACATTTTTTGTGTAGTAAAATTTTGTCTATCTCTTATGGTTTACCAGTTATGCAAAAGTCGTTCATAATGAAGAATACTTTTGGAGACATTCCCAGAAATTTCGAGATATACATTTCATTTCTCATGACATTATCTTAAACATATGCTATTTTCATCAAAATCGTTGTAGCCATTTTTGAGAAAATTAAAATTTTCGAAAAATCTTCCATGTAAAGGGTAGTCTGGGGTGGGGGGATTTTCTTGAAAATCTTCGTGTCGCATCTCTGAAAGATACTGAACGTAAATACCAAGTTTGGTGTTTATCCGACTGTTAGTTTTTGAGTTATGCTGTTCACAGACACACACACAGACACACAGACACACACACACACACAGACACACACACACGGACATGTTTCCAAAAATGCTTTTTTTTGATTCAGGAGGTCTCAAAACATGTATTTCCGGTGAAATCTCGGTATCGAATTTTTGGGTGGAATGCAATACTTCCCCTACTTACTATACGTAGTAGAGAAAGTAAAAATGGAAATGGATATTTGTTTCCATGATTTCTCTGGTGTGCATTCCTTTTATTATTAGCTACATATTTTATTCAGACAAAATAATACTGATCTACGAGGCATGTTTTTAAAGTAAGTACGGATTTAATATTTTGCTGCTGCACCGCTAGTCACAATTATGAGTATGCACTATCTCTTCCTCTATTCATTAGGAAGCCAAATGCAGCTGTTAGCAATCATCACTTGGTGTTTTCCTATTGTTAAAGCGTTTCAAAATGTTCAAAAACAGTCAAAAATTCTGCTGACTGTAAAGTCAGATTGATGATTCTCGTTTTTTGAATGTGAGAAATGTTATGCCAGCAAACATTCATCGCCAACTGTGTGAGGATTATGGGGAAACAATGCCCTGCCAAAAAACAAACTCAAGATCTCTTCGCATCATTTGGTTGGGAACAATTCAACCATCCTCCCTCATTCCAGATTTGACACCAAGCAATTTTCATCTGAAGAAATTCCTTGGTGGAAAACAGTGCAGACTTGGCTTACATCACAGGCAGCATCATTCTTTGGTGAAGGCATACAAAAACTGGTTTCTCATTTTTTATGACAGTGACTAGGTGGAGAAGTAGTGTAAGGTAACGAATGATAATAAAGTATTTGGAAAATAATGTTACGTTATTTTTTAAAAAAATCTGATGTGTTACACTCACATGACTTTCTCTACTCTTGTACAAACTGTTTTTACAAGCTCTTATTCTCCATCTATTTCATATTAATCGAGATAAACATTTGCAGAAACGATCTTTTGACATGCAAAGGGAATTACATTTTACACATAGCGACCAGTTCTAAAAATATTTGACTATCGCTTAAGGCGTACTATGTTCCCCTTGTTTTGTATTTGCAAGGGCAATATAGAAATACAGTAGCCTTTAAGCATAGATATATATCTCTTAATAGCTGGTTGCTAAGTGCAGCACCATACTCTTTGCATATCCAAGACAAAAAAATGAATAACAAATTCCCATTTGAGAAAATAAGTATTGAAAAATTTAAGAAAATAACAAGCAATATCTCGAAAATGGTTCACTCAACAAAAAAAATGTATATGACATAAATTGTGTATTTTAATGCGATCTACATTTTTTGTGTAGTAAAATTTTGTCTATCTCTTATGGTTTATCAGTTATGCAAAAGTCGTTCACAATGAAGAATACTTTTGGAGACATTCCCAGAAAATTCGAGATATACATGTCATTTGTCATGAAAATATGTTAAACATATGATTTTTAACCAAAATCGTTAGAGCCATTTTTGAGAAAATTAAAATTTTCGAAAAATGTTGCATGTAAAGGGTAATCTGGGGTGGGGGGATTTTCTTGAAAACCTTCATGTCGCATTTCTGGAAGATACTGAACCTAAATACCAAGTTTGGTGTTTATCCGACTGTTCGTTTCTGAGTTATGCTGTTCACAGACACACACACGGATGTGCTTCCAAAAATGCTTTTTTTGGATTCGGGAGGTCTCAAAACATATATTTCCTGTGAAATCTCGGTATCAAATTTTTGGGTGGAATACAATATTTCCCCTACTTACTCTACATAGTAGAGAAAGTAAAAATTGTCGGTACTTGCTTTAAAAACACACCTCGTGTTTCAAACATTAAAGAAAAGAAGTTTAGCCCCTTGCTATAAGCCATTTTATGCAGACACTATATTTGGTATATTTAAGAAATAAGAGTGGAATGCAGTATTTGAAAATTAAATTTAATCCTATCTTAATAGAAAAATAGACTTTGTAAGATGAATTTCATCATAACTTTATAAAGAGGGTATTGCAGAATAACATCAAAGTCTGCCTTAGATTACTCTTCAGTCTCGGTTTATTATTCCATCAATGAACACTGCCATCTTCACTCAAAAATGTGTATGGGGTCTTTCAAGCAGGAATAATGCAAATAAAACTAAAATTAAAAAATGCTCGGACATGTCAAATTTAATATTTTGAAAGGAAAATTTTGCAAAACATTTTCAGTCATTATTATATAGAGTGTGACATTTTAAATGGAACATATTATTTTTTAATTTTTTCTGAGAGGTAGGTAGTTTTATCTTATTTAGTTGCATGAGCAATTTCATACAAAAGGTTTGGTTGCTATGGGAACAAATCTCTGTCCATTGATCACTTGTTATGGGGATATTTAGAGCCTGCTAATATGGAAGAGTTAAAAATGAGGATCAGAGATATACGACCAGCATTGATTGAAAATGTTCAACATGCTTCTTCAATTTAGCCACTGCCACATTGTAAATGGAAGCATGCCTGTGTTGTAGTCCATTTAGCGTTACCCAGGGAACACCACTTGGAGGTAGACTACATTGTTCCCCTGATATATACAATACACAAACAAAAGAATATACCAGGTGAAATGAGAGCCATAGCAATAGCTACGGAAAATGAAAGATACCCAGAAAAAGAATGGCTCCGAATATATACAGATGGATCCCTCATTAATAAAAAAAATGCCGGTGCAGGAGTATACTGTAAACACTTTGCACAGTATCTAACATTAGATGAAACGTCAAACCACTATGATGGAGAATTAACAGCTATAAAAGCAGCATTACAGAATATTCTATATAGACCATACATAAAACAAAAAATAGTCATATGTATTGTAATGAAAAGAAGCTAGAAACAGTGATGTGTATTGAATTTATTTAAAGGTGAGTCGAAATTGTAACACTAACATCACTTAAGTTTACTCACTTAACATGTTTCGGGAAACCGTTGTTCCCATCCTCAGAAGGTTATTAACTCGACTGGCCCGTGTTGTTGGTGTTTCCGTTTTTTGGACTGGATCCTGTGGTGGCATCTTGTGGTGGAGAAATGTACTTCCAGGGAGCATTTGGTGGCGGCAAATCAAAATTCATTAGATGTGTGTTGTGTTTTAGAATGGTGATCTTCTCCCATGCATCTAATTCGGCTGCAAATTTGGCTGGTTTGACTAATGTAATATTGGGTTTGATGTTGTGATTAGTGATCCAAAAATGGTGTGAAACTGCAGATTTGTCCATTTGTTTGTATTTAATACATCTCATGTGCTCCTTTAGCCTAGTTTCTAAGTTTCTTTTTGTCTTACCAATGTATACTTTATTGCAATCTGAACAATTGATTTTATAGATTCCAGCTTTTTTTGTCTTGTGGAATGGGGTCTTTTAACTTGTTACAAAGTAATTTCTCTATGTTAAATTTGTTCTGTGGAGCTAGGCTGATGTTATGTTTCATGAAAATCTTCTTAAATTTGTGAAATGTTCCTGGGTGGTATGTGAATTTCTTGAACTTTAGTTCTTTATCTTGCTGGATGAGATTAGTTGTGTTTCTGATGTGCATCTGTCGTTTGAATTTTGCAATTTTTTTGTCAATAGTTGCTTTGTTGTACCCATTATGTATTGCTGTGTCTACTATATGCTGGTATTCTAACTGGTATTCTTTTTTATTTAAGGGGGTATATACCAGTCTATGTGTTAGGCTGTTTAGTACTGCATGTTTGTGTGTGGTTGGATTGAAACTCTTATTTTTTATGTAATTAGTAGAGTGTGTTGGCTTCCTGTATATGCCAAAGGTTAGGTTCTTTTGTTCTCTGATGATTTTTAGGTCTAAAAATGGTAGCATGCCTTCTTTTTCTATTTCTATGGTGAATTTTATTGATTGGTTCTGTAGGTTTAGTAAGGCTAAGGAGTCTTGTATGAACCTATTAGGGACAACAGCGAAGATGTCGTCAACATATCTGTGCCAAACTTTAAACATGTATGGAAAGGAAGTTGTTATGTGTATTTCTAAGTAGCTCATAAATAAATCTGCCAAGAAGGGTGAAAGTGGGTTGCCCATGGTTAGACCAGTTGGTTGTTGATAGAACTTCTTATTGAAACTAAAACAATTTTGTCCAATGCATAAATTGGTAAGTTGTATGAGGTCTTCTATTTCTTCTTCAAGTAGGTTAGTCTGCTGTAGCCATTTCTTTAATTGACGCAGGAGTTGATCTGTAGGGACACTTGGAAATAGTGCAGTGACATCAAAGGAAACTAATCTGTCTTCTGGTTCGAGTTCCAGGGATTTTTTTTTTTTTTTTATCTTCTGTATTAAATCTTCTGAATTCATTATGTTTTTGCTGTTGAATACAGAATACAGAAGATAATACAGAAGATAAAATCCCTGGAACTCGAACCAGAAGACAGATTAGTTTCCTTTGATGTCACTGCACTATTTCCAAGTGTCCCTACAGATCAACTCCTGCGTCAATTAAAGAAATGGCTACAGCAGACTAACCTACTTGAAGAAGAAATAGAAGACCTCATACAACTTACCAATTTATGCATTGGACAAAATTGTTTTAGTTTCAATAAGAAGTTCTATCAACAACCAACTGGTCTAACCATGGGCAACCCACTTTCACCCTTCTTGGCAGATTTATTTATGAGCTACTTAGAAATACACATAACAACTTCCTTTCCATACATGTTTAAAGTTTGGCACAGATATGTTGACGACATCTTCGCGGTTGTCCCTAATAGGTTCATACAAGACTCCTTAGCCTTACTAAACCTACAGAACCAATCAATAAAATTCACCATAGAAATAGAAAAAGAAGGCATGCTACCATTTTTAGACCTAAAAATCATCAGAGAACAAAAGAACCTAACCTTTGGCATATACAGGAAGCCAACACACTCTACTAATTACATAAAAAATAAGAGTTTCAATCCAACCACACACAAACATGCAGTACTAAACAGCCTAACACATAGACTGGTATATACCCCCTTAAATAAAAAAGAATACCAGTTAGAATACCAGCATATAGTAGACACAGCAATACATAATGGGTACAACAAAGCAACTATTGACAAAAAAATTGCAAAATTCAAACGACAGATGCACATCAGAAACACAACTAATCTCATCCAGCAAGATAAAGAACTAAAGTTCAAGAAATTCACATACCACCCAGGAACATTTCACAAATTTAAGAAGATTTTCATGAAACATAACATCAGCCTAGCTCCACAGAACAAATTTAACATAGAGAAATTACTTTGTAACAAGTTAAAAGACCCCATTCCACAAGACAAAAAAGCTGGAATCTATAAAATCAATTGTTCAGATTGCAATAAAGTATACATTGGTAAGACAAAAAGAAACTTAGAAACTAGGCTAAAGGAGCACATGAGATGTATTAAATACAAACAAATGGACAAATCTGCAGTTTCACACCATTTTTGGATCACTAATCACAACATCAAACCCAATATTACATTAGTCAAACCAGCCAAATTTGCAGCCGAATTAGATGCATGGGAGAAGATCACCATTCTAAAACACAACACACATCTAATGAATTTTGATTTGCCG
Organism: Deroplatys truncata; assembly: GCA_030765065.1. Taxonomy (NCBI): domain Eukaryota; kingdom Metazoa; phylum Arthropoda; class Insecta; order Mantodea; family Mantidae; genus Deroplatys; species Deroplatys truncata. Next base: position 202,991,734 of record CM060980.1, on the reverse strand, counting down.
CCACCAAATCCTCTCTGGAAGTACATTTCTCCACCACAAGATGCCACCACAGGATCCAGTCCAAAAAACGGAAACACCAACAACACGGGCCAGTCGAGTTAATAACCTTCTGAGGATGGGAACAACGGTTTCCCGAAACATGTTAAGTGAGTAAACTTAAGTGATGTTAGTGTTACAATTTCGACTCACCTTTAAATAAAAAATAGTCATCTTATCAGACTCAAAATCAGCCATAGATGGGATAGTAAATTACAATAATAAAACAACAAGAAACATTAAAGAAATAAGAAGCCTAATTAAAGCAGTTGAAACTAGAAATCATGTCAATCTACAATGGATCCCAGCTCATGTCAGACTTTTGGGCAATGAACATGCAGATCAATTAGCCAAGAAAGGTGCAATACAACAAATAAAACCTGCAGGACAAATAGAAATAAATAAACAATTAAATAACATTAAACAACATTTCAAAAGACAGCACAGACTTGATGAAGAAGATAAATTAAAAGATAAAGATTATAAGAATATTAAAGATAGAGTTGATATACAAAAAAATGCCAAGGAAGACTGCAGTGGCCTTATTTAGGATGGCAACTGGCCACGATTGCCTCGCAGAACATCTCTACAAGATACGATGCCTACGTACACCCAAGTGCACTCTCTGTGAAGAAGATGTCAACCTGAACAAACAACAGCTCGCCAAATGCAAAGTGATAGCTTACAGACTTTATATTGGGAAGCCAGAGGGTAAATGATGCAGATCAATTAATCCCCAGTGTCGTTGGTGAACAAACAACAACATTGTAAATGAGGAACACCTTATTAAATAATTAGAATTTCATTTTTTACAGTAGTAGTGTAAATTGTGGAGAAAATTGTCAAACAAGCCAAGAATTCAACTGTTCTCAGGAAGGCACTGATTATGCAAATCATCTGTACCAGATGCTGTTGAGTTGCATGAGAAGAAACAGCTGTGCTATTTTCCTTATGATATTTAAAATCATAATATCCCACTCTTTTCTTCAAATTAATCTCCTACTTGTTCTTCAAAGTCATCATGATGCTGTAACTAATTCTAAATCTCTAGGATTGGATAAATAAAAAAATATTGTATACTCATCAAATGTAAAAAGATGAAAGGTTTGACTTGCATGAATTTGTATTGCAGGTGTAACAAAAATAATGACTGATAAAGAAAACTTTGTCAGACAGAGTGGTACCAAGATCACCAGTCTATTATAAGCAAACACTGAAATGTTGTGCGTTAAAAAAAATGATTTATACCTTTGTTGACTTTTCGTGTTGTTTACAGACTGTTGAAGATCTTGAAGCTAGGTGTAAAGAAAGTGGGATCGAGATTGTCACACGTCAAAGCTTTTTGAGTGACCCAACTGATGCAGTACGCAACTTGAGACGTCAGGATGCACGTATTATTGTTGGACTGTTTTATGTGGTTGCTGCTCGAAGAGTGCTGTGCGAGATGTACAAGCAACACATTTATGGAAAGTCTTACGTCTGGTTTTTCATAGGTGAGATTGTCAACTTTTCTTACAGTTAGCTGAGAATAATTCACACAACCTTGTTAAATATCTAAATAGAACATAAATTGTCAATCATCCCAAGTCCAATCCAAGTTAAAAGGGTTTTGGTAAATCTATGTACCTATGTGTATTTTACAAGCATACCTACCTGTGTGAATGATTTTATGGCTACATTGTGTTATAGGGTGATTTATAAATGTATGGGATTCCTTAATGTTTTATTTACTTTTATAATGGTAGCATTGCATTATATCTTAGGTGGTGACCTCCTGACCTATCTGAGTGCATTCTTAATTCAGTGCAATAAATGTAAAATTGAAAGCATGATTGTCTTAGATAAAATAGCAGATGAGTGAGATGTGATTAACCATTAAGGCTGGTTCATAACCAATGAGAACGGTAACCAGAACGAGAACGAGAAAGTTGAAATACATGTATTCAAATGGGAGTGTTCACAACCGACGGGAAACCTTCCCGGGCCCGGGAACGGGAAAGAAGAGTTGCCCAACTTTTAACATTCTCGTTCTCATTCCTGGGCACGGCATATTAGATCCCTATTGTGCATATTAGACTCTTCGCTCTAGAGGTTATTCTAGGCAGCTGTGACATGAAACAGCCACTAGTGCTCTCTATAGTCGCAAGCTGGAAACATGAAATTGGAAGGAATTAGTAGTAAATGTGCTTCCTAACCTCATACCAACGCCTGCAAATCTAATCAGCGTTGGTTCCTCTGGTGAAGGGATCATTTGTAGTTTGTTTATATGCAACTCAAAACTCGTTATTACCTAAAAACAATGGCAAAAACTACAAAGAATGGCTAAAACTGATGGAAATGAAAAAGAGAACAATAAACAATTTTAATGTATGCCATTAAATAAAGGAATGAAAGCTTGGCATAAGTAGAGGGATCGGAAATGTAATGGATGCACATTTAGATAATGTTTACTCTATCGAATTTTGACGTTGGCTAGGCTAAATTGGAAGTAGGTGAAAAAATATCATTGGTTAGTTAAAAACAAATAAAATCCCAATGCGCAAAATTGACTTTCACTTTGTGATCGATATGCATTCCCGTTCTCGTTACTGGGCTTTTGTGAAGCAATATCTTGCATGGTGTATTGCTTCCCGTTCTCTTTCCGTTCTGGTTACCGTTCTTGGGCGGTTGTGAACCAGCCTTTAAGGACTAACCAGGAGGGAGAAAAAGTATAGTTTGTAGTTTGGTATTGAGCCCAAATCAAATACACAGCAAGTGACCATCTTAATTGTTATATCATGGAAGTCATATTTGTTAATGTCCTATAAACACAAGAGTTACTTATTAGCATATATAATTAATTGAAATGAATTATAGTTTAGAGACCAACTTGGTATATGACATATTTTTAATATAGAGTCAACTGAAAAGTTCAATGTCACAGGCGGGATTTGAACATGGTTCTCCCGCTGTCTGTGCAGTTGCTCTAGCCATTGAGCTACTGTGACAACATGCGGGTGGGATATTGAATTCCCCAGATGACAATCTCAATGGCAACTTGCCGTAGCAAGTACAGTAAAGCCTCGTTAATCCGGACTAATTGGGGCTGAAAGTTGTCCGCATTAGCAAATGTCCGGATTAACAGAAATAAAAGGAAACAAATTGAATATCGTGAATAAGACGTTCAGCTGCAGCTTGAATTTCTACACCTCTCACTGCTATTCCACTTGCATGAAATTGTTCATACTACTTATATACTGCATCATCCAATTTTTGTTCTGCTGGCGGCCGCATTTGCTTAATTCAACAAATTCCTTTGTCCACATTACACTTCAAAGCAAATGAGTTCACTTTTTTTTACTACTCTATTTATTTTATGTCACTTTAACTACAGGGTCATATCTCGACACATCTGTTAGTGGATAACTCTTAGATCGATGTGTGGCGGACAGTTAGCCTTGTAGGTCTCGTCCCTGTAGCCATCCGCTTCGTCACATGTCTACAAACACTCTGGCATATAGCAACTGGATCTTCTGCTTGAAGTAGTAATACTTGTCTTACATAATATTTTTTTATGTAAATATTTAACTTGAAGATGTGTTGTTGTTACATATTTTTAAACTTGAAGAAGGTTATGTTGTGCTGCTTTTTATTTTTACGTAAACTTGAAGATCGTTGTTTGCTTCACGTAATTGTATTTATTTAGTTGCATTTAAGGAGTTCCTGGAACACGCTTTGGGCGTCGGTTTGAATTTGTTGATTACGTAATAGTTACTGTTATTACGCAATATGCTGCTACGTATGAGAACTTGATTTCAAGATGTGTTTTTGTTGTTACACTCCAAGTTTTACACTATAATATTTAACTTTGTTATTAACACTGCTTCTATATATTATTTATGTTAGAATTTGCCTCGGCTGCTTCAGTCTTGTTTGTAGAGTCACATATCTCTAAATTAGGGTGCGGTGTGACAATGATTGTAGACATCACAGAATTTAGGTTTTTAAATTCACTTCTTTTATTAATTCTTGCACATTTTTATAAAGCACTACACTTTTTAAGAACTGTGAGAATCTTCAATACTTTCACTTAGCGCGAATACATATTTTTACGATTCACACGTAGAGAACACATCTTCCATCTGTTCACTACCAAGGCTTGCCAGCAACTGAGTAAGATTTCAACGGTTAAACCTGTAAGCTTCGGTATTTCAAGTCTCTGATTGGATAATTCTAGTCCAATAGAATATCTGCATTTTACTTAAAGTTTTTCCTTGCTATTGATTGGCTAATTTTAAACACTAACTGAATTTACTTTATCTTTGATATAATCATGACTGGTAACCTTTTAAACTCTAACTCATTATTGCTACAAGGTTACCTCATTATTACCTCATAGTTAGCAACTTAAAACTTATTATTCTCACAGCTCTTGCATTATTAAAGTATGTAATGTATTCACATAGCATTAATAAAACATGTTTTAAAATAAAAATAAGCATATGCAATGACTGTTACATACATTTAAATAATGATTACATACATATGGTTTCAAGGCGGGCTGTTATTGAATTTATCTTTATATAATACAATTGAAATTATTTAGGTATTAAAATACTGCCTCATGCTTCATGCCTTGCAGATGACATTAGGGTGCCATCCAGTCTAACTGCTACTTTCACATAGAAAGGTGGACAGTTCTAGGTCTCATCCCTGTAACCATGCCATTTTGCTTCGTCACGTGTCTACAGAGACCCTAGCACATATTATGTTTCCGCTTTCCTGACGATGTCACCGGTTTGCTGAATGACATTGTGTACCTTGAATTATTTTGTCAACTTAGCACTGTACTAAAGAAAGGCTAATGTGAAACTGAAAGTTCAAAAGCCCACAGGGTTCACTAGCACAAGAAAGGGATGGGGGAGTATCGTTACAGTATTGTTGTGTACCCAAGGACAAGGATGCCATATACCGTTAGGCTTCTACATACATGCTGAAACTTAAGTTGTGCTGTACAAGAATACTGAAATTTGTTTTTAAATTTCTTTTGTAAAATTTAATTACATACAATTACCATAAACGTTTGTCCGGATTAAGCAATATCTGGTTTAATGGGGTCCGGTTTAACGGGGTTTTGGTGTACTTTATTATTTATTTTCACTTTTGTATAATTGGAAAAGAAATAGACAAAATGTTACTACAAAAAAAAATGTAGATTTTGTTAAAGCACACAACTTATGTCAAATAAAAATGTTTATGGTGTTAACCATTTCCATGATATTGTTTGTTATTGTTTTGAATTTTCAAATACTTTATACTTTTCTCATCTACAAATTGCTATTCTTGTTTTTTCCCTTTCTTTCTTTTTCCTGTTCAAGCAAAGAGAAACCATCACATAGTGACAGGCTTTGATGTTGACTATTGCTTTAGCTTACTGTAGTGTTCTTATGAGTTGTGATTAAAAAATAGCGGGAAGTTTTGCTTTTCTTAAAGAATTTTTATTTAATCACCAATATCAACTTTGTCCCCTTCAAAGTAATCCCTCTCAGATATAATACACTTGTGCCAGCACTTTTTCCAATCTTGGAAGTACTTCTGGAACTCACTTTTCATTATGGTGTTCAGCTCCTTCAGCGATTCTGTTTTTATCTCATCAATGGTGGCAAAACGTTGTCCTTTCATGTTCTCTTCAGCCTCAGGAATAGAAAGAAGTCGCAGGGGGCCATATCCGGCAAATACGGTGAAATTGAAATTGAGTTTTATTTATGGACGCTCTATAACTACTATGGTTCTTAGCGTCCCATTCTATATTGGGCGTGAAAGAGCGGAAATTTTGCTCAGAGGCCTCTTATCAGGCTTGAGGTTCTTTTACGTGCCGTAAATCTACGACATGGGACCACCGTGGCTGAGGCAGCATAACAGTTTTGTTTTTTGCCAAAAGTCACGAGCAAGCATTGAAGTGTGAGTGGGTGCATTATCGTGATGCAATTTCCATGAGTGGTTTTGCCACAATTGTCGTTTTCTTTGGACTGCTTCACGCAAATGGCGCATAACTTCCAGGTAGTATTCCTTATTGACTGTATGACCATAAGGTAGGAACTCTTGATGCACTATCCCATTGTAATCAAAGAAAACAGTGAGAAGAACCTTCACATGTGATCGAACTTGTCAAATTTTTCTCGGTCTTGCCTCATCAGCAGTTTCCGTTGGGACGATGGAGCCTTGGTTTCGATGTCATACCCATATACCCATGTTTCGTCACCTGTTATAACCTTCTTTAGAAGTTCTGGGTCATTTTTGAACTCATTCAGCAATTCCTGAGTGATGTTTATACAACGTCGCTTTGGTCTAAATTCAACAATTTTGAAACAAACTTTGCTGCTACACATTTCATGCCCATAACATCCGAAAAAATTGCTTGGCATGTGTTATGTCACCTTGCATTTGCTGAAGAAAATGTCAACTATAATTGGAATAAGGTTATATTCACAGACGAGGTGACATTTCATCTACAAAGGGTGGTAAAGAATTGTCGGCCACCCCAGAGGAAAATGTTATGACACAATATACATGGCACAATTGGATTGCCAAGGTCATGTAGCTGTGTCGTCTTAGGGTTGGATGTCATGAGATGATCTAGGTTTGTTGTGGCAGTTTGATCGTGTGTTAAATAGCCAGCAATATAAAGACATCCTTGAAAACATCAAGGTTCCTTCTGTAAGGATTAGATATCCCAATGGAATGATTGAATTCCAGTAGGATAACCACACAAGTCAGCAGGTTTCAAACTGGTTCTTGCAAATGTGATATACCAAGATATCACATTGATTGATTGGCTTCCTTGCTCGCCAGATTTGAATCCTATTGAAAATATGTGGGCAGAGGTGAAGAAAGTTTTGGAGTTAAATTGGTATGCAAAACAAAAGAGGTTTTGTGGTATCAAACACAGGATGCTGAGAGAAAGTATCCTCTAGTGAAAATTTGACTAGACATTTGATATCATCCATACCCCATAGAATGAGGACCATGATAGAAGCAGAGGGCTAATAACATGGTATTAAGTTAATTTCTATTTTTATTTGCTTTTTCATTTAGGAATATAATATTACTCATTTCATATTTAGTTTGAAAATGAAAAGGAGAGTATTTCAGTTTTTATGTATGAGCATAAATGCTTTGAAATCAAATAAGGTTTAGCAATTTAAAATTATATTTATTGCATAATAAACATTGCATTTTTCTGCACAAAAAAGTTATGCTCAGGATATGAACCTCGATAAGCCTTAATGCTACAAACCTGCTTGTATCTGCTCGGCTCTCAGTGCATTTTCAGCAGCTGGGACTGCATATGAAAGGTGACAATTGAACGAAGCTGAAGGTACGCATCCCTAGACATCATTGTGAACATGGAAACGATTTGGAGTTTGACAAATAAACGCTTCAAGAGTCTGTTCATTTTTTTTTGTTTTAGGGTGTACAATCTGCTTACTTGTTGAAGTTTCCTTCTTTCTCCTTACGTTCTTTCTGTTTATGTTCGAATTTTGATGAGATATTGATTTTCCTTTCTTCAGGTTGGTATGAAGATAACTGGTTTGAAGTAAATCTACAGAAGGAAGAGATAGATTGTACGCCAGAACAAATGAGAGAAGCAGCTGAAGGTCACCTGACTACTGAAGCATTGATGTGGAATCAGAACAGTCAGCGCACCATTTCTGGCATGGTAAGAAACTGATTCAAATTATTATACCAGATACTTAACTTCTTATATTGGCCCACCAGTGTATATTAGAGGCAGTTATGTCTGATGTGTACAGGATGGCATGTTGACTGTCCTTTGTCACTATTTTGCTAACAGTAAAACAAGAGATTGATAACAAAGAATACCTAATTTTAATTTATTTGTGCTAAGTTATTTACACACTCAAGGTCTGTTAGATTGGCCCTGATCAGTTGTTCCCCGGACCTCCAATATTACATTATGCATTATATCTTTTACATTCTGAAATTCTACGACTTCCCCACTCTATGTCTTTTCACATACTATTTCCATATCCTTCTCACATTCCACAAAATTCTCCTAAACCTCTAAACCTGAGACCGATCTAAAACATTTAATTTATTTTTACAATGTTGTTATTTTTTAGCCATTTCTGTCTAATAAATCTTTTCCTCCATGCATTTGTTCCTTTATGCACCATCAAAATGTGTATTCCATCTTCAATTTCTCTGCATATCGGACATACAAGATGTGGCAATAAAGAAACCAAACTGATGCTCTAACTCTTTATTAAAAAAAAGCTTACACAACTGAAATGTAGTCCCCTCCTCGATCCCTGCACCACTCCATGCGAATTTTCCACTGTTGGTAGCAGTGCTGCAAGTCTTTTTCTCTTATGCTGTTGAGGAGTCTCGTTGCATTTTCCTTCACTGTACCCACGGACTCGAACCTGGTTCCTTTGAGCGCACATGTCACTTTTGGGAAGAGAAAAAGTCGCATGGTGCTAGGTAAGGCAAATACGGTGGCTATTCCATCACTGGAATGTTGGTTTTTGCCAAAAATCTCTTCACAGACTGTTATGGGCCGGCACGTTATCCTGATGAAGAATCTAAGAGCGATTCTTCCACAGATCTGGTCTCCTGTGTCACACACATTCACAGAGGGTCTTCAGAACAGTTGTATAATAAACTTAATTGACAATCTGACCTTCAGGCACCCAATCAATGTAGATAACCCTTCGGATATTGAAGAAAACAATCATCATTGCTTTGAGTTTTGATTTGCTCATGCATATTTTCTTCTTCCTAAGGGATTGAGGGCTCTTCCAATGCATGGATTATCTCTGGATCGTATTGGAATATCCATGTTTCATCACATGTAATTACTTTGCGATAATCAGGGTCATTTTCAATGTTTACAAGAATGTCATAACACCAGTCCAGTTGATGTTGCTTTTGTTTGTTTGTGAGGATTCTTGGCACCACCAACCTTTGTCATGCCCAGATCATCGTGCAAAATCTGTCTAACATTTTCCTTATTGATGCAGGAAGTTCTGAAATTACTCGAATGCTCAGGCAGTGGTCTTCTCGAACAATTCTACCGATCTTCTTCACATTCTCTTCAGTTTTCGAAGTGAAAGGATGGCCTGATTTTGGATTGTCTTTGACGTCTTCCTTATCATCCTTGGACCTCTTAACCGACTTGAAAACTTGCATACGAGTTAGACACTGATTACCATAAACTTGTTTCAACAAATCGTAAGTTTCTGTGGCAGGTTTTCCAAGTTTTGTGAGAAATTTTATGTTAACACGTTCTACTTTAGAGTGTAGCATAATTCCGATGGAGCTTAGATACACGACCCGTTTCTAGGAAGGCTCACAGCCAGGCTAACCACCACACATGTATGAAATTTTGTACACGTGTCAGGGAGAGTCGCAAGGCCAATCTCCCACTCTTCTCTTTGTCATTGATGAAACCGGAAATGCGTACAACAATCACTCTGGTTTCTTTATTGCCACAGCTCGTATTCCTTATATAACATTACCTCTGAGTTTCCATACCCCCAGCCTAAATCATGCTATTGCTTCCCTTGCATACTTTTCTTTTCCTCATTCCATCTTTATCATTTTGTAAAACAATAATAATGGTTTCATGTCGTTACTTAGCTTTTATTTATCAAGGTCCTCATATCTTTCTCTGGCAATTTTCTAGAATCTCTGTATCACTTCATGTCTAACAAACAATACTATATGCTAAGTTATTATATTGTATTTTTGGTATAGTGAATTTGTTTCCTCACAGTGAGTTCTGCTGGTTGATTTGGCATGTTTTAAACACTTTATTTCCCATTTAATGTTGTGTTCTGTTAAATGAAAATGGTGAGGTGCTGCAGATCTGTCTATTTCTAGAATTGGTTGTGCACAGTAAACCAACCTCAGAAACTTCATCATCCACTAAAGGACACTATACCAAATACTAAAGGCTGGTTCACAATAACCAAGAATTGAAACCAGAATGAGAACAACAAAGTTAAAATACATGTATTATAATGTGAGTGGTCATAATTAATGGGCAGGTTTCCCAAGTCTCGGGAACAGGAAAGAAGACTTGGTCAAATTTTAACTTTCTCATTCTTGTGTACAGCATATTAGATCTATATTGTGCATATTAGACACTTCTATAAAATTATTCAAGGTGGCTGTGACATAAAACAGCCACTACTGTGTATTCACTCTTAGGTTGATCCGCGGCAAAACAAACCCACATGGTCAGTGCACCGTGGTCCAACACGGTACCAATATGCCCAGGAAAGTAGTCCCATGCTAATCTCTGAATTTTAGAATGAATTTATCCTTAAATAGTATAATATTCTATACAAATACCTAAGGTTTTATTTAATGCTGATTTATACTGTAAAACAGAGCTACAAGTCCCATGACGCAATTCGTATGAGTCACCTGACATCCGGGTAGGTGCAGAATATTGTTTACAGCCAGAAACCAGCAGTTATGTTCAGTATCATGGCGGACTTTGAGTTTGCTCTTGTGTTTTCGTCGAATTACGTAAAGCATTAGCCGCGCAAACCATTGACTAGGGTGAAAAAACAATAGTGCTGAATCTTTATTATAAGTTAGTGAGAAATATCCAACACTTTCCGCGAAAGAAATTGTGCAATTAACTTCTGAATTCACCGGTGTTTCGTGTACAAGTATAAACAGTGCTTATGCAGAAAAATCCGAAACGGCAAAAGTAGTTACACCCGAAAAAAAAGAAGAAAAAAAAAAGAAAGCATATGAAATACGTGATACAAGAATGTAGTGAGCTTGAGAAGAATGCAATTCGCGTAACAGTGCACAATTTCTTTTTTAAAATGAGCCGCCAACAGTTTTAATAAAGTGCCGCTTCCAGAGAGCGAATAAATTAGGTTATCACATACCATAATATCATAGTGATGTAGTGTAACAACCCTCAACTCTCTATTTTAAATATCACATACCTGTTACTTTATTTTTCGCTCATTTATTTTAGAATTAACTATTATATGTACAAACGTTTATTTTGTTGCAACTATCAATCTTATCACCTTTAGCCCTTAACAGAATATGCTAGTCACCGTTTCAGTTATCGAAATAAGGACTCTGTTCTTTTTTGCACTATGTGCTGATGCAGTAATTTGTATCACAAATTACTTAAATGTAAATAATGATTGTAATATGAATATGCATTTTAATGTGACATTGATTTCAGATGTTTATTGATTGTAAATATTGTTGGGAAGTAAATTTATAATGTCTTACTGAAACTGTCAATAATAGCGCAATAATGCAGAGAGGGGGGTGAGCTGTTTATCATTATTGGAAACGAGGAAGTTACGTAATGTTGGCGCGTTTTCGGTAGAAACTTCTGGAATGTGTTCTCCCTAAAGCATATGTATTCATAATTTTCATTGGATATTAAAATAGACGCTAATGTTGGCGCGTTTTATTAGCCAATAGCAACTCATTTATAATCTTTAGGCGTATCTGGATGAAGGCGTATAAATAAGGTAGGTTGGAGGTAAAGTCAGTCAGTCCTTCAGTTCGCCAAAAGCATTCATACATTACACGTCGTATTCAGGCCAGTTCATCAAAATTCTTTGTACACTACACGTCGTCTTCAGTTTGTCAAAATATTTGTATGAGATACGTCGGCTATAGATTCACATGTTACGAAAAATCTAAAGTATTGTAAAGTTAATAATACACAAAGTTGAAGTACGCGAATTAAAAGTGATAAGTAAGAAGTTATTATAACAGTTTCAGTTTGGCGAGTGTTAAGATCAATGTATAAATGTGATAGTTAACGTGTTCGACAATAAATGTGTAAAACAAATTTCTTCATCAGTGTAATTTTTGGATAAAAGATTCTTTTCCGTTTACACAACCTGTATAGAGATACGTGCCCAAGCCAACAGGATAATAGCTAGCCGGAGGACATTTGAAATGAAATCAAACAAAAGCTAATACTGACGCAAATTGCTAACACTAGATGGAGCTACAAACCAAACAAATGAATGACGTCACAAGATGGCTTCAACACTGATGTAAACAAACATTTGTAAGTAATACCGTTACAAATTGGCTACCCATACGTGGGGCAGTTAAAATTATGTAACCAAACAAAACAAAAGCAACACAACATAAGATCTTCAAGTTCTAATAATTTACGTAAAAACATATTACGTAAGCATTAAAACCACCGCAAATTGGCTACCCGAACGTGGGGCTCAACAACAAAATAAATATTACGTAAACAATTGATGTTAAAGAAATAAAACATTAATACCGTCGCAAATTGGCACCCAGAACGTGGGGCAGAGTGACCAGGAAAGGAACACGATGACCAGGAAAGAAGCAAAGTAACCAGGAAAGTAGCAGAGTGACCGGAAAGGAACCAGGACGTGGAACGAATGCAGCAGTGAAATGATCTACAAGACGCAGATTCCAAACTACAGGACAACAAAATGACGTGGACTCATCATAACACAACGCAGAAGCGACATATAACCTAGGAGAGAGGGGCAGGAAGCTGGACATCAATGTAACAGCAACAGACAGCATCACAAAGGTCAGAGTATCGTAATTTTTTTTTAGAAAACAAAAACAATGGCTACTAATAATATTGAAGAAACAATGATGGAAGGGGATAATGTAACAGTTAGCTGTAATTCAATACAGGTTACAGAAAATAGCTCAAACGTTTTAGGATTTGAGGGTGGAAATGTTAGTGCAGAAAGTCAGAATAGAATAGCAGGAAATGTTAATCTTGATACTAGTATGATTATGGAAATGCTGAAAAATTTGAATGAAGATATGCAAAAGAATCTTAGTAAGAAAATAGATCAAAACAGGGAAGATATGCAAAAGAATCTTAGTAAGAAAATAGATCAAAACAGGGAAGATATGCAAAAGAGTCATAGGGAATTAAGGGAAGATCTTAGTAAGAAAATAGATCAGAGTTTTATGGAATTGAGAGAAGCTATAAAAAAAGATCACAGGAAATTAATTGAAGATATTGGTAGGAGTAATGAGATATTAGAGCAAAAAGTAGATCAAAGCAGGGAACAAATTGAAAAGAAAGTTACGAAGCTAGATAGTATGCCAAAAATGATTGATGAAAATGAGGAAATAATAGTAAGTGAGATAGGAGAAGTTTCAAAGAAAATGCTAGACATGAACAGGGAAATAGGTAACAAAAAAAGTGAGGTTAATACTAAAAGTGAGGTTAATGTAGAATGCACAGAGTTAGGAAATCAAGTGAGTAGTATTACAAGTGAGCTAAGAGAGATAAAAGAGGTTATGAATGTAGTTGTGAATCAGGCGCAAGTTAATTTCAGAGGGGAGATATCAGAAATACAGAATGAGACAGTAATGCAAAGAAATAAATTGTACCAAGCTGTTCAGAATGAAAACTCCAGTCCAGTACAGTTTAGTACAGATTTGTCAGAGTATTCTCAGATTAAAAATCTGATGTGTTACACTCACATGACTTTCTCTACTCTTGTACAATCTATTTTTACAAACGCCTATTCTCCATATGCTTCATGTTAATCGAGATATCGAGATGCCAATCTTATTGCTAATTTTCTTGTAGATGCAAGGGGAATATAGTAGCTTTTAAGCGATGGTCAAATATTTTAACGCTGGTTGCTATGCGCGCATTCCATTCTCTTTGCAAGTCCAGGACATAAAAAAATGAATAACCAATTTGAGAAAAAGTATAAGTATTGGAAAATTTAAGGGAATAACAAGCAATATCTCGAAAACGGTTCACTCAACAAAAGAAATGTATATGACATAAGTTGTGTATTTTAACGAGATCTACATTTTTTGTATAGTAAAATTTTGTCTATCTCTTATGGTTTACCACTTATGCAAAAGTCGTTCACAATGAAGAATACTTTTGGAGACATTCCCAGAAAATTCGAGATATACATTTCATTTCTCATGACATTATCTTAAACATATGATATTTTAATCAAAATCGTTAGAGCCATTTTTGAGAAAATTAAAATTTTCGAAAAATGTTCCATGTAAAGGGTAGTCTGGGGTGGGGGGATTTTCTTGAAAACCTTCGTGTCGCATCTCTGGAAGATACTGAACCTAAATACCAAGTTTGGTGTTTATCCGACTGTTCGTTTTTGAGTTATGCTGTTCACAGACACACACACAGACACACACACAGACACACACACACACACAGACACACACACGGACATGTTGCCAAAAATGCTTTTTTTGGATTCAGGAGGTCTCAAAACATGTATTTCCGGTGAAATCTCGGTATCGAATTTTTGGGTGGAATGCAATACTTCCCCTACTTACTATACGTAGTAGAGAAAGTAAAAAGATAGCAGAAGAATTGAAAATGAAAGTTGGTAAAAGATGTGTAGTTCAGGAAACTTTAGATTGTTTTCAAATGTTATCAGGGGACGAAATTTCATATGAATACAAGAGGTTATTCATGAACAAAATTTTGAAGGTTAGGATACGGCTACGAGTAATGTTTAGCCACACACAATTTGATCCAGGAGGGTAAATAGCAATGAGATGTAAAGTAAATGCTGGATAGTTAAAGATGACTTGCAGAGAAATGTATTGGAACGTAAGAGGGTTAATTATTTATATGTCATTTGAAAAGAGAAATAAATTAAAAAAAAAAAAAAAAAAAAAAGAGAAATGTTTAAAAAAAAAAAAAATTAAATTTTTAGTAACTGTAACAACATTTAAAAATTAAGAATGCAAAGATTGAAACTCAATATGATATTAAAGTTAAAGTACAAAATAACAAAAATGGGTAAAAATAATAATAAAAAAAAACAAAAACAAATATTTTTGTAGCAAACAGAAAATGTGAAACAGTGTCTAGATTTAAGAGATGTAAATATATTTATGTAAAGGGTGAATATTTTTGGTAAATATGTTTAATAATTACAAAAAATTCTTGAATTGATAAATTTTTGTTAACAATATAAGAAATTAAACCATTTTTTGTAATAGTAATTAAATAATTCAGGGTACAGTATTTGCTATATATATAAAAAAAAAAAAATATTGTAATGTCAGATTAATGTCTAAACACATTAAACCAGAGCCAGTAAGTAGTGGCGAGATAAAAAAAACAAAAAAAAAACATATGTCGTGTGTTAAATGCATGTGATGTGTCAAGTGAAAGTGATAGCGTGTGTTCCAAGATTTAGGAGACTAAAAACCCAATTATAAAATTTCCAAACAAGTTGTAAATATTTATAATTATGTTTCTAGTGGGGCATATGATGCAGTAATTTGTATCACAAATTACTTAAATGTAAATAATGATTGTAATATGAATATGCATTTTTATGTGACATTGATTTCAGATGTTTATTGATTGTAAATATTGTTGGGAAGTAAATTTATAATGTCTTACTGAAACTGTCAATAATAGCGCAATAATGCAGAGAGGGGGGTGAGCTGTTTATCATTATTGGAAACGAGGAAGTTACGTAATGTTGGCGCGTTTTCGGTAGAAACTTCTGGAATGTGTTCTCCCTAAAGCATATGTATTCATAATTTTCATTGGATATTAAAATAGACGCTAATGTTGGCGCGTTTTATTAGCCAATAGCAACTCATTTATAATCTTTAGGCGTATCTGGATGAAGGCGTATAAATAAGGTAGGTTGGAGGTAAAGTCAGTCAGTCCTTCAGTTCGCCGAAAGCATTCATACATTACACGTCGTATTCAGGCCAGTTCATCAAAATTCTTTGTACACTACACGTCGTCTTCAGTTCGTCCATTCGTCAAAATATTTGTATGAGATACGTCGGCTATAGATTCACATGTTACGAAAAATCTAAAGTATTGTAAAGTTAATAATACACAAAGTTGAAGTACGCGAATTAAAAGTGATAAGTAAGAAGTTATTATAACAGTTTCAGTTTGGCGAGTGTTAAGATCAATGTATAAATGTGATAGTTAACGTGTTCGACAATAAATGTGTAAAACAAATTTCTTCATCAGTGTAATTTTTGGATAAAAGATTCTTTTCCGTTTACACAACCTGTATAGAGATACGTGCCCAAGCCAACAGGATAATAGCTAGCCGGAGGACATTTGAAATGAAATCAAACAAAAGCTAATACTGACGCAAATTGCTAACACTAGATGGAGCTACAAACCAAACAAATGAATGACGTCACAAGATGGCTTCAACACTGATGTAAACAAACATTTGTAAGTAATACCGTTACAAATTGGCTACCCATACGTGGGGCAGTTAAAATTATGTAACCAAACAAAACAAAAGCAACACAACATAAGATCTTCAAGTTCTAATAATTTACGTAAAAACATATTACGTAAGCATTAAAACCACCGCAGTGCTTGTTGTGCTCGTCACATGGTCTGAAAGTGTGACAGTATTTCTAGTGTAAATGGCAGAAGGATACATTATAACGGTGCACTGGTTACCTGGGGTTTGTTTTGACACGGGTCAACCTAAGTGAAACCATTGTAGAGCTCTCTTTCTGGGAAAATTGAAACTGGAAGCATTGAATAGCAAATGATCACAGATGCTGTCTCGCTCAGATCCACTGAGTGTTGGTTCTTCTAGTGAAAGCATCATCTGGCTATTGCCTCTGAAACCACAGCAAAAAACGAGTAGAAATTAACAAAGAGCAACAAATAACTTTGATGTGCACTTGATAAAGGAATGACGTTTGGTAGAAATAGAGGAATTGGAAATACTAATGGATCTGCATTTAGATAATGTTTACCTTCCTTTTGAATTGACTATGTACAACCACTTAAAGTCTACTGCTGGGTAGCACCTCATACACATATAGTGTCATTGAGTACAATGAAATTTACATATAGGGCAGAAAGAGAATTTGTCAAATTTTGATGTTGGCTACTCTGCATTATGTTGTTTCAATTGGAAGCAGGCGAAAAAAAAAATATCATTGGTCGGTTACAAATGACATCCCAATGTACAAAATCCATTTTCCACTTTCCACTTTGCTATCGATATGGTCATTAATATACATTCCTGTTCTCATTACCGGGCTATTGTGAACCAAAATATTGTATGCTATCTTGTTTCCCGTTCTCATTTCAGTGTTGGTTTCTGTCCTTGTGAACCAGCCTTAAAAAATCAGCGATTTATCAGATTGATTGTGAAGTCTGCTATGAAACATACATAAGAAAAAAACCAAGAGAAACCTACAAACCAGACTAAAGGAACATCTAAGAAATTTAAAACTTAAGCAAATAGAAATCGATGAGAAGATCTAATGTGCAAACAGGTGTTTTGCCATGGTAGCTCAAGCAATAAGAGCATTAGCAGTAAGGAAAATTTTTTGAGATAAATCTCAAAATCAGGAGTTTAGGGGAATATCTTTATCAACTTAAAAATAGATGAGTATGAATTGTCCGTAAGAACTGAACATTGGTTGTATTAAAAAGGTAGAATCAGATGACTGAAAAATTCAATGTCATAGCCGGGATTTGAACCACGGATCTCCCGGTTTCCGTCCGGTTGCTCTAAACACTGAGCTACCATGGCAACATGCAGACAGGACATTAAATTCTCCAACTGATTCGCATTCAATCGTTTAGATTCATAACATGATTGTTTGAACTTTGTTGCAATTGGGAGTGTTGTATTAATGGATGAACTGTTTTAAGATGTGAATCTTTGTTGTCTTATCAGATTTCATGTCCTGGAAAAGAGCCATGAAGATTGCAATTTTTTAATAATTTAATACTTGGAATAATAATAATAATAATAATAATAATAATAATAATAATAATAATAATAATAATAATAGTAATAATTACTACTACTGCTATTACAAACAATTAAGAACATTGGCATGGATAGCTGAAGATCTATAGTTTAAATCCTTGCTGTGATAATGAATTTTTTAAGTGTGATTCAACTTTGCAAACAAAAAAAAAATGGAATATCAGTAGAACATGTAGTTTTGGTGTGTGTTTCATTGCAAATATTCAAAATAAGGTTGTGAATTGCTAAATAAATTTAAAATATAGAAAAGTCATGGAATGCTGCAAGTGTTGAACATGCAAAATATGCAGCAGAAGTTAAATTACACACACCTTTTGATATCCCAAAATTCATGATAAAGCTTTTCCAAAAATGAAAGATTGTGGGCTTGAGATGGTGGTTATTTCTGTCAGTTTAGAAACAACTAGCTGAAGCTTTATTCTCAGTATAACGTAAAACCATAATTTAATGGTAATGTGGGCATGCTAGAAGCAAAAGAAACTATGAGCATTTGCATTACAGACAGCTGAGGATTTCCGTCTGCGACTGAATGATGTGCTGCGACAGGATGGCTATGACATTGACAACATGAGGTATCCAGAGGGCTACCAGGAGGCTCCGCTGGCATACGATGCTGTGTGGGCAGTGGCCCTGGGTGGGTGAGGCTCCTGCATGCCTCCCATCCATGCACCTAGTTGTTATTGTCACTCGCCACAAACCAAATGCACTAGCTGTTTCATTTTCCATTTCTTTCCTTATTAACATAACTGTTGTATTTCTTTTATTTAGCAACTTAAGCATGTGATAATTATTAATTAACCATGCACATTATTTTGTTTAATTTTCTGTAAATGTGTATAATTTACAGCACTTAGGGGATTGGACAATACCACTATTTCTTGATATTCAACACTGAGTTAAAGAAAAAGTCTACAGGCAATAGCTCGTCCACTGCACTATTACAGCTTTTTTAGTATAAATATTCATAAGCAATTTTGTAGTAAAATCTTCAACTTTTTTTTTTTCCGTGGGGGGAAAAATGCATTACTGCATTCAACCTCCAGCCGATGTGCAATGGCTGGGGGGATATGTTGGGCTTGCTGCTCAGTCGCGGAATACCCAGTAAAAACCCCTCCACGTGTTAATTGTGTATTGCTGTGTCTGTGTGAATTCATGCATGATCGGGTCCTGCATAGCATACTGGTTAGTATGTGAATAGCTAAGCTGTGGCATGCGAGTTCACCCATTGTTAATTACTGTCCATGAAACCTGAACAATACCAGTGAGATGTCATGCGTTAAAGTTGCTTACTTTCTAATGTTGTGAGTGTGTGTATGGTGTTAACTTAAGCTAATATGTATGTGTATTATATGTTACTTAGTGCAGCAAATCTTCAACAGTTGGTTTTGTATTCTTGAATGGTAGAAAGTTTTTTTCACTTACAAAAGCTACAGATTATAATTATATAGAATTTATGCTCCCCTCTGGCATAGATACAACACTCAGGCCCTTCTTCCTCTATATATCTAGACCAGCTGTTGCCTCTAAGGCCATCCTGCTGACATCATTGTGGGTAATGTTGCTGCCAGCCTCTCCCTGTCCTACATCAGGTGCTAAACCATACCAACTTTGTAACGTTGAAACACGCGAGCGGGAATAGTTGGTTAGCAGGAAAGTGAATGTGTAGGAGTTCCATAGAGGAACGGAAGTGATGAAGGGAGATGGTGTTTGCAGTAAGGACCGGAAGTGGAACTGAAACGGATCGTAGAAAATATAAATAAGAATGCACAGATGAAAGGCACAGAACACCAAAGTACTATGTGGAACACACCCATTACATATCTTGCATTTACATGGCACATGCATTACCTTAAGTTTATTTCATTAGAAATGTCATAATCCTGTTACGAAATGTATTTATTTACCTATTGGGGAATTGCACAATGTTATGATTTAATAGTTATTTGAGGTTATGTAGTTAGTACCTAACTTAGCCAAAGGTTATTTCATCACAGTTTAGGAGGCCGTAATTTATTCTGCAATTGTACTGCTCAGTCTTACATTGGATTATTTTTGGTTGAATTAAGGAACGTAATGTGTAGGCAACATGCCACTATCAAATAATAGCTTGTGTCATTTAATACATATGGCAGTAAATGTCGTAATTAAAATAAATAATAAGCGTTAGTTTAAGAATAATTGTCAGTCCAACCAGATCTTCATGTGATTAAGCAGCCAATTAAAATGCTGAGATAAACGAAATCAAATAATACCTACTAGCGATAATCGTAAACAAATAACAATTGTAACTTTAAGAATAATTGTCAGTCCAACCAGATCTACTTGCTCTTTTATGTTAGCCTTAAAAAAAAGGCTATTTTTGCATCAGTTTGGTTAAAGAAATCGCACAATCGTAAATGCATCCCAGTTGGACATTTTGAAAAGCTATGACTTTTCCCGCCGCCTTCTCCCTCTTTGGGGCATGGATTACCTACTGCCAACAACACTCATATTCTGCAGTACTGCTACTCACATATTTTTAGCGATTTATTAAGTACCTAGGTTGGCAGCATGTGGTGATGTATAACAGGGAAAGGCTGGCAGCAACATTACCTCATCGTGCAGCTGAGGTGGAGATGTTATTATGTGATGCGGTGGTGTCATTTGTTTCTCTTCTCTCCTTCTGACGTCACATCTTTGCTCCTTTCTTGGTTCCATCAGCCGTTGTATTTTTTCCATTCATTTCCTGTTTCCTGCCACCTATGGTTAGGTTCAGAGCCTTAATGTAGGCAATTTTGACTTCTTCTCTGGCTTTTTTCATTTGCTTCAATAAGATGGCCCTATGCTCTCCTTTTCCCCTTAGTCCTGATCAATAAATATATTCGTACTCTTATATGTTTTGGTACTTGACAACACCATCCATTTAACAAGTCTTGGCCTCACTCTCAGTCCTCTTCTGTCTATTCTAAATGAGTTTGCTGCTTCCCAGTCATCTAATTGTATCTGCAAATTTTCCTTAAAGATGTCTTCTATCTCTTACCACTTTCTCTTCTCTCTGCTTTCCTCCAAAAATGATGTTAAATTTTTTGCTGCTTACCTCCACTTTTTCTAGCCTCATTAATATTTAATTGTGATTTGCAAGATCTTCTTCCACTTTGTAACATTCTCTTTCATCTCTCCAGAAATTTTGCTTATTCTTGTTTCAAGTCTTTTCTCCATTCTTTTTGAACTCGATCTCTTTTGATATTCCCTTCAACAGTCCAACTATCTGATCCATACTGGGACCAGGGTTGAGTTCTATCCTGCTAATGATAAGTAGCCCCATCAGTACTAGGAAGTATCATAGTCGCTTGGTCTTTAGATGCATTTTCATTACATTTTATTTCTCTTCTATTAAAGAAGCCAATTCTGGCTCAGTAAACTTCCACCGATACCCCCATTCTCACTACAGCATTGGAGTGTGTTTACGTATGTCTGTCCTCAGTCAGTTCTCTCGAGCAATGATGACGCTAGTGATGTATGCAATGAAATGATAATTGGAAAAGCAAGTTTGGTAAAGAAACATTGCAGGCCTGAGTTTAGCGGATCTCCCCAGCATTTGCCAGTAGTGACGACTCAGTCAGGGAGGACAGATTTGAACTGCAGACCTGCTGTTCACAAGTTGATGCCTTAATGATGTGAGCCCATGAAGCCATAACAAGCAATCAACTCAGAGAAAGTTTTAGGTTTATGAGAACCTATTCAAAATTTTCAGGACAGTCTCGCATTTTTAAACTTCATACCTTATCCCATGTAGTATTGGCCAATTCATACTGAATATGCTCAAACTTGCACCTTTCTCATTGGTTTGGTTTTCCTTAAATCACCCCTAATAGAATGAAGAGAACATGACTTTTATTTTACAAAAGTATTGAGAAAACAGGCTGATTTGTGCCAAAAAAAAAGCTCAAAATTGCTTCCCATCAAATGTTTTTCACCTCCTCTTACATTAAGGTTTTTTTGTGATAGCACCCCTGCAGCATTTCTACTCTTCTCCTAAAGAATGTATGTGTCAAATTTCTCATTTATACTGAAAATCCCCCAAAGCTCACATCAAGAAATTTTCAATCCAATCTATTAGGGATGGTATTTTGCATTACTCCCCTTAAAAGAATAAAAGGAGCAACATTTATCTTTTTATTTAGCAAAAATTTTGAAAAAACGGGAGCATTGGTGCTAAGAATCTTCAAAACTGCCTCCTGCCGAACATTTTCCATCCCCTTTTCCATTGGTAGTGATGTTTTGTAATACCACAGTATTTTTACTCCTGTACTAAACAATATGTTTGCAAATTTGGTAAAAATCGGTGCAAGGGCGTAGAGCCTATAAGGAACATATTGTGTATATGCACACACCCACATACATTCACTTTTGTATATTGTGACAGAGCCAGTCTTCGACGCTATAGATAGTGGATGTATCCTTCGCACTAGCTGGCATATAATTAGTTGGAGAAAGAGACGCAAGAGCTCTTGGGTAACAAAACATCCAGAGATGGTAATTGAGAAGCTTGCTGAAACTTTGCGACCTTAGCTCCTCATGGCGGTGGACTGAGGCTGCTATGGTTATATAAGGAGCTGTGCTCACCACAGTTGTTGTTGTCATGACGTACAGTGCTTTGCTGCTTGCTCACTGGAGTAAGTAAATGTGAACCAGCAAGCAGGTGAGTGCAGAAACAATGCAATGTGATGCATCAGGTAGATCAGCTTCATTCACAATTCAGTTAACTCATTGGCGCTGCATTCAAATACCCTCAGACTATTTCAGAAATCTGATTTAAATTGCTGTACAGCTGCACGATTGTGTTGTAAAATTTATATAAAATCAATCAGTACAATTTTTTTCCCCTCAAATTTTGTGTGCATGATGCTTGAAGCATTGACTCACTAATTTTAATGGTCTAATATGATTGTTCGATGTGGTGGACATTAAAACAACTCTCCAAATGAAGGTTGACACAAACTCTTTGCTGGCCAAGCATTTTCACTTCTTTTCTCCCTACTGTAGCATACACACATCTTTTTGTTCCATTTTTTCATGTCAATGGGTGGAATGCGCATGTTTCAGCTTCCAGTCTCAATGGGGTCAACCCCTAACATTGCACAGTTTGAAGCAACTGATGAGCGACATTGGTTCTAAAGTCCATCTAGTTGCTCAATTTTTGAAGATTTAGAAGCTTGTAACAGTGATGTGTCATAATTTAAAATAGAGAGTTGAGGGTTGTTACACTACATCACTATGATAATCTTACTTGAACGCGTTTCGGGAGATGGCTTGTCCCCATCGTCAGCATTCTCTCTCAACATCTTTAAACAAACCTCAGGCCTAACTATGGGAAACCCCCTTTCACCATTTTTAGCAGAACTATATATGAGCCATTTTGAATCCCATATTACAAAATCTTTCCCACATCTATTCAAAACCTGGTATAGATATGTAGATGATATTTTTGCTATTGTTCCAAAAAAACTTTCAGAAGATGCTTTGAAATTATTAAATTTACAAAAAAGATCTATAAAATTCACAATGGAAAAAGAAGAAAATGGCCAATTACCTTACCTAGACATCAGGATCATCAGAAATAATGCACACAACAAACTAACGTTTGGCATTTACAGAAAACCAACGCACACAGAAAACTACATTAAAAATAATAGCTACAATCCTACAAGCCACAAACATGCAATTTTAAATAGTATTACAAACAGGTTAGTACATATACCAATGGAGAAAGAGGAATACCAGAAAGAATACCAACACATTATCAACATAGCCACTATGAATGGATACCAGAAAAAAACAATAGATAAGAAGATAAAAAGGTTTGAAAGACAGAAATACATCCAACAAATGACTACGTTACTCAGACAACAAAAACCACAAGCATATAGAAAATTCACTTATCACCCTTGGACACATCATAAATTTCAAAGGATTTTCAAAAAATACAACATCACCCTGTCTCCACAGAATAACCACAACATACAGAAACTACTATGCAACAGAACAAAAGATCCTATCCCCAACGATAAATCAGCTGGTATATATCAAATTGATTGTAATGAATGTAACCTGGTATATATAGGAAGAACAAAAAGAAATCTTGAAATAAGACTTAAAGAGCATATGAGATGCATTTACCAAAAGCAGCAAGATAAATCAGCAGTAGCACATCATTTCTGGTCTTCAAACCATGATATCACTCCAAACATAAAACTCTTAAAACCGATCAACAGCAGCAATGAATTGGACATCTGGGAAAAAATACATATTGTCAAACACAGGAATCACCTAATGAATTTTGAACTGCCGCCACCCAACAGCCTTTGGAGGTTCATCAGCCCAGCACCAGAGAACACCACAAACCACACACATCCCCCAGACGATGACCGGCAAATATCAGTTGAGAGAGAATGCTGACGATGGGGACAAGCTGTCTCCCGAAACGCGTTAGTTGAGAGAGAATGCTGACAATGGGGACAAGCCGTCTCCCGAAACGCGTTCAAGTAAGATTATCATAGTGATGTAGTGTAACAACCCTCAACTCTCTATTTTAAATCCATCTAGTTGTTCTTTTTCTTACCAATCATCTTTTGAAACACATTGAAATAAATGAACATACACATGTATAGCAAATAGAAAAATAGTTTCTTTAGCTGTGAATTCCATTATAAGAATCTTAACAAATTGACACCTCCCATACCCTTCTGATACTCAAGGGCACACTCTGTTTCTTTACTTCCTCTCTGGGTATCTGACCTTTCCTTCTTCTTGGTTTGCTTGTTGCTGTAACATCAGCAGCTTTGTGTTTCATCGATAGGAAGTAAACATCTTTGTTATCTTTTTACTTCACAAATGGCATATTCTTAGTAGACCAAGATTCATACTTGCTATGTTCCAGTTTATTACAACAGATGTGAGGCGACATCCTTCTTATTTGCTCTTACAGTACCGGTGTATTATTTTAAATTATGACACATCACTGTTACTAGCTTCTCAATCTTCAAAATTAATTAACCAGTGCATTAGTTTTTCTGCCTTCTAAAGAGTTCTGGAGATCCTTTGAGTGCCACCTGTGAGCTAAAGATGCAAGTGTATGTATGAGGGCTGATCAACAAAGACTGAGACTGATTTTTTTCACAGATGTTTATTACTCCAATTTAATGTTTACATGATCTTTTTCAAAGTAGTCCCCTCCTACTTCAATGCACTTTTTATACGTCTCTGCCAGTCCTTGAACACATGCTGCAGACCATTCTTTGTCAGGTCCTTGAGAATCGCCTCACTTTTCTTGAGCACTGCTTCAGAGTTCTCAAATCGAATACCCCTAAGCTTTGCCTTTAGTGATGAGAATAAAAAAAAGTCACAAGGTGGAAGATCGGGGCTATAAGGTGGATGTGGTACACAGGTAATGTTGAATCGAGCCAGAGACTGTATGGCTTGAGGCCGTGCATTGTCATGATGAAGTTGCCACCCAGTCCGAGAAAGCTCTGGTCGTTTCTTTGCAATGTGCTTCCTCAGTGTAGCCAATACTGACGTGTAGTATGCTGCTGTAACAGTAGTGTGAGGGGGAACTGCATGCTGGTAAATCATTCCATTACAGTCAAAAAATGTGATCACCATCACTTTCCCTGCAGATGGAACAACTTTTGCCTTTTTTGGTGTTGGAGAACCTGGTGATTTCCACACTGTGCTGGCTTGTTTTCCTTCAGGATCATAATGATGCAGCCATGACTCATCACTGGTGATAATCGATTTAAAAAATGCATCACCTCCATTGTCTGGTATGCGAAATGCACATAGGGTCTACAAAATAGAGCATTACTACCAACCTACCAATACGAGAGTGCCACCTACCAACATTATACATAAAAACCCACTCTTTTCAAATATTTATGTTACAGATACGAAACTATCACGGAAGCTACAGGAAAAAATCAGTCTCAGTCTTTGTTGATCAGCCCTCGTAGTTTTATCAGCCAGCACACACATGTGAGCTGTGCTTGTCATGTGATTTACATGCCATTACTGCTGCATGCGAGTACAGCTTGTTAAATGACTCGAATGGGTTAACATTGTAGGTTACATGAATATCTCTCCCCTTGGATAGAAGAACCAGTTTGATTCACCTACAAGTTAGGGGCTAAGAACAATAAATTCAGCAATGCTTGACTTGTTATGGCTATGTCTAGTGTAAAGTGAAACACGATGCCTGAAATACAAACACAAAAACTAAAAGTTTAGAAAAAATGTAGGTTTATTTTAAAGCATTAGATGTACTTCAGTACCACGGAGTATAGAGAGTATCAAGGTATTGTGGTCCCAACCTTAGCAGCACTTATTTTAACTCATGCATGTCACTTTTTTTCTCTACCCTTATCTAAGGTAGAGGAAGTATTGAATTTGGCCAAAAGTTTGGTATAATTCAGAAACCCCAAAGAAAAGCATTGTGAGAGAACAGCATAATTTAGAAATGAAAAATTTGATGTTAGATTCACGTGACTTTCTTTAACCACGATTGCTATTTTTGTATAACTTCTACAAAGTGTTCTTGCAAAAGATTTATTACTTTCTCTACCACGTACTTAGTAGGAAGAGAACGCCATGTATTCCACCCAAACATTTGATATTGAGATTTCACCTGTAATACATGTTTTGAGGCCCCCTGAATAAAAAAAGGATTTTTAGAAAAAGGTCTTTATGTGTGTGAACAGCATAACTCAAAAACGAAAAGTCAGATAAATACCAAACTTGGTATTTGGGCTCAGTACCTTCTAAAGATGAGATATGAAAATTTTCAAGAAAATCACCCTACCCCAAGCTACCCTTTATATGGAACATTTTTAAAAATTTTTGATTTTCTAAAAAGTGGCTCTTAATGACTGATTTAAATAACATATGCTTAATATATTTGCATGACTAATTAATATGTATATCTTGAATTTTCGGGAATCACTTGTGAAGTCCTCTTTATTTGGAAGGAAATTTTTTTATAATTTTATAACAGATAAACATAAGATACTGACAAAAGGTTACCACACAAAAAATAAAGATCCACATCATTTATTTCAAATATCATTTTTATACCACAACCATTTCCGAGATATTCATTGTTATTGATTTATATTTATTTTCTCTACTACATATAGTAAGTAGGGGAAGTATTGTATTCCACCCAAAAATTTGATACCGAGATTTCACCAGAAATATATGTTTTGAGACCTGAATCCAAAAAAAAGCATTGTTGGAAACATGTACATGTGTGTGTCTGTGAACAGCATAACTCAGAAACAAACAGTCGGATAAACACCAAACTTGGTATTTAGGTTCAGTATCTTCCAGAGATGCGACACGAAGGTCTTCAAGAAAATCCCCCCACGCCAGATTACCCTTTACAAGGAACATTTTTCGAAAATTTTAATTTTCTCAAAAATGGCTCTAACGATTTTGATTAAAATATCATATGTTTAAGATTTTTTATGAGAAATAAAATGTATATCTTGAATTTTCTGGGAATGCCTCCAAAAGTATTCTTCATTGTGAACGACTTTTGCATAACTGCTGAACCATAAGAGATAGACAAAATTTTACTACACAAAAAATGTAGATCATGTTAAAATACACAATTTATGTCATATACATTTTTCAAGATATTGCTTGTTATTCCCTTAAATTTTCCAATACTTATACTTTTTCTCAAATGGAAATTCGTTATTCATTTTTTTTATGTCCTGGACATACAAAGAGAATGGAATACTCCACATAGCAACCAGCTGTTAAAATATTTGACTATCATTTAAAGCCTAGCAATTCCCCTTGCATCTACAAGGAAATTAGCAATAAGATTAACATCTCGATTAACATGAAGCATATGGAGAATAAGCGTTTGTAAAAATAGTTTGTACAAGAGTAGAGAAAGTCATGTGAGTGTAACACATCAGTTTTTTTTAATACTTTTGTCTTTTATTGAAGGGCTGTCAACATTCAGTTGTTTCTTGTGATATCATGAAAGATATGTAATTTCAAAGCAAGCATATAACAACTTGATTTTGAAGATTTGAGTATCACTTCACTTCTCTGCAACAAAATGTGTAATAAAACTATTTGTGTAAACGTTTACCTGAATTAACATGAAATAGGTAGAAAAATAAGGTTTTACAAGAATAGTTTGTAGAAACCATAAGATATAAATGATAGAAAGTAAAGAAAGTTATGTGAAACTAACGCATTAGATTCTTTGATTTGTTGTCTAAACGCAATAATCTTTACAGTACACCATTATAATAACACCCCTATAGTTACTTTTGTTGAAAGAATTTTTTCTTTTTCAATAGTAAAATTTTCCCAAATTAAAATTCATAATATGTGTAATAATGGCGATAGTTCTAAATTATACTTCATATTTGTAAATACAGGGTTATTAAAAAGTCATTGTGCAAAAGTAAAATTGTTTTACGAGGGGGATCAAATATAAATCTTTATCTTTAAATCTTAATTGAACCATTATTTTGCAACATATTACATATCTCATTTTTTATATAGTTTCTGGTTTTATGTACTTTCGTCAGTAAATTGTGAGTTTCTTAATTCTAGTCTTTAAGGAAGAATAAAGACATGTCAAGAGCCAGTTGTGCACGATCTGCTCCACCTGTTGATCATTTGGAAACACTCCCCTCCAAGAGCCTCCTTGAGTGGTGACAGGTCTGGACTATTTTCTGGGAATAGCCCAATGCATTTCCAACAATTTTTGTTGGTCTGGGCTATGTTGAGAAATTTCCATATGCACAGTCTTCTGCGGTTCACTCAGCAGCCTTGGGACCCAATGAGCAGAAACTTTTTAGTATTGAAACTCATTTTTACTTTCTCTACTACGTATAAGTAAGTAGGGGAAGTATTGTATTCCACCCAAAAATTTGATACCGAGATTTCACCGGAAATATATGTTTTGAGACCCCCTGAATCCGGAAACATGTCCGTGTGTGTGTCTGTGAACAGCATAACTCAGAAACGAACAGTTCGGATAAACACCAAACTTGGTATTTAGGTTCAGTATCTTCCAGAGATGTGACACAAAGGTTTTCAAGAAAATCCCCCCACCCCAGATTACCCTTTACATGGAACATTTTTTTGAAAATTTTAATTTTCTCAAAAATGGCTCTAACGATTTTGATTAAAATATCATATGTTTAAGATATTTTCATGACAAATAAATTGTATATCTTGAATTTTCTGGGAATGTCTCCAAAAGTATTCTTCATTGTGAACGACTTTTGCATAACTGGTAAACCATAAGAGATAGACAAAGTTTTACTACACAAAAAATGTTGATCATGTTGAAATACACAATTTATGTCATATAAATTTTTTTTGTTGAGTGAACCGTTTTCGAGATATTGCTTGTTATTTCCTTAAATTTTTCAATACTTATTTTCTCAAATGGGAATTCGTTATTCATTTTTTTGTCTTGGATATGCAAAGAGTATTAATCTGTGGGAAAGGGAATGGTGCTGCACCTAGCAACCAGCTATTAAGAGAGTTGTATGTGTTTAACTACTGTATTTCTATATTGCCCTTGCAAATACAAAACAAGGGGAACATAGTACGCCTTAAGCGATAGTCAAATATTTTTAGAACTGGTCGCTATGTATAAAATGTAATTCTCTTTGCATGTCAAAAGATCGTTTCTGCAAATGTTTATATCTTGATTAATATGAAATAGATGGAGAATAAGAGTTTGTAAAAATATTTTGTACAAGAGTAGAGAAAGTCATGTGAGTGTAACACATCCGATTTTTTATAATGGTTTAGACACTCCAGTAGTTAATTCCCAGTTCATGATGAATTTGCATCACTATGCAGTGATGATCACCTTCAATAGAAGGTCCTAACAATTGTGATGTTGTCTGGAGTAATGCTGGTCCTGGGGCTGCATTTATGGCGTCTTGTGTTTTGTGGAATTGTTTGCACCAAAATTTCATCTGTGCTTTCGAAAAAGTTGATTCCCCATATTGTTTACATAGTCTGAACCACATTTCATCAGCCCCAAAATCTTGGGGCTTTCCTTTTTCAACAGCCCCTCACAAATGACTTTGTGGTGGGGCGCACACCTCCCACTCTACCATTATGGAAGATTCCATCTCCCTCCCAGGTGTTCACTGACCATGGGGAGGACAGGTCGGTTTGTATTTGATCAATCCTCGTATTTCTTACTGGAATGACATATAAAAACAAAAGTGGTATGAAACGATGGTAGAACACATTTGTAACATTGCATAACATTACAAATGTTAGATATGAGTACCCTTCATAACACAGCAGAGGTCTTAACAGTATTCTGATTGCTGGCAGACACTTCCCAACATAACTTCCATTATCTGCTCCATGCACCAGACTTGGTGATTCACTAATTGCTAAACAGCTTGTCAGCGGATACATCATCTTCTAACAGGTTCTGCAGTATCTTGTCTGCTGGTGTCAAAAGTCTGCACAAGCTGCAGTTGTATGACGTTTTAGTAGAATATGCCATTTAGTGGCTTGTGACACTTGAAGTTCTGAACTAGTATGGGTGAGCGATTTCTTTGGAATCCTTTTAAATGCAGCTGGGATCCTATCCACTGTCTCCCCTGACATTTGCAAGTGACTGGTACTCTCCCAAAGTACAAATATCTAGTGGTTTCAAACTTCCATACCCAAATTGAAGTGCAGTTCTATGCCATGGGTGCTTGTTGAATCATGTTTGAAAGCATCTCTGCACAGTTACCAAGTTAGTACAAATTACATCATATAAAATGCAAACTCTTGTTTTGAGGTTGTCATTCTCAGAATCAACACATTAATAACCACTACCACTTCCAGCGGTCTTTTTGTACACTACACACACACATGCCAACTATACATCTTAAACTAATAAACATGTTCGATTACTTCATACCACTTTTATCTGTGTGTGTCATTCGAGTAGCAAATAAAACAATTTTACTTTCAATAACTCTGTATTAATGAATTATGAAGAATGTGTTTGCTGGACACTAGCAATCCTCAATTAATCTGGATAGTTGATGCTCATGTCAGGTCATTCTTACCCTATGAATGTAGTAATAATATCAGTTTTATTTTCAGCTTTCAACAAAACCATGGAAAGACTGTACAAACAAGGAAGGAGCCTGAAAAACTTTACTTACACAGATAAAGAGACAGCAGATGAAATTTACTCAGCAATCAACAGCACGCAGTTTCTGGGAGTTTCTGTAAGTTTACTTAATGTATGCCTGTATCCCTTTATGTGTATACATGTTAACTTTAATTTTAGTTTCACTTGTTTTGGAATTTAAAGGTTAGATCACAAAAACATTTTTTATACCTGTAATAAAATTGTAACCAAGATTTTTCTGGTTATTTTCAACAAACAACTGGCACTAATTTGTGCAGTGGGCTATGCTAAAACAATACAATCATATTTTTCAAATATGCCTGTGTGTATTTTTTTGTTTTTTACATGAGAGGGCAAAACTCATAGATACGAGGGACACTATTTATATTTTGAGCCTTGGCAACCCTGAATGTTGTAGGTGCCATCTGACGTTTCCAATGGAAAGTTTGACATTTTTGACCATAATCTACTTCAAAAATTTTGTCAATAGAGCGTCATTTGTTTTGTTTACACTAACTTGAAAATTGTGTGTCAACAAAAACATGGAATTAACTTGTGAAAATGTTCGTGCAATGATTTATTACGACTCGACGTGGATTATCAAAACAAGAGTGCATAGATCAACTAACTTCCACATTTGGTGACCAAGCTCCATCCTTTGCCACTGTGAAACGCTAGTATAACGAATTTAATCCTCGCAGCCGCTCACTCAATGATGAAGTTCGTGAAGGTCGTCCAAAATCAGTTGTTGTGCCAGAAAACATTGATGCTGTGCAAAAACTAATAATGAAAGATCGTCATGCAACATATTGTGAGATTGAGGCAACCCTAGGCATTAGTTCCACCAGCATATATAAAATATTACATGATTATTTAGCCGTGAAAAAGGTTTGCTCTCGTTGGATCCCACATAATTTGACGCAATCTCAAAAAGATGCTCGTGTCGATTGGTGTACAAAAATGCTCAAGAAATACAATGGCGGTGCCTCAAAAGATGTATATAAGATTGTAACAGGTGACGAATTATGGATCTGTGCGATGAGCCGGAATGTAAACAGCAGTCGACTGTATGGGTGTTTCAAGATGAAGCAAACCCAACAAAAGTTGTTCGCACTCGAAGCAAATGGTTGCCTGCTTTTTCAGCAAAACTGGCCATGTGGCAACAGTGCCTTTAGAGGAATGTAAAACGGTCAAAACCATTTGTTTGCTGGAAGTCTTCGGTGAAGTAAGGAAAACCAACAAGAACCGTAGAATCGTTCTTGATCAAAAATGCGAGCACACACACATCTCGTCTAACAACAGAGTATTTGAAGGCTCAAAATATCGAATTGATGGGTCACCCGCCTTACAGTCCTGATTTGGACCCAATGACTTCTTTTTGTTCCTGAACATCAAGAATAAATTGCGTGGACGATTTTTGTTGGCAGAAGAAGCCGTTAATGCCTTCAAAAACCATGTTTTGGAGGTGTCTCAAGAAGACTGGAATAAATGCTTTGACAAATGGTTCAAACGGATGCCAAAGTGTATTGATCATAAAGGAGAATATTTTGAAAAACAATAAAGCAGTTTTCAATCAGAAATTACTTTGTTTTAACTATTAGGCTCAAAATATAAATAGTGCCCCTCGTATGAAATGGTTATATTGAGATTCTCCTTCCAGCCTCCATTTGCATTGTCAAAATAAATTGTGATATGCAATTAAATAAACATAATCTAATAGAAGACAGAAATGTTCGTAACCACCAAACTAGGCAGAATAGTAATTTACATGTGCATTAGTAAAATAAAGTGTCTTAAATTATTTAAAACAACAAATTATTGTCTGGTGATTTTAGGAATTATAATAATATTAGGGTGGTTTGAAAAGCCCTTAGAATGAAATACAAAACGATGACTCACCTAATTCAAACTATTTTTATGTTTCAACGTGGTCTTCCTCTACACTAATGCACTTGGTCCAGCAATGTTCCAATGCTTTTAATTCATCCCAAAAATTAGATTTCTCCAGGTCTACAAAATATTCATCAACTCCAGTTATCATTTCCTCATTTGAAGAGTATCTCTGTTCACCAAGGAAAATTTTGAGCTTAGGGACGATATGGAAGTCCTATGGAGCCATATCAGGCAACAATTTATACCTCCGTTCATGTATTTTTGCTATGGCAATGACATATGTGTGCAGTCTTGATAGAAGATTTATTTATTTATTATCATTGTGGTATACACAAAGGAACAATGCCAGAGATACAAATTAATGGTAAATAACACATCAAATCACAAGTGGTAATCGGTATTAATAAATTCTTCTATACTATAATAAGCTTTGTCAATTAAAAAGTATTCCAACTTAGAGTTGAATTTGCCACCTTTGCTTGATAACGATGGGAAGAGAATTATAAAACTTTATATGTACCCATAAAACTAGGTGTCCCCTCATAAACACAAAGTCTATGGCCAGGAATTGTTAAATCGTCTTTATGCCTGGTGTTATGGTTGTATCTGTTGGAATTGGTTTCAAGGTGCAAGTTAAGTTTCCGTAAGTGCACGATATATAACTTCCCAGTTTATATATATAAAAGTTTTAGCTGTTTAAATATTGGATGACAAGATTCATTATATTTTAAGTTGCCAAGATTTCTAACAGCTTTTTTCTGTAATATGAAAATTTTATTGAAATTAGACTTTATCATATTACCCCAAAGTTTAATCCCATATGAGAGGTAAGAATAGATTAAAGAATAATAAATTATTTTGGCAGTAAACATTGGTATGTATTTTGTTAAGTATTTGAGTACAAATAAATGTTTACCAATGGTGTTACCTAATCTGTCAGTGTGGTCTGTGAAGTTAAATGTACTACCTAAAGTAATGCCAAGTAATTTGACATTTTTTACTATTTGTACTGGTTCATTATCAATATTTAAATGAGTTTGAAAATCAGAGTCTTTATTTCTGAATGTAATTAGTTCACTTTTATTAGCATTCACAAACATATTGAGGTTATAGAAATATTGTAATAATTTATCAGTGGTGATGTTTAGAATATTTTCTAAGGTGGTAATATTATTGTGGCACATGAAGAATTCAAATTATTGAGGTGTTTTATGTTTATCTGCCCCACGTATGGGAGCCAATTTGAAGAGGTATGATTCTTCAATTTGTAGATAGTAGGTTGCATAATTATTTGGAGGAGTTTGCCCCACAGTTGTACACCAATTTGAAGAAGGCAATTTAGCGATGTTTTTGGTTACGTAAATATTATTAAGGAGGTTACGTAATGAAGATACACTTTGGTGTTGTTTGATTTTTAGGATGCCAAACTTTATAGTGAAGATGATGCTTGTTTTTACGTAATATTATTAAAATTATTTGCCTCGGCTGCTTTCAGTCGCACTATAAAAACACGATTTCTTGCAGGGTTGTGATAAGACTCCAATTATAAGGCGCCACACAATTTACTTTTTAATTTTTACTTTCTTTTATTTCACTTTATATTGATGCAGTAATTTGTATCACAAATTACTTAAATGTAAATAATGATTGTAATATGAATATGCATTTTTATGTGACATTGATTTCAGATGTTTATTGATTGTAAATATTGTTGGGAAGTAAATTTATAATGCCTTATTGCAACTGTCAATAATAGCGCAATAATGCAAAGAGGGGGGTGAGCTGTTTATCATTATTGGAAACGAGGAAGTTACGTAATGTTAGCGCGTTTTTTCCGTTGAGAACCTTCTGGAATTTTTTCTCCCTAAAGCATATGTATTCATAATTTTCATTGGATATTAAGATAGATGCTAATGTTGGCGCGTTTTATTAGCCAATAGCAGTTCAGTTATAATCTTTAGGCGTATCTGGATGCAGGAGTATAAATAGAGGCTAGGTTAGAGGTAAAGTCAGTCAGTCGCCCAGTTCATCGAAATTCTCAATACATTACACGTCGCCTTCAGTTGCTCAGTTCATCAAAAATCTGTGTACACTACACGTCGTCTTCAGTCAGTCAGTTCGTCATACATCGGATATAGATTCACAAGTTACACGCAGCAGAATTATGAAAGATCTAAAATATGGTAAAGGTTGAAGTACGTTGATTAAAAGTGATCAGTAAGAAGTTATTATAACAGTTTCAGTTTGGCGAGTATCTAGATCAATATGTAAAAGTGATAGTGAACGTGTTCGACAATAAAAATTATAAAACAAATTTCTTCATCAGTGTTCTTTTTGGATAAAAGATTCCTTTCCGTTTACACAACCCTAATCAAGACACATGTTCGACCCAAGATAAGATAATAGCTAGCCGGAGGACAGTAAACAAAACTTAAAATTCTTTCAAACACTGATACTAGGTACCACAAATTGCTAACACTAGATGGAGCTACAAACCGAACAAATGAATGACGTCACAAGATGGCTTCAACACACGTGATGTAAACAAACATTTGTAAGTAATACCGTTACAAATTGGCTACCACAACGTGGGGCTACAATAATGTTAAATATAAATAACATTAATACTGTCGCAAATTGGCTCCCATACGTGGGGCAGTTAAAATTATGTAACCAAACAAAACAAAAGCAACACAACAGAAGATCTTCAAGTTCTAATACTTTACGTAAAACATATTACGTAAGCAATAAATACTGTCGCAAAGTGGCACCCAGAACGTGGGGCAGAGTAACCAGGAAAGGAACACGATGACCAGGAAAGGATCAGAATAACCAGGAAGGGGCAGAATTAACCAGGAAGAAGTGAGATGGCCAGGAAGGGGCGAATGGAGAAGTGAACTGAACTACAAGACGCAGATTCCAGGAACAACAAAAGGAACGACAGACTACGCGGATGATTGGACATCGTAATTCCGAGATTACAAGGCAACAGGTGAATTCAACTACAAAAACATCGAGAAGACGCAGATTCCAGAAACAACTATAGGAACGACAGACTATGCGGATGAGTGGACAACAAAACGACGCAGATTCATCGAAGCGACATACAAATCTAGGAGAGAGGGGCAGGAAGCTGGACATCAATGTAACAGCAACAGACAGCATCACAAAGGTCAGAGTATCGTAATTTTTTTTTAGAAAACAAAATTGTAACCTTCAAATGTACTTAAGGAGTGGTAGGATAAAGAAAACAATGGCTACTAATAATACAGAAGAAATAATTATGGAGGGAGATAATGTAACAGTTAGCTGTAATTCAATACAGGTTACAGAAAATAGCTCAAACTTTTTAGGATTTGAGGGTGGAAATGTTAGTGCAGAAAGTGAGAATAGAATAGCAGGAAATGTTAATCTTGATACTAGTATGATTATGGAAATGCTGAAAAATTTGAATGAAGATATGCAAAAGAATCTTAGTAAGAAAATAGATCAAAACAGGGAAGATATGCAAAAGAGTCATAGGGAATTAAGGGAAGATCTTAGTAAGAAAATAGATCAAAACAGGGAAGATATTGATAGGAGTTTAGAACAAAAACTAACTCAGAATAATAAGAAATTGAGGGAAGATATTGATAGGAGTTTAGAACAAAAACTAACTCAGAATAATAAAAAATTGAGGGAAGATATTGATAAGAGTATTACAGATCAATTAAGGGAAGAAATTGGTAAGAGTAATGAGAAATTAGAGCATAAATTAGATCAAAATAGGGAAGAAATTGAAAAGAAATTCATGGAACTAGATAGTAGCATGATTAGAATGAAAAATGAAAATCAAGAAATGATAGCAAATGAAATAGGTGAAGTTTCAAAGAAAATGTTGGACATGAGCAGGGAAATATATAACCAAAAAAATGAGGTTAATACTAAGTTTGAAAATGTTAATGTAAACTATACAGAGTTAGGTAGCCGAATGAGTAGCATTTCAAATGAGATAAGAGAGATGAAAGAGGTTATGAATGTAGATGTGAATCAGGCGCAAGTTAATTTCAGAGGGGAGATATCAGAACTACAGAAGGAGTCAGTAATGCAAAGAAATAAATTGTACGAAGTAGTTAAAGTTTTGCCTGTAAATAATCAAAAGCTAACTTCTGAAATTAATAAGTACCAAGCTGTTCAGAATGAAAACTCCAATCCAGTACAATTTATGACAGATTTGTTAGAGTACTCTCAGATTAAAAAGATAGCAGAAGAATTGAAAATGAAAGTTGTTAAAAGATGTGTTGTTCAAGAAACTGTAGATTGTTTTCAAATTATATCATGGGACGAAATTTCATATGAATACAAGAGGTTATTCATGAACAAATTTTTGAAGGTTAGGATACGGCTACGAGTAATGTTTAGCCACACACAATTTGATCCAGGAGGGTAAATAGCAATGAGATGTAAAGTAAATGCTGGATAGTTAAAGATGACTTGCAGAGAAATGTATTGGAACGTAAGAGGGTTAATTATTTATATGTCATTTGAAAAGAGAAATAAATTTAAAAAAAAAAAAAAAAAAAAAGAGAAATGTTTAAAAAAAAAAAAAAATTAAATTTTTAGTAATTGTAACAACATTTGAAAATTAAGAATGCAAAGATTGAAACTTAATATGATATTAAATTAAAAGTACATAAATATAATTCCAAGGGTATTGTTAAAATAAGACACAAAATAACAAAAATGGGTAAAAATAATTAAAAACAAATACTTATGTAGCAAACAGAAAATGTGAAACAGTGACTAGATTTAAGAGATGTAAATTTATTTGTGTAGAGGGTGAATATTTTGGTAAAAATGTTAAACAATTACAAAAATCTTAAATGTATAAATTTTTGTCAACAACTTAAGAAAGTAAACAATTTGGTAACAGTAATTAAATAATTTAGGGTACAGTATTTGCTATAAAAAAAATTTTGTGATGTCAGATTAATATCTAAATTAATTAAACCAGAGCCAGTAAGTAGTGGCGAGATAAAAAAAAAAAAACATGTCGTGTGTTAAATGCGTGTAAAGAGAAAGTGATAGCGTGTGTTCCAAGATTTAGGAGACTAAAAACCTAATTATAAAATTTCCAAACAAGTTGTAAATGTTTATAATTATGTTTCTAGTGGGGCATATGATGCAGTAATTTGTATCACAAATTACTTAAATGTAAATAATGATTGTAATATGAATATGCATTTTTATGTGACATTGATTTCAGATGTTTATTGATTGTAAATATTGTTGGGAAGTAAATTTATAATGCCTTACTGAAACTGTCAATAATAGCGCAATAATGCAAAGAGGGGGGTGAGCTGTTTATCATTATTGGAAACGAGGAAGTTACGTAATGTTAGCGCGTTTTTTCCGTTGAGAACCTTCTGGAATTTTTTCTCCCTAAAGCATATGTATTCATAATTTTCATTGGATATTAAGATAGACGCTAATGTTGGCGCGTTTTATTAGCCAATAGCAGTTCAGTTATAATCTTTAGGCGTATCTGGATGCAGGAGTATAAATAGAGGCTAGGTTAGAGGTAAAGTCAGTCAGTCGCCCAGTTCATCGAAATTCTCAATACATTACATGTCGCCTTCAGTTGCTCAGTTCATCAAAAATCTGTGTACACTACACGTCGTCTTCAGTCAGTCAGTTCGTCATACATCGGATATAGATTCACAAGTTACGCGCAGCAGAATTATGAAAGATCTAAAATATGGTAAAGGTTGAAGTACGTTGATTAAAAGTGATCAGTAAGAAGTTATTATAACAGTTTCAGTTTGGCGAGTATCTAGATCAATATGTAAAAGTGATAGTGAACGTGTTCGACAATAAAAATTATAAAACAAATTTCTTCATCAGTGTTCTTTTTGGATAAAAGATTCCTTTCCGTTTACACAACCCTAATCAAGACACATGTTCGACCCAAGATAAGATAATAGCTAGCCGGAGGACAGTAAACAAAACTTAAAATTCTTTCAAACACTGATACTAGGTACCACAAATTGCTAACACTAGATGGAGCTACAAACCGAACAAATGAATGACGTCACAAGATGGCTTCAACACACGTGATGTAAACAAACATTTGTAAGTAATACCGTTACAAATTGGCTACCACAACGTGGGGCTACAATAATGTTAAATATAAATAACATTAATACTGTCGCAAATTGGCTCCCATACGTGGGGCAGTTAAAATTATGTAACCAAACAAAACAAAAGCAACACAACAGAAGATCTTCAAGTTCTAATACTTTACGTAAAACATATTACGTAAGCAATAAATACTGTCGCAAAGTGGCACCCAGAACGTGGGGCAGAGTAACCAGGAAAGGAACACGATGACCAGGAAAGGATCAGAATAACCAGGAAGGGGCAGAATTAACCAGGAAGAAGTGAGATGGCCAGGAAGGGGCGAATGGAGAAGTGAACTGAACTACAAGACGCAGATTCCAGGAACAACAAAAGGAACGACAGACTACGCGGATGATTGGACATCGTAATTCCGAGATTACAAGGCAACAGGTGAATTCAACTACAAAAACATCGAGAAGACGCAGATTCCAGAAACAACTATAGGAACGACAGACTACGCGGATGAGTGGACAACAAAACGACGCAGATTCATCGAAGCGACATACAAATCTAGGAGAGAGGGGCAGGAAGCTGGACATCAATGTAACAGCAACAGACAGCATCACAAAGGTCAGAGTATCGTAATTTTTTTTTAGAAAACAAAATTGTAACCTTCAAATGTACTTAAGGAGTGGTAGGATAAAGAAAACAATGGCTACTAATAATACAGAAGAAATAATTATGGAGGGAGATAATGTAACAGTTAGCTGTAATTCAATACAGGTTACAGAAAATAGCTCAAACTTTTTAGGATTTGAGGGTGGAAATGTTAGTGCAGAAAGTGAGAATAGAATAGCAGGAAATGTTAATCTTGATACTAGTATGATTATGGAAATGCTGAAAAATTTGAATGAAGATATGCAAAAGAATCTTAGTAAGAAAATAGATCAAAACAGGGAAGATATGCAAAAGAGTCATAGGGAATTAAGGGAAGATCTTAGTAAGAAAATAGATCAAAACAGGGAAGATATTGATAGGAGTTTAGAACAAAAACTAACTCAGAATAATAAGAAATTGAGGGAAGA
Organism: Deroplatys truncata; assembly: GCA_030765065.1. Taxonomy (NCBI): domain Eukaryota; kingdom Metazoa; phylum Arthropoda; class Insecta; order Mantodea; family Mantidae; genus Deroplatys; species Deroplatys truncata. The sequence goes on along the minus strand of CM060980.1, from coordinate 202,951,649 downwards.
TATTGATAGGAGTTTAGAACAAAAACTAACTCAGAATAATAAAAAATTGAGGGAAGATATTGATAAGAGTATTACAGATCAATTAAGGGAAGAAATTGGTAAGAGTAATGAGAAATTAGAGCATAAATTAGATCAAAATAGGGAAGAAATTGAAAAGAAATTCATGGAACTAGATAGTAGCATGATTAGAATGAAAAATGAAAATCAAGAAATGATAGCAAATGAAATAGGTGAAGTTTCAAAGAAAATGTTGGACATGAGCAGGGAAATATATAACCAAAAAAATGAGGTTAATACTAAGTTTGAAAATGTTAATGTAAACTATACAGAGTTAGGTAGCCGAATGAGTAGCATTTCAAATGAGATAAGAGAGATGAAAGAGGTTATGAATGTAGATGTGAATCAGGCGCAAGTTAATTTCAGAGGGGAGATATCAGAACTACAGAAGGAGTCAGTAATGCAAAGAAATAAATTGTACGAAGTAGTTAAAGTTTTGCCTGTAAATAATCAAAAGCTAACTTCTGAAATTAATAAGTACCAAGCTGTTCAGAATGAAAACTCCAATCCAGTACAATTTATGACAGATTTGTTAGAGTACTCTCAGATTAAAAAGATAGCAGAAGAATTGAAAATGAAAGTTGTTAAAAGATGTGTTGTTCAAGAAACTGTAGATTGTTTTCAAATTATATCATGGGACGAAATTTCATATGAATACAAGAGGTTATTCATGAACAAATTTTTGAAGGTTAGGATACGGCTACGAGTAATGTTTAGCCACACACAATTTGATCCAGGAGGGTAAATAGCAATGAGATGTAAAGTAAATGCTGGATAGTTAAAGATGACTTGCAGAGAAATGTATTGGAACGTAAGAGGGTTAATTATTTATATGTCATTTGAAAAGAGAAATAAATTTAAAAAAAAAAAAAAAAAAAAGAGAAATGTTTAAAAAAAAAAAAAAAATTAAATTTTTAGTAATTGTAACAACATTTGAAAATTAAGAATGCAAAGATTGAAACTTAATATGATATTAAATTAAAAGTACATAAATATAATTCCAAGGGTATTGTTAAAATAAGACACAAAATAACAAAAATGGGTAAAAATAATTAAAAACAAATACTTATGTAGCAAACAGAAAATGTGAAACAGTGACTAGATTTAAGAGATGTAAATTTATTTGTGTAGAGGGTGAATATTTTGGTAAAAATGTTAAACAATTACAAAAATCTTAAATGTATAAATTTTTGTCAACAACTTAAGAAAGTAAACAATTTGGTAACAGTAATTAAATAATTTAGGGTACAGTATTTGCTATAAAAAAAATTTTGTGATGTCAGATTAATATCTAAATTAATTAAACCAGAGCCAGTAAGTAGTGGCGAGATAAAAAAAAAAAAACATGTCGTGTGTTAAATGCGTGTAAAGAGAAAGTGATAGCGTGTGTTCCAAGATTTAGGAGACTAAAAACCTAATTATAAAATTTCCAAACAAGTTGTAAATGTTTATAATTATGTTTCTAGTGGGGCATATGATGCAGTAATTTGTATCACAAATTACTTAAATGTAAATAATGATTGTAATATGAATATGCATTTTTATGTGACATTGATTTCAGATGTTTATTGATTGTAAATATTGTTGGGAAGTAAATTTATAATGCCTTACTGAAACTGTCAATAATAGCGCAATAATGCAAAGAGGGGGGTGAGCTGTTTATCATTATTGGAAACGAGGAAGTTACGTAATGTTAGCGCGTTTTTTCCGTTGAGAACCTTCTGGAATTTTTTCTCCCTAAAGCATATGTATTCATAATTTTCATTGGATATTAAGATAGACGCTAATGTTGGCGCGTTTTATTAGCCAATAGCAGTTCAGTTATAATCTTTAGGCGTATCTGGATGCAGGAGTATAAATAGAGGCTAGGTTAGAGGTAAAGTCAGTCAGTCGCCCAGTTCATCGAAATTCTCAATACATTACATGTCGCCTTCAGTTGCTCAGTTCATCAAAAATCTGTGTACACTACACGTCGTCTTCAGTCAGTCAGTTCGTCATACATCGGATATAGATTCACAAGTTACGCGCAGCAGAATTATGAAAGATCTAAAATATGGTAAAGGTTGAAGTACGTTGATTAAAAGTGATCAGTAAGAAGTTATTATAACAGTTTCAGTTTGGCGAGTATCTAGATCAATATGTAAAAGTGATAGTGAACGTGTTCGACAATAAAAATTATAAAACAAATTTCTTCATCAGTGTTCTTTTTGGATAAAAGATTCCTCTCCGTTTACACAACCCTAATCAAGACACATGTTCGACCCAAGATAAGATAATAGCTAGCCGGAGGACAGTAAACAAAACTTAAAATTCTTTCAAACACTGATACTAGGTACCACAAATTGCTAACACTAGATGGAGCTACAAACCGAACAAATGAATGACGTCACAAGATGGCTTCAACACACGTGATGTAAACAAACATTTGTAAGTAATACCGTTACAAATTGGCTACCACAACGTGGGGCTACAATAATGTTAAATATAAATAACATTAATACTGTCGCAAATTGGCTCCCATACGTGGGGCAGTTAAAATTATGTAACCAAACAAAACAAAAGCAACACAACAGAAGATCTTCAAGTTCTAATAATTTACGTAAAACATATTACGTAAGCAATGATACTTCAATATATGCACATTTTTTATAAACACAACACTTTATAAAATAAAACTGTGAGCACTTAATACACTTTTTTTTTGCGGAGAACACAAATTTTATCATTTATACTTTACAACATTTTTACCCATGACTTTCACGTCTGCTCTCCACAACTTCATGTCCGCGACTCTTATGTCTGCTGTTCACTACATCTTGCCCGAGACTGACTAGATTCAATGGTACAAACCTTTAGCATCGGTAATGCCATTCTCTTATTGGCTAATTATAGTCCAATAGAATTTAAGTATTCAAACTAAAAATCTTTCTTTACTTTTGATTGGTTAAATCCAAACTGTAAGCAAAATTACATTATTACCAATCTTTTTCATAACCAGTACTTTTAAAACTCCAAACACATTATTGTCGCCAAAATTACATTATTGCCTCATTATTAACATCCTAAAACATAGTATTCTCACAGTTTTTACACTATTAGAGTATATAAACATTTACATATCACTAATAAATACGTTTACAATAAAAATAAGTATTTACAATGAGTTTACATACAATTTATATAATAATTATATACATATTGTTTTCTAGGTGGACTGTTATTGAATTTAATTAATAAAAATACAATTAATATCATTTAGCATTAAAATACTGCCTCACACACAGTAACAGTGGAATCATCTGCACATTGGAATAATTTTGCATTAGTAGGTATAAGCTGGTCAGTATCATGCATATATAGAATAAACAACAAAGGTCCAAGATGCAACCTTGTGGAACTCTATGAGTTAAACTTAACATAAGAAAGATGACTTTCCTTGTTAAACTGGGCCTTTTTTTGCATATATTTTATTGTAGTCGGTCCAGGAGGTTAGTGTAGTATTCTTCCATAATTGTTTGACTGGTGGGAAGATAATCTATCACCACAATCCCTTCGCATCCCAGAAAATTAATTATGATCTTTCCAACCTTGCTTTCTTTGGTGGTGGAGAATGAATCAGCATATTTCTACTGCTTTGACTGTTGTTTGTCGCTGGGGTATAGTAGTGGACCCATATCTCATCTGTAGTCACAAACCAGCAAAAAAAGTCTTGTGGTTTTATCTGAAAACAGACCAAACACTGTTGAGACAGTTGCACTCTTTGATCCTGTGTTAAAAGTTGTGTTACCCATCTAGCAGATCATTTTCTCATACTCAATTCCTCAGTCAAGATGTGATATGCCCATTGAAATGATATCCGTACAGCTTCAGTCAGGGATCCTCCAGGACCACCATTTGGATAATTGGCCGACTGCTATGCAGATCACCATCTAAACTCTCCTGACCAAATTTAAACTTGGCAACAGTTAAATATGAAGGAGCAAAGTCCTTCATTGTGTTTAAAATATCAGCATGAATTTCATATTTTGTAAAGTACTTTATACTGCTTGAATCTTGTATTTTTTCATCTTCAAAAATCACTACATGAGAACAATAGCACAAAGTTGTCTGTACCTTGCTATGCCCAGAGCACAGATATGCCATGTGTTTACTCATGAAGGATGACTGATTATTACGTCAAAACTGTGTTGTGCTAGCAGTGACATCTGTTGATGATTCTGAGAACTTTTCAAACCACGCTCATAATAAGCTACTTGAAAGAAGACTCAGATCTTCCCTACTAGTCCATACCTTTTCGATAGTTAATACATTTTTGTACATATAAACACAAGAGCTTGGATTAAGAGGATTATTTGAAAAGTTTGGTAAAAATGCAAGCAAACACTATTTTTTGTAACATACTCTCTCATTTCTCAACATAGTTTCTGTTGATGTCTATACACTTGGACCAATGAGTTTCCAATATTTTCATATCATTGGAAAAATAGGGTCTGACAATCATGATTATTTCCTCTTATGATGAACATTTCTTCCCACAAAGCTAAATGTTCAAGTCTGGGAATAGGAAATGTCACTTGGGGCTAAATCCAGAAAATAGGGTGGATGAGGAATCATTTCTAAGAGCAATCCATGCACTTTGGCTACTGGAGAATAGTCCTGGTAAAAGAGAATTCTTTTTCTTGGTCGTTTTTCATTTAATAAATTTTTAAATGACCCAACAGTGAAGCATAATAGTCCCCAGTTATGTGGATCTGCCTCTTTCTAAGCAACCTATTGGGATTATAATGGGAATCTCAAAAAGCAGTGGCTGTATCACCTTTCCTCACCTTCTTTGACACGCTCTCACCAGTTGTTGTCCATTGGTTTTACTTTTGCATGCATTTTTGGTTAACGTTTAGAAATTACGGTACCCAACGTGCACACAGCCTTTTCATTTCTAATTTTTCATGCAGGATATTGTGTGCTCATTCAGTCTGAGCTATCTTGCTCACTTTGGTGTGTCTTACATTATGATTTTTACTTTCTCTACTACATATAGTAAGTAGGGGAAGTATTGTATTCCACCCAAAAATTCGATACCGAGATTTCACCGGAAATACATGTTTTGAGACTCCCTGAATTCAAAAAAAGCATTTTTGGAAACATGTCCATGTGTGTGTCTGTGAACAGCATAACTCAGAAACGAACAGTCGGATAAACACCAAACTTGGTATTTAGGTTCAGTATCTTCCAGAGATGTGACACAAAGGTTTTCAAAAACATCTCCCCATGCCAGATTACCCTTTACATGGAACATTTTTCGAAAATTTTAATTTTCTCAAAAATGGCTCTAACAATTTTGATTGAAATATCATATGTTTAAGATATTTTCATGACAAATAAAATGTATATCTCGAATTTTCTGGGAACGTCTCCAAAAGTATTCTTCATTGTGAATGACTTTTGCATAACTGGTAAACCATAAGAGATAGAAAATATTTTACTACACAAAAAATGTAGATCGCGTTAAAATACACAATTTATGTTACATACATTTTTTTTTTTGTTGAGTGAACCATTTTCGAGATATTACTTGTTATTCCCTTAAATTTTTCAATACTTATTTTCTGAAATGGGAAATCGTTATTCATTTTTTTGTCTTGTATATGCAAAGAGTATTAATCTGTGGGAAAGAGAATGTTGCTGCACATAGCAACCAGCTATTAAGAGATATGTCGATGCTTAAAGGCTACTGTATTTCTATATTGCCCTTGTAAATACAAAACAAGGTGAACATAGTAGGCCTTAAGCGATAGTCAAATATTTTTAGAACTGGTCGCTATCTGTAAAATGTAATTCTCTTTGCATGTCAAAAGATCGTTTCTGCAAATGTTTATCTCGATTAATATGAAATAGATGGAGAATAAGAGTTTGTAAAAATAATTTGTACAAGAGCAGAGAAAGTCATGTGAGTGTAACATATCAGAGTTTTTTCAACTGGGCACCTGTAGCATGCTTCTTCGATCACATTTGAACTCATTCATCCAGAAATAAATGGTCTTCAGTGATGATGCTAAGTCTATGTGATCTTCATCCAACTCTGCTTTTATCTGCTTTCCGGTGCAACACTTTAAATGGAAATGTTTAATAACAACACAAAACTATCTTTTTCCATTTTCTACAGCACCTGTGATACTGATTATTACAGATAGCTGTCAACAATTAACTGAATTTCATATTTGTTTGAAAATTTGTTTAAAACTATTACATGAATCACTCTTACTAACAATGGTGCTGTTTAACAAAGTTTCCTGACATTTCATGGAAATTTATCAGACTCTCAAACAACCCTTATATACGTAATTGTAGAATATGTATGTGTGTGAGAGAAAGAGATTCAAGAAGGAAATAAAATGAATATGAGTATCTATCACAGATCCCACTTTGAAAACAGCCTATAAGCTATCTTGATTTTTGAAATTTTAGATCTTCTTAAAAATGAGTCTTAACATGGAAACAAAATGTGTATCTTAATTTTCTGAGAATAGCCTGCATTTGGAAGAAATTTTGTATAATTTTGTACAATACGTAAACCATAAGATATAGACAGAGACTTACTACACAAAATACATAGATCTCTTTAAAACACACAATTTATTTCATATACTTTTTATGTAGCATTAGCCATTTTGGAGATGTCCATAATTGTTGGTTTCAATGCTTCAATACTTTGTCATTTTTTCAAAGTGCATTCGTTACTCAGTTATTTCATGGAATTTCAAGGCCAGCATAATACAGTGACATCTGGCTATTAATTATATTTTCTTTATCCACCTTTAACTACACCAAAATGTGTAACTAAACTATTTCTGCAAATGTTTATATAGATTAACATGAAGTGGATAGAAAAATAAATGTTCATTGGAATAGTTCATAAAAGCTAAATAGAAATAAACCATATTGTGTAGAGAAAGTCATGTGAATGTAACACATAGATTATTATATACTTTTTTACTTTCTCTACTATATATAGTAAGTAGGGGAAGTATTGTATTCCACCCAAAAATTTCATACCAAGATTTCACCGGAAATATATGTTTTAAGGCCCCTGAATCCAAAAAAAGCATTTTTGGAAACATGTCCGTGTGTCTGTCTGTGAACAGCATAACTCAGAAACGAACAGTCGGATAAACACCAAACTTGATATTTAGGTTCAGTACCTTCCAGAGATGCGACACGAAGATTTTCAAGAAAATCCCCCACCTCAGATTACCCTTTACATGGAACATTTTTCGAAACTTTTAATTTTCTCAAAAATGACTCTAACAATTCTGATTAAAATATCATATATTTAAGATACTTTAATGACAAATAAAATGTATATCTTGAATTTTCTGGGAATGTCTCCAAAAGTATTCTTCATTGCGAACGACTTTTGCATAACTGGTAAACCATAAGAGATAGACAAAATTTTACTACACAAAAAATGTAGATCGCGTTAAAATACACAATTTATGTCATATACATTTTGTTTTTGTTGAGTGAACCATTTTCGAGATATTGCTTGTTATTCCCTTAAATTTTCCAATACTTATACTTTTTCTCAAATGGGAATTCGTTATTCATTTTTTTATTTCCTGGACATGCAAGGAGAATAGAATGCGCCACATAGCAACCAGCTCTTAAAACATTTGACTATCGCTTAAAACCTACCATATTCCCCTTGCACCTACAAGAAAATTAGCAATAAGATTAACATCTTGATTAACATGAAGCATATGGAGTATAAGCGTTTGTAAAAATAGTTTGTACAAGAGTAGAGAAAGTCATGTGAGTGTAACACATCAGATTTTTTTTAAATGCAGCATAACAGGTTTTGTTGCTTACAAAATTTTGATAAAACGAATAAGAAACTCTATAAATTTTTCATTTCCATTATGAGTAGATAGGCCAGCTACCATGAGGAACAGTATAGTTCCAATCACATAACAAGCATTTTCACAAAGAAAGTTAAATATTAACACAAAAGCATAAAACTTGGGCAGAAACTTAAAATGATACATTGTCATTCACAACTAAAAACGGAAGCATAAACACTAGTCAATTGCAAGAGAGTGTGAAACAGCTGTGATGATATGTGAAGTGATCACCAACAAAGAGGTTATGTACATGTATCAAAATGAATAAGAGCTAGCTTCCCAGTTGAAGGAAGTTAAACTCACAAGCCACTGTCACAGTTTGTTTAGCTGCGATTTTTATACCTAGATATCTCAGTGATTCCTGGTCCATAATCTTACACAGAAAGGCAATACATGGCAACAGAGATGGCAGAATAATCATGTGATGAGAGTCACTCTCTGATTGGCTAGTTTCTTATATTCGATGTGGACATGGATGTGAAAGCTTCGAGTTTGTGAACTTCTATGTTTACACTGTAAGTTTACAGCCATTATTATGTCAATACCAGCCAATGTGAACATGTGCATTAAGTAACATGAAATAAGTTTTATGCTTGCATTGTTCTTATGTCTTAAGTTTCATTGTGAATGGCTCCTAAGGCAGAGTATGCTACACCTTTTACACTTAATTTATATTGGCTAGCAAGGGAAAAACTGATGGATGAAAATTCTGCATATTAGATCAACAACACACCTTTTACTTATGCTTTAATTTTAATCACCACCCCAGAAAACATTTTATCATAGGTTTTCAAAACATCACATTACATCTAAGTTGCACGAGACAAGATGGAGATGGAGGGTGAGAAGGAGAGACATTTGGAAAGTGAGAAGAGGTAGAGAGAAGGGAAGAATCTGCACATTTAACACAACATGAGCAGGTTCTCCTAGCATAAAATTCAAACACAGAAATCTGCCCACAGCTACAAAGTTTTAGTAAGAATATGAAAGAAGAATAAACATGGAAATAAATTAGCAATAGCAACACAACTTCTGTTTGAGAAAAATGTCTCAAATATAGAGAGCAGATTGGTATAAGATGATTACATGCTATTGTCAGAAGTGGAGTTATGAAACTTGCTTGCATGTTATTTTGCAGGGATATGTGGCCTTCAGCTCTCAAGGGGACCGTATTGCATTAACTCAGATAGAACAGATGGTGAATGGGACGTACCTCAAACTGGGCTATTATGATACACAGAGCGACAACCTGACATGGCTTAACAGGGAGAGATGGATTGGTGAGTATTTAAATATATCCATTTAACTCTTCCAAAGATGTGATACAAACATTTTCTAGAGAATGCCCCCACTTGAACTAACTTTTACATTTAAAAAATAATGTATCTTTAGTTTTGAGTTTCTCAAAAATAAATTTAAGAATTTTTATTAGAATACCACATTTTTAAGATATTTGCATGACATAAAATGTATATCTTGTTAAAACACACAATGTTTGTCAAATAATTTTTTTATGCCATTATCTATTTTGAAAATATTTGCTGCTATTGATTTGAATTTTCCATTTGTTTAAGTGCCAAGTTGCCAATCATTTTTAATTTCTCTATTTTCAAGAAAAGCCTACCCCCCTCGTCCCAAACTACCCTTTACATTAAAAATTTTTCTTTATTTCTAATTTTCTGAGATATGGTTCTAACAGGTTTGATTAAAATACTATATGTTTAGCATATTTATTTGATAAATAAAATGTATATCTTGAATTTTCTGAAAATAACTTGTGAAGTCCTCTACATTCAGAATTATTTTTGTATAATTGGTAAACAGTAAAATACTGACAAAAACTTGCAATACAAAAAAAGTAGATATAATTAAAACACAATATTTGTCAAATAATTTTCCAATACATTTACTTGTTACAAGTGCTAAGTTGCCATTTATTTGTTACTCAAAATGTCGTGCAAAACAAACCAAAAAATAAACAGAATTTCTAACCAAGCATATGCAACCCACTTTTTAAAGCTCTAACAATCACTTTAGTCTCCTGTATTCCTCTTATACCTACAAGGAAATTATAGCACCATTCACAATGAAAATTATGCGTTAACATAACAAAATAAAACTTAAGGATAAACTTAATGCAAAATGCTGTCAACCACAAACAGAAACATAAACAGCAGTAATCACAAGAGAGCACGAAATAGCTGAGATAATGTGGCATTCTATGAAGCAACTACTGACAGTACACACAGCAAAAGAGGTTATATACCTGTATCAAAATGAATAAGAGCTAACTACTTGGTTAAACTCACAAAAAAGCACCATCTACCATCACAATTTGTTTTGCTGTGATTTTTATAGATACCCCAGTGATTTCTGGCCTGTGATCTGCGATGGTAAATTTATAATGTTATTTGTGTATGTGTTTACTCAACATGGTGAAGCCATTTTGTGACGTGATTCTTTGTTAGGTTTGTAGCTCCATCTGGTGTTAGCAATTTGCGGCAGTATTAGTTTTTGTTTGAAAGAATGCTACTTTTATTTTATTTAATTTTTGTTCACTGTCCTCCGGCTAGCTATGATCTTTTGGTCAAGCACTTCTCTTTATACAGGTTGTGTAAAAGGAAAGGAATCTTTTATCCAAAGATAACACTGATGAAAAAATTTGTTTTACACTTTTATTGTCGAACACATGTACTATCACATTTACACATTGATCTTGACACTCGCCAAACTGAAACTGTTATAACAACTTCTTACTGATCACTTTTAATCCACGTACTTCAACCTTTTGTATAATTAACTTTACCATACTTGAGATTTTTCATAACTCTTATACGCGTAACTTGCGAATCGATAGCCGACGTGTAATATTTCTGCTGGACTGAAGGCGACGTGTATCATACAAATATTTTCGACGAACTGACGGGGTGAAGACGACGTGTAGTGTACAAAGAATTTTGATGAACTGACGGGCTCTACCTCTAACCTAGCTCTTTTATACTCATACACACCGATATGCCTAAAGATTATAACTGAGCTGCAATTGGCTAATAAAACGCGCCAACATTAGCGTCTATTTCTATATTCAATGAAAATTATGAATACATATGCTCTAGGGAAACGTTCCAGAAGATTCTCAAGGAAAAATGCGCCAACATTACGTAACTTCCTCGTTTCCAATAATGATAAACAGCTCACCCCCTTGCTGCATTATTGCACGCTATTATTGTCAGTTTCAGTAAGGCAGTATAAACTTACTTCCCAACAATATTTACAATCAACAAACATCTCAAATCAATGTTACACAAAAATGCACATTCATATTACAATCATTATTTACATTTAAATAATTTATGATACAAATTACTGCATCATATGCCCCACTAGAAACATAATTATAAATATTTACAACTTCTTTGGAAATTTTATAATTGGGTTTTTAGTCTCCTAAATCTTGGAACACACACTATTCATCACTTTCACTTAACACTTCACACGCATTTAACACATGACATATGTTTTTCCTTTATCTCGCCACTATTTACTGGCTCTGGTCTAATGTGTTTAGACATTAATCTGACATTTACAATTTTTTTTTTATAGCAAATACTGTACCCTGAATTATTTAGTTACTGTTACAAAATTGTTTACTTTCTTATATTGTTGACAACAATTTGTGCATTTAAGAATTTTTGTAATTACTACACATATTTACTAAAATATTCACCCTCTACACAAATATATTTACATCTCTTAAATCTAGGCACTGTTTCACATGTTTCTGTTTGCTACATAAGTATTTGTTTTTAATTATTTTTACCCATTTTTGTTGTTTTGTACATTATATTCACAATACTCTTGGAATTATATTTACGTACTTTTACTTTAATATCATATTAAGTTTCAATCTTTACATTCTTAATTTCAAATACTGTTACAGTTACTAAAAAAATGTTATTTTTTTCTTTTGAATATTTATTTTTTTTTCTTTTTTTTTTTTTGTTCTGAATTTATTTCTGTTTTCTCATGACGTATATATTTAGTTAACCCTCTTACGTTCCAATACATTGCTCTGCATTTCATCTTTAACTATCCAGCATTTACTTTACATCTCATTGCTATTCACCCTCCTGGATCAAATTGTCTGTGACTAAACATTACTCGTAGCCGTATCCTAACCTTCAAAATTTTGTTCATGAATAACCTCTTATATTCATATCAAATTTCGTCCCATGATAACATTTGAAAACAATCTAAAGTTTCCTGAACAACACATCTTTTAACAACTGCCATTTTCAATTCTTCTACTATCTCTTTAATTTGAAAGTACTTTAACAAATCTGTACTAAATTGTACTGGATTGGAGTTTTCAATTTGAACATCTTGTTACTTGTTAATTTCAGAAGTTAGCTTTTGATTATTTACAGGCAAAACTTTAACTACTTCGTACAATTTATTTCTTTGCATTACTGACTCCTTCTGTATTTCTGATATCTCCCCTCTTAAATTAACTTGCGCCTGATTCACATCTACATTCATAACCTCTTTCATCTCTCTTATCTCACTTGAAATGTTACTCATTCTACTACCTAACTCTGTACATTCTACATCAACATGTTCACTTTTAGTATTAACCTCACTTTTTTTGTTACCTATTTCCCTGCTCATGTTTAGCATTTTCTTTGAAACTTCTCCTATCTCACTTGCTATTACTTCCTGATTTTCATCTCTCATTTTTGGCATGCTACTATCTAGCTTCATAACTTTCTTTTCAATTTCTTCACTGCTTTGAACTACTGTTTGCTCTAATTTCTCATAACTCTGAATTATTTTATCTAATTTCTCATTAGTCTCACCAATATCTTCCCTTATTTGATCTACAATACTCTTACCAATATCTTTCCACATTTCCCTATTCATATTTCTCAGCATTTCCATCATTATACTAGCATCAAAATTTACATTTCCTGCTATTCTATTCTCACTTTCTGCACTAACATTTCCTCCCTCAAATACTACATTGTTTGAGCTATTTTCTGTAACCTGTATTGAATTACAGCTAACTGTTACATTATCTCCCTCCATAATTATTTCTTCTGTATTATTAGTAGCCATTGTTTTCTTTATCCTACCACTCCTTTTGATTGTTACAATTTTGTTTTCTAAAAGAAAATTACTATACTCTGACCTTTGTGATGCTGTCTGTTGCTGTTACTTTGATGTCCAGCTTCCTGCCCCTCTCTCCTAGGTTATATGTTGCTTCTGCGTCGTATTACGATGAATCTACGTCGTTTTGGTGTTCTGTAGTTGAATTCCCCTGTTGCCTTTTAATCTCGGAATTACGATGTCCAATCATCCGCATAGTCTGTCGTCCCTTTTGTTGTTTCTGGAATCTGCGTCTTGTAGTTCAGTTCACTTCTCCATTCGCTCCACGTCCTGGTTCCTTCGCCCCTTCCTGGTTATCTCACTTCTTCCTGGTTAATTCTGCTCCTTCCTGGTTATTCTGCCCCACGTTCTGGGTGCCAATTTGAAGTAGTTTAGTGCTTACATAATATGTTTTTACGTAAATTATTAGAACTTGAAGATCTTATATTGTGCTGCTTTTGTTTTGTTTGGTTACATAATTTTAACTGCCCCACGTATGGGAGCCAATTTGACATGGTATTTATGTTGTATTTATTTATTGAGCCCCACGTTTGGGAGCCAATTTGTGATGGTATTATTAATGTTTGTGTATGTGTGTTTACTCCACGTGTTGAAGCCATTTTGTGACGTGATTCTTTGTTAGGTTTGTAGCTCCATCTGGTGTTAGCAATTTGCGGCAGTATTAGTTTTTGTTTGAAAGAATGCTACTTTTATTTTATTTAATTTTTGTTCACTGTCCTCCGGCTAGCTATGATCTTTTGGTCAAGCACTTCTCTTTATACAGGTTGTGTAAAAGGAAAGGAATCTTTTATCCAAAGATAACACTGATGAAAAAATTTGTTTTACACTTTTATTGTCGAACACATCTACTATCACATTTACACATTGATCTTGACACCCGCCAAACTGAAACTGTTATAACAACTTCTTACTGATCACTTTTAATCCACGTACTTCAACCTTTTGTATAATTAACTTTACCATACTTGAGATTTTTCATAACTCTTATACGTGTAACTTGCGAATCGATAGCCAACGTGTAATATTTCTGCTGGACTGAAGGCGACGTGTATCATACAAATATTTTCGACGAACTGACGGGGTGAAGACAACGTGTAGTGTACAAAGAATTTTGATGAACTGACGGACTCTACCTCTAACCTAGCTCTTTTATACTCATACACACCGATATGCCTAAAGATTATAACTGAGCTGCAATTGGCTAATAAAACACGCCAACATTAGCGTCTATTTCTATATCCAATGAAAATTATGAATACATATGCTCTAGGGAAACGTTCCAGAAGATTCTCAAGGAAAAACGCGCCAACATTACGTAACTTCCTCGTTTCCAATAATGATAAACAGCTCACCCCCTTGCTGCATTATTGCACGCTATTATTGTCAGTTTCAGTAAGGCAGTATAAACTTACTTCCCAACAATAATTACAATCAACAAACATCTCAAATCAATGTTACACAAAAATGCACATTCATATTACAATCATTATTTACATTTAAATAATTTATGATACAAATTACTGCATCAGTTCATACACAGAAAGGGAACACATGGCAACAGAAATGGCAGAACAATCACATGATGAGAGTCACTCTCGGATTGGTTAGTTATACTTAAACATGAAAGTTTGGAGCTTTTACATTATAAGTTTACTGCCATGTTTATGTTAGCATTAGCCAATGTGAACGCTTGTATTAAGATAACATGAAATAAGCTTTTATGCTTATGTCTACAATTTTTTGTTTATAAATGGTCCCTGTTTCTGCAAAGATTTATCGCGATTAACATGAAGTATTTAGAAAAAATAACATACGAGGTGTGATCAAAAAGTTTCCGGAATGGCTTCACAACAATGCTGACGCTGAGATTTGTTTAATTCTTACCCAGACTGTAAATGCAGCTTTTCTTCCTGATAAAAATGAGAGGTCACGTGACTTCCTGTGACCTTGCAGTGACAAGGTAGACGCTCTGAAGTGAACATGTGTTTTGCATGTGCTGTGATTTTTCCGCGTAGCAAAAATGTCAGATTATGAAGAACAAAGAACTAACATCAAATTTTACTTTAAACTCGGTAAAACTGCAACAGAAGCCTATGAAATGTTAATAACAGCTTAAGGGGAGGAAGTTATGGGCAAACCTCAAGCATTTGAGTGGTTTTCGAAATTTAAAAGTGGTGTGACATCAGTTAAAGATGCAGATCATTCAGGACGACCCTGTTCCAGCAAAACTGATGAAAATATCAATCAGGTGAGGGAAATGGCCTTAAATGATAGGCGTATTACAATAAGAGAACTTTCTGACTCATTAGGACTCTCCTTTGGAAGTGTTCAAAGCATTTTGAAAGACAATTTGGACATCAGAAGAATTGCCGCCAAGTTCGTGCCCCGCATGTTTTCAAATGACCAAAAGGAAAGCCGTGTGATTGCCTGCACAGATCTTAAAGAACAGCTACAAAATGACCCACAGTTTATGCAGAAAATTATTACTGGTGATGAAACATGGATTTATGGGTACGATCCAGAAACAAAGCAACAATCTTCACAATGGAAGAGTCCTTCATCTCCACGCCTGAAAAAGGCCAGACAAGTTCGATTCAAGGTGAAGTCAATGATGATGATTGTGTTTTTTGACATTAAAGGCATTGTACATAAGGAATTTGTACCACAGGGTCAAGCAGTGAATCAAACAAGTGTGATGCAAACGGCCGTAGAAATGGAGGGGTGGTGACTGGGTCCTGCAACCTGACAATGCGCCTGCGCACAAAGCCCTTTCTGTTCGCCAATTTTTGGATAAAAATAGGATGAATACTGTTACCCATCCCGCCTATTCTCCAGATTTGGCACCAACGGACTTTTTCTTTTCCCACGACTTAAAATGCGGCTCTGGGGACATCGTTTTGAGGACATTGATGTAACCATTGCGAATCGCAGAAGGCTCTGAACATGTTGAAAGAAGAGGACTTCCAGAGGTGCTTCCAGCAGTGGCAGAAGCGCTGGGACAAGTGTATCAACTCCCAAGGAGACTACTTCGAGGGTGACAGTACAGATTAGACAAAACAAACTGTTGTGTAGTATTTATGACGTCATTCCGGAAACTTTTTGATCACACCTCGTAAGTTTCCTTTTTTTTATTTCTTCTCTTCACTGAAAACTTTGTAGTGCTCTAGCTGAATATTGGTTCTTGTTTGCAGGAGGTAAAGTTCCACAAGATCGCACAATAGTCCGCAGAGTTTTAAGAACTGTGTCTCTGCCATTGTTCATCTGCATGTGGACTATATCCTGTATTGGTATCATGGGTGCTATAGCACTCATCATATTCAATGTGTGGTATCGACATAGAAGGTGAGTGTTGTGTATATTTCTCAATTTGTGTTAGCAAAGAAATGTTGAATGAATGTAGTTTATTGTACACATTTCAGGTTACAAATTACAACTTTTGTTACAATTAATATGTACACACCTAGTACCCTACTTTGTGTTGCACAGCCAGTATAGCTCCCTGGCCTTCAGCACTGCTGCACAACATTTACTTCTCTTTGCTAAAGCCTCATTACAATTTATTTCATTTTATCTTACCTCCCCTCTCTCTTCTTCCCTTTCATTTTTATTAAAAAATCCCCCTATTTTCCTATTTGTTTCTTCCTGCTTGCTACTTAACATTTTCAATGCGACTAAATCACCCTCCCCCCATATATTAATCCATTTCTCTTCCCAAATTTTCTCTGCTCATTTTTTTAAATCTTCACATTCTTAGATAATGTTCTACACTTTCCTCACCATC
Organism: Deroplatys truncata; assembly: GCA_030765065.1. Classification (NCBI taxonomy): domain Eukaryota; kingdom Metazoa; phylum Arthropoda; class Insecta; order Mantodea; family Mantidae; genus Deroplatys; species Deroplatys truncata. The sequence continues at coordinate 202,934,747 of CM060980.1, read as the reverse complement.
ACAAAATTCACACTTTCTTTATCATTACCTTTTAGGCCGCTTAAGAATATCGTTCCCATTCTCATCCAGGCTAATCCTTTTTTTTTTCTCTTTTATTACACTGCTTTAAATATCTTTCTCTACTTTTTTTTTTTAAAATAGAGAGTTGAGGGTTGTTACACTACATCACTATAATATTCTTACTTGAACGCGTTTCGGGAGACGGCTTGTTCCCTCAACTCTCTATTTTAAATTATGACACATCACTGTTACTAGCTTCTAAATCTTCAAAATTAGTCAATCTTTCTCTACCCCATTCTTTTTTATTTTCCTGTAAAGTTTCAAAGATTTTTTGTTTTCTATGCTTCCCCATTTCTCCTGCCTTTCAATATCTCCACCCTTTTCCTCACTTGATTACAAAAACCTGGACTGTTCCTTTCCCCTTGTAATCACATGTCTTTCATTCCTGTTTCTTCCAATGCTTTCTTCAACCCAGCTCCCCAACTGTTCTATTTTTATACTCTCTTGTTGTACCGTATCTCCTTCTTTCCTTGTCAAGCATTTGTACTAAAATTTGTCATTCTCTCTAGCACTATACCTTTCCTTCATGTTTTTCCTAATGCTAGTAAAGTGGCTTTTCCTGGGGCTGATCATGGCCAACCTAATAGTTCTTTACAAAGCAATGTGTAACTCTGGTCTACCTTATTTGTTAAATCTGATCCCCTCCCCCATATTTCCGCTCTGTACAACATTCTTGCTTCCACCATAGCTACATATACCCTCTCCAACCATTTTGTGGACATTTCCAATTTAAATTTACATGTTCTTACATTTATCATAGCTGCTTTGCTTGCAAAAAAAGTTAGTTACCATTAACCGAGCAGGATGGCTCAGTTGGCAGCGTCCGAGGCTCACATTTGAGAGGTCCAGGGTATGAATCCTGAATAGGTCTGGCCACCCTGAGTGGTTTTCTAGGTTAGTAGGTGAATGCTGGAGTGGATTATATACTAGCCATGAATTTTCATGCCCCTCAATTGTAGTAAGATTAGTGACATTGCACAGTGGTGTGTGGGTGTATACAGTGGATATGCTTTGATGAGAAAACTCCTTTCCCTTCACCTCTCCAAGCAGATAGGGGAGGGACAATGAGGGGGCAGTTAGAATAGTTCAGTCTTGAAACGTTAAGGACCTACAGACCTAGCTTTGGCCACAGGACTGAAATCTTCCATTTTTAATCTATATCCCGTAATTCTAAGTCTATCCAATTTATATTTGTTTCTAGCACAAAAGTGAAGTAGGTTATTTATTAGCTCCACGTATGGACGCCAATTTGAAGAAGATTGTTTTCTTTACGTTATTTGCACCACGCTTTGGGCGTCAATTTGAAGAAGTTGTATTATAGTTCAACTGTTGAGGAGCCGAACTTGAAGTAGTTGCAACCGCACGTATGGTACCCGGTAGCCTTTGCCCCAATTTTTAAAAAATATTAACTTTGCCACGGCTGCGTCAGTATTTCTGTTAGAGACACGTTTCTCTTAGCAGGGTTGTGGTGCGACAAGAATGTAGGCTTACGCAGATTATAATTTCACTTCACTCCTTTTATTAATGCTTGATATGATTTACATAACACTTCACTGAGAGAGCTGTGGGATTCTTTTATTAAATCTCTTGAGGAAACTTTTTGCATCTGGTTAATAACGCTGTCTGCAGGCGACTGAACTCTAAATTTGTAAATGTTTCTCCTTTTCAGTCTCTGATTGGCTAATCCTACTCCAATAGAATACCTTCATTTAACTAAAACTTTTTCTGGTTGTTGATTGGCTATTTTATAAACTGTCACTAAAATTTACATTATTGTTGCTCCAATAATGACTAGTAGCATTATTAAACATTCTTAAATTCATTATTGCCTCAAGATTACCTCATTGTTACCTCATTGTTAGCAACGTTTAACTTATTATTCTCACAGCTCCTACATTATTAAATTACGTAATACATTCACATAACATTATTACATGTATAGAATAATACAAACATATACAATGATTGTAACATACACTCCTTATATATTGTTACATACACATATTGCTTTAAGGCGGGCTGTTATTGAATTTATATGTTATATAATTAGACTGAAATCATTTAAGTGTTAAAAATACTGCCTCAAAAGTAAACTGATATTCATTGCACACATGTGTATGTGTGTGTAGATTACTTTACTTCTTACTTACTTATGGTAACCTGAGTAAGTATTATATTTCACCCAAAAATTTGGTATTGAGATTTAACTGAGAATACATGTTTTGGGTCCTTGAACCCAAAACAACATTCTTATTTTCTCTGGTACTTACCATGGTAAGCAATATTGCATGTTGTCCAAAAATTCTTTGTTGACATGTCATAGGACATGTGGCAGTGTTTATGAATTAATAAAAACGTTTTGTATGAAAGTTTTTTGCTTTGAACAGCCCTATCTAATGTTACCCTGTTTGACCCCCACTCCCATTTGAAATTTTAAAGTGATACAACACTGACCCCACTTCCAGTTATGGCTTATTGAAACCAAGCTCAAGTGAAAGTTCACGTGTGCTTTAATTATAAATATTTTTGTCCCAAAAATTTGAATGCAGTATTTTCCAAGATAATTGAGTGCGGATTGTCTGATGCATCCTTTATAATGGATGTATGTGAATTTGTTATTGGTAGAGGAAGTTTTTTTAGCTAGGTCACATTGGATGGTGAATGAAATGGGTGAAATGATGCTCAAATGAGCCTGGTGTCCATTGAGCTTAAAGTTACACAACATTCGCCTTTTCAGGATAAGGGAAAACCCCAGAAAAAACCTTATCTGTGTAACTTACCCTAACCAAGATTCGAACTCAGGACCTCTTGAATGTGAGGCAGACACACTATCCCCACACTACAGAGGCAGGCTAAACAGACAAAAAAGAGAAAGACATTTGAATGTATTACATCAGATTCTTTTTTTAACAAACTCTTGTTTTATGTTTTTCAATTCCCTGTTGTGCTTGTTTGTTGCAGAGTGATCCAATCTTCTCATCCAGTTTGCAACACCATAATGTTGTGTGGTATCTGCATATGTTTATGGTCAGTGTTTCTCCTTGGTCTTGATGGACAGTTTGTGAGTCCAGGCATGTATCCTGTCATATGTCAAGCTCGTGCTTGGTTACTCTGTATTGGCTTCACTCTGGCATATGGTGCCATGTTCAGCAAGGTCTGGCGTGTCCATCGCCTCACCACCAAGGCCAAATCTGAAATCAAGGTACATATTTATATATTCTATTCCAATAGTTTAAGTAATAAATAAGTGTTGAAAATGCAGTGGGAATTAGCAGATTTTATACAGTACTTTTCATGCACAATTTGGTCCATTAAGCGGCAGCCAGAGTTCTTATTCCTGAGCAATCCAATAAAACATCTCTGCAATTTAAATTACTAACCTTGTAACAATTGAGGTTATTACAATTTATAGTTTCAGTTGCAAATAAGCCCTTACCTTATCGTAACAGATGTTGGAAATGGCCTCCTCCTGCATCTATACACCTGGCACCTTTTTAGGAAATTGTCTTTCATGTGTTGTAGTTCAGCTTCTGAAACAGAAGTAATCTCTCTGTTGCTATTTTTTTTAGATTTCAAACATGTGTGGTTTGAACCTATACACTTCATTTTTCGAGTTTATAAATAATAATCATATGATGTGAGATCTGGGGACCATACAGGCCATAATCCCTTACTATCTTAAAAAATGTGCTGAAATTTAGTGGTTCCTATAGCTGTATGTGGTGAAAACATACAGATTGACGTTTAATATTAGTCAGTTGTTCAAAAAAATGGCTTGAGAATGTCATTTGTGTAATGTTCTGTGTATATGTTGGCTCCATTAATCTATATGCTTGGATCAATTATCCCATCATTAACATTCAGTGCAGCCCTATCACATGGTAGCAGTTCGTGGTCAACATGATCCTGTATGGTTTCAATTTTAAGGGTTTAGTAGATCGCCATGATGAGCTCATTGAAATTGCGGCTTCCTGCATTCTAATCTTTCTCCAATTACATCTAATTTCTCCTCAGTAAGCATGCTCCAATTAACCCTTTGCTTCATATTGAGAATCAAACAGTTTTTCCTAATCAGAACTTGAAGCTTGCGACAGTGAAGTTACCAGTCAAATAATATCATAACATTGGTTACGAAATCATTCAAAGCATTGTGATTTCTGCTATGTGTCCTGATGAAAGAGTACATTTTTGTGTGCCAATCTTGGTTGTTTTTCTTTCAGTGCATGTTTGAATGACCCAAGAATGGGACATAATAGTTCCCAGTTATCCTTCTGCCTTTTTGTAAGTAATCTCTCAGGATTTAAAATAAAGAGAGTTGAGGGTTGTTACACTACATCACTATAATATTCTTACTTGAACGGGTTCGGGAGACGGTTTGTTCCCATCGTCAGCATGTCCTCATCTGATTTTGCCGGTCATCGTCTGGGGGATGTGTGTGGTTAGTGGTGTTCTCTGGTGCTGGGCTGATGAACCTCCAAAGGCTGTTGGGTGGCGGCAGTTCGAAATTCATTAGGTAATTCCTGTGTTTGACAATATGTATTTTTTTCCCAGATGTCCAATTCATTACTGCTGTTGATCGGTTTTAAGAGTTTTATGTTTGGAGTGATATCATGATTTGAAGACCAGAAATGATGTGCTACTGCTGATTTATCTTGCTGCTTTTGGTAAATGCATCTCATATGCTCTTTAAGTCTTATTTCAAGATTTCTTTTTGTTCTTCCTATATATACCAGGTTACATTCATTACAATCAATTTGATATATACCAGCTGATTTATCGTTGGGGATAGGATCTTTTGTTCTGTTGCATAGTAGTTTCTGTTGTGGTTATTCTGTGAAGACAGGGTGATGTTGTATTTTTTGAAAATCCTTTGAAATTTATGATGTGTCCAAGGGTGATAAGTGAATTTTCTATATGCTTGTGGTTTTTGTTGTCTGAGTAACGTAGTCATTTGTTGGATGTATTTCTTACTTTCTGTATTTCTGTCTTTCTACACCACTAACCACACACATCCCCCAGACGATGACCGGCAAAATCAGATGAGGACATGCTGACGATGGGAACAAACCGTCTCCCGAAACGCATTCAAGTAAGAATATTATAGTGATGTAGTGTAACAACCCTCAACTCTCTTTATTTTAAATTATGACACATCACTGTTACTAGCTTCTAAATCTTCAAAATTAGTCAATCTCTCAGGATTTTACTCAGGAAACAGTAGCCATCACCTTTCCAGGGAACAAAGCAGTCCTCACCTTCTTTGGCACACTTTCACCTTTGTGCATTGTTGTGTCTGCTGCATTGGGTCTGATTTGTAATGATGGACCCAAGTTTTCACAATTTTGAATTAGTGCAAGGAGCCCTTTGGAATACAATTAAAGAGTGTCAGACAGTGTGTTGAAATGTTCTTCCTCAGGTGGTTTTGGTCACCCAATGTGTAACAGCTTTCTCATTTGTAATTTTTTGTGCAGGATATTGTGCACTCATTCAGTTGAGATGCCTACAGTCTCAGGTACATGCAGTTTCACTCGGTGGAATTGCATTACAATATAATTTATCTTTCAATGATTTCCTTTGGTGACTTTAGCTGGACAGGTGCAGTTGCTTCATCTTTAGTGCTTCTTTGACCACGTTTAAAGTCATTCATCCAAAAATAAATGGTCACCAATGACAGCGCTATGTCCACATGAACTTCAACCTTGCTTTGATATGTTTTGAGCCCAACCCCTTAAATGGAAATGTTGAATAACAGCATGAGACTTCTTTTTTTTTCCATTTTCTATGACATGTGTGGCTGATGACTTCAAATGGCTCAGTTGAACTTCACATCCATCTGGAAATTTGTCTAAAGCTGTTACATGATCCCATTTACTAACAATGGTGCTACTTAGCAATTTGCCACAATTTCATGGAAATTTATCAGGCTTATCAAACAAACTTCATATTTGTTAAATGTTTGCGTAGGTTTTTGCGGTCGATGTTAAAACTATCTTGGTTTAGTCCTTCTAGTGTAGACCGCGTCTTGAGGTGTAGACCTGTCAATGTTTTGCCCATCTTATGATGTAGCTTCCTCAGGGCTGAGCGCAACCCATCGAACTCAAACTCCGGTCTGGTAGGCTCGTGGTGAGCCTAAGTGATTTTTGCTATGTATCTACCCTTGGAAGGGCTTAACCATAGGAATGATGGATCTATTGTAGGGTGGCAGTTTGATGTTGATGGTGTGGATGTGATGGGAGGTAGCGCTATGTTTTTATAGGCTCCTCAGTGGCTGCTTCTTCAGGAGCAGCGCCTGTGCCCTGCTCCACTGGTGTTTGTTCTTCCTTGAATTGTAGTTGGTTTAATTTTGATTGACCACTCCCATGGGGAGGGGGAGTACTTAGTGACAGCAATTTTGCTGTTAGCAGGTTTAAAGCCTTCATTACCGGGGGTGCCCAGAAGCCATGCGGGGAACCCGGTAGCGTCTGTATCGATGTTCTTATGGTAAGTAGTCCCCCAAGGATCTGACAAAGGCGTTCTCATGCTGTACTAATCTGGCGTAGAAATTTTGAGCCTGGTGCCTAATCACATCCTCCACATATGGGAGGGCCAAGGTCTCGTGCAGTAGCCTGAGTGGAAAGCCAGAATAGATGGACCGAAGTCCCCCATTCTGTATCTGCTGCCATGCCCCATACCTCACAGGCATAGAGCATCAGAGGTAAAATAACTGCTTTATAAAGGCGTAACTTTAAGTGAACCAGAATAGTGGAAGCTAGAACCAGGTATAAGCCAGCTACCACCCCCCTAGCCCTGTTTGTTGTTCCACGCACGTGTTCATGAAAAGTTAGGCCCTTATCTAGTATGACGTCCAAGTAGCAAACAGATGTCCCCCACTCTATCCTTAGGCCCTGATATGTGAATGTTGGTCTGTCTGCAGTAGGGATTCGTCTCTTGGTAAACAAGACAGGTTGGCTTTTGCCCGGATTCACGGACATCCGCCACCGCCTACACCAGAGTTCAACGGGACGGAGGTATCTTTGTATACGGTTGAAAGCTCTGAGGATTTGTCTGTTGTGTACAGCAGGACATCATCAGCAAACTGGGCCATATTGACGCCCTGCACCACTGGAAAGTCTGCCATGTACAGACTAAACAGTGTGGGAGATAGTACAGAGCTTTCGGGGACTCCGCCTCGTATGGGATTTTGTGTTGATGTATTTCCTGCTACTATAACTGTAAAGGAGCGTTGGTGTAGGAAACTGTGTACTATGTGGATGATTTGTCTGTGTAGACCAAACTGGATCATTTTATAGAGGAGCCCCTCGTGCCAGGTCGTTGAGAAGGCCTCCAGGTCCAGAGATACCATGGGAATAAAGGCCCTGTCCTGGAAACCCAGGGCAGCAGCAGCTGCTGGGCGGTTGAGTGCCAAGGACGATAACCAAACTGATGGGTTGGGATGGCTTGAATGTCAGCCAATAGCGGCGACAAGTGGTGCAGTATAAGCCTCTCAAAAACTTTTGAGAGGGTGGGTAGGAGGGTGATGGAGCAGTAACTGGAGGGCAGAGCTGGGTCCTTACCAGGTTTTGGAATGCAGACCACCCAGGCCACCTTTCACTCGCGTGGAAAGTGTCCTAGGATGATACACATGTTGAATACCCTGGTAAGGAAAAGTATGGCTTGGAAAGGAAAGATGCGGAGCATGGCGGGGTCAGCCCGTCCTGTCTGCAAGCCTTTTTAGTGTTGAGACGCCGGAGTGCGCCTTGGACTTCACTTGGGCGGATGATTACATCCCATTCAGATTCAGATTCAGATTGATTGATTGATTGATTGATTGGTTTATTAATAAATGTGGCCTGGTGCCGGTACAAGTGGCCCGGCTTACAGGCAAAAATTTACATTACATACAGTTATCCTAATTTCTATGAGATTAATTTTTAAGTAATAAAAAAAAAAAAAAAACCCATACGGCAACCATCCATAAGTTGCCGAGAACAGTTTTTCTCGGTATATAAGTGAGTTTTTTTTTTTCTGGTTGGTTTAGAAAGTTTTTTTTTTTTTTTCACTATTTACTATTAATGATACACACTCACACACACATACACACACACTCACGCACACCCACACACACACCTGGCCATGCTTTACACGTCCCAGGTCAGCACACGATTTCATTATTCACAAAAACAATACACTGCACTATTTACATATTTACAGCCCGCAGTTTGGCTGTGCGGCAGCGTGAATATTGGCGGTGCTTCTGAGGCGAATGATGGGGCCTCTGCCGTAAGGGGTTTTGCCTGGGGCCTTGTGTGCAGGGCGCGCGCAGGGGCGAGCCGACTGTAATCTAAAATTGTCTTATTCTGGCATGTTTTCGGTGCTTTGGCTCGCCCCTGCCAATACCGGAGATGAGGTTGTTTGAGTGTATTCTAATGCGCGCCCATGCAGAGGATGCTCGTTTTGTTATTGAATCAGGGATGGTGGGAATGTTTGCCTCTCTGTGAAGGGTTTGGGTGCTGGTAAGGATGGGAGTTCGCAGGATTTTTCTGAGGGAAAGGTTTTGGAGGGTTTGAAGTTGTTTTTGAGCGGTGTTGGAGGCGTTGGCCCAGGCTACGCAGGCGTAGAGAACCACCGACAAAATAAAAGATTTATACAAAACTAATTTAGACTTAAGTGCTAGTTGTTTGCTGCGAAAGATGGGGGCGCATAACTTTAGTCGCTGCCGCCCTTTATTGGCGGTATCTTTCAAGTGGGTGGACCACCGCAGCGTGCGGTCCATTGTGACGCCAAGGTACTTGATATGCTGACGGCAGTGCAACCTTTGACCACCGACCGTTAGGTCCATGGCCGGGAGGCGCTGCTTTCGAGTAAAATAGATCAGCTGGCACTTGTTAGAATTAATTTCTATTTTCCAATCATGAAGCCATGAGAGGAAGCGGTCAATGTACCGCTGCATTTCTAGAAGGCCGAAACGTGGATTTTTGTGGTGATTGTAGATGGCAGTGTCGTCAGCATACATGGCCACTTTGCATTTGGCGTCCACCGGGAAGTCGTTGGTGTAGAGTATATACAAGAAGGGGGACATGATTGCCCCTTGGGGGACGCCAGCCTGCATAACACGCTCCCGAGATGAGGAGCGGCCCACTTGGACGTAGAAGCGCCGGTTTTCTAAATAATTTTGAAGCAAAAACATGTAATTCCGAAGGCCGGGAAAGTTGTGGTGCAGTTTATAAAGAAGGCCATTGTGCCAGCACCGGTCGAATGCGGCTTCTACGTCCAAAATCAGATTCAGATCCAGTTCACGTTCCTTCTTTTATACTCTGTCAGAGGGAAGAGAAGTACTACCTCCTGTGTTCTTATTGGCTGGTGGTCGTCCCTCTTGCACTGCTGTTGGCTAATGATTGGCCAATAGTTGAAGTCACCCTCTTTAGTAATGCCTTTCAAATGGTATTAAGATTTTTGCCGTTGTCCCAATTAACATTTTGCTTTTCTTTAAAGATCTCAGTGCTTGCTTGTATGATACAATGTTTATAATCTCCACAAGGGACAAGCAATTTTATATCATCAAAATCGATGTGGTGGCCAGTCTCAATGGCATGTTCTGCTAGTGCAGACTTTTCAGGCTAATAAAGTTTTAAGTTGGCAGGTCTACACCTCAAGACCGGTCTACACCGGGAGGACTGAACCAAGATAGTTAAAACTTCATATTGTCTATTATTTCAGAAGGTGGAGCCTTGGAAGCTGTACCTTATGGTGACAGGCTTCTTGCTGGTGGACGTAGTGCTGCTGCTTACCTGGCAGCTATACGACCCACTTCAGCGACGCATTGAGGTGTTCCCATTAGAGGATCCTGTATCAACAGAAGATGATGTTAAGATCCGTCCAGAGTTGGAGCATTGTGAGAGTGAAAATAACAATGTTTGGTTAGGTAAGTTATGTTTTTTTAAAGCAAGAAATATTCATTTTTACTTTCTCTACTTATTATCAATGATAAATGAAATATTTTGCGCTGGATCCAAAAACTCGATATACCAGAAATATATTTTTTTAGGTACCCTGAACTCAAAAGTGGCTTTTAGAAAAAGGTTTGTGTGTGTGTGTGTGTGGGAGAAAAAAAGAACCTCATAAATGAAATGGCAGAGAAATACAAAGCATTAAGGATGCAAGATGCAGATTTTTGTAAATTCCCCACACTCCAAATATAAAGAACATATGCAAAAATCTTCTGCAGTTCTTTTTTTACTTTCTCTACTACGTATAAACTGCAAATTTTCCTCACCTGGCATAGTTTTTAGATACAAAACTTGGCTTCCACTGAAAATCTTCTTACCTAATGATGCAATTATTTCATATTTATATTGAATTTAAATGCCTTTAATTAGATTCTTACCCTAACAAAATTATAAAAACATCATACTTATTAAGATTAACAACTTAATATGTTATTTACAAATATTTATCACCTGTGTATATATATATATATATATATATATATATATATATATATATATATATATATATATATATATACTGCTGTTTGTGAAAATTGCAATACCAAGAAGGAAATGCATGAATTCAATGAATTTAATACCACAGGTTAGGTACATGACAAGTAACAAATGATAAACTTTTCAAATCTATAATGACCTTTGAGCCCTAATATTCAGTATTTGGTGTGGCCTCCATGCGCTGCAATTAGAGCTGCTATACGCCGTGGCATTGAATCAAAAAGGTACTGAATAAGTTTCTGAGGGATTTCCCTCCACACAGTTTGAATTCGAGCCCACAAATCTGTGAAAACTGATTACTGGAGGACGGTGATGCACAAGGTGCCGACCAACTATATCCCAGACATGTTCGATGGGAAGCAATGGTACCCGTTGCTCTTCGAAGAAGGCTTGTACATTCCTCGCAATATGTGGTCGGGCATTGTCCTGTTGAAATGTGGCCTGTGGAGATGCCTGAAGCAGGGGGAGTACCTCAGGCTCTACAACCACCGTTAGGTACCGGTTGCTGTTCAAAGTTCCCTCAATTCGTAGTAGGAGGCGAGATTGGTTGTTATAACCAATGGTGGCCCAAACCATCACACCTGGTGTTTGTCTGCTATGCCGCTCAACAATACAGTCCTCCAGGTTGTGCTCACCACGGCATCGCCGGACACATATGCGGCCATCACTGTAGGACATGTTGAAGCGGGACTCGTCCAAAAAGACTACATTTTGCCACTCAGCACCCCAGTGAGCGTTCAGGTGCCCATTGCAGTTGGAGGAGCTTGTGGTTTCTGGACAATGGAAGCCGACGTAATGGCATGCATGCAACCAGTCCAACCTACAGCAGACGGCGACGAACCGTTGATGCAGACAAGTTCACACCTGCTGCAGTGCTCCAGCGTCGAGCTAACACTGTGGATGAAGCTGTACAATCCGTTATGGCCATGCGGACAAGATGACGGTCATCCTGTGCTGTGGTCATGTTCCGTGGTCCAGTACCTGCTTTTTGCTGCATATGACCTTCATCTATCCACTACTTCCACACACGAATCACTGTCGTAGGAGCATGCCCTGTATGAGGCGAAATGTCACGGTTGACAAACCCGCTTTGCGGAGACCAATCATTCTGCCCCGTTAGAACTCACTCACATGCTGATATGGCTCCCTTTGACATCGACGAGGCATACTGGCACACACTTTATTGTTTCCACCTTGTTTGACAGCTCTACAGTGACTACACTGGGCACAACACTTACTTTGTTGGACCGACACGGGAGGGCTCTGCTCGGCCTACGTGTACCCCATCTCTCTACAAACCTAATCACTTATTGCTTGCACACTCTTCTACACTTCCACCAAGTTTGGAGTTATTCAGGAAATTCTTTCTTGTTGCAATTTTCACAAAAGGCAGTGTGTGCGTGCGTGCGTGCGTGTGTGTGGTATTTCTTTTGCTTCACTTATTGTGCACTTAGAAGTGGTCTGCAATGTGCTCTTGCTTACAAAACTGAACATTGCCACCAGGTGGAGCCGCAATGTTACCATACATGACAGACAATGGGTACAATACACAGTCGAAGCAGTCAGCTCACTTGTCTGAACAGTGTCAGGTGTACGGAACTGTACATAGTCAAAATGGAACCATACAGCAACGAAGAGTATGTGGATATGCATTTCATATATGGTTTGGCTGACGGCAGTGCACGGGAGGCTGTATGTTTGTACAGTGAAAAATACTCTTATTGAAGACATGCGGAAAGTTGTACATTTACAAGAATCCATCAGTGCCTAAGAGAACAGGGTGATTTCGTACATGACAGGGTAGTAGAAAGGCCTACATGCATTATGCCTGCAGCTGAGGAGATGGTGTTTGATGCAGTACAAATCTCTCCAGGAACTTCAATGAGATGAATTGCCATACAGGTGCCTATACTAAACCACAGTAGTGTATGGAGAATTTTAAATTGCAATGCACTGTACCCTTACCACCTTCTCAGTGATTGAGACTTTGGATGCAACAACAGGCTGTAGTCAACCCTCGTTTTACACATAACATTTTATTTACCAACAAAGCAGGATTTGCACATGATGATATTTTTAATTATCATAATACACATGTATGGTGTGAAGTAAACCCACATGCGATTCACAAGTCGCCACATCAGCAACATTTCTCATTGAATGTTAGCGGTACATCTCATAGGGCCATACATTCTTCCAACAAAACTCAATGGACAGGGCTACCTTCGGTTTCTGCAGCGGAATCTTCCAGAATTGCTTGAGGATGTTCCCCATGAGCAATCACAGACATCTAACATGGAGATATGGTCCAAGATGGATAGGTCGAGGAGGGCTTGTACCTTGGCCTCCTCAGTCACCTGATCTCAGTACTTTAGGTTTTGCTGTATGAAGTCACCTCAAAAGTGTAGTGTACAGCACTCCCATTGCTACAATTGAAATATTGCAGCAAAGAATTTTAATGCTTGTCAAGAATTCCTAGATGATCTGGGATGTTTGAAAGAATTGAAAACTCACTGCAGAGAGAGTGCAGTATTGCATCCAGGTGCAAGGACGGCACTTTGAACACCTCCTTTAACAGGAAGAGTGTACAGTATTAATAACGTGTAACATACTAAAGTAGCTCAATTTTTGAAGATTTAGAAGCTTGTAACAGTGATGTGTCATAATTTAAAATAGAGAGTTGAGGGTTGTTACACTACATCACTATGATAATCTTACTTGAACGCGTTTCGGGAGACGGCTTGTCCCCATCGTCAGCATTCTCTCTCAACTACTACTTCTACTAAAGTAGAATTGTATTCGTTGTTAATTTCATTTCAGCTGTGAGTGAATTGTGAGGCAACTTAAAATGGCAAATAAATGAAAAGCCTACTTTTCAAATTCATTTGCATTTATTAGGGCAATATTTCTTAATGAAGTCAGTGGCAGCTCAGAACCACACATTTGCAATAATAAATCTCGAACACAATTTGTTTGCAGACCCATGTTTACTGCAACTTTTTACTTTCTCTACTACATATAGTAAGTAGGGGAAGCATTGCATTCCATCCAAAAATTTGATACCGAGATTTCACAGGAAATACATGTTTTGAGACCCCCTGTATCCAAAAAAAGCATTTTTGGAAACACCTCCGTGTGTGTGTGTGTGTGTGTGTGTGTGTGTCTGTGTCTGTGTCTGTGAACAGCATAACTCAGAAACGAACGGTCGGATAAACACCAAACTTGGTATTTAGGTTCAGTATCTTCCAGAGATGCGACACGGAGGTTTTAAAGAAAATTCCCCCACCACAGATTACCCTTTACATGGAACATTTTTCGAAAATGTTTATTTTCTCAAAAATGGCTCTTAACGATTTTGATTAAAATATCATATGTTTAAGATATTTTCATGACAAATGAAATTTATATCTCGAATTTTCTGGGAATGTCTCCAAGAGTATTCTTCATTGTGAACGACTTTTGTATAACTGGTAAACCATAAGAGATAGACAAAATTTTACTCCACAAAAAATGTAGATCACGTTAAAATAAACAATTTGTGTCATATACATTTTTTTTGTTGGGTGAACCATTTTCGAGATATTGCTTGTTATTCCCTTAAATTTTCCAATACTTATACTTTTTCTCAAATTCGTTATTTATTTTTTTTTGTCCTGGTAATGCAAAGAGAATGGAATGCGCCACATAGCAACCAGCTCTTAAAATATTTGACTATCACTTAAAGCCAATTCTCCTTGCATCTACAAGAAAATTATCAATAAGATTAACATCTCGATTAACATGAAGCATATGGAGAATAAGCGTTTGTAAAAATAGTTTGTACAAGAGTAGAGAAAGTCATGTGAGTGTAACACATCAGATTTTTTGCTTCTGTTACTGTATACTGTCAAGCATTTCAGTTTGTGCTATTAATTATGATAGAACCTGTATATATGTTTTATGGGGTGGCATTACAGTCTTAAGAGGTAATTCTTTTGCGCATTATTGCTAATATAGTATATTGGTTTCCTGGTTAGTTTTTCAGCTATAACTATAACATGCAGAGGAAGTTTTTTTTTCTTTTTAAAAAAGTTTAGCATCCTTAACCAGTTAGATCATATCAGATGATGAAATGGGTGAAATGATCCTCATATGAGCCCAGAATTCATAGAGCTTAAAGTTACCCGGCATTCATCTTTTCAAGATAAGGGGAAACCCCAGAAAAAAACCTTATCCAGGTAACTCACCCTAATGGAGATTTGAACTCAGGACCTCTCGAATGTGAAGCAGACATGCTACCCCTACACCACAGAGGCAGGCAGAGGAAGTATTTTATTCCACCCAAAAAATTTCACATCAAGATTTCACCAGAAATAGACATATGTTTTGGGAACTCCTAAATTATAAAATAAGCATTTATAGAAAAAGATCTGCATATGGTTTTGTGTGTGTGTGCTTGCGCGCTTCCGCTTACTTGGAAAAACTTTCATTATATTTTTTATTTTCTCATATACAGCTCCTACAATTTTGATTAAAATGTCACGTGTGTAATATATTGACAGGAGAAATAAAATGTACATCTTGAATTCTTCATCAATATCCCATGAATATTCCATTTTTTGTGTGAATATTGTATAATTTTGTGTAATAATGAAATCTTAAAAGAGGCAAAAACTTACTACAGAAAAAATTTAGGGCTTATTAAAATATATAGTTTCTATTAAATTTTTTCTGAGTATTAGCCTTTTCAAAATATTTCATGTTGCAAGTTTAAATCTCTCCTAAGTATGAACTAATGGACAGACTTGAAAGCTTGTGATTCTCGCCTTTTTCCCTTTCTTTTCTTTCCATTGCAAGAGATTGTTGCCATGAAAAAAGAACCTCATTTAATTTGAAACAATTTTTAGGTAAAAATAAATTGTAATGTGGCCAGAATAGTAGAATCTCTTTTTATATGTGTACTATAATATGTAATGAATATATTGTCGCGTGCCTCACATTTATATAATTAATTATTTAACTTCAGTGGTGGGCAACTCGCTGCGAGAGGGATCGTTATTCAAACAAAGGAAACTTTAATTTAAGAGGCACCGACAAAGGGACGCAGCTAAAGTTAAATTCACAAATATTCTTACACTAACATAATTCCTGGCTGAAGGGAGAGGCAAGGATTCTATACTACCATAATTAAAAAGTCAAAGAAATGGATAGCTGGATTTATTATAATAACTTACCCCATGTGTCTGCCGGGGCGAGGACGCCATATCGTTGGGCAGCTATCCGTACACCTCACACAAAGACTCGTCCCAGACTGACTGAGAAAACCCGTTAAGCTTGGCGTCACTAACGCCATCCCCCACCAATGAGACTGTTTCCCCTTAAACACCCCTCCTCAGATAAACTGCCAACCTTCAACTTGGGTAACCAGAGGGCGCATTACCAATATATAATCTGTGCACATGCCACAATATTATGTGAATTTATCATTGGTAGAGAAGGTTGTGTGAATGTATCACATCAGATTTCTTTTGGGGGGGTGGGGGTACTTTCTATAGCACATGTACAGTAAGTAGAGAAAGTATTGCATTTCACCCAAAAATCTGATACCGAGAGTTCACTGGTTTTATATATGTTTTGAGGCATCTTGAATTCAGAAAAACCATTTTTAGGAAAAGGTCAGTATGTGTGTGCATGTGCGCATTGCAACTTAAAAGCATAAAATCAGATAAATGCTAAACTTGGTATTTAAGTCAGTATCTTCCAGAGAAGTGACAAAGATTTTCAAGAAAATCCCCCCACCCCAAACTGCCCTTTACATGGAAAACATTTCATTATTTTCTTAAAAATCTGATGTGTTACACTCACATGACTTTCTCTACTCTTGTACAAACTATTTTTACAAACGCTTATTCTCCATCTACTTCATGTTAATCGAGATAAACATTTGCAGAGTCTATCTTATTGCTAATTTTCTTGTAGATGTAAGGGAATAATATATTTACAAGGGTAATTTGGAAATACAGTAGCCTTTAAGCACATACATATCTCTTAATAACTGGTTGCTAGGTGCAGCACCATTCCCTTTCCCACAGATTAATACTCTTTGCATATACAAGTCAAAAAAATGAATAACGAATTTCCATTTGAGAAAATAAGTATTGAAAAATTTAAGGGAATAACAAGCAATATCTCGAAAATGGTTCACTCAACAAAAAAAATGTATATGACATAAATTGTGTATTTTAACGCGATCTACATTTTTTGTGTAGTAAAATTTTGTCTATCTCTTATGGTTTATCAGTTATGCAAAAGTCGTTCACAATGAAGAACACGTTTGGAGACATTCCCAGAAAATTCAAGATATACATTTTATTTGTCATGAAAATATCTTGAACCTATGATATTTTAATCAAAATCGTTAGAGCCATTTTTGAGAAAATTAAAATTTTCAAAAAATCTTCCATGTAAAGGGTAATCTGGGGTGGGGGGATCTTCTTGAAAACCTTCGTGTCGCATCTCTGGAAGATACTGAACCTAAATACCAAGTTTGGTGTTTATCCGACTGTTCGTTTCTGAGTTATGCTGTTCATAGACACACGCAAGGACATGTTTCCAAAAATGCTTTTTTTGGATTCAGGGTGTCTCAAAACATGTATTTCTGGTGAAATCTCGGTATCAAATTTTTGGGTGGAATATAATACTTCCCCTACTTACTGTACGTAGTAGAGAAAGTAATAAATTGTAATGTGACCAGAATAGTAGAATCTCTTTTTATATGTGTACTATAATATGTAATGAATATATTATATGAATTTATCATTGGTAGAGAAGGTTGTGTGAATATATCACATCAGATTTTTTTAATGTGGTTTCATAAGTGTGTATCTTATTGCCAGATTTGATAATGTCATTGTATTCAACTGTGGGAAAAAAAAAAAACCAAAACAAAACATGATTGCCTTCTCCCATAATTGTTGTAATGACTTTCTTTTACCAGAGGAATGCATTACCAGAGCTATTTCCCCATTATAGTAAATCTTATTGTAAATTGTGGGTGAAAAATCTGATGTGTTGCACTCAGATGACTTCCTCTACTCTTGTACTATTTTTACAAACGCTTATTCTCCATCTATACCATGTTAATCAAGATAAACATTTGCAGAAACTATCTTATTGCTAATTTTCTTGTAGCTGCAATGGGAATATGGTAGGTTTTAAGCGATAGTCAAATATTTTAAGAGCTCGTTGCTATGTGGAGTATTTCATTCTCTTTGCATTACCAGGACAAAAAAAAAAAAAAACAAATTACGAATTCCCATTTGAGAAAAAGGTATAAGTATTTGGAAAATTCAAAAAAATAACAAGGAATATCTTGGAAATGTTTCACTTGACAAAACAAATGTATGTGATGACATATATTGTGTGTTTTAATGAGATCTACATTTCTTGTGTAGTAAAATTTCTATCTCTTGCGGTTTAACAGTTATGCGAAAGTCATTCAGAATGAAAAAGACTTTTGGGGACATTCCTAGAAAATTCAAGATATACATTTCATTTTCCATTAAAATATCTTAAACATATGATATTTTGATCAAAATCATTAGAGCCATTTTTGAGAAAATCAAAATGTTTGAAAAATGTTCTATGTAAAAGGTAGTCTGGGGTGGGGGGAGTTTCTTGAAAATCTTTGTGTTGCATCTTTGAAACCTACTGAACCTAAATAGCAAGTTTGATATTTATCAGACTTTTTGTTTCTGAGTTATGCTGTTCACACACAGACACACACGTGGACCTTTTTCTAAATTTTTTTTTTTTTTGATTCAGGGGTTCTCAAAATGTATTTCTCTGAAGTCTTGGTATTGAATTTTTGGGTGGAATGCAATACCTTCTCTATTTTCTAAGTATGTGATAGAGAAACTAAAAAAGCAAAAAAATATCTAGTGTGGGTACTTTTTGAAACAATCTTAATGGGTGTCATTAAAAGAACATACCTTTTTTTTTAAAGATACTTGAATAAACCAAAAATTGTATAATACCTGAAATATTTGCATAAAGAATAAAAAAGCTTAAGTATGTTCACTCTGTTAGAAAGTATGGAAATAAACTTATGATTCTGTTTCAGGTGTTATGTATGGATACAAAGGTCTGGTGTTGGTGTTTGGCTTATTTCTGGCGTATGAAACTCGTAGCATTAAAGTGAAGCAGATCAATGACTCGCGTTACGTTGGTATGTCCATCTACAATGTGGTGGTACTGTGTCTCATTACGGCACCAGTTACCATGGTCATTGCATCACAGCAAGACGCCAGCTTTGCCTTTGTTGCTCTGGCCGTCATCTTCTGCTGCTTCCTCAGCATGGCTCTCATCTTTGTGCCCAAGGTAAGTAACCAGTTCTCCATATGAGGAGAGCTGCCTCTTAGAAACTAATTTGATTTACAGTCCTCCTTCCTATCTGGGACTTTCATGATTTTGGTAAAACATAAATGTTCCAAATACTTGCTTATTTACACTAAATGAATTAAAGCAGTTACAATATTGCTGGTATTCAATTCTTTTAATTTGATCACTTCGCCTTCACTGTGACAAATTTCCCATTCATACTGAAAATATTCCAAAGTACCTCCCATAGAAGAATTTTGAACCCCATCTCACATAGGGGTGATTTTTGCATTACTACCCCTAAAAATTAAAGAAGCAACATTTATATTTTTATTTAGCAAAAGTATTGAGAAAACTGGCCCATTCATACTGGGATCGAAATTGCATCCTATCAAACATTTTGCACCCTCTCTTCCACTGGGAGTGATTTTATGTGATAGCACCCCCACAGTAGTTTTTTACTCTTGTCCTAAAGAATGTGTGCCAAATTTGGTTGAAATTGGTGCAACTACTTCACAAAATCCTCTCTATTGATACTTACACACCAAAATCTTTCCAAATTCGTCTCTGAACAAACCAGAGAAACCCATTTTTATTCTGTAAAACTTTCTGTCCAGGAGAAAATCATATACTTTTGATATTATTTTTCATGAATAAAATGGAAATTGCCCTATCCAGATATCCTCTTCAAGTACTTAAAATGGAAATCGTACTAGAATGAGCCGCGGTGCACATTGGTTGTTGAATATGCTGCATTTTAAGTGTTGGCAGAAGTCTAAAAACTTAAAACAGAGAAAAATGAATTTAAAGTTGGTGTACATAATGCTGAGCTGTGGTAAGAGGCTGTTACATAATGGTCTCAGGTTTGCATATATAATAAATTGTAACTACATCAAAACGTTCTGAAGGAATCATTATAAACAAAGACTGGTTCATGATCATCAATAATGGAAACTCAAACAAGAACAATATAGTTAAATTACATGTTTTATGATGTGAGCATTCACAATTGATGAGAAGCTTTTCTGGGTCTCAGGAATGGGAAAGAAGATTTGGTCAAGTTTCAACTTTCTCCTGGGCATGGCATATTAGATTTATAATGCATACATTAGACTCTTCACTGTAGATATTATTCAAGGCGGCCATGACATAAACAGTTGCTAAAACTCTCTCTAATTGCAACCTGAAGAAATTCCAGCAAATGTGCATCCTGATTCCCTCAGATTCAATGCGGATTGGTTCTTAGCGAAAGTGTCATCTGTAATTTGTTTATATGAAACTCAAAACTGACTATTGCCTCCAAAAACCAGCAATAGCAATCACTACAGAGAACAGCAAAAGCCAGTAGAAATACACAGAGAATAACAAACAACTTTAATGTGTGCTATTAATAAAGGAATGCTGCTGGTACAGCGAGAGGAATCGGAAATAGTAATTAATGGACCTGCATTTAGAAAATGTTTAATCTATTGATTTTGACATTGGCTAACCTGCATTATGTTACGTATGTATTGTAATGAAAAGAAGCTAGAAACAGTGATGTGTATTGAATTTATTTAAAGGTGAGTCGAAATTGTTACACTAACATCACTTAAGTTTACTCACTTAACATGTTTCGGGAAACCGTTGTTCCCATCCTCAGAAGGTTAACTCGACTGGCCCGTGTTGTTGGTGTTTCCGTTTTTTGGACTGGATCCTGTGGTGGCATCTTGTGGTGGAGAAATGTACTTCCAGAGAGGATTTGGTGGCGGCAAATCAAAATTCATTAGATGTGTGTTGTGTTTTAGAATGGTGATCTTCTCCCATGCATCTAATTCGGCTGCAAATTTGGCTGGTTTGACTAATGTAATATTGGGTTTGATGTTGTGATTAGTGATCCAAAAATGGTGTGAAACTGCAGATTTGTCCATTTGTTTGTATTTAATACATCTCATGTGCTCCTTTAGCCTAGTTTCTAAGTTTCTTTTTGTCTTACCAATGTATACTTTATTGCAATCTGAACAATTGATTTTATAGATTCCAGCTTTTTTGTCTTGTGGAATGGGGTCTTTTAACTTGTTACAAAGTAATTTCTCTATGTTAAATTTGTTCTGTGGAGCTAGGCTGATGTTATGTTTCATGAAAATCTTCTTAAATTTGTGAAATGTTCCTGGGTGGTATGTGAATTTCTTGAACTTTAGTTCTTTATCTTGCTGGCTGAGATTAGTTGTGTTTCTGATGTGCATCTGTCGTTTGAATTTTGCAATTTTTTTGTCAATAGTTGCTTTGTTGTACCCATTATGTATTGCTGTGTCTACTATATGCTGGTATTCTAACTGGTATTCTTTTTTATTTAAGGGGGTATATACCAGTCTATGTGTTAGGCTGTTTAGTACTGCATGTTTGTGTGTGGTTGGATTGAAACTCTTATTTTTTATGTAATTAGTAGAGTGTGTTGGCTTCCTGTATATGCCAAAGGTTAGGTTCTTTTGTTCTCTGATGATTTTTAGGTCTAAAAATGGTAGCATGCCTTCTTTTTCTATTTCTATGGTGAATTTTATTGATTGGTTCTGTAGGTTTAGTAAGGCTAAGGAGTCTTGTATGAACCTATTAGGGACAACAGCGAAGATGTCGTCAACATATCTGTGCCAAACTTTAAACATGTATGGAAAGGAAGTTGTTATGTGTATTTCTAAGTAGCTCATAAATAAATCTGCCAAGAAGGGTGAAAGTGGGTTGCCCATGGTTAGACCAGTTGGTTGTTGATAGAACTTCTTATTGAAACTAAAACAATTTTGTCCAATGCATAAATTGGTAAGTTGTATGAGGTCTTCTATTTCTTCTTCAAGTAGGTTAGTCTGCTGTAGCCATTTCTTTAATTGACGCAGGAGTTGATCTGTAGGGACACTTGGAAATAGTGCAGTGACATCAAAGGAAACTAATCTGTCTTCTGGTTCAAGTTCCAGGGATTTTATCTTCTGTATTAAATCTTCTGAATTCATTATGTTTTTGCTGTTGAATTTTGGTAGTGAAGAGAATCTCTGTACTAACCATTTTGCCAGTTTGTAGGTAGGAGAATCAATATTGCTGACGATTGGTCTCATCTTATTACCCGGTTTGTGTATTTTAGGTAGAGCATACATTCTTGGTAAAATGGGATGGTCTGGTTTTAATCTAGATTTATCAGTGTCTGTTATAGTTTTGCTTTCCTGGATGGTTTGATTGAAGGCTTTTAAATGTGATTTTAATGGGTCTTCTTGAATTTGTATGTAATTTTCTTGTTGCAGCATATTTTCTACTCTGGTAATATAATCATCTTTTTGAAGTAAACTAGTTTATTTCCCTTGTCAGCTTTTGTGTATACTACTGGTTTTGATTTTAATGTTTTGATCACATGTTTGGTTGGGAAATTGTTATGTTTATCTGCTTGTATTTCTTGGAGAACTATTTCACATTCTGTTTTTATAGTGGATCACTAATCACAACATCAAACCCAATATTACATTAGTCAAACCAGCCAAATTTGCAGCCGAATTAGATGCATGGGAGAAGATCACCATTCTAAAACACAACACACATCTAATGAATTTTGATTTGCCGCCACCAAATCCTCTCTGGAAGTACATTTCTCCACCACAAGATGCCACCACAGGATCCAGTCCAAAAAACGGAAACACCAACAACACGGGCCAGTCGAGTTAACCTTCTGAGGATGGGAACAACGGTTTCCCGAAACATGTTAAGTGAGTAAACTTAAGTGATGTTAGTGTAACAATTTCGACTCACCTTTAAATAAATTCAATACACATCACTGTTTCTAGCTTCTTTTCATTACAATACATACGTAATTTATGACCAACAAGTCACAAGAAGCAAAATTTATAATTGGCCACCACGTGGAAAAGATGCAAGTCATGGCAAAAAACAAGGTAAGATTAGAAACCCTAAATTTCAATACAGATTTCAGTGGAATAAAAAGTGACATCAAAAGATACCAAAAAATTGAAGAAAAAAGAAAAAACACATTTGCGGATATCCGTTTTTTAAACCTATGCATACAAAGCAAAGTCACACCAAAGTTTGTAAGGAGAATTGTAAAATATGACAAAAACAGCAAACACCAAACATCAGCCGATAAAAAAGTAATAATAATTGAGAGAAACAACCACTACGCAAAATTACAAAAATTGGAACTGGAATTATATGCTCTTCACCTTAAATTAACGGACACACTCGGCTATCCACTTTGGCAAAACATGCAATCAAAATTCCTCACTATTCTTAGCTACAGGATGAAAACAAAAACGCTGAAATTAAAGAAAAAACTAGACATACTACGCCGGAAGCAACATTCATATAAACCTAACCTAAAAAATGAAAAAACGACGCCATACTCTGACGTAATTAATCTTTCAAATGTAACTTTCACCAAAGCAGAATTATCGGTATTAAACCTTGGCCTAAAAACATGTGTTGGCTACACAAAAACAACCGATGAAATAGTCGCAGACATTGAGATTGCTACTTACAACCTAAATGAAAATAGTAAAACCACTATAAAAAAAGAATGTGAAATAGTTCTCCAAGAAATACAAGCAGATAAACATAACAATTTCCCAACCAAACATGTGATCAAAACATTAAAATCAAAACCAGTAGTATACACAAAAGCTGACAAGGGAAATAAACTAGTTGTACTTCAAAAAGATGATTATATTACCAGAGTAGAAAATATGCTGCAACAAGAAAATTACATACAAATTCAAGAAGACCCATTAAAATCACATTTAAAAGCCTTCAATCAAACCATCCAGGAAAGCAAAACTATAACAGACACTGATAAATCTAGATTAAAACCAGACCATCCCATTTTACCAAGAATGTATGCTCTACCTAAAATACACAAACCGGGTAATAAGATGAGACCAATCGTCAGCAATATTGATTCTCCTACCTACAAACTGGCAAAATGGTTAGTACAGAGATTCTCTTCACTACCAAAATTCAACAGCAAAAACATAATGAATTCAGAAGATTTAATACAGAAGATAAAATCCCTGGAACTTGAACCAGAAGACAGATTAGTTTCCTTTGATGTCACTGCACTATTTCCAATTGTCCCTACAGATCAACTCCTGCGTCAATTAAAGAAATGGCTACAGCAGACTAACCTACTTGAAGAAGAAATAGAAGACCTCATACAACTTACCAATTTATGCATTGGACAAAATTGTTTTAGTTTCAATAAGAAGTTCTATCAACAACCAACTGGTCTAACCATGGGCAACCCACTTTCACCCTTCTTGGCAGATTTATTTATGAGCTACTTAGAAATACACATAACAACTTCCTTTCCATACATGTTTAAAGTTTGGCACAGATATGTTGACGACATCTTCGCTGTTGTCCCTAATAGGTTCATACAAGACTCCTTAGCCTTACTAAACCTACAGAACCAATCAATAAAATTCACCATAGAAATAGAAAAAGAAGGCATGCTACCATTTTTAGACCTAAAAATCATCAGAGAACAAAAGAACCTAACCTTTGGCATATACAGGAAGCCAACACACTCTACTAATTACATAAAAAATAAGAGTTTCAATCCAACCACACACAAACATGCAGTACTAAACAGCCTAACACATAGACTGGTATATACCCCCTTAAATAAAAAAGAATACCAGTTAGAATACCAGCATATAGTAGACACAGCAATACATAATGGGTACAACAAAGCAACTATTGACAAAAAAATTGCAAAATTCAAACGACAGATGCACATCAGAAACACAACTAATCTCAGCCAGCAAGATAAAGAACTAAAGTTCAAGAAATTCACATACCACCCAGGAACATTTCACAAATTTAAGAAGATTTTCATGAAACATAACATCAGCCTAGCTCCACAGAACAAATTTAACATAGAGAAATTACTTTGTAACAAGTTAAAAGACCCCATTCCACAAGACAAAAAAGCTGGAATCTATAAAATCAATTGTTCAGATTGCAATAAAGTATACATTGGTAAGACAAAAAGAAACTTAGAAACTAGGCTAAAGGAGCACATGAGATGTATTAAATACAAACAAATGGACAAATCTGCAGTTTCACACCATTTTTGGATCACTAATCACAACATCAAACCCAATATTACATTAGTCAAACCAGCCAAATTTGCAGCCGAATTAGATGCATGGGAGAAGATCACCATTCTAAAACACAACACACATCTAATGAATTTTGATTTGCCGCCACCAAATCCTCTCTGGAAGTACATTTCTCCACCACAAGATGCCACCACAGGATCCAGTCCAAAAAACGGAAACACCAACAACACGGGCCAGTCGAGTTAACCTTCTGAGGATGGGAACAACGGTTTCCCGAAACATGTTAAGTGAGTAAACTTAAGTGATGTTAGTGTAACAATTTCGACTCACCTTTAAATAAACTGCATTATGTTGTCTGAATTGGAAGCAGGTGAAAAAATATCATTAGTCAATTACAAGCAAATGACTTCCCAATGTGCAAATTCGACTTTACACTTTGCTATCGATATGGTCATCATACGAGTTTTCATTCTTCTTCTCAGGGTATTGTGAACCAAAATGTTGTATGCTGTTTTTCTTCCCATTTTCGTTTCCATCCTTATTTGCATTCTCGGGTTATTGAAAACCAGCCTTAATAAGTAGAAAAGCTAAAAATTGAGAACTTGATTATTGTCACTGTTTACTGATCAGTTGCCTTAAAGAGCTGAGAACAATTACAAACAAAATTCCAAAATATAAAATATATCACTGAAAATTAAAACACAAGAGAAACATTTCTAAATAAAGGAAACGTTAGGCCAAAGAAATAGATATAAAACACATGTAAAGCCTAGGAAATGTGGAACACCTGGCAATCCTATACCTTTTTCACTATAAGCTGAAAGGAGAAGTAAACAAAACTTAAATGTATCCTCCGCCGAACACATGACAGCACCACTGGAGAATGACGGGAACTAAGCACCCGTGAGAGGAAATTGCTTCAGACAATGCGAATACACTATATTGCGCAGCTTGGGGATCTTTAGCTTTTAAACATTGTATGTCTTATTCTTATATTTTGCCTTACATCCTAAACTTCTAACACACAATACTAAGAGTAGACAAATAAAAGTTGTACCTGAACAGTTCTACATCTGTGATTAAAGGTACTGGATTAAACTGTTCTTAACTTCAGGCTTTAGAAATCATTCATTTAATGACTAATATCAGTATATCACTTTTGCTTTAACCTTTTATGAGTCAAGTTAAAAAAACGATTAGCACTATAGGTTAAAATAGAACAGAAAACAAACGCGACCCAAGCTATCCAAGCAACAATTCTGTATCACTAACAAAGAAGTTCAATTATTGCTAAACAGTGGTCTACCATATTCATTTTTACTTTCTGTACTACGTATAGTAAGTAGGGGAAGTATTGTATTCCACCCAAAAATTCGATACCGAGATTTCACCGGAAGTATATGTTTTGAGACCCCCTGAATCCAAAAAAAGCATTTTTGGACACATGTCCATGTGTGTGTCTGTCTGTCTGTGAACAGCATAACTCAGAAACGAAGTCAGATAAACACCAAACTTGGTATTTAGGTTAAGTATCTTCCAGAGATGCGACACGAAGGTTTTCAAGAAAATCCCTCCACCCCAGATTACCCTTTACATGGAACATTTTTCGAAAATTTTAATTTTCTCAAAAATGGCTCTGACAATTTTGATTAAAATATCATATGTTTAAGACATTTTCATGACAAATAAAATGTATATCTTGAATTTTCTGGGAATGTCTCCAAAAGTATTCTTCATTGTGAACGACTTTTGCATAACTGGTAAACCATAAGAGATAGACAAAATTTTACTACACAAAAAATGTAGATCGCGTTAAAATACACAATTTATGTCATATACCTTTTTGTTTGTTAATTGAACCATTTTCGAGATATTGCTTGTTATTCCCTTAAATTTTTCAATACTTATTTTCTCAAATGGGAATTCGTTATTCATTTTTTTTTGTCTTGGATATGCAAAGAGTATTAATCTGTGGCAAAGGGAATGGTGCTGCACCTAGCAACCAGCTATTAAGAGATATGTATGTGCTTAAAGGCTGCTGTATTTCTATATTGCCCTTGTAAATATATATTCCCCTTACATCTACAAGAAAATTAGCAATAAGATAGAGTCTGCAAATGTTTATCTCGATTAACATGAAGTAGATGGAGAATAAGCGTTTGTAAAAATAGTTTGTACAAGAGTAGAGAAAGTCATGTGAGTGTAACACATCAGATTTTTGATTAAAGGTGGGCACTTTTTACAGAATTTGTTAAAAGCATTTAACACAATTGTCTTCTTTCCATTTCCCACATTTATGTTTTCCACAGTGGCAGAGGATTCTCAGCCGTGACACTCATTTTCTTAACATGTTGCAAAAGTACACTGGCAGATTATCCAAAAATGAGCTGCTGCACCTGCACATAGCCTCTTAAACCCTCTGCTATAACGGTTCATTTAGTTACAGGTGAATCTGAACAAACACATTTAGTTTCATAAATAGAACTGTTATAATAATGAGCTTTTTAAATTTCTCTGCACGAGAATAACCACAAAATGTTACAATCTGAACCAAACTGTTTTTTGTAGAGGAAGAGACGACATGCTAAGCTGGAAAGGTTGTAGTTTGCCCACCAGCCAATGAGGTGCTCTCTTGTCACGTTGGTTTGTTTACTTCTTCTTTCAGTATTTGCTTATTTGCCTGTTTTGTTGCTTTGTTTAGAATCTTGGCTTTGTATGTATAAACGTGTTTCACACTTACTGGAGTAAAATATACTAATTTTATAGTGGCTAAAATTGCCTATTTTCACAGGTTTCATAGTTTAAGGCCCTATTATGGCTTTTTTTTGTAATGAGAACTTTTATCAAGGTTTTTGTCTATTGTAATTTCATTATTTTTGTTATTGGCAGTTATTTATTAATGTGACGTTAACCTTAGTTTGACGCTTAATATTTTGCACTCTGAGGCAACGAGCCACTGTTGACAAGATGCCTGAGGAAGTTTGTTTCACTCTGTTGCAGGTAATAGAAGTTATTCGTCACCCACGTGACAAGGCAGAATCAAAGTATAACCCTGATGTTGGAATGACAAAAGAGGATGAGGAACGCTATCAGAAACTTGTTGCAGAGAACGAGGAGCTTCAGAGACTTATCTCTGCTGTAAGTTGTTATTAATTATCAGTGTGTATGGCCTGTTACAAACTACACCAAGCAATGTTTACCACAGATCTGTTAAAAATATTGGTGTAGTACAGAGAAGTCATTTTATGGCCTGGCCCGGCCCAGATTGCATGTATGTGTGCTCAGTGTCCTGTCTGCTATACTGTGGGGTTTTCCAATCTAGAACTTCATGAGTAAGAGTAACTTGGGTAATGTTGCTCCAGAGGTCGATGTGTCTTGGCGGATGATGTAAATGCGCAATGTCAGGTATCAACTGTTAAATGGAGAAAAATTCTGCCATGTTAGTAAAACCGAAAACAGTTTGGTATTGTTGTGTACTATTACATGCTGCTGTAATAGAAAAGTGGGAAATAGTGAATAAACACAATAAAACTGAATATTAACTGGCAAAGCAGCAAATAAATGCAATAAAATTTAATAATAACTGCAAAGCAGTAAAAAATGTTGCTGTTATTGTCTAATGCATGGCGTTTAGTAATGACCGTTAGTGCTCCTGCACTACTAAATAAATGTAATACAACTAAATAATTCTGGAGTCTGGTGCTGACAGTGGTAGGAGAAGGTCTTGTGGAGCGAGAGCTGAAAAATTGACGGAGTGGAGGTAAAAACAGTAACGGCACAAATGAACCAACTAATGGATTCTGAGGAAAACTCAAGACGATTTGAAGAGGTTATGAAGAAGCAGAGAGAAGAGATGGTACAACAGATAATGGATTACAAGAAAAAAAATTGAAGATATAGAGAAAAGATTCGAAGCAGGACAGAGAAGAAAGAATTGCGTAATTTTCGGAGTGACAGAAGAATACGAAAACCTAGAAGAAGTAGTGTACGCAATCATGGAAGGACTAGGTATAAAAACATCTGGTTGGGAGATAGAAGATGTGCACTGAATCGGAAAAAGAGGAAGAAAATCTAGACCCATTTGTATAAGAATAACGACAATGGAAAAAAAGAAGGAAATTTTAAGGAACACCAGGAGGTTAAGAGGCTCAACAATTTTTATAGAGCAGGACTATACAAGAGAGGAACAAATTCTGAAAAAAGAACTAATTGCCAGGATGAGAGAAGCAAGAGCAGTTGGAAAAAAGGCATTTTTGAAAGGTTTAAAATTATTCATGGAAGGAGAAGAGTGGAATATGAGTATAAGGAGGAATGAACGAGAAAAAATGTGTGAACATCATCCGAAGTAATGGCCCAGGACACATTCAAGTCAAAGAACTGAGAGGATAGCTGAGTTGGCAGTTTGGAGAAAGGAACAGAAAACAGCTGATCAAGTCACAAAATCAACAGACGCGAGAAACAACCATGAAAGGGGAACAGAAGAAAATGGAGAGGAAGATCCAATAGCCATGGAGGGGGAAGAGGAGCTAACATTGGTAACAGCGGCGGGGCGGGAAGAGATGCAAAGGAGGAGAAGTGGGGAGAAGCTGAGAGAACAGATGACTGCAGTAAGAAATGCATATGCGAAGGAGGGGAACAGCCATGAAAGGAGCTTAGAAGAAAATGAGAAAGAAGCAGCAGCTAGGGAGGGGTGGGAGGAGGAGCTAACAGTTCAGAGGCGGAGCGAGAAGAAATGCAGGGAGAAGCCGAGAGAACAGATGATTAACGGTGCAGCAAGAAACACGTTTGCGGAGGAGGGAGTGACATGAGTGAGAAGTGGAGAAGTAATAAGAGTCAGAACGGTCAGTGAAGCAGCAGAAATTGCAAGAAGGGGGGGGGAGGGTATACAATAATAGATTTGAGAGAAGGGAGGGTAATGCTACAAGGGGAGGAAAGTGTCGACCCGGTATCCAGACGTACTAGACTCAGAAAAGCAATGGAGAAATTTACATATCAGGTTAAAACAAAGAACAAATAGGGAAAGGAAGCAAATGATACAAAAGAAAATAAGAGTAAGGCAGGGATGTAAATTGAGTTCATATTAGTAATCTATTCATAGATGATATATTAAGAGTAAAAATAAGAAATTAGCATTATCCAGTAATAGAAGATAAGGAAATTCCAGGTTCAGGTTCATTATACGCAGATGATTTTATGATAGGCACCATATCATTGATGGGTTACAAAAGCAATAAATGAAATTCAAGAAAGTGTGAAAAATGGGGAATTGGGGTAAAAATCTAAAGATGACTGACTTAATAAAAGGCTCTAAGAAACAAAACCAAAGACTGAGAGAATAATAAGGAAGGTAAAGGTAAGAAAATATAATAGAAAAGTAAGAGAAGCAAGGGCCACTCAGTGAGCGAAAAGGCCAGGGAGCCAAGCAATCTGAGTGGCCCAATAAGAATACAAGCACCAGACAAATTGTACAATAGATGTAGGGGTATAAACGAATATATATTGTATGTATTGTAAACATGTAGAACAGATTGTACAATAAATCCATTCATTCATTCAAATAATTCCCACATAGCAGTAAACAAATGTAACAGAAATAAATAATTACCATGTAGCAATAAACAAATGTAATAGAAGTAAATAATAATGAATGCTACTATAATTATGTCCAAGGACTTATCTGCTCTTCCACAGTGCAATTATTAATCTCAATAATGATTGTTTTGCATCGATGCACATAAGGAAGACAGATGCAGAGGTTCTGTGAGACAGGTGTAGAAGAAAGATGAAGTTCTGGAGGATAGACAGTGAAGAAATATGACATTTTGGAAGAGAAGAAAGATGAAAAGGAAGCTTTGAGGGAGAAGCCGAATCAAAAGAGAGCTGCAAAGATGTTATGCCGCAGGATAATTCTCAGAGAGTGTCACAAAAAAATTCTGAAACACAATCCGATTGAGACAGCTGTTCCTGTACATGAACTCATGCAAGTATGAGTTGAAGAGCTCCTGAGAAGTGCCGAACTGCCTCTAAGCTCTTCTGCAAGTTGTTCTATGTCCCAATTTTCCATTAGGACAGTACCATTATTTAAGATCTCCTTCTCCGCAACGATGCGTAGGTTGTCCATGTAGATTGTTAACTGCTGACAAAATCACGCCAGAATACATAACCAATTCAATAAATAGTGACAGAATACATAATCAGAAATGCTTAAACAACTTTGGGGCATTTAAAAGGCCAAATGCCACACATTTACGGAATTTTATCAATGTTTTTTTTCTACAGGGTAGCCTGTCTGACGTTGCGCGGCACTCACCATGACACGTTGACATTACCATAACTTGCACTATAATGAGTACTAACCTTGTTATAAGTGGTGTTGAGAGTAGTATATAACTGCATTGAGATACTCCTGGCATTCCCAGCCATCATGAACCATAGTCACTCTGTAGGGTTTTAAATTTAAAAGTTTAGCTGTACGAGCAGAGGTTTTTGAAACACCCACTTGCTGTGTAACACATCTGAGAATATTGAATGATGCACCAATTTCATCAATTTTTTCCTCCATTAGAGCATGTCATTTTTGCTTCTTAGGTTTAGCGATCCCGTTGTCCTAAACATATTAACTAGACATCTGACAGTGGAATTGGAAATATCTCCTGAAATTGTCTACACACTGCCTACATGATTCAGTTTTTATGTGAAGAATGAATGATTTATTGTCTACTTTGAACTTACATGCAATTTATACAATGTTTACAATACAATGGAGTTTCTTATTATTTCTCTTCCTCTTATATTTAACATTCTGTTGTATATATAATGGGGAAGTATAATTTTCCACTATTTACTTTTTTGTCTTGTTACCCTTTTTCCATATCTTCTCCAATTTGCTTCATGTTTCTTTTAACCACTTCAACCTAATTTTTCCTAAATATTTACTTGCTTTCTCCACGTATTCATTTGATCTTGTATTAAAAAATTTCCCTAACTTTTAGCTCTATTGGTAATATTAAATTCTCTCTTCCTTTATCCGTGTCCTTGCATTCTAGAATATAATGCCAATTGTCATGTAATCCATTACATTTAGTACATCTCTCCCCCTTCTTCTCCCTGTTAGACCACTTAAATTCATTACACCTCTCCTCGGCCATGTACACCCCATTCTGGCCTCTTTGTGGTATACTTTGATCTATCTTTCTTTTCCCCATTCCATTTTAAAACATTTATAATCTATTAATGGCCTTTTTTCCTTGAAACTACTTATAATTTGTTGCTTTTCAATATCCTCCACTCTTGTACTAATTTATTTCCAGAAACCCTTAACTTTTGTTGTTTCTTTCTGCCCATGTTTCCCCAATTCTTATTTCTTCCAATGTTGTTTGTATCTTGTGCATTCCATTTAGTGTTTTCACTTTTATTTTCTTATTCTTCTTCACGAGTATACCTATTTCCCCCCGACATCCGCCCTTTCTCTTTCTCCTTCACTTCTTCTTTACTATAGAAATTATAGTCACTAATAGCCACTTTTGCCTCTTTATTTAACCAAGTTTCCATTAACTACTTTTAACACTTGGTATATTTCACTGTTACCAATTTTGTTCCACAGCCCCTCCATGTTCCATACACCCACCGAGAACAATGATCCCTATACAGCCCTTGATCTGTCATGTCTTAGTTGGTCTGTTCTTCTCCTCTGCCTTGTCCTCCGTGAGTCCTTGTCTTCTCTCAGCTGATCTAGATGTAGTATACTTCCACTTGGTGATGACATAATACTTAAGCCAGTTGCCTTGTTCATAAATTCTTAGATCTGCTGATGCTGCTACGGCCAACTTCTTTGCATCATCCTTTAGCTCATCACTAGGAATGATGTCCTTCCTTGGTGACGTCACATATTGTTGCCTCTCCTTCTCCTTTTGATGTTTCTCCTCTTCTGCCATCCTGCTCGATTCTCATTCTTCCGAATGCTGATGTAAAATTCTTCACCCGTCAATGTCCTCTCCTTGCTGAGTCGTGACATATTTTCTTCCCTGGATCCAAAGCGTTAGCTCTTAACATATGCTTTTTTTCCTTCTTCTTTGGATTCCTCATTTCCTTTAATAAAATCTCTGTTCTTTTTCTTTTTTCCCAAAATCCTGCTCTATAAATATTTTGGTACGCTTAAGTTTTCTTGCATTTGACAGGACTAACACAGTGCTAAGTTTTACCAGTGTCGGTCTGTTGTTTGAATTTTTTCTCCGTAATCAAAATGAATTGATTATTTCAAAACCATGTATCTGCAACTCTAGTTTCTTTTCTATAATTTCTTCCACTTGCTGCCATGTTCTTTCAGTTTTTATGCATGTAGCATGAATTTTTCAGTAGGCATTTCAGAGGACTAATAGCAAGACAAGAATGGCAACAATAATAAGAATACTCCAAAGCAATTCTTACACAACACAGATATTTGAGTAAGCTTTCTCTCTTGACATGCACAATGAACAAACTCTAGTCTTTTCAGTATGAACAGAAGGCAGCAACTGGCAACAGCTGATAAAGTGCAGCCGTGAGTGGGTCATTTACTGCTAATGAGCTAGCAGAACAATGCCAGGTCACTGCAGTGCAAGCGAATCACGCATGCATGTGATCATGGCTGGGCCAGAGAAAGACCACACACTACACAGATGTTTATCTACAAAGAGAATACCGTGTTTTGATTCAGAATAGATATCTGTTAGCAAACAAATGACAGCTGATGTCTTTACTTTCTCTGCCATCTACCTATAGTAGGTAGGAGGAAGTGCAGTATTCCACCCTAAAAGTTTGATATTGATTTCACTGGCAATACACATTTTGAGGTACCTGAATAAAAAAACAAAAATAAATAAATAAATAAAAAAATCTGATGTGTTGCACTCACTGACTTTCTCTACTCTTGTACAAACTATCTTTACAAACGCTTATTCTCCATCTACTTCATGTTAATCGAGATAAACATTTGCAGAAACTATCTTATTGCTGATTTACTTGTAGGTGCAAGGGGAATATGGTAGACTTTAAGCGATAGTCAAATGTTTTAAGAGCTGGTTGCTATGTGGAGCATTCCATTCTCTTTGCATGTCCAGGACATTAAAAAAAATGAATAACGAATTCCCATTTGAGAAAGAGTATAAGTATTGGAAAATTTAAGGGAATAACAAGCAATATCTTGAAAATGGTTCACTCAACAAAAAGATGTATATGACATAAATTGTGTATTTTAATGCGATATACATTTTTTGTATAGTAAAATTTTTTCTATCTCTTATGGTTTACCAGTTATGCAAAAGTCGTTCAAAATGAAGAATACTTTTGGAGACGTTCCAGAAAATTCGAGATATGCAATTCATTTGCTATAAAAATGTCTTAAACTTATGGTATTTTATTCAAAATCGTTAGAGCCAATTAAAATTTTCGAAAATGTTCCATGTAAAGGGTAATCTAGGGTGGGGGATTTCCTTGAAAACCTTCGTGTTGTATCTCTGGAAGATACTGAACCTAAATACCAAGTTTGGTGTTTATCTGACTGTTCGTTTCTGAGTTATGCTGTTCACAGACAGACACGCAGACACACACACGGACATGTTTCCAAAAATGCTTTATATTCATTCAGTGCACCTCAAAACATGTATTTCCTGTGAAATGTCGGTATCAAATTTTTGGGTGGAATGCAATACTTCCCCTGCTTACTATACGTAGTAGAGAAAGTAAAATATAGAACAGATCCTTGTATGCGTTCGCCTGTCTGTGTGTGTGAAACTCAAAAATAAAAAATCTGATAAATGTCAGACTGGTATTTAAGTTCAATATCTTCCAAGGATGCAATATGAAGATTTTCAGGAAAATCCCCTCACCCCAACCTATTGTTTACATTGATAAATTTTCAAAATGTTTCATTTTCTCGAAAATGACTCAAACAATTTTGATTAAAATTGTACATATTCAAGATATTTACATGACAAATAAAATGTATATCTTGAATATTCTGGGAAAAGCCTGTGAAGTCCTCTTCTTTCTGAATGACTTTTGTATAATTGGTGAACCATAAGAGATAAACAAACTCTTATTGCAGAAAAAATGTAGGTCTGGTTAAAGCACACAATTTGTATAAAATAAAATTATTATTTGTGATGTTAACTATTTGTGAGGTATTCTTTGTTATTGGTTTAAATGTATAAATCTGTAATGAAAGTTTATCTCTGTTAACAAGAAAATAGATAGAAGAATAAGATTTTAATAAGAGTGAATAGAGAAAGTCCTATGAATTGAAAACTCAGATTTTTATTGTTGCTAAGGTAAAGTGAATAGAATGGTATGTGAAATGACAATGGGCAGAGAAAGCTGTGTGAGGATACATTATGAGTATTATGGATAGTTTTGATTGTACTTACAGAAAGAAGAAAAGATTCGCTTGCTCAAGATCCGCTTGCAAGAACGTGAGGCATTGCGTGGGGGTGTAACTGATGGTCGACTACCTCCAGGGTCCACGGCACCGCAGGACTCCACTGCCAACACAGGTCTGACCCCTAGCAAAGATACCTTGATAGTAGCTGACTTTATAACAGGCGAAGGCACATCCGATTCTGCCTTTGGTGTGTCGACGTACACTCGTAGCTCGAGGGCAAGCCAGTCTGATTTTGAATTCTCAGAATCGTATCTGTAAACCCACAAAACCTTCATTTGCACGTTTTGTAACAATTTTTAAACATTGCAACTGTTTTCAAAGAATTTAATTTTGATAACAAGTGCACGTAACTGTATTTGCTCACAATTACAAGCCTTCATAGAATAAACATGTTCAAATTCTTGAGCAAAGAGTAATACTTCTTAATTTTATTCCGACTTTAAGGGATCATAATTTATAACATCAACAATAAGAGTATGCACATGATTGTAATATTGCACACCTGCTCACAAACATACAGGGATATTTCCTACTTCATATAAATGGTGAGAATTAAAACTGCTATATGCAAAGTTTTCTATTAATCTTCCCGTGTGCACTATTTTAAAAATTTACAGATTAGAACTATTGGAAATAAGATAAACGATACCTGTTTCCTTTTTGCCTTTATGGTATTACACTATGATGGCAGAAAACAATAGAACTAAACACTTTTTATCACACTGATAACATACAGCTTGCACATGTTTACACAAATATAAACTGCTTCAATTAGCACATTTTGTAATAATATCAATTAGCATTCGAATTGCATTCCCTCCCTTAGACAAGCATCAGAAGAACTTTTTTCTCAGAATCATTAAATTTAGAGTAAAAAATATGTGGGTAGTCAAATTTATCTTGGCTTTTTGTTCTTTAATTTGGAAAGAAGTATAACAGACATATTCTGTTTAATGTCCTTTAGATGATTTTTAAGGGGGGAATGGGTGAAATTTATATTTTCTATCATATTTGAGCTAGAGGTTTCATTCTGTGACATACACATATACCATGGCATATTAATAAAGCTATCAAAGTCTCATCCTGCCGGGATAAATATTTTTGTGTTAAAACTTCTTTTTGTTAAGAACCTACACTTTTAAAAATCTATCTCCTCCTATAAATTTTGACCAGAATATTTTTAAAAAATCCTGCAATACCATTCACTTGTGTATAAGACTTTAAAGTATTTAAATGTGTAATATTTGGCTTCTGAGATAAATAAAAAAAAATGCTCTATACATTAAAAACTTTTTGAGAACTGTATCAAATGTTGCATTTTTTTATTTTAAGAACCACAAGATTTAAAAAATGGGATACTTCATACAAATCAGCTTTTATAGAACATTCAGTAAAGATTAAAAGTTCACTGTATGAAATTTGTCACAGGAGATAGGTTTTGAATGCAGCAAACTACTTAAAAAAATCTGATGTGTTACACTCACATGACTTTCTCTACTCTTGTAAAACTATTTTTACAAATGCTTATTCTCCATATGCTTCATGTTAATCTATCAAAATGTTAATCTTATTGCTAATTTTCTTGTAGATGCAAGGGGAATTGGTAGGCTTTAAGCTATAGTCAAATATTTTAAGAGCTGGTTGCTATGTGGAGTATTCCATTCTCTTTGCATTACCAGGACAAAATAAATGAATAACGAATTTGAGAAAAAGTATAAGTATTGGAAAATTTAAGGGAATAACAAGCAATATCTCGAAAATGGTTCACTCAACAAAAAAAATGTATATGACATAAATTGTGTATTTTAACGCAATCTACATTTTTTGTGTAGTAAAATTTTGTCTATCTCTTATGATTTACCAGTTACTTTTGGAGACATTCCCAGAAATTTCGAGATATACATTTCATTTGTCATGAAAATATTTTAAACATATGATATTTTAATCAAAATCATTAGAGCCATTTTTGAGAAAATTAAAATTTTCGAAAAATGTTCCATGTAAAGGGTAATGTGGGGTAGGGGGATTTTCTTGAAAACTTTCGTGTCGCATCTCTGGAAGATACTGAATCTAAATACCAAGTTTGGTGTTTATCCGACTGTTCGTTTCTGAGTTATGCTGTTCAGACACACACACGGACATGTTTCCAAAAATGCTTTTTTTGGATTCAGGGGGTCTCAAAACATGTATTTCCGGTGAAATCTCGGTTTCGAATTTTTGGGTGGAATACAATACTTCCCCTACTTACTATACATAGTAGGGGAAGTAAAAACAGAACTGTAGAAAATATAATTTAAAGTCTGCATAGCAGTTAATTAGAATAGGGCATCCTTTTAAAGTAAAGGTGCTTCTTAAGGCTCAAAGTATCTTAGGGTTTTGAAATTCCAGAAATAGATTAAACAGGGTTGATACACTTATTTTTGACAAACAACTAAAAAAGTGAATTTTTCACCCATATCCCCCTTAACCAGTTTTCTCAAAATTATGATTCTCAAAATATTTAACTCTTAAACAGTGTTACACACTAAGTTGTGATTATAAACAGTGAAAGGTTTTAATATATTAAAAGTGGGAGTGAATTGATGAAACTTGATATGAATAATAGATTAAAGGATCTTAAACAAAAGTGGAAAGAATGCCTGACACAATACTAACAAAACAGATAATGAAATACAATCCTAAAGGAAGGAGATTTGTGGACAGACCCAGGAAACGATGGCTGGAGGACTTGAAGGCAGATCAGGCACTTGATTGCCTATGCCATGAAATGAAGAGGATGATGGTACTTTAGTTTCAACACCAACATGCAATATTTCACAGATTGGTAAACTTGCCACTCCAAGAAGATGAATGTCAACATACGAGGGTGGTCTGAAAAGTTTCCAACCTAATAAAGAAGAATTTTTTTTTTTTTTTTATTTTTCAACATAGTCTCCTTGTAACTCTATACACTTCTCCCAACGATGCTCCCATCTCTGTAACCCGTCCAAATAGTACTCGGCGTTTTTCTCTACAAAATAATTGTTCACAAAGGTGATTGGCTTTTCATTTGACGAAAATCTCTGTCCTCCGAGCGCAAGTTTCAGATGAGGGAACACAAAGAAGTCGCTTGGGAATAGATCTGGTGAGTAAGGCGGATGGTCAAGCAGTTCAAACCGTAATTCGTGGATTTTTGCCATTGCAAGCGCTGAGGTGTGAGATGGTGCGTTGTCTTGGTGAAACAGGATTTTCTTTTTCTGCAAATGTGGCCGTTTTTCCGTAAGTTCTGCCTTCAGCTTGCCAAGTAATGATGCGTAGTATGCTCCTGTAATGGTTTTTCCTTTTTGAAGATAATCGATTAAAATAACTCCATGACTATCCCAAAAAACAGTCACCATCACTTTCCCAGCCGAAAAAACAGTTTTTGCTTTTTTTGGAGCCGGTTCCCCCTTTGCAGTCCTTTGCAGTTCCAACAGAGCGTTGGAAATGTTCATTCGAACACGTTTTTGGTCAGACGTGAGCAAATGGGCACCCAATGCGCAGACAGCTTTCTCATGTCTAAATGTTGATTTAATATGTGACAAACACGTTCTTTTGACATATTCATAGCCTCTGCTATCTCTCTCACTTTAATTCGGCTGTCGTCTAGCACCATTTGGTGAACTTTGGCGATGTTTTTGTCGGTAGTTGCAGTTTTTGGACGTCCCATACGGTATTGTCTGCCAAGATCTTATGGCCACGTTTAAATTCAGCTGCCCAAAATTTCACTGTGGTAAATGATGGTGTAGAGTCCCCATACACAGAATCCAACTCATCTTTGATTGGCGTAGGCGTATTGCCTTTCAAAAACAAATATTTAATGACAGGTCGATACTCGATTTTGTCCATTTTCATAAAAACACTCACATCACCTCACTCAAACGACTGTTACATAACAACTGAGCGTCCAAAATGGTTGAAACTTTGGTGAGTAACTGTCAACAGATCAACAAGGAAATTTACTAGCTTTTATTTATAAGTGCTGCCATCTTCATGTTGAGGTCGGAAACTTTTCAGACTACCCTCTTATTCAGAAACTAGGCACACAAAATGGGTTCAGCACACACATAATGGACAAACTGACTAAAAAATACAAAAGAAAGAGAAAGTTGAAGGACATCACCACTCTCAACAGCAGAGATATTTCACTAAAAACATATAGTAGATTTATGTTTCACCCAAAAATTCATAACAAATTCAATAAAGTGTTTCTAGAATAACCTCAGAAACTTACTTCATTATCCACTAAACTTTACTGAGCACTAAGAAATCAGGGATTTATCAGGTTGATCATGAAGACTGCCATTAAATATACACCAAGAGAAACGTACAAACCAAACTAAAGGAACACCTAAGAAGTTTAAAGCTTAAGTGAGTTGGCGCTGTGGTAGCATGAGCAACTTGCATTCGGGAGGTCCTGGTGGTGACCAACGTGGCCATAAGATTTTTTCGTTGTTTTCCTTGGTTGCTAGGTAAATGCTGCATTGGATAATTTGATCCTTGAATTTCCCTCTCATCACTACATTTCATTTCCTTCTTCTTCCCTGCCATACCAGGATATGGGCTGATCATTTATCCTGTATATGCTTTAATCCAGAGTTTGGTTGCTCCTCGACAGGCTACTGACACAAGACATTGGGTTGTAAGTCCTATGAAGAGGACCGTAATCTGTTGAAGAAGAAGAAGAAGCAAATACACAGCTCTGCAATAGCTCAAAGAAAGCAGCATTAAACAGGAAATTAAGCTTTTAAAACATGACAAAACACCAAAAGAATTCACAGTATGCAAAAGAATCCAAATCACCTCGCAGAGTAATGCATTTTTAAATGGCACTGGTAGATAACACAGTGAAGTTCTTGACTGTACAGCTAGATGGCAATACAACCAACAGTAAAGCAGGGAACGCCCTTCTAGACATCAGTGGACATCTTTGAAACATGTCCTGAGTGAAAGCTTAATAAGTGAAACTTAAGTGCCATCACAATAAGCAGTGTTATCTAAAAGTATGTAAATACCTTATACGAGGTGTGTTCAGAAAATTCTGGAACTTTGTCCACAACATTTTTCTACGCTTAGCTTTTATTTATTGTGCATGGTCTCCTTCGAAATACTCTCCTCCACAATTGATACACCGCTCCCAACGCTGTTTCCACTTCTGGATCGCACGAAGCACCGTCTGCAAATTTTCTTTTATCTCATCTATCATTGCAAATCTTCGTCCTTTCAACAGGGTTTTCAACTTTGGAAATAAAAAAAATCTGCAAGCCCCAGGTCTGGAGAGTACGGAGGATTAGGCAGCACAGTGATATCATTTTTTGTGCAATAGTCATGCACCAACAGGGATGAATGTGCGGATGCGTTATCGTGATGCAAGAGCCATGAATTGTCTTACCACATTTCAGGCCATTTCCTTCTCACATTTTCTTGCAGGTGTCATAATATGTCCCAATAGTCAGTCTTCGACTGGCATGCACAATTTTGTTGATGTTCCTGACATGAGCATTGTCGGCAGACGTTGAAGGGCGTCCTGAACGAGGATCATCTTTAACTTCCATCCGGCCATTTTTAAACTGCATGAACCATTTGTAACACCGAGTACGGCTTAAACACTTATCACCTTAGGCTTCCTGCATCATTTGGTGTGTCTCTGTAAAGGTTTTCTTGAGTTTCACGCAAAATTTAATGCAGACGCATTGCTCCTCTAAATCTTGCCATCTCGAAATTCGCAAACTGTGCGAGACAACGTTCTACTCAATACAGCACTGAACAATAGCTAACAGACATAGAGTAATGAAACTTCCGGCAGTTATACATTAAACACAGGCGTGTGCAGGGATGCCAACCGCATTTTGCTCCAACGCTCCATTGGCGCAAAATTACAAATAATCTGGAATTTTTTGAACACACCTTGTATATAGGTAGAACCAGACTGAGAAATTCAATGCCTAAATGGGATTTGAACCATGGAACTTTGATGTTCTGTGACGTTGCCCAAGCTAACTGAGTTACCATGGCAACGTGCTAGCATGACATTAAAGCCCCCAACTGTCTCATATTTTTCACGGTAAACCACAAGGTGTTCTCAAATTAATTTTGAGATAACATACTCCAATGGCAATTTACAATCTCCTAAGTACTTTATTAGCTGAATCAATGTTAATTAATTGTTGTTTCATACATGCTGTGTGTGGGCTAATGGAGCAAATAGTGGTTAACTAGAAGTCTGGGACTTAAAGCACTTGCAGTATTGGAAGTTCTCATTGAGGTATGTTGTGTCAAAATGAATTTGAGAATGCCTCATGGTTTACTGGGAAAAGTATGAGTCAGTTGCGAATTTGGTGTTGTGCTGGCATGTTACCATGGTAGCTCAGATGGTTAGAGCAATGGCATGTTAAGCTGAAGATCTGTGGTTCAAATCCTGGCTATGGCATGGAATTTTTCAGTCTTATTCTACCCTTCAAACTTTAGCCTACACACAGCATGTGTGAAAGAACAATTAGTTAAAACTTATATACAATATAACCCCCAGTTATACGTTTTCAAAAGTAGACACCTAAAATAATGTATAAATGAGGAAATGTAAAAGTGAATTTTCTTATGGAACTGAAACTGTTTTGTTGGATTATTACTGAAACTATGAAACATGTAAATAGTAAATGTGATACACTATTTAGGGTACTTGCATGTATGCCAGTATTGTTGTTCAAAGATTCAGGGTACTGGTGCTTTATACTAGTTTACAAAGATCGTCAAGTCTTCTTTGCTTCTTTGATTTTTTCTCAGTCACACTAGTTAGTTATATGCACTAATCACAGAAATGCTATCATAATTTAGGCTTTGTGTTGAAAGAAATTATTATGTAATTTATCTATTTTCTGGATTGCTTTTAGCATCCTTTAAATGGTTAGG
Organism: Deroplatys truncata; assembly: GCA_030765065.1. Classification (NCBI taxonomy): domain Eukaryota; kingdom Metazoa; phylum Arthropoda; class Insecta; order Mantodea; family Mantidae; genus Deroplatys; species Deroplatys truncata. The sequence continues at coordinate 202,892,415 of CM060980.1, read as the reverse complement.
TTATATTGGACAATGAAGAAATTAAATGGGTGAAATGATGCTCAAACGAATCTAGGTTCCAGGTCCATAGAACTTGAACTTACATGACTTTCGTCTTTTCAGGATAAAGGAAACCCTGAAAAAACACTATCCGTATAACTCACCCTAACTCAAGATTTGAATAAATAAATAAATTGAGTTTTATTTATGGACGCTCTTTAACTACTATGGGTCTTAGCGTCCCATTCCATATTGGGTGTGAAAGACCGGTAATTTTGCTCAGAGGCCTCTTTATCAGGTTTGAGGTTCTTTTACGTGCTGTAAATCTACGACACGGGACCACCGGCTTTACTTCCCTTCCAAAGGAAGCCATGCTAAGGATTTTTATGCCTGAAAAAATCCATCGCCCTCTGCCGGGTTTGAACCCGCGACCTTGGGAACTAGAGGCTAGCACAGTACGGAGGACGACACAAGATTTGAACTTGGAACCTCTTGAATGTGAGGCATATACTCAGCACCACTTTCTAGAGCTTGAATTGCTTTATGCACACTGGAAACACTTTCATTATGTAGACCATCATCCGACACAAGCCTGGAAAGAGTGACCTTGTCCGACTGTATTATTAGCATGTGTACAACAATACTGCATTGTGAATATATTGATGCCTCGCCGAACATGCCTACTGTTTTGTGTTGTAACAGCAAGAATAGAGTATAATATATCTTAACATAGCATAAACATAACATATAAATCTTTACATTTCATACATGGGGACCAGAAATATGTGATGGCAAAATATACAACTGAGCTAAATATCAATGGACAAAGTCCAGTGCATAAAACATTTAACCTATATCTGCACAAAAAAATAGAAGTGAATAACACATAAGCAAAGCTCAACAGTGCATTAAAATTCCAAGCAGAACATGTTTCATAATCAGTTATTTGCCTCTTCAGCTTCACTTTGTTTACAAGTTAATGATATTATGTTGTTAACCTTAATAATATGCTGTGAAATAATGGTGTAGGCTTTCATGGCCAGAGTCCATAATTGAAAAATTATTTTCTTCCAAGCTTTGTTGCCGTGGTCTATTTGTTTTCATAAAGTCTAATGTTTTGTCTGTAACTTTACCCATCATCAGAGGACTGGGGGTGAGCTCTGCTTGTTTTTGTCAATGTGGGTGCCTCTAAAAGTTGCTAATTATTGATCAGCCGAAAATAAGTCATTAACCTCAATAACAAATAATTTATGTATATACTTACTAGATGACCCATGTGAATAATTTGCACAACCTTGGAAAATACACCATAAATTATCATTCATCCCTACTGAATTTGCCTGACTGACATGGAGTATAATATATATCCCGGGCTTGAGGTGGAATGAAATAAGAACCAGAATGATTTTTTTTTTTTTAAGCTAAATCTGATGCTCTGCCGTTATGATGTGTGATTTGACTGCTTATAGTACGACCAAAGCAGGGCTCAAATACACAGTCCCCCACACACAGCCACTATACTACAGGGAGAGTCAAGAGACTACGAACCGGCTATGCAGTGTTTTTCCTGTCTGCATCCTTGGTGCTTGTTGCTGTCTATCGCTATCATAGAAAGGCTCGGATGAAACCATACAACATTTTTAAAACTACTTTTAAAGGCTTTACTTAACAACTTTATGAAAGTGTGTTTGAGGACAGAATTATTAGTAGATATTTGTGGCCCCCTCAGTCCCCAGACCTAACCCCTAATGATTTCTATCTCTGGGGTAACTTAAAACAAAGTGTACAAGACAAACCCACACACCGTGGAAGAATTAAAACAAAATATCCGTCAGGAAACTGCCAGCATTTCTCAACATGAACTACGGCGAGTGATGGATAGTTTCCTAAAGAGGTGCCAAAAATGTATGGACAACGACAGTGACCAGTTTCAGCATCTCCTTTCATAAAGTTGGTAAGTAAAACCTTTAAAAGTAGTTTTAAAAATGTTGTATGATTTCATCCGTGCCTTTCTGTGATAGCAGCAGACGGCAACGAGCGCTGAGGATGCGGACAGGAAAAACACTGCACAGCCAGTTCGTAGTCTTTAGCTCTCTCTGTATATTAAAATGTTGTTATATTTTCTAATGTCCCCCATATGGCCTATGACCTTCGTGGGTTACCTTATTTCACCAAGCGTTGACTGGACCCATTTCTGAGATGGAGGCACCCAACAGGGAATCCATTGCCTCTGATGGTAGGGTGATGATGAGGTTGGCGGTAGAATGAGAGGACCTACAGCTTTCACTGTGGAGTCTGAACCACATTGGACCGTAGCATGAGCAAGCCGGAGGTGAAGGCAGGGATAGGGCTGATTTAAAACCACCACCCTAGAGCCAGGAACTGAACCCGGACCCTCAGCATGAGAGCTGGAAATAAAAATACCACGCCATCCTGGCACCCCTACATTAAAATACTGTGTACTGTATTTCACATTAGTGTGCACTACGTATTCTTTGAACCCACCTTCACATCATTCCATAGTTAACTTCAAAACTTCTTTCTTATTACTAAGTCGGTCATTCATGAGTTTTTATTTCATCTAGCCTCTGATTCTGTGTCCAGTAATTGGGGTAATAAGTAGCACTATCTTCTTGTAATTTTGCCTTACTCGCATCATCACTGTTTCCCCTTTGTTGCTGTATTTCCACATGCACTGTCACTTTGTTTCACTTTCTTATTGTGGATTGCCACTTAGGTAAACTGAAATAATGACACACACTAGCAGTTTGTTGGCCTCCTGACTATGTACACACAGCAGAAAAGTGCCTATTACTTGGTGTAAATATCTGACCTAAAACTGACCTCTGCTTGGAGATTGGGTGGGTTGATGCAACCATTTACAATATAACTTTCAGTTTATACATGACATTGACAGTACAAGTCAATGCGCTACTCTATATTAATTGTAGTTTGCTGAATGAGAATCATGTTTCATTAATAAACCATATTATTAGTTTTGGAAGTGGAAATAATCCATTCCAGACTGGTGTCACTGTAACCAAAAAGTGGCAGAGTGGTTTTCAGGTGTTTAAAAACAAACCAGAATGTCATCCCACTGCATTCTGCCCCACCTCAAGCCCTGCATATATACAATTTTGATGTTTACTGTAATGTATTTTTTTTTAAATTTAAAGCCATATTTAATAAACAATAAATTGCAGCATCTTCATAAACACATTCACTCGGTCACATTTGATACCAACATTGCTTTTTGTTATGAGCATATCTTTGTGTCGGTGGTTGCTGTGATATGTAGAATTTTTGGCAAGATAAGGTCCACATTTTGCTGTATCTATTCGTGTGAAGGTTTTACAACTGTATGTGTGATGAGGAATGTTTTGTAAATCTACAGATTCCACAGTATTTTGTTTACTTTTAACAGTAGCACTGCTTTAATTCGACAAGATATCTTCTATAGTGCCCAGACACTCATGATATACTTGGGTGCTTATCATGATAAAGTGAAATTATTTATGGTCTTTGACAAAATTGCAAATGAATGAGAATATGATTATACATTTAGACAAAAAAAAAAAAAAAAAATCTGATGTGTTACGCTCACATGACTTTCTCTACTCTTGTACAAACTATTTTTACAAACGCTTATTCTCCATCTACTTTATGTTAATCGAGATAAACGTTTGCAGACTCTATCTTATTGCTAATTTTCTTGTAGATGTAAGGGGAATATATATTTACAAGGGCAATATAGAAATACAGTAGCATTTAAGCATAGACATATCTCTTAATAGCTGGTTGCTCTGTGCAGCACCATTCTCTTTGCCACAGATTAATACTCTGCATATCCAAGACAAAAAAATGAATAACGAATTTCCATTTGAGAAAATGAGTATTGAAAAATTTAAGGGAATAACAAGCAATATCTCGAAAATGGTTCACTCAACAAAAAAGATGTATATGACATAAATTGTGTATTTTAATGCAATCTACATTTTTTGTGTAGTAAAATTTTGTCTATCTCTTATGGTTTACCAGTTATGCAGAAGTCGTTCACAATGAAGAATACTTTTGGAGACATTCCCAGAAAATTCAAGATATACATTTCATTTGTCATGAAAATATCTTAAACATATGATATTTTAATCAAAATCGTTAGATCCATTTTTGAGAAAATTAAAATTTTCGAAAAATGTTCTATGTAAAGGGTAATCTGGGGTGGGGGGATTTTCTTGAAAACCTTCGTGTCGCAACTCTGGAAGATACTGAATCTAAATACCAAGTTTGGTGTTTACCGACTGTTTGTTTCTGCGTTATGCTGTTCCCAGACACACATTCAAACACACACACAGACAGACACACACACAGACAGACACACACACAGACACACACACGGACATAATAATAATAATAATAATAATAATAATAATAATAATAATAATAATAATAATAATAATAATAATAATAATAATCTTTATTTGCTTATAGACTTTTACAAGTTTCAAGCATCGTCATACAATGAAAAGTTACATGTTTTCAAAAATGCTTTTTTTTGGATTCAGGGGGTCTCAAAACATGTATTTTCGGTGAAATCTCGGTATCGAATTTTTGGGTGGAATACAATACTTCCCCTACTTACTATACGTAGTAGAGAAAGTAAAAATCACTAAGTTGTGGTAGCATTATCGGGTCATTCATTTAACATACATCAAGCATAACTACTTAACTACGGAAACAGCCAGGAAGCTAGTGAGCTATAAAAACATAAACCGTACATCACATAGCACACCTCCCCTGGGGAATGAAAGTTTGGAAATATACAGGTGTGCTAAAAGTTGCTTTCCAAAAACATTAAAAGAAAGTGCTAGTTGTAATCATGTTTATTAAGCTTTAATGTTACAAGTGCTGCTCAAATAGTATACCACCGTGCTGGATATATCATGTACAAAGTTCAGGGATGTAGAAACAAATTTTGTTGCACAGTGCGGGAGTCATCATTTAACTTCTGAAAAGCTTTTCTATGAAAAAACTCATCCTTGACAATTTCCCAGAAATTACAAGGGGTTAGGTCATATGAGCATGCAGGCCACGGAAGTGTCCCTCTGCAACAAATTCCAAATTTTCATCACTTTTAGTAGTCTGTAGTTGGTCACTTTGCTGCATGTCATAGATTTATGGCACGTAAAAGAACTTCAAACCCAATAAAGAGGCCTGTGAGCAAAATCTCTGGTCTTTCACGCCCAATATAGAATGGGACGCTAAGGACCACAGCAGTTAAAGAGCGTCCATAAATAAAACTCAATTTAATTTTTTTTGGCCACTTTGCGGTAAGTATGAAACTGATCCAGCTTTGCTAAATCAAATGCACAAATTACGAATTGCTTGTTGCGTTGGCCATTGAACATCTTGGAAATCTTGTAACGCTAATTTTGAATCTTTACGTGGCCACCACCAAAATTCTAACACAAAAACTCATTGATCTTTCATTAATTCTTTATTCATTTTCATAAGTTACAAATTATAAATAAAAAATGACAACATAAACAAATAGACACAGTAAAACAGATGAACTTTGTTACTGAGTAACACATGGTTGCTATGGTGATCAGCAAACATCACTTACTATCCCTACAATGTGTCAGAGACCACTAACTGCAAGTATAATCTACAAACATGATTATATGTGTATAATTTACCCATGCTTTTTGGGAAAATAATGTTTTTTTTTTTGGTTCATTTCTATAGCCCCCTTTAACTGTTATGGTCATGTGAGGAGCTTTGACTGAAACATTTAATGGTGTTTTTACTCCTTGAACCTATTAATACTGAATAATTAAATGTACATATAATTAGCCTAATTAATATAACTATGACTAATCTAGTATAAATAGTAATATAATGAATATTATAATCAGTGCATCAGCTGGCGACTAAATGGTCAGCAAAGTTTGAACACCTGTGGATATAAAAACAGGGTGTCAACATAACACATACAATATAACTAACCTTCCCAACACATGTAACATTGCGCATTTGTGGAGGAGTTGCCGGTTATGATTGTAACCTATCATCAGAGCCTAGTGACTTATCCCATAAGGCTGGAAAAATGTCAAAATTGCACTTAAGTAACTTCTAATATATTGTAACCTCTATAGATTACGTTTCTTATGTTTGCTGACAGATTAGTACAAAAGATTCACTGTCGTCCTCTGTGGACTAGTGGTACCGTGGTAGCCTCTTGTTCCCAAGGTCGCAGGTTCAAACCCGGTGGACGGCGATGGATTTTTTCGGGCGTAAAAATCCATAGCATGACTTCCTTCGGAAGGGAAATAAAGCTGGTGGTCCCGTGTCGTAGATTTACGGCATGTAAAAGAACCTCAAGCCTGATAAAGAGGCTTCTGAGCAAAATTATCGGTCTTTCACGCCTATTATAGAATGTGACGCTAAGGGCCACAATAGTTAAAGAGCGTCCATAAATAAGAGCGATTTAATTTAATTTCAAAAGATTCACTTTTGAGCACTAAGTTAAGCATCTTGCAAAATTACAAGAATATTTTTATTATTTATTTTATTGTTTCATTTGTATACCATGTTTAACAACTATGGTCATATCGGAGGCTTTGACTTAAAAAATCAAGTGATTCTAGTTTAGTTTTTGAACTGTAAGTTTTGCTAACATTGGATATTTATTGATTTTTAATACTAAACACATTTGCATTCACCCCCACATTCATACTTCTGGAAGATAGGAAATGATTATGGTTAAAGAAAAATTCCCAGCTAGAATCGAGTCTGGGATTCTGAGTTGAGGGGCCAGAACACTGATCACTTTACCACAGAGGCAGTCCACAAGGATATTATTAGTGCAAAAACTCAATTATAGTTTTGAGACAACCTGGAAAGTGTTTTTTTTATTCCATTTTCATACAACATTACATGAATAAGAACCAAAATTTCTTTAAAAAATGTTTTTCATTGCAAATTTGTGTCTTGATGCTGAAAACCTGGTTATTATTAAAAAGAAAAGCCAAAGGTAAATGTTGAACTACCAATCACATAAGAACTCAAAATTTTTCAGGAAACCCAAAAACCATCTTGAGTACATAAAACTCAAGATAAAATCTAATGTCTTAAAAATATGGATTTAGTAATTATGAAAAGATAAGAATGTGGCAATACTTTGTTACTATCACAAAAAAACACTGCACCATATAAGTTGCCATTTTTTTAAGATTATATCACATAATCTGCAATGTCTGAATATTATTTTCATCCTGATTTACAATATTTGGGATGACATCTTCCAAAATATTTTTTCTTCAGTGTTTGCTGCCTAAGTGATTTTGTCTTAATAATGTTGGTAGAAATATGATTATAATAGAGATAAGGGGAAGAAGAAATTTAATATCAGAATGGCTTGACCCTTTAGTTTTGAAAATCTCTTTAAACTTCTAATGCTTCTTCAAGAGAATATTAAAGCTTAGTAACTTTTATTTCTGTAATCGTTAGTGTAAATATTTGCTTTATTATGGCAATACTTCCATAATAACAGCCATATTGTTTCTGGGTTGCATGTTTTCTGTAGCTTTAGTCTGCAGCTTGAGTTAGTGTTTATACTTTGTGGCTAGCCTGTTTGAGGAAGGTGTTGTCATAGCGTCAGCGAGCTGAAAAAAACAAGAAAATGTAGCCATAGCATAATTAATGAGGTCTGTAATGAGATGCTTTGTATGAGCCAAGACGCTAGATAACATCTTTTCAGAAGTGAAAATGCTCTGCCACGGCTAGAATTTAATGGAAAAAGCTGCAACAAGTTTGTGCCAACCAATACTTTTATAGTTTCATGATGCAATCTAATCTTAAAGCTTACGTAGATACTATGTCAGGTGTTTAGTTAGGATCAGCTGTTTTGTGATTAATTGTGACCATAATGCAGGATGGACATATTACCTGGTGTTGCTATCGACATGCCTTGAGTTTTGTTTTTGTACGAAGATTGTAACATGTATACATTAAAATAGCCAGTATTTATCTTCAGATTAACTGCCAGCCAGACAATATGTCATCTCCATAGCTGGTAGGAGGTGTTGGAGGCTGTCAGTCCAGTGTTTTGTGTATGACACAGGGCTGGTACACTCTGGGTGTCTGTTGCCTTGAAGATTTAAAATTCCAGTATTGCATTGAGTCATATTGGACTAAAAATGCAGCAGTGTTCAAATGCACATTGTGGCTAGCTTCACATATTTACTGGTTTTATTTGTTTCTGCAGCTATGACATGAAACTGTCTTTAATACTATTTGCCATGCCCGATGTTGTACAGGTAGCTTTTTAAATTTTGAATGATTTAATTAAATTTACTCTCTGTATTCTTTATGAAATTATTGTACAATGACCTAGAAGATTTTTTTATGCTGAATTGCCCCCTATTCCCCTTATTCCATCCCATTCATAATAATGGACCAAAAATTCACTGATATTCACAGAAATGGTAATGAAATTTCAGCAGATTTTGCACTTGTAATCTTAGCCTCTCCCATTCTGTTCCCCATAACAATCTTCAAAATTCTGGAAATGTTGTATAGCCTGTAAAAAATTTTAGGGGTGAAAGATTATCCAAATGTTTGAGTCATTTTTACATATGATAAATTATGAAAAAAAAATATAATGCAAAACCATAACATTAAAACAATACATCTCATTAACAAGTTTTTTCCAAGAACCAATCACCTGAAAATTCAATATGAAATAAATCAATGTTACATGGATATTTCACCCAATTTTTCCAGTATCAGCATACACCCTGGAATACCACTGGCATGTTTTTTTACCACACCTTTTGCTTTGTATGGTACTACCAAGGTGTCTTTAAGAGGATGTCCTACAGAATTCAGGCCAAAAATCAGAAATTTAAATATGTTACTGCCATAATATTCCCAGTAATATGAAAAGTATGTATGCCAATTTAATAGCAGCTAAATGCTTCTAATTGCAGTTCTTTTAAAATGACCTGCAAAAATTTGAATGTCCTGGATTCAGCAAAAGATTGTATAGTGTCTGTTTTTTTCTAAAGCAAGACAGTTGCTTCTAATATATTGACAACTGACTTATATTAAAAAACCAAATCTTTGAACTAAACAAAGATCGTGTGGTTTCCTGTAATTGTTTTTCAGCATTTTTAGGCATTACAAATCAGTTTTCTATAAAGCTATGCAAGACATTCACACCAAATTTTTATCGCATGTTAAGAATATTATAATAAACAGAAGCATGTATTAGTTTGGCTAATTTTGAATATAACACACAAAAATTGGAAAAGAAACTAGTAAAAAAAAAGTATTATTCTTCTGCAAAAAATAAAAACATGTGATAAGTCCAAATATACGTTTCCAAAATTCTAACAAGCTGCTACATATTAAGGTACAAAAGAATTCAAAATATTAATATACAGCCTCAAATAGTGACTTGCTAGCCTTAAATAATTGTTTGATAAAGTTTGCCTTATATTTTTAAAAAAATTAAATTTTGCATAAAATGCCGCATTATTATTGTTCACAAATAAAAAATTCATTATAATAGATAAAATATTAAGCAAATGTTTAAATTCAATAGTAGGACCTTTTAACCTTGATAGGTTTGAAAACAGAGTGCTGAGTGATTAATTCATTGAATCATTACATAAGGATCATTAATTGCTATAAAATTCGACTTAATCGATTGAAGTGTAATAACATCTGTTTTACTCACAGGAAAGAATACCTAAGATTTTGGTTTGCTCATCTCTAGATAGAAAGTAGTCCCCTGGCATTTATGCAGCCAGAGGTTTGGCATTTTCGGAAAGCTATTAGCTTCAAATCCCGAATACTAAATTTGTAGGACATATTTTATTTTTTATTACCCACTATTTTTATTAACTATCCTTTTAGACCAACGCATTGAAAATTCTGTACATGGCTATCAAAGTTAAATACTTCTCAAATTGAAAACAAACAAATTAAATGATTTCATGTAATGTTAGATTCTACAGGTTTAGGAAGTAAATATTTCTGCCATATAAATTTAATGGGATTACATTTACGTATTTATAAAGAGCAGTTCTAAGCAATTTGGCCACCCTGCATTTGTCACTGTTGAGCATGCTGTTCTTGCTAAGGCATGTATCTATTAACTGAATTCTACCTGCATTAAAATAAATGAATAGTTTTTCTCTCCATTTTATTCCTTTAGTTTCTTTTGTTTTAGCATTTAGTACTTCTATTGGCATATTGTGAATTATGACATAGCTTTAGTGTCATTTGAAGAGAAGTGTAGTGGAGGTTAGAGACGTTAATGTCGAAGAAAATTGGAATTCATTGTTTTTATACTTTACAATGTAATTATCATAGATAGGCTTAAGTTTTCTCATAATTTAACCTTTTCAGACCCAGTTTATTTTCGGCCAAAACTAGTCTTTTACACCTGATTTTCTTATGCTCTTAAAAATTGTCACTCCTGTCTGTTCATTTGGATAAGGCATTGAATATCACTGACCAGCGTTAGGCTCAAATCCTTACAAATGTGCTAGGCAGTTCTGTGGCAAAGGATGTGAGGGCACACATAAAATAAATGGCGATTGATATGTGTGACTTCAAGACATGCTTATATATCAACAAATATTATTATAATACCAAAATATGTAAAAGTAAAGATAGAAAATTGAATTTTGAACGTAGGGTCTGAAAGGGTTAATTAAATAATATATTTAGAAATGTAGGAACCAATGGGAACCCTTTTATTGATACAGAACTATTCACCTTTGCAGATAGATGCAATGTTAGAAACCTAAGATAGAAATATTTTTTTCCTTCTCTTCATAAAACTCATTAAGAGATAAAAATATTCTTTAAACAGTTTCTCTCTGTAGTAAGCTATTCCATCCCACAGATATTCACACAACTATTTTGAATAATAAACACTTATACACTTAATGCTGACCATCTATCACTGAAATATTTTTATAACTGACAGTTTAAGAATGCACAACAGTTCAGGTCTCTTAAAATAAAATAAAAAAGATTGACATTTCATATTCTAGATTCACATCTTTCTTCTACACATAGTTACATTATCATTCAATCTAAATCTTGTGTGATTATACGGTATCTCAGCCATTGAAAAGGTATCATTAGTTACTGTGCTGTTTACTAGTTTTGCTGCAATTATGCCTAGCTCTTTTTTTCATCCTGAATCCTTCATTTGTTCCACTTTTTTTTTTTTAACTATCTTTGAATTAATTTTCATTTATAAAATTGTTGTTTAGAAGCTGTTTGATGCAAACTAAAAAAGATAAAATGACACACACAAGTAGTAATTCCATTCTTTATGTACATACATACTAGTCTTGACTTATTTGTAATTTAGATCTTTTATACCAGTTGATTTTTTATACATTCATTTATCTTGGTGTGTTCAGCTTTACAGGTCTTCCAGTTTTTCTATGCTATTGTGTAATGTTTATATACAGTAGAACCCCATTAATACATTCTCACTAATAATGTTTCCTATTCATTTTAGTATTTATATGTGGGTCTTAGATAGCTTAATACCTCAAATCTTGCACATAATACTCTTCTTTGAATTAGAAATTACTTAAAAACAACATACAAACTGTGAGGTTCTAAAAAGTTATATTTTGTGGTCATTAGTCATGTTAAAAATTAATTTTTAGTTTTAATAATGTAAGTTGCATTAAAAAGGCCAATGTTTCAAGGACATTAGAGTTCTCCTCATCAGGGAATGACTGATTTTGGTCAATGTTCTGTGTATTATCTATTTATTGAAGCAATAACAATAATAACTTCCCATTTTTAAGGGCTGCCATCAATGACAGATAAGAATGTAATGACAGTTCAATTTTTTTTTTCACTTAATATGATAGTCAAAAAGAAAACTAAAATGGTGTAAAAGGATTATTAAATGTGATAATAGAAAATTATATATAGTAAATAATTTAGAGGAATAGAATACAAACAGTAAAAAATGCTAAAAATGATTATTATACAAATCATTTCAAAGAGCAGCAATTTATCGTCTTATTGCAAATATAACAGTTTATTTTATTCTGTTCTTCTTCAATCCAAGCTTTTTCCGGGTGTCAAAAAAATATAGAGTTATGGTGTACCACTGTAGAATGATTGTTGTTTGTTTTTCACATGGTTTGCTGTCACATTACCACTTGAGTGAACAGTGACAATTAGAGCATGAACACTGCACTCATTTACCAACTGTTTATTATTCAATTCAGAGTATAATTACTTTCATCCACTTTCTCACTGTTTCCTTTTTACGAAGGCCTACACAAATTGTGAGGTATATTTAAATCCTCTTGGTTTACTCAACATTATTGAAAATGACTTTGCTGTTTAGTTTTAAATATAAGAAACAAAACTGCGCTTTTCAAAAGTATGATTTTGCACTAACTTATACAATGCAAAATATTGATGAATTAACATTGCACCAAATATTTTTGTATAACATAATGTTGGTACCTCTACTTGCACATGGAACTGTGTCTTAACCCTGCAGTGAAAGCTCTCAATTCTTCTCCACATGCCCAGACACAAATCCATAGAATAGTAATGTTACATTAAAACTTCTTTGTTAATTTTTCTGAGTAGCCACCATCATGTGTGCTGCGTGTTCCCCGTTGTTTTATTCTCATTATACATGATGTAAATGAAAAATTTTTATTTTAAATATGCATTCTTATCCTGTTTTACAGTATAAGGCAAAACAAACAGCACTGAAATCTTATTTAATAGTGTTGGTACAGAATGTATTCAAAGTGTGCGCCATCATGTGCCACACATTGTTCATAACATTTCTGAAGATTATTATTGAACCCCTTGCTATAAAGGCAGGCCTCCACTGCCTCAACAATCAACATTCAATGCTTAACATAAACAACTTTAAAAAAAAAATGTAATGCAAAACATTTTGAGTCATACATGTAGTTGGAATTCCCATCAACACTCTATCTCCACTGTATTAACAAGTGTAAACACGTTGTGTTTGTTAATATCAATAATCACATGGATTCTGATTATGAAAATTTAGCATTTGTGTGCTTGGTGGGAGAGGTGCAAGAATAAGAAAAGAAAGTCAATAGTGAGCCCTTTTCTAAGCAATAGAAACAATGTAAATAGCATCTTGTCTTAACTGAAAGTTGAGGGTAGATTTGCCTTCAAGAATTTTATAAGAATATCAAAAAGAAAATTTGAATTTGTTGCTAACTATAATTTCACCAGCAATTGCAAAACAGGAGATGAGTTTCAGAGCAGCCATATCAGCTGAACCGAGATTAGGTCTAACCTCTTTCTATTTTTTTTCGTCATAAAAAATACAGGCATTCATACGTAAACATTCCCTTTTCTTGATTTTATTTCCATAGTGTTGTTTTAAGGATATATTCCAGATGACGGGTCTTGCATTTGCTGTATTGTCTTTACTTTTGTCCACTCCATTTTCTCGCTAGTAATCAATGAATGATATGCATGAACCAGTTATCTATGTTTTGTCTGGCCGAAGTTAGTTGGGTCTGCATGAAGTGAGCTGAATACATTTTGCATTCAACATGTTTTCCAATTTGGTTTATCCAAGACATGTTCACTCAACATGTTACGTAAAGGTGAGTCCACACTGTTCAACATATCAACATGCCTTCAACATGTTGTAACTGTGAACAACATTCTATCCACACCAGTTGACTTGTTGGGACAACAAAATCTCTCAACTAAAAGCAAAATGTACTCCAGTGATCAGGATTTGACTATTGCTATTTGTATCTGTGCTTGATATGTAATAAAAAGAAAAGTGAAGGTGATGAGACTCTTATCTTGTTAATCGGCACAGGAGTGGAAATATGTTGAGTGAGTTTAAAATTCAGAGCAGGTTTGACCTCAATTTCCTGAGAACAAGTCAAAGTGACTTCAACTTTGTTTTGAGGAAGGTTTCTAACCTATAATTCACAAAAAGGACACACATTTGAGAGCAGCCATTCCAGCTGCCAGACTTCAGCCTTTTTTGCAATTCTCTAGCAAAGTGAGGCTATTTTTTTTTCTTATGTTGTCTCTGGAACAACAATAAACTGCACATAGTTTGGTATAATTGTCCATCTTTTTTATTACATATATAACAATGTTCCATAATGGTAGCCTCAACAAAGATTTTATTAATGAAAGTGTCTTTTCGTTCGTCCATTCCATAACTTCACATGAAGCAAACAAAATCAAGGATATAAGCACAGAACGAGTCAACATGTAACTACCGAACACAATAGCATGAAGGAATTAGAAGTACACCGCTGCCATGTTTACAGTCTGGAAACTTCCGAACTTCACCTAATCACATACACAGAGAGTGATTTTCCATTAAAAGTGGAAGACATTCTAAAAGTGTCAAGCACAACTCTTTCGGTTAACATGTTAAGTCAATTCTGCAGTCGAAATCTGGCATGTTGCACTTGACAAGTTTTGTTAAATGTTAATCAGTGTGGACAGGGCTTAAGACTTGTTGGTCAATGGGACACTCGTTTACCACTGACATGTTTAGCTCAACATGTTTTATTGATACAGTACAGACCCGCCTTATGAACACAAAAAAAGGAGCACTGTACAGTGGTTTCTGTGTAAATGACTTCAGGCCATTGAAACCATAAAATATGAGCTGCTGGTTGATGTTGCTATGGCTTTCATCTAACAACCATCTGTTACAGAAGAAATCTGAATCCTCAAGGCTAACAACTCATCCCTTCCTGTTAGATGCTGAGTAATTTAAATGTGCCAAATAGATCTGTCACTCAAACCACGTGTCAATGATGTTCGTTGTGGACTACTCTTTGGAGATGTAGTCCCTGATTCTGTTTGTGGTGCTGGTTTCATTAACATAGGACTGCTCCCACATGACAGAAGTTGCCAATGAGAGCTAATATTGTTCTGGTATTTGGTACCTCCTTATCAAATCTCTTCTCGTATTGTTCTTTAAAGTGAAGCAAACTCGGTCCATTCTGACATCCTATGCTGTATGACCAGAAATAATGTTCCACAATAAACACCTTTCCTGTTGTGAGAAACATAATCACAGAAACCAATTATTCACAATGTATCAAACTAAATAAATGCTTCATTGCTATGGAAACTTGGACATAAATTCAACGAACAAGAGCCGGCAACCCAGGGGAAAAAACCTCCATGGGCCTTTCCATTAGGAGAGTACCTACTTTATATTCAACCCCCCCCCCCCACTTTCAACTCCAAAGGGGAAGGTTACTGAGGACCTCAGTGAACCAGCACACTGTCTACCAGCACTCCAAGTTGGTGCCGGAGGACATTGAGGCATCTCACAAACCTGACCTGGGTATCACAAACCACTGCCATGTCGAGTCCAACCCAATCCAAACACTCCCCTCCCCAAACTATGTATATGGAGGAATTTTTGTTACTTTTGATTTTCTGAAAAATGGCTCTTAACGATTTTGATTAAAATATATGTTTAAGATATTTACATGACAAACACACTATATATCTTTAAATTTTCTGTGAATAGTCTGTAAAGTCCTCTTCATTCTGAATTAGCTTTTTATAACTTGTAAATGGTAGGAGAAGGACAAGCACTTACCACAAAAAAAATGTAGATTTCCCAAACTTTTTGTAGCATTAACTATTTCTTAGGCATTATTTGTTTGAGTTTGAAATATTTTATATACTTTTTTCTACTGATAAGTCGCTACTCACATTTTTTCTCATGGTCATGAAGGAGAATGCAATTTCAAAGCCAACTTTTAACAATCCTTTTTAAAAAAGTTAGAATATTGCTTAAGCTTAGAGTATTGTTGTTAGATCAATGATTTTAGTGTTGTTTGTTTTGCCATATCTGTATTTAACTATTGCAGTGATACAAATGCACTTACCTGGCAGCTGCTCCTGGCTATTACTACTAATTTAGTTTTGCAATAGTAAATATATATCTGTTAGAGTTTCTTCAAATGGCTACCTATATATTAATGGGGTTATACTGTGTTAATTTTCTTCTGCTAAGTTTTTTAAGCATATTTTAGCAGCTTTTCTTGATTGTGCCTGTTACACAGAAGTTACATTACCACCGTTACATTCCAAGAACATGTACCTCATACAAGAATAATATTGCAAGTTGTATTGTATTAAAAATGACATAGTAGCCAATATTGCATCTTGTTTTCCTAATGCTTAAAATTTAATAATCAAATTAGTTTATTGACTGCAGCACCAAATACTTCAAAGTACATGATCTTAAAAATGAAGGCTAACATTTCAGAAAGGTAAAATCAAAATTTGAAATATATTTATTAAAACATACATTTAGTTTGTTCCAAGCAAGAATATAGTAAATACACATACAAGCATATTTGTTATAGCTGTAATAGAACTGTTTGCAGGAATAGTACCCTTACTTGTCTGTTATATCTTAATGTACTTGTATAGTTTGTTGAACAACACAAAGTTGGTACCTGGAAGATATGGGTAAGTATTGAGAGTTAATTGTTAAGCTGTATTAGTCTTCCTTTTCTGCAGGATGTAGTAAATGTTACTTCACATGAGAAGTTTTGTTGACCTACTGTCTAATTTGCTAAACATTGCTTGTAATTTTAATGTTGGTATTTTTAAGAATTGCTTGGAAGCCATATGCATTGTTTAGATCAGTGAGTGACTTTGCTGAGCAATGAAAGAGTCACCTTGTTACCTAACTGGCAAAAATTGCCCAAAAATGACATTTTCTGTTTTCTCAGAAACGATTGAAGATAGCTAAATTAAATTTTAGGATCATAAAAACAAGCTGTAAGTTAGTAGCAGCTCATGAGTAGACAGCCCTGATAGTTATAATTTTGAATAAATTGATACAACTGCAGCTACTCCTAACAACAGCAATGATGTATAAGTTGTCTGACGAAACAAAGGATTATTTTCTGGATGTTTCTTGTTGTGTACATAATTAAGTACATTGTTTTAGGGCAAGAAGGAAGTAATGTGTAAATTAAATTGTAGTTGAGAGTATTTATGGTATGGAAGAAGTTTCTGGCTTGTGTGCATTACCTACTTCTGCCTTAGTGCTACCATCTAGTGGCATTAACGTGAAATTGTAGTGATAGTATGAAAACAGTGTGGGAGTAGCTTTGTGCACGACCCGTATGTATTTGGCCCATAACGTAATTACGTCACATGTACAGAAGCTCCTTAAAACGTGCACAAGTTAAGATGTGCTAGCAACTCTGTTGCCACATTTCTTCAAGTTTAGAAGAGTAATGCGGCAGATTTAAATGCAGTAGAGTTTAAATTACTGCACATACGTTATGTTTAATAGCATTTAAAGAAAAAATAGCCAATAAATCTGCAAGGGTCGAAAGTTAGGATATTTACCTGCTCTTATACAGCAGCCACCACTGCTCTAAGTGCTGTTGTGGATCTAGTTCGGTGTTAATAACACGGTTGGTTACTTTTTAACAAAATAATTGCTGATGAATTTTAAACAAAAGATGATATAAATGAGATAATAATCCTATCTTTCTTAACCCCTTCACCAATATGAACATGATATGTGCAGTACTTTTAAATACTGCTAAATAACTGGAAGCTACTTGGCTCTGACATTAGGATTTATGGTCATACAGCCTAAGGCATGATAAGAGTAGTTAACCTATCAAAACCTAGGATCGAATCCTAGTAAAATGCATGTTCTGTATTCAACAGTAAAGGATGGGAATGGCCCATCTAAAGTAAGCGGTGTAATGGCATGGTTGAATGCAGATATATGCATTTTACCCTTTTATTATGTTAAAAAAAGACCTCAGTCACAATATTACATAGTTAATGAGATCAGACAATGCTGCAGCTATCATGTGTTTGGACGGCCCAGTGGTTTAATGCATTGTGATATGATATTGTTACATGTTGGGGTGAAGCCCAAAAGATTACCAGAAAATGATTAAATTTAGATCACCCCAACATGCACATGAGGGGGGGGCGTAACTCGCTGGCAGCAAAAAGTATGGGACCTTGGTGTGTACATTAAAGGGGAAGCCATGGGTTTTATGTTACACTGAAGGATTACATAACATACATTATCTTCACATACCTGGGATTTATTTGCAAAACGTTTGGCGACTGTACATAATTAAAAGGAAACAGGGTGCCACTAGACCGTAGACCAGCCACACACACACACACACACACACACACGTCTGGCTCCAACGACCACTTCCACTGGAGTGACGCTATCTTACCCCCATCAATTCAAACAGATCTTTCCCTTTGGCATTGTCTGCACCAAAAGGTAAGACCGTTAATCTGAAATATAACTAAGGAGACACAATAATGCTACGTCTGGTAGCAACAATACAACACAACAATGCATCTGGTAATGACAATAAAATTAATAATGTGCCACAATATGGTCATGTAATATGGTAAGAGATTCACACCCCAAAGTAACAAAATATTTTTTTAGTTTATTTTTATTCCTGTTCCAAGATGACAACTTTTAACACCTCCCCTCACCTCATTGGGTATCCTTGAAGGGATACAAACTTATATAAAAATAGATCAGTGAACTAAGTATCTGTATCCTTTAAAAATGTCACTCTGATATCTTAAATAGTTTCTGATGTAATGGATCATGAAGTTAATACGTTTAACATTGATGGAATAGGACTTTTAATCTTCCATTAAGATTGTTTTTAAGTGCCTTAAAACTTGTTTATTTTCCCACTAGCTGGCTTACTTGACATTGCACAACTGGCTTTTTAAACCTCAATTAATTTGATGTGTATTCTTTATGAAACTGTAGTACAATGATTTAGAAGAGTTTTGGTGAAACATCCCCTATGCTCCTTATAATTGTAATCTTGTAAAGCCCCATGGTATTCCTAATGAGTGATGAAAAATCTCCATATTCATAGAAATGGGTATGAAATATTAGTGGATGTTATATTTGTGACTTCCTTAGCATGTAAGGTGGTGAAACAATTATCAGTATGATCAATATTTGTATCATATTTTTGGCCCCATAGTTATTTAATAACATAAAAGCTACACAGTTTTTAATTATACAGAAACCCTGACATCATCTACATTCGGTGAAATTGGTCAATATGAAGATTCTGCACCCCAAACTACCAAATTAAACATCTTGGGGCGCAACTCGCTGGCAGCAAAAAGCCCGGGACCTTGGTGTGTAGATTAAAGGGGAAGGCGTGGGTTTTATGTTACACTGAAGGATTATATAACATACATTATCTTACGTTGATATTGTAATGAAAAGAAGCTAGAAACAGTGATGTGTATTGAATTTATTTAAAGGTCAGTCAGAATTGTTACACTAACATCACTTAAGTTTACTCACTTAACATGTTTCGGGAAACCGTTGTTCCCATCCTCAGAAGGTTAACTCGACTGAAGATACATTATCTTCTTATACCTGGGATTTATTCACAAAACATTTGGCGACTCTACATAATTAAAAGGAAACAGGGTGAAGGGAGATGCCACTAGACCGTAGACCAGCCACACACATGTCTGGCTCCAACGACAACTTCCACTGGAGTGATGCTATCTTACCCGCATCAACCGTGTCCAGCCAAAGGCAGAAAGGGTTGACATCATACTAGACAGTTTCAAACAGATCTTTCCCTTTGGCATTGTCCGCACCAAAAGGCAAGACCGTTAAGCCGAAATATAACTAAGGAGACACAATAATGCTACGACTGGTAGCAACAATACAACACAACAATGCATCTGGTAATGACAATAAAATTAATAATACGCCACAATATGGTCATGTAATATGGTCAGGGATTCACACCCCAAAGTAACAAAATATTTTTTTTATCATCCGGTGTGTAACCATTGGAAAAAATCTCATTTGTTACATTCACATGACTTTCTCTACCCTCTAGCACTTATTAGTGTGTATACAAATTATTCTTATGAAATTTCATTTTCCTATCTTCTTCATTTTAATTAAGATAAAACTTCCCGGAAATAGCTGCATTACACATTTCATTACAGATATAAAGAGAGAATAGTGATAGTCAAATGTTTAAGAACTGGATGCTATGTACTGGCCCTAAAACTTCCATACTCTTTGCATGCAATCGAGATACAACTGAATATCGAAAGGACTTATAAGTATTGAATAGCTCGAACCATTAATAACAGATATCTTGGAAATGGCCGATGCAACAAAACAAGTTATTTGAAATAAATTGTGTGTTTTAAAGAGGTCTACATTTTTGTGTAGTACGTTTTGGTCTATCACTTCTGAATGAAGAGGGCTTCACAGGTTATTCTCAGAAAATTCAAGATAAACATTTTAATTGTAATGTTAATATCTTTAATATATTATATTTTAATCAAAATCCTTACAACCATTGTTTAGAAAATAAAAAGTTTCGAAAAATCTTCTATTTAAAGAGTAGTCTGAAGTGGGGGGGATTTTCTTGAAAATCTTTGCATTGCATCTTTGGAAGATACTGAACCTAAATACCAAATTTTGGTATTTATCCGACTTTTCGTTTGTGAGTTATCCTTTTCACAGACACACCTTTTTCTAAAAATGCTTTTTTTATTTGGTGTACCTCAAAACATATTTGTGGTAAAATCTCAGTATTGAATTTTTGGGTAGAATGCAATATCTACTATGTATGTGTAAAGAAAGTGAAAAACAATCTTTTCAGTTGTTAATTATAAAATTTATTTCAGCACTTTCTTTTCTTTTATGTAATTATTTAGCAAATACTGGTAATGAATTTGATTACGACAAACAGTTATTTTTGAGTAATGGTTATAACTGTCACAGTTACATTATATTAACAGTTATCGGTAATGATTAGCTCGTCTCAATATGAATGATGTCGATACAGACTTATTTTGTTATTTGATACAGTCTAAACAGAAGTTTCTCTAGCTGTGTCAACATGAACTGCTTTTCATGCCTTTACTTATTTTGCAGTTCTAGATCATACTAAAAGTTTGGATTGGCGTAGCTTGATACTGTGTTCTGGGTATACTAGATTTTAAAAATTGAATTTATACATTAGTGTTTCATAAGATAGTGTGAATTCTCTAATACGATTCGATTATTGTTGTTGTTGGTTTAGTAGTCATTACCATTACTATCAATTGCCGAAATTGGCTGAACATATATTTTAAACTAAACTAGATTATACAAATATAGCGTTAGGTGTAACTTTATAAAATGCCTGCAAACCACTGTATGATTGTAAATCATGAACACAGTGTGGGTACCCAGATTTTCTTGTATATAAGCTACAGTCGGCGATTTTTATTACAAGCTTTTCTTTCGATGTTTTCCATATTTGGTATTCCTTCAACACTCCATTCCTTTTCACTGCCAAAAGGCAAACATATGAAGCAACACACTTTGTTATGAATATAACTGCCAGTTAACCAATTACATTTACTGTACCAGGATGTTTGAAATGTCTGTTTTTAGTTTTTTTCCTGGAAGACAATGCCAAGCTTAGGAATTGGTCTTTTGCCTTTAAGTTCACACTTTTTCTCATAAGATATAGTCGAAAATGAGTTTTTAATAAGTAATCCACCAATTCAATGGAATTGTCCATATTTCTAAAATCATAAATAAAACACGCACAATGAAAACAATGCACAGGTTTACATGAAATTAAATTTACTGCATTGCACGGTTGCATGCACATAATGCTGGTTCAGCAATAACTGAGGAATGAAATGTTTATGTTACACTGTCTTGCCCTACCCTTGTCTCCAACCCCTATTGTCCTGTTTTCAGACCTTTGAGAGAGCAGGTACACAGAGACTAAACACCTCATTAAACGTGTTAAGTCTCTGCTGCTGCCTTTGTGCCCTTAATGCACAACAAAATATAGGCATGTCTTCCTACAACGAGAGGTCCTAAATTTAGTGACAAAAGCTGTATAAGTCCACTTTTGATGAGACTTGCACTCACTCAGCCATCCAGTCTCTAACTCTACTTTGCTGCCGCATCATGAGATTTTGAAACTGCCTAAGTACACAGCACTACAATCTGACACTTAGCAGTAGGGGTTGGGGCGTTGGG
This sequence comes from Deroplatys truncata, assembly GCA_030765065.1. Lineage (NCBI taxonomy): Eukaryota > Metazoa > Arthropoda > Insecta > Mantodea > Mantidae > Deroplatys > Deroplatys truncata. The sequence continues at coordinate 202,870,316 of CM060980.1, read as the reverse complement.
GTAAGCAGCGGTGAAGGTGATTGTATTAATTAGTTTTTCATCACTTGTTTGTGGCTGTCTTTATTTATATGTTTAAAAATTGGCTTAGTTTCTTGGCAATTTATTTAGGTAGACTCTTACGCTATGCCACTGATGTGAACTGAGCTATATGGGATCCTAAATATAAGCATCATGTGATGCAGACATAGTAAAGGAAATTACAGCACTATTGCCAACATCAACATGACTAAAATTGAGCAATTAATAACTTAAATATTCTCTTAGGACATTAGATAAAACATGATAGAGACATTTTGAAAGGCAATGTTGCTAGAGAAGAGAAACATTAATAATGAAACACACATTATTGTCTAACATACAAAAGATGGCACATAATCTCAGTTGGTTACATATATGTAGCAAAGCAGGTATTTTTATTGCCAGATGGTATATCCACAATGCAACTCACATTCTCTTGTGGAGCAGATTGACACTGCGTAACGAGTTGAGGTAACTAGTTCCCAACAAGTGATACCGATGCACATGCAATGGAAGATGTCACCTCGTCTCAGTAACCATTATTGGGTGACTAGTCACTGTCTGTTTCCATTACTTCTATAACTCTTACATTAAGGAACAGTTACAATGTAATCATTATGTTATTTTATAACATACAGAGGACATACAACAGAACTTTGGTTATTAAAAGATTTTGACATAACTATCGCATACAATTATCATACTGTTATAAGTAGGGCCCGGATTTTTAGGTGGAATAAACCTTCATTTTAGGTTTCTTATATGCTTTAAATAGGTTCTTTTTAGGTTTTTCTTGATTAAAATAGTTCTTTGTTTTTTATGTTTTGCTTTGTGGATCAATACAGGTATCAATAATTTAGCTTTCCTGCTACTTAGTTGTAAGATTTATTTTTTTGGCATGGCAGTAGATACATACATTCTCAAATATTCTGGCGTAAACGATTTCCTATTATCACGTAACACATTCTTGTATGAAGAAAAGGTTCTTTCAATGGAACATGACATCATTGGAGGTGCAGAACATAGATGCCAGTGCAGCAGACTCTAGGGATAGTTCTCCTGTATACTTTTCTCCCTGCAGTACTGAATTGATGATTTTCATATCTTCAAAACCAGGATTTGGTTGAAGAATCTTCTTCTGCAACTTCGAAGAACATGCCACTCCTACTGGTCCAGGTATTTCTTTACTGGAAACATTGCCAATGATATCTAAAGCATCTTACAGTAGCAAAGTTGTACTTTCCAACCGGAGAGTAGCATCTAATATAAAACAAAAATGCGTCTTAATGTATGCAAGGGAAGCAGTAAGAGTGGAGCACTTGAGTGATTTCTTAGCCTTGGCAATTCAGGAGTTTCTGTTTCATCCAATTCATTGACAACATTTTTAACGTCTTTCAAGTGCTCGGCATAGTAAATGGCAACTATGTTGATGTTTGTAATAAAATTACAAGAGAGGGCTTTGCATGGGAGGGGTGGTGAGGTTAAAAGGCATAGGAGAAGGAGAAATTGAAGGCAAATGCCCATTATGTAATAGCAAATTTAACAATTACTGACATTTAATGTTAGAATGTGAAGGAACAATGAATATGAGGAAAAAATTACAAAGAAACAATTGGTCTAGATTACCAAATGAAATTATAGGTGAAAGGTTGTTAAGAGTTAAATCCAAGGAAAGTTTATTTGAAATAGGAAAATATTTAGGTGTAGTGAGAAATAAATGGTTGAAAAAAATTAGAAATAGGGAATAGAAAAAAAATGTAGATTGTTGAATCATAAATTAAATAGGACCCAATGACTCAACAACCATGGTGTTGGATGTTTGTGGGCCCTTAGTAATGTAGCAACTTAGTGAAAAAGATATGTAAAGGGTAATGTGTAGAGATAAAATTATGTATTATAGAACTTATATGAGAATTAATTTATGTAACTAACGAAGTGAAATAAAATATCTCTCTATCTAGTAAATGGCAGCAGACAGCCAAGTATGCTCCTCCTGACCTTCTGTTAGCTACATACAGGTGTCACATGTGCTACGTTTAACTGTAGTAATTTCAACTATCTACTGGCTGTAAGTGGTGAAAATAATTTTACAATAAGTTTCAATCCGAAAATAACATTCTTCATTTTGAAAAAGGTAAAAACAGCTATTTAGGTTATTTTACGTGTCAACGCCTCATTTAGGTTTTTTTTAGGTGTAATGAAATTTGCATATTCTTCTCCAGGAAGTGTGAAACGAGTATATATCTTGAAATGTGTTAATTAAATAGCGAGGAAAACTATAGGTTAAAACCTAAAAATCCTGGCCCTAGTTATAAGTAGATCTGATAGTATTTTGTTTTGCTGTCTTCTGTTTTCTTATTTCCTAAATTGTGATCATCTATATATATTGCTTGGAATGAAATATCTATAGCTTCCGCCTCTCTCTGCTGTGTGTCTAGTAGGTTGAGGTAGAGTATTGCACATTTTCCTAAAATTTGATACCAAGATTTTACCAGAAATACATATTTTGAGGTTCCCTGAATAAATAAATAAATTGTTTTTATCAAAATATGCATGTGTGAGAGACTGTGTGTGTATATCTATAAACACCATAACTCAAAGGTGTATAAGTACCAAACTTTGTGTTAAAGTTCAATATCTTCCAAAGATGCGACACAAAGATTTTCAAGAAAATTCCAACACCCCAAAATATGCTCTACATGGAAACATTTTTCAATTGTTTTATTTGCTTGAAAACTAACTGTTAATGATTTAGATTACATTACCACGTATAATTTTTGTATAACTGCTAAACCATTAGAGACAAACAAAAAGTGTTCATAGGCTTTAATACACATAATTTATTTCAAATAACCTTTTTTGTGACATCAGCCATTTCTGAGATACCTGTTATTATTGATTTGAATTTTTCAGTACTTTGTCATTAAAGTGCTGTTCCTACTCACTTGTTTCTCCTGCTGTTATGGAATGAGTATGAAAGTTCAAGGTCAGCAAATAGCATCCTGCTTTTAAACATCTGACTATCAATTTGATTTTCTGAGTCCCTCTTGTGCCTACAATGAAATGTGTAATGCAAAGGTTTATCTTGATTAATATGAATTAGATAGGAAAATAAGTTCTTGTAAGAATATTTTCCTGTCTCTGTGGTACGGGGGTAGTGTTCACTGCCTCATATTCAAGAGATCTCAAGTTCAAATCTCGGTTAGGGTGAGTTACCCGGAGAAGGCTTTTTTTCTGAGGAGTTTTCCCGTATCCTGCGAAGTAGTAATTTTGTTGTAGAGTTATTTGCACCACGCTTTTGGGCGTCAATTTGAAGAAGTTGTATTGTTTTTCGACTGTTGGGGAGCCGAACTTGAAGTAGTTGCAACCACACCTACGGTACCTGGTAGCCTTTGCCCCAAAAATTTAAAAATATTAACTTTGTAATTTGACTGTTTCTTTAAATATTATATATTTATGTTTGCCTCGACTGCATCAGTATTATTGTTAGAGACATGGATTTCTTTGCAGGGAGTAGTGCAGCTAAGAATGTAGGCTTATACGGATTATAATTTTTACTTCACTACATTTATTAATCCTTGACACAATTTTAATAACACTTCACTGATATAGAGAGCTGTGAGATTCTTTTATTGATTACTTGCACTTTTTAACACGTAAACTATTTTTGTCTCAACTGAATACATATTAAACTTCTCGAGGACGCATTTCATGTCTGGTTAGGAACACTGTCTGCAAGCAACTGAACTCTAAATTTGTAAATTTTGCTATATTTCAGTTTCTGATTGCCTAATCCTAGTCCAATAGAATACCTTCATTTAACTAAAGCTTTTTCTGGTTGTTGATGGGCTATTTTTAAACTGTCTCAAAATTTACATCATTGCTTCCAAGAATCACAACTAGTATTGTTAAACTTTCAAATTCATTATTGCCTCAAGGTTACCTCATTGTTAGCAACCTTTAACTTATTATTCTCACAGCTCCTACATTATTAAATTACGTAATACATTCACATAACATTATTGAACATGTATACAATAATATAAACATATACAATGACTGTAATATACACTTTTTATATATTGTTACATACACATACTGCTTCAAGGCGGGCTGTTATTGAATTTACATATTATATAATTAGACTGAAATTATTTAAGTGTTAAAAATACTTTCTCACCTGAGAAGGCAAATGTTAGGAAGCTTTAAGCTTTGTGAACTCCAGACTCATTAGAGCATTATTTCGCCCATCTCATTCATCTAATATGACCTACCCAGTTAAGGGATGTTAAACTAAAAAAAAAGTAACAAAAAAATTGTTATAACTTCTTAAACGTTCATACTATCAAATGTTGTGCTTAACAAAACTCATCAGTAGGGCTAGGATTTTTATGATAGGGCATATATTTTTTGGTAGGACTGACATGCTCCTTAAATACAAATAAATGCTTCTTATGAAACAGCGAAATGAATTAACCTAATTTGTTAAGTCATATTTTTGCATATATGGCTATTTCTCTCTGATAGAGCATATTTTAGTAAGTAAATGGTCATATTCGTCATATTTTCACTCTTTCAAGAAGAAAAGAACTTTCTCATGCAATTTATTTATTCCGTGTTACATTTCCCAGAATTGCGCACCTCATTTTGTTTCCTGCAAAATGGCAAGTATCTACATTCCTTCCCTGTTTCCTTTGAATTCACAATATGGACTTCACCCTTACGCATCAGTGAGTTTGTGTAAGCTATTGTTACTCTATGAACAGGTATCTGATTAAGTCATTCTGGACCCTGGACTGCAGATAAGTGTCTAATTCACTCATTGTGTTATTCAGTCTTATTGAAGTCGTAAGCGTGTGCAGTACAGTTCAGAAAAAATGCCTAAAGTGAAGCAAAATGTTCAAGTAAAACTAAAAAAGTTTGTGTCTCAATATGGTGAGAAAGTATTTTCAAGTGATGGTAAAATACTCTATTGTAAACTGTGCGACGTAAGAGTAACTGCGGAGAAGTCATTTAATGTTCAGCAGCATGTGGCAACACAAACATGGAGTACAACGGATTGAAAATGAAAAAACACTACAGCAAATGCTCCTAGGGGAATCCCGCCAGTCTTATTCACCATTCTGTGAAGAACTTTGTACAGCTTTCCTTTGTGCTGATATTCCCTTAAGTAAACTAAACCATCCAAAATTTCGTGAATTCTTAGAAAAATACACAGGCAAAACTCTTCCTGATTCTTCCACATTAAGAAAGAACTTTGTCAGCCGAAGCTACGAAAAAACAATACAACAAATCAGACAACAGCTCGTAAATAAAAACATTTGGGTATCAATTGATGAAACTACAGACTCTATGGGAAGATATATTGCAAATGTCATTGTGGGAACTTTGAAAGAAGATGGTCCAGGCGAAAAGTTTCTAATAAACTGTGAAGATTTAGAAAAAGTAAATTTTTCCACCATTTCTAAGTTCTTCGACAGATCTATGGGTGCCATATGGCCCGAAGGTGTTAAGCATGACAATGTACTTCTCTTTGTAACGGATGCTGCACCTTATATGGTGAAAGCTGCCGATTCTCTAAAAGCGTTGTACAGTAAAATGGTGCATGTGACTTGTTTAGCTCACGCCTTGCACCAAGTTGCAGAGGAGATTCGTAGTAAATTCAGTGACGTTGACAAATTTATTGGATGTGTCAAAAAGATATTTTTGAAAGCCCCTTCACGTGTTGTAGCATTTAAGTTGTTAGCTCCAGACATTCCCTTGTCACCATCTCCCATTTTGACAAGATGGGGTCCTGGGTTGATGCCTGCAACTATTACTGCCAGAACTTCAACGTTGTGAAAAGCATCATTGATTCATTCGATAGCAGTGAAGCTACTTCAATTGGACTAGCTCAAGAATTAATGTCTGATGGTGAAATTTCAGGCAAACTTTCATACATAAAATCAAATTTTGGATTTATTCCAGCAGTCATAACTGCTTTGGAGGGATCAGAAGTGCCACTGGTGAAGCAGATAGAGCGAATGAAAAAAGTTGTGAACAAATTAGAGGGTGTTTGTGGTAAAGTGGGAAAAGAAGTGTCAAAGAAAATGAAAAAGGTGTTAGAAAAAATCGAAGGGTATCATACACTGTGTTCCATTTCAACGATTTTATTGGATGAAAAGTTCTCTCTTAATCATTCAGATTTAGATTCAAATGATATTGTTCATTTTAAGTATGCTCCTCTTGTGTCAGCTGAAGTAGAAAGGAGCTTTTCGAAGTACAAGGCTTTGTTGGCTGACAATAGGAAATCTTTTTCATTTGAAAATTTGCACAAGGTCTTCATTGTGTATTGCAACTCAGAGCTTATATGAAGTTGAATGAGGATGTAAAAAGCACATAGGTTCCTATAATGTTAATAAAAATCATACTGGAATGTCAAATTGCATAGTTTAGCTTGCTTCTCATGTGCATTTTATTCTCAAATAAATAGTTCATTATCAAAATTGACTTACTAATGTATTTTACAGTAGAAATTTTACCTCATTTTAATATTGTTAGGTCATATTTATTATGTTATTGTGCATATTTTGGTAAATGTTTGGTCATAACAGCATATTCTTTTGTGCATATTATGGTGATTTTTAGGTCATAAATATCCTAGCCCTACTCATCAGAAACATTGTGCTTTTGTTATATAGCATTTTTCAACAAAATGTGTCATATTTTGACTCCCACACCACAGAGGTGGGCTTGGTATACTTACAATTGTATTGCAAGCGTGAGAGGCACAAGTTTGTGTACTGCTTTCAGATTTATTCAATTGAAATGAGATTTCTTTACATGAAATAAAATATACAAGCTAAACTTTATCCATAAGTATAAGCAGGGCTACTACTATCTATACATACCATTTTAACATAAAGTTTTGGTAAGTTAATCACTATTTACTTGCTATTTTGTATTCTTCTAGTGCATAGAAGGCATTCTTGACAAGATAAGGCTTAATTTCTTGTATTTAATCCAATGAGGTAAATCATGTATAAATCGTTTGCATTGCTTTCAATACATTTAGTCTCTAGTGAAGCTCTTAATCTGTTTCTGAAATAATTTTTCTTTGGTTGAGTTTATGAATATTCATACTTTTTCTTCTTTATGGTTTTTTTACAACATGATTAAGACATTCATATATGTAACAAGGTTGTGTTAGAATATTCATATTTTTAAAAGCAATTAATTTTGCACATATTTCACCTTTTGGATTCTTAAACAATTCTTATTGCTCTCATGTATTTTCTTCACTGCTGATTCCCATAAAATAAGCCTATAATATATTTGTGCTGTGCAATCTTCATGATTTATGTCAATTGTTTTTTTCTTGCATTTCAAATTATTATCTATGACTAGCTCTAAAAAGTTTGTTTGCATAATTTGCGGAATCTGATCATATGTAAGTTACACAGAGAGGAGAGAAAGGGATCAGGAAGTGGAGGAGGAGAGAGTGAGAAAGAGGAAGGTAATAGAGATGTTAGGAGAGCAAAAGAGAGTAGGTGGGAAGGGAGAGAGAGAGAGACCAAGAAAATTTTTTGCATTAGATGCAAGTAGAGCTGCTGGTTCTCCTAGGAGATATTAAACTGCTCATATCTGTCTATTGATTTCTTTATGTTAATTAGACAAAACAGTTTTACAAAATAATATTGATCCTAGTATCAAACTTTAAAACAGACGATAATATAGAAATGTGCTACTAAATAAAAGCTGTTAAGATACTGGGAACACAGTATCCATGTTTATTATCGGTTTTTTAAAACTTTATTTTTGCCAAAAATACATTTTGTTATAAGGGCAAACCCAAATCAAACTTATAAAATTATTTATAATTTTCATAACTAAAAACAAATAACAAAGGAATGCTAAAGACCTTGAGAAAGATGTGTATAAAATTTCGTATCTCTATGCAAGAGTTGGCTCATTAATAACAAAGGAATGTCCATGAAAAAACAAGTGGAGAAAGATTTGACCTCCTTGAACATGTAAGAGAATGCAAGCATTTAAAAACAGCCACCAGTACAGCTGGAATGCTGCATGGCCATAAAAGTTCTCAGAATTACTTTTTATAATGTGAAGTAATGTTTCTCCCACCGAAATTCAACCAGATTCATCAGTTCTTTCCATTAACTGTAAGTGTGGATCAATTTTGTTTATAAATAAACAACGGCATTTGATGCCCTTGTTAATGTATGTATATTAATGAAGTAGTTGTGTAAACTTTGGTTTATGGTTTATTTTTAATATGGACGTATATAACTGGACTGGAATGTTATATAACCAGAAACAAGTTTTATTGAAAACAAGGTGTACAAGCAAGAAAATAAACAAAGGATGCAGCATACAGCGGTGAAATAAATTCAGTACATGATTTGTTTTCGGAAAGATCCGAAATGAGGATTGCGTATAAGGTTATAAATAATACGCAATGGGTTTAATTTTCACATTGAACAAATATACGATATTTTGCTGCGCACTTTTTGAATGCCCTGTAACCCGGCTTTCATGGCCACTTGAACGTGTGGTCTGCTCCGCTGAATCTCATTGGCCGAGCGTCCATGACATCTCCCTTTGCCCCTCCAAAACCTGTCTGTGGTGGGCATTATACACGCTGTAAAAACTCGTGTTGGTGAAGCTTTGACGGTCTTTCCGGCCCGTGCATTGTCGAGTTAACATAGTGGTGATACTGATATAATTGTTCCACGTGTATATCGCCATGGCCGATTATTTAATTTGCGGTGGTACTGGTTATGTTCCCGAAGACGGTTTAACAGGTGCTCAGCTTTTTGCAAACGGCGACGGTTTAACCTACAATGATTTTATCATTCTGCCGGGATTTATTGATTTCACAGCCGATGAAGTGGATCTCACCTCGGCACTTACAAAGAAAATAACACTGAAAGCTCCGTTGGTGTCCTCGCCGATGGATACCGTTACTGAATCTGATATGGCAATTGCAATGGCATTATGTGGAGGTATAGGTATGATTCATCATAACTGCACGCCGGAATATCAAGCCAACGAAGTCCATAAAGTGAAGAAGTACAAGCAGGGTTTCATACGCGATCCTGTGGTGCTAAGCCCCAAGCACACCGTGGGAGACGTCTTCCAGGTAAAAAGGGAACATGGTTTTTGTGGGATCCCGATAACTGATAACGGGAAGCTAGGTGGCAAGTTGGCAGGTATCGTCACTTCTAGAGATATCGATTTTTTGGACGAGGCTAAAGACAGCGGCCTGAAGCTTGAAAGTGTCATGACCAAGTTTGAAGATTTGATTACTGCTTCATCAAACGTGACACTCCAGGAGGCCAACAGCATTCTAGAGAAATCCAAAAAAGGGAAGCTGCCGATAGTAAACGATCAGGGTGAGTTGGTAGCACTGATAGCTCGTACAGACCTACAGAAGGCTAGAAGTTATCCTATAGCTTCCAAGGATGAGAACAAGCAACTTCTTGTTGGGGCTGCTATTGGGACCAGGGAAGAAGATAAACACAGACTTCAGCTGCTGTATCAAGCTGGGGTCGATGTCGTACTTCTTGATTCATCCCAGGGAAACTCTGTGTATCAGATCGACATGATACGATACATCAAACAAACCTATCCTGACCTGCAAGTGATTGGGGGCAACGTGGTCACTGCTGCGCAGGCCAAGAATCTGATAGATGCAGGAGTGGATGCCCTGCGCGTTGGAATGGGGAGCGGTTCCATTTGCATAACCCAGGAAGTGATGGCGGTGGGTCGTCCACAGGGAACAGCAGTATATCGAGTAGCAGAGTATGCTCGTCGCTTTGGAGTCCCAGTGATAGCGGACGGAGGAATCCAGTCTGTGGGTCATGTGCTGAAAGCCCTGTCCCTTGGTGCATCAACTGTCATGATGGGTTCCCTGGTGGCTGGTACCTCAGAGGCTCCAGGAGAGTATTTCTTCTGTGATGGCGTGAGGGTGAAGAAGTACCGTGGAATGGGGAGTCTGGAAGCCATGTCTCGCAAGGATGCCAAGGGATCAGCAATGAACCGGTATTTCCACAACGAGACAGACAAAATGAAGGTGGCGCAGGGAGTCAGTGGCTCTATTGTGGACAAGGGATCTGTTCTCCGGTTCTTGCCATATCTGCAGTGTGGTCTGCGGCATGGCTGTCAGGACATTGGCGCTCGTAATCTTTCAATGCTGCGCTCTATGATGTACTCTGGAGAACTGAAATTTGAGCGTAGGACCCAGTCAGCTCAGATTGAGGGCAATGTTCATGGTTTGTTTTCTTATGATAAAAGATTATTTTGAATGTTTTATTTGAAAATAATTTGTCCTGCAGTAACTGTGGGGTAATTCAAAAGTATTGACCGTTGCAAATAATTTGCAATTATATTTTTTAACTGGAGCATAAATTCTAACACTGGTCATAATTTTATTTGTAACTTATTGGTTTTAACATGGTATTTAGGACCTCAGCTGTTCAGTTGACAGTTGTGACAAGAGAACTGATATAAACTCAATTGAATACTCAAAACGTACTGGGACCAGTACTTAAACTTAAAAACTGCAGCATTAAGATTAACAGGTTTTATAAGTTACAGCTAATGTATTTTATGCATGAATTTGGATTTGTGGATGGAAATGACTGTCCAAAAATATTTGTCTATTGGTCTGATTTATTAACTTCATGACTTGACATTTTGAGCCAATGAGCGTAGAGTCGTGCCTCTTATTGGAGATAATAAGATCAGAGGGCTTAGTTCCATACTTACCGTATAGTTAATGTAATAAAAAAAGGGTAAAACTAGCGTATTTACCTTCTTGTTAAAATGGTAAATAATATGAGGAATGAATTGTGTGTATAATCGCCGTAGTATAACTCGTCCCTTGAAAGCTCATTGAAAATCACTGCAGCTATGTGCGAGACAGCCAATCACCACTGTTACTGCCCAACATCCCTTCAACCCCTCCACTTATTACCTCCAGCATAACATAGCACTTCCACAGATTTATTTATGCTGATTTATATTTATACATTAGTAGTGTTGCAGTATAAATGTTAATTTATGTCTTCTTTCATTAACAGTGTGAGAAAGACGATATATTTTGCCGTGTACACTAATGAATCAACTGTTAGCATTGTCAACTGATCGCGCCAGGTAACATTTCGCCCAACCATTCCGCTCTGTGCAAAATGTTGCAACGTAGCTTCAATCATGCCACGTGGTGGCTGAGATGTCTCAAGGGGCAAGTTATAATACAATGATTATAAGAGTGGCTTTAGAAGTAATTGTGAATATTGAACTGCTGTAACCCACCGACCCTCCCTGTTTAAGACATTTTCTCTTATAGCAAAATCATTGCAAAATGTCAACAAAATACTCCATTTTGTGGGTAAGGTGCTTTTAGGTGGTCTTCAACAGCGATGGAAGTGATGTCTTATATGTCCTACAGATGTCACTCTGTCATTCTCTAGCTCTAATGCAATGCTGGCAACATATGAATAACTAATGCCGCCAAAGCCGGTAAGATACTCAGCCTCAAGGCTAGCCGAGGGATTGAGGGCCTTCAGCCTCAAAGGGTAGCCGAGGGATGCTCTTTAGGAGAGGAGTGTAGCAGGCCGTAACTGCGAAGCGGCAGCAGGACGTAGCCGAGGGATCTGCACATCTAAAACTCGAATGATTCGCGTTTGCAGAAATTCCTTATTTCACGGATTTCAGCATCTGTTTTAGCGGGAAGATGGCTACGTTTGTTGTGTTCATATTGCAATTTTCCTATAAAAGTAAAACACCTAAAAGGGTTGGGCAGGTGGGCACCAGGTATTGACAAGATCACATCTACTTATAAATTCACTCTTAAGGTAATTTACTCTATTCCTTCTTGCTTTTTTCAATGAAGACCTTCTAAAAGCATTATAGCCCATTTTGTTAATACTGTGCTTACACAAAAGAAACTGCCAACCCAACCATATTAGTGTAATCTGCGAGGATAGAAATGTTTTACTGCTTCTAAATACATGCGTTAAGAATCCACGTGTATGCATCATTAACTATAAGATTTAAGCAAGCCCACTTGTCTTGTTTGCTGCCCGTTTTCTGATATCACACCTGTTATTTTAATACAGTTCATATACACACATTAACCTTAACTTAAATTTGGATTTCACTGTGGCTTGCTGGAGTCCAGTGGCCTGTGATCCCCTCAAACTTATTCTATTGGTCATTGCTGTCTCACAGTATTTTTTGCTCAAATGTTGGTGGCTTGTAAGGATGAACTTAATGAATTACGATAGCCACAAAGCCCAAATGGAGATATTGAAACTTCTCCCTCTGCATCAGCTAATGTTCAATGCACTAAAAGTCCCATCCACCACACATTTTGATACTTGCTGATAAAATCAATGAAAAATAAAATTCATTTCCCAAAATAATATTAATTGCTTTTCAAAAAGAAAGCAGGCAAGGCAATTCAGAGCTAGTAACTTCTATTGGGCATATTGTCTGAAATTCAAAAGTGGCAAGTTCCAGATAGCACAGCAAGCTAGTCGAGCTGTTCTCCCTCGAGCCCTGACCATTTCTTGTGACCGAGAGCTACAGCATTGCATGTCTGTATGGTTGCTGCTAACGCTTGTTGCCTATAAGCAATGCACCCTTTGTTAATGTACAATAACAAGTCTAACCATAACTATCTGTTAAATCGCGTGCATACAAAAGAAACCACTTTTCGATGTTCTGTATCTGTCAATAGGCCTGTAATCGTTATAACACTCGTGCATCTGAATTGTTTAGGATTAGTGAATAAGCACAAAGCACATGAGCAAAGCGAATAGTCCCTTAATGGTGTTTATGATATAAGCTTAGTTTTCTCGTTCGTGGGTTAAGTTAGATTAGATTTAGTTTCTTAGGTTAATTAGCAACCAGTGATTACACCAAAGCACACGGCAAAGTGAGCCTGTGTTTCTTAATGTGGACAGAACCTTACTGAAGATGTTTCCAAACTTTGCTATATAAACAGGGGAACTCGTTCGCATGGGTGGCTGGGCCAAATTCCTTCATAGAGACATCTACTCAGTCAACTCTAGATTCCTCTACATATTAAATTTCAAAGATTCCACAAGTATTATGTATGTTATAGTCTTATTGTCATATATGGAACTTTGGCCCCACTTTTATCCGAAGTAACACGATTAACAATCAAGGGAGTTGGTAGCATTGTGTGCTGCAGGAGGAAGACTTGTGATTGGTGCTTTCACCAATCTTCCCCAACACTGCAAACCTTGGCTGAATTCCTTTGCCTGTAAAGGCTGTTTTGCAATAGTCAGGAATAGAAACCGAAACAATCGCAAAGTTAAAATACATGTTGCAATGTGAACATTCACAATCTCATGTCCCTAGAATGGCATACTACATCTAATTGTGCATATTAGATCTTCGCTGTAGAAATTGAAGTGTGGTCACGACTTAAAACAGCTGCTAGAACGCTCTAAAATCAAACAAAGGAATTTCAACAAATACACTCCCTCGCACTCCTATTCATTCAGCAATTGGTTCTTCTGGCGAAAGTGTTCCTTGTGGTCTTTTTATATGCAGGAAAAAAATGTTATTGCCTAAAAACAAACAGTGATAATTGATTGAAACTAACGGAGAACGACAAATAACTTTAATACGTGCTATTAATAAAGGAAAGACTTTCTGTAGAGGAATTGGGAGTAGTAATGGCTCTGTGTTTACAAAGTATTTACTCTATCAACTTTTGACATTGTCTAACTTGCATTATGTTGGCTGAATTGGGAGCAAATGGCTTAAGAAAGCCTAAATCTCATGGCAGCAAACCAGTTACTAAAAATGTTGCTAGAAAAATGTTATTGGCACTGAATTTGTGTTTTTATAAATTAAAAAGTAACAGAATACTTAATTTACTTAAAAAAAAAAAAAACTTGTTGATATTGACCCTATCTCACTTTAGCTTCACAAAATGTCAGGGATGGAGATAAGAATGGTGAGGCCTAGATGCATACAGTATTGGAATGCTCATGCAAGCGTGCATGTGTTCTATATCCGTGAGTGCACATTATGCTAACAGTGCTGCTGCAGACATTAGGGCCATGCATTTGCTGCATGAAACTGTGTTGATGACAAGCAATACTATAGAATTGCTATTGAGCCATTCCATTTGTAATATTAGCATTTCACTTCAGTAGAGCATGTTAACTTTTAACCCGTATCAAAATGTATTTCACTAGGACAACCGTTTTAAAACATTCAAAACTGAGTAAAGAGTATACAAGTATCGTATGGAATATTTCTGTAATGTTTTTCTAAAGTATGTGGACTTTGATTCCTCTACTTGGATATTCATTATAATGTGATATTGAAAATTCTTGCTATTCTAATTGATTTCTGTATTAAGCACTCTTATTTATAAAGAACACAGTTCAAGTAAATAATAATGACTGTCTCTGTGGTCAAATGGCCAGCAGTCTAACTTCTCAACTGAGAGGTTTTGGGCTCCATTCCTGCCTGGGGTGACAAATTTGTCTAACCAGAACTATTGCCTATCCTCTGGAAGTTTGGGAATAGGTTTAAGAATAAAAAGTTAAGAAATCTACAGTGCTGCAAGTAAGAACACCTGAGTATTTGTTTTTAAATGCTATTTTAATATCGTTCTTACTATATACAGCACCACAGGTAGTGTGGACACTGATGATAAATGAAATGATGTTCGGGAGGGAAACTTTCCAGGCTTAAGTTTGTGGAACTTCCAAGCATTAGCCATGATGTGTGGGGATAAAACAGAAGCCTCACTTAAGATGATCCAAGTAGGATTTAAACTGCAGACCTGTTCACAGTCCATGCCTTAACCACAGCCATTTGTGTTGGTACTATCAGTTGTTTCTCAAGTCAGAGCCTTTATCCGACCATAGACGTAAAAGAGGAAGATTCAAATGAAACAGTAAAAAATGGGTAACCTTTCTTTTTAAAGAGACTGCTCTGTCTCAACATTTCAATGACGATTAACATAAGCTCGTTGGCCGAGTGTCTAAAGAGCTCAGGGTTGCCCAGCACTTTGCTTTGCAGGATATAGAGAATACTGGACACCAGACCTCGTACAGGATTATTAGATAGACACACTACCTTGTGTATGATGGAAATATGTTGATTATAGACCACATAGAAGATTAAAAATATTAAATCAGCATTTATTTATTTCTAGCTTCTCAGAAACAGTGTCCTGGGTTTCACACTGAATGCAGGTGGTCTCCGAGAGTAACTCAGATTTTTCGTATGAAGAAAAAGTTGTTTTTCTTTATAACAGATGTTCAACACGTGATAATACTTATAATTAATAATCATCACTCATGTACACAAAAGTAATCGAGAAGTTATGCAAGTTTGATTAAATATGTTTAATACATATTCATTATTAATGCCTCAGGTAGTATTTCTGAAACACTTGTGGAAGTAAGTTTTTAAAATTCTATTAAAAACCAAGTTTTTTTTAAACACTTTTTAATGTTTAATGCCCGTTCTCACTGCACATGGCACCACAGGCGGTGGACACTTGACGTTAAATAATTTGGGATGGGAATACTCCAGCCTTAAGTTTAGGATACCTCCCCGCCATTTGCCAGTCATGAGGACTGAGGAAAACCATAAGGAAACCTCAGTCAGGGAGGGTGGTTCTGTTAGGACTTGAACTGTGGACCTCATGTTCACGAGTCCATGTCTTAACGATATCCCAGGTTCTCTCACCAGTACCATTATGCGGAAGTTGCAATAAGATGTACTCATACTTATGAGGTTCTTGGGGGACCAATTGAGAAGCTTTTTGGAAAAGTTGCAGTTTGTAATTCTGAAGGGTCGTGCACATATGCAACCATGGGAGATGGTATACTAGCCTCTCAGTAAGCATCAGGGGGAAACTCAGGATTGTGAGCGCGCACATCCCATTTAAATGGTTTTTGGAAAACCACTGGCTTCGAATAACTAGCGTTGCTTGAATCCATCGCACTATTGATTTGCATTAGCAATAGTGCTGCATTTTCGTTAATTAGCTATTGTATTTAAATATAAGGTTTATATTTTTAAAAATGTACAAGTATACGAAGAATATTGTACATTATATGTTTGTGTGTGTTCTACAGAAGTGGGGTCGTCCTCCGTGGTGTAGTGGCTACCATGCTAGCCTCTATTCCCGAGGTCGCGGGTTCAAACCTGGCAGAGGCGATGGATTTTTTTTGAGCGTAAAAATCCTTATGGCTTCCTTCAGAAGGGAAGTAAAGCCGGTGGTCCCGTGTCATAGATTTACGGCACGTAAAAGAACCTCAAGCCTGATAGAGGCCTCTGAGTAAAAATTTTGGGTCTTTCACTCCCAATATAGAATGGGACGCTAAGCACCACAGCAGTTAAAGAGCGTCCATAAATAAAACTCAATTTAATTTTACAGAAGTGGGAAATAAAAAAGTGATTCTGTAAAATGTACTTCCTAGTGTCCTCATACAAGTTACTAGTTTCATACTCGCAGAAGTAGTGAACTTGTAAATACTTTAGTTTTGGGTGCACACATAAAGGCAGTAAATCTGAAATTGCTGCTGGATTTCACTTAAAACTTCACTGCAAACATCTCTGAAACAAAAATACGAATTGAAAAACAACTTTCACAGGCATGAAGGCAGGGCATGGGCTCGTTAAAGTAAATGGTACAGACCATTTAAAAACATAAGTAAATAGGATTTTCAAAATAAACTTGTGTGGTTTTTAAATGCAAAGACTGTGTTACTTTCACACAATTAAGAATGGTGTTCGTTGCATTGCAATAGGTTAGTTACATGTTGATTAAGCGCAACATGAAGTTCACACTAGAGACTCAATGACATTGGATGAACGTGTTGTTTGTATGTCAAGCATCAACTTCAGGTTACAATTTCTTGGGATGTAATGGAACAAACACCATTCGTAATGTTATTTTTCGCTTTATCAGTTGTGTCAAAAATAATATTGTTTCTATTTACAAAAACACAAGTTTATGCTGAAAATCACATTTGCTTACATTTTCGAATGACCTATATGTATATTTTAATGAGCCCCTCCCCAACCTTCATGTCTGTGATAGCCGTTTTTCTAATTCCTATGTTCGTTTCAGAGATATTTGTGCAACAAGCAGATGGCTCAGATCATCCGTGGCCCGCATCTGGCAGTTCCTGGGTTCAAATCCCCTGGAACCCACCAATCTGACCAAAGTTTTTTTTTTTTTTTTTTACTTTCTCTACTACGTATAGTAAATAGAAGTATTGTATTCCACCCAAAAATTTGATACCAAGATTTCACTGGAAATACATGTTTCGAGACCCCCTGAATCCAAAAAAAGCAGTTCTGGAAACATGTCTGTGAACAGCATAACTCAGAAACGAACAGTCGGATAAACACCAAACTGGGTATTTAGATTCAGTATCTTCCAGAGATGTGACACGAAAGTTTTCAAGAAAATCCCACATCCCCAGATTACACTTTACATGGAACATTTTTCGAAAATTGTCATTTTCTTAAAAACGTTTTTGATTAAAATATCATATGTTTAAGATATTTTCATGAGAAATGAAATGTATATCTCAAATTTTCTGGGAATGTCTCCAAAAGTATTCTTGATTCTGAACGACTTTTGCATAACTGGTAAACCATAAGAGAGAGACAAACTTTTGCTACACAAAAAAATGTAGATCACGTTGACATACACAATTTATGTCATATACATTTTTTTGTTGGGTGAACCATTTTTGAGATATTGCTTGTTATTTTCTTAAATTTTCCAATACTTATACTTTTTCTCAAATTCGTTATTCATTTTTTTTTTTTTTTTTTTTTTTTTTTTTTTTTTTGTCCTGGACATGCAAAGAGAATGGAATACTCCACATAGCAACCACCTCTTAAAATATTTGACTCGCTTAAAGCCTACCAATTCCCCTTGCATCTACAAGAAAATTAACAATAAGATTAACATCTCGATTAACATGAAGCATATGAAGAATAAGTGTTTGTAAAAATAGTTTGTACAAGAGTAGAGAAAGTCATGTGAGTGTAACACATCAGATTTTTTTTTTAATGTTTTGGTTTCCATGGAATGGCTCTAATGGCAGTATGTTCAATAACCCTGCTGGCAGTTGCTGTGGCAATGCTGTGCTACCAAATCACAGAGTTCCGAAACAGTCAGTCACAAAGCTAAAAAATCAGACCATATAAGCATGTTATGAAATGATGCAACTGAAGTTTTTGTTGTTTAATTCTATACCAAGTTTGAACACTTCACTTAGAATTTAGCTGGAGTAAACAAGTTTAAATGTCATGAAACAAATTACATGACACTGTTATACTTTCAAATGTCTGAAATGAATTAAACATGGAATATTTTACAGTTTCATATACTTGCAGTTTTGGAAAATAAATGAACTGTTATAACAGGGATTGTAATGCCTGTTCATTATTTGATTTAGAAAATGCCTTGCCTTGTTGCAGATTCATTTGGTACCTGCATTGAACATTTCATTTAAAAGTTCGTCTTGAAAACATATTGAAGTTAATGGATGTATATATTCATTATGGAAACAGTTCTGTACAGTTTGTACTAGGCAATTAAAACGAGATGCATACATGCGAAAGAAAGCGTTGAGAATTGAAAACAAGACTTCTGAGTTTAATCTTTTATCCCATCATTCCAACTTGTTCCACTTTTTAGAAAATGACTACTTTTCTCATAATGCAGTTTACTGAGAACAAGAAAAATTATTATTCAGCTAGAACAAACACATACTACTTCTTTTGGAAGAATATGTCAAAGGTAATAACAAAATATCAGTACGGTTAATGGTTACAGACCATTGATGCACGAGCATTTCTGAGAAGTGGGACGATTTGAATATATATGCTATGAAAAACCTTAAAATCTGCAGTTTTCATTTCAACTATGTGTATTGTAATATAAGGGCACTGACTTACGTACATCTATTTCAGAGCAGTTAATTTTTTTATTTATCAATGCTTGAACATTAATTGACGTCTGGTTTCTGAGGTCGTGAGTTCAGAGGGCAATGGATTTTTTTTGGGCATACAAATCCTTGCATGGCTTCCTTCAGAAGGAAGTAAAGCCAGTGGTCCTATGTCTTGGATTTACGGCACATAAAAGACCCTCAAGCTTGATAAACCAGGCCTCTCAGTAAAATTTCCGGTCTTTTACGCCCAATATAGAATGGTACGTTAAGAGCCGTAATAGTTAAAGAGCATCCGTTATTAAAACTCAATTTAATTTTTAACATTAATTAAAAATGCTGCACCTGCCAAAATGTTTGATAGATATTAATCAATAAAGGAGAGCTGCATTGCAAGTTTTTAAAATTCTAACGAAAGTATGCAATAAAAAGAAAGATAAGCCTTGCCCATTGATATATTTTTTCACTTTACAAATATGAAGTTATGTGATTTAAAATAAAGAGAGTTGAGGGTTGTTACACTACATCACTAATATTCTTACTTGAACGCGTTTCGGGAGACGGCTTGTTCCCATCGTCAGCATGTCAACTGTTGAGGAACCGTCTCCCGAAACGCGTTCAAGTAAGAATATTATAGTGATGTAGTGTAACAACCCTCAACTCTCTTTATTTTAAATTATTACATATCACTGTTACTAGCTTCTAAATCTTCAAAATTAGTCAAGTTATGTGATGCTTAAATGTACAGTTTGTGTAAATCGTCATGAGAGTCCCCCATTCCTGAAGCATATATGTGCAATAGCACTGACCAGACCACTTGCATAATAAGAGAGGTGGGGGTCAGTGTTCCACCTTCTGTGAGCTCAAATGCAAGGTAACCTTACACATTTGTTTACAATGTGTTGTGCATGTGGCTGCCTCCGAGTTCTGATATCACGACTCTCACCACTACTCCTCATTTCTCCTCTCTTGCCCATATGCCCTTACACAAGCTGTATGTGTCTAAAATTTTAAAACTTGATTTTTCTAATCTTGTTTTTTTTTACCTTTTTGCCACTGTAGAATGTTCTTGTGTAGCTTTTCTTCAGTTTATTTCCATTAAATGTTCTTTGAAGGTGGATGAGATTTAAATACCCTTTTCTTGATTTCAAGCATAGTTCATTAATTTTTCTTTTTCCTCTCTGTCTCTCTCTCTGTTTTTGGTCAGGGAAAGTTACAATTTTTCAAAGTCTAATTCTTTATTTTAATAAATTATATTTGAGTAACAGTTTGCCAAATTTAAAGTGTTAATTACATGGGGAATTTCTCATATGACTCAATTTTCTATGATGAAAAATTGTGTGCTAAATTATTTAAAATGTATAGAAATCAGTTTAAATTCAAAGTGAAAGGTAAATATTACAGAAATTGTTGAATCAAAAGTAATAAATGAAAGTATAGATGTAAACATAAAGAAAAAAATCTTTTGATTTTTTAAAAAATTTTAACTAACTTTGAAAGTTGCATTTGCCATAAATGGTATAGGAAGTGTATGCATACGTTTTTCATTGCTGCAATATGTACAAGCAACATTTGTATTTACTCCCTTCAGTAAGCTAAGAGTGGTACTAATGCTAAAGGAACCTGAAATATCAGCTCTTGCTCTGTTACATGAGCAAATATTGGTTCCATAAAGACTTTTGAGGTATATCCACTAAATTGCAAAGTTTACATTGACATTCAATTGCTAAATTCAAATGAAGTGTTCAGATTCATTTTAAACAAGAAGCCAACGGGGAAAATAAGAATGGCAACAACTCCTGTGCTTTTGCTGGGGAAGAAAGTGTGGCTTTGTAGACCTTTAATAGTGATTGTTGACCTTGGGGTACCATGCAGGTCTGTGTGCATGTTGGAAAAAGTATTATGAATGTTAAGAAAGTATATGTTGCTTTGTGGGGTTTGACAAAAGCAGGATTAATGCAAATGACTAAACCTAGCCTGTAAATTTAAATCTTGCAGGACCTATACAGAATTATAATCACACTAAAGCTCGTTTACCTGAAAATGTGTATTTGTAAGAATTTTTATAAATATTTGGTACCGTGTAGAAACCAGTCAAGCTTACAGGGACTTTCTCAAACAAGGTTTAGTTCTTGAAAATGATAAGATCCGCATCTAAGCTTTCTGTTAGCAGTTCAAATAGAAAAATTTATATTTAAAACAAAATTCCAGCTCTTTGTATTTTAAATAGTGTTTGCTGAAACCTGTTTTCAAGGAGTTTGTGTTCTGGGTACATTTAAATGATATTCAGTGGCCAAATGTTTCAGAATCAAAGCTAAAAACTTTGCTTTTGCTAAAAGGTAGCAAAAGCGTAGTATGATTTATTTATTGCATGTAGTAAATCTATCTTAAAATGTTTTGGCTGCTTTGTCATAAAATGTAATAGCAGTTCAACACACCTCTGTGTTGGGTAGGTAGCATATCTGCTTCACAATCAAGATGTCCTGAGTTTGGATCTTTTTTGGGATGGTTATGTGACTAAGTTTTATTTTCTCCCATTTGTTTTCCCTTATTCTGAGAAGACAAGTGTTGAACTAAATTCTATGAGAAAACGGGATCATTTCAGCGTGCAATATGGCCTACCTGGTTAAGGTACATTAAACTTAGGTGGTGTATAATGTAACCACACTATTTATCACACAGAATCGTTAATCTCAGTAAATCTAACTAGCAATTGTTCTCATGCTTACCCAAGCATTAACTGTGCTATTTTAAAACAGCAGATAAGAATACCAAATGGGTCAAACTGCCTGCCTCACTTTTTATTCATGATTTTCCTTTACTCCTTGAGATGATTATCACATAGCCCTAGGGCTTTAGTTTCCAGAGCTCAATTCAGCATTCAGTCATCTGATAAACCTGTCTTGTCTAAAGATGATAAACTTATGAAAAAAGAAAGAAATGAATATGTTAGTCAATCTCAACTGGTTAATGTTTAAAACAACATTAAAAAATGTAACACATGTATGCAAACATTGCAGTGTAGAGAAATGATTTCTAACTTAAAGAGCTCAACTTCGAAATCCTTTTTATGTCAAACTGTCTGGGCGAGTTGCATAATAAGAGATTTGTCTTTTAGGCTATGTGTACGGATATCAGATAAATCACACATCATGTTCATCAAATAGGAAGGTTTAAGGTTAGTATCTACTTCTAAATGATGTTGCGACTAAAGAGCTTTTGAACACATACAGTAATTCATACTTGCCAACTTTTACAGGCTTGTGGCTTTGTGAGCAGATTCATTGTTACAGTTTTTCACCTCGGACATGAAAAGCATTAAATTCTGTTGCATTATATTGCAATGTAAGATTACAGATTGAATGTACTGTGCTTATTGGTATACAGTGTTATGATAGGTCAGAGCTTATCTGTATGTGTATCCTTTATCACAGTTATGCACCCCCCTTCCCGGGGCTGCAACAAAATGCATAGCTGCAGATTTAAAATTTGATTGCACCACTAGCAACCTCCAGCCATAAATGATCTCGAATATTTAGTAATGGAAGATGTGAATTGGGAAGTTGACTCCCTCACATAAAGTGTTTTATCTTATTAGTGTTCAATGGCTTCAGGATATAAGATATTAAATTTTTATATATATATATATATATATATATATATATATATATATATATATATATATATATATATAATATAGTTGATGTTAAGTGTAAAATATGAACAGAAGTCTGTACAGCCTAGGAAGTGGTGTTCTTTGCTTTAATATGTGTTTAATCTGGTACCAGGAAGAAGCAGTACTATCAGGTCTTCAAGGGTCCTTATCAAATGGAATTCCCATTTATTTTACATATAATTTTTGAACATTTACTGTTCTGATTTTATGCTTTCTAAATTTCATGTCATTGCAAAATTATTATGCTTTGTTGGACAAGGCAAAGTTTTACTGGTTTCAGGAAGTTGGCAAGTATGTATCAACAATTTTGGAATAGGATTTTTATTTGCAGGGGAGCATTATTGTAAATGGAAAGAATGTTTTTAAAAGATGTGTGAATATGATTATTTGCACTTTATAAACTTTCTATATGAAAAAATATTTATTTGAAATTTGGTGAAAATTTGCCAAAACCCCACAACACGGCAAAAACAGCTCTTGACATTTCCTCATTTTTTCAAATAGTTCTCCAAAATATGGCAGTCATCTCTGCCAACCAAACATGCAAAGAGAAATAAAGGGAAAGGTCTCAAGAGTGTCTAAAAGTTAAGAAATTGATACCAAGCACTTCTCGAACTTAGATCTTGAAGATTTCACATTGCCCAAGTCTAAACTCTACCTTGAGTTTCAACGTTACCTATTAAAAGGCATTCCTTTATTCCACAAATCCAAAGTACATGAAAGTCTGAATGTTACTTAAACTCGCAGAAATTGTTGAGAAAGAAGGAAGTCTGAACTATCATATTACAAGAGAGTCATTCCATGTCAAGTCGCACAAACTTTCACAAAATTTGACCAGCATGTCTCTGGTCCATGGATTACAAAAGCAAAGTGAATTATGTTTTAAATTCTTATTTTTTTTTGTAAATCCCATTATCTTAAAAGCATTGTGCAATCCAACTTGTGAAAAGCGGCACACCTCTCTACCTTTAAATTAGGATATCTTACAGGCGATAAGTGATAAAATTATGTAATCTTTTACTTAATATTTATTAAGTTAATATAATTAATTACATCAATTTTTAAAATCCAGACATTTAAAAAGTGCCTATTAACCTGCAGATTTAAATTTCTATAAAAATTATAAGTAAATTCTTTGTAGTTTTTTTGTATATATTTGCATAAAACAAGGATGGGATCCTGTATAGTTTAGTTTTCAATAAAATAATATAGAAACCATTGTGTCGCAGAATTCCAGTGCAACTGGCTGGAGAGTAGTAGCAGCAGCAGCAGCAGCAGCAGTCTGTCATTGGATTCCTTGTCAGTTGTTCACATGTAACTTAAATTTGGCATACAGTTGAGAAACATTTGAACGTTCAATCTTATCCTATAGGAGACAACTTAACTACAGTTTAAATGTGCACTTTTTTCCCCATCAGGCTCTAAGGTAACAGGCTTGCTTTTGCCTTGCTGTATCTTGCCTCGAAATTGTCACTATGTTCAAAACCACTTCTGGATTATTCACGACATTGATACTTTGTAGCACCAATCACTATTAGCAGTGGGTTGTATTTTGGGGATTTTTTTTTTTTTTCAACATGCATCACATAGTTTTAGGTCTGGTGACAAAGTTAAATTCTCCATTTTTAAGTTTGTAAGCGTATTGCGGTAACTAAGCTTAATGATTTTTGCCTTGTGTTATTCTTGGAAACATTGAATGGATTGAAGCAATAGTCATAGCTCCGTTTCTTCAGTTCACTCATGCACTTTCAGAAACCACAGAGCTAAAACTGAACTTCTAATACAAGAAGCTGAACACAAAGTAACATTTAAAATGGAACAGCGGAGAGAGGTTTATAGAATATCAGATTCCAGTGTCTAAGCTATACCGAACTTTGGAAATGATAGCCTATCATGTTCATACTCGTAATGCATCGGCCGGCATGCTGCTGCGATGTGAAGCGCACAGTCAGCAGTTCTAAAACCCTATGCACTAATACAAACTGTTTAAAAGCATACTTCTAAAGAAGATCTCATCCTCATATTAACGGGTTTAAAACAAAATATATCACAGATTCCTTTCCTCTTCTTTTTTTATTTTATTATCCAGATTTGAATATTATGGGATTAAATATGATATTGCAGTTTAAAATATTAATACTTAAAAAAGTTATGTTTTGTTTTATTCCAAATAAATAGTATTGAATAGGGAAAGCCACAATGTTTTTATTTACAAAACGACATATTCTTATCCCTGACCATTCTGTATTCCGAGAATGAATTGCTTTTATGTAACGTTGTGTGTGTATGGGAAAATGTTAAGTACACTGTAAATCTTAAAATAATTTGATTTTCTGCAAAATATAAAATACATGTCCATTTATTTTATGTGTGGAACACATAAACCAAAATTCGGAGAAGTGGTATTTTACGTGTGTTCGGTTTGATGTGGAATGACTCAAGGACGAAATGGAGGCACTAAAACAAAAATCCATTTTACCCTTGATTTTGAACCTCACCTCTTGTGTGTTGTTCCAAGGTGCAAGTGGTTTTTATTCTTGTCTGTCTTGGATATATTTCATTATGAGTGATACAGCTTACCATAGTATTACTGTAAAATGTCAAAACTGAATTTGAATGCTACTTTTGTATAATATAGTAATGTTATATATTTATGCTTTTTCGATTTGGTTGTGGGAATAGAGCTGATGTATTGATTTTCATGGCATTAAAAACTTCCAGAATGTATCAATGTGCATAACGCAGTGGCAAATTAGTCTCTACGAGAATAACTATTTTCCATAGAATTTGTTAATATAGTGGTATATTAATACTTAAAATGTGTTTGTAAACGTGTTTATGAGATATATTTTTGTCGGTGTATTTAATGTTAGTACCTAAAAACTTTGTAGTAGAGTAGCCTCCAAAATCACAAGGAATGCCAAAAGAAAAATCAGAATGTGAAAGATCTTTTGAAAGAATTATGATGTTTTAGTTGAATTTAGTCCATATCATAAATGAAAGCCAAACATTTCAATGCCATAAGCCCGCAATATTTAGGTTCAGTGTGAGCAAAATGTGTAGAAGTGTTTGTTCATAATAGAATATTTATTTTATATACCTAGAATAGTAAATGTTATTTATTGTATATAATGTGCAGAAGCATCATAGTTTTCAAAAACAAATTGGTAGAGTCAGACTAGTATATTTATAGCTAGTATTTTTTTTTTTATTTGCCTTTTTGAACAAAGAAAGCATAAAGAAGTAAAAATGGCCTCGCTGTAAAATGTTTTGGGTCCTGTTTTATTCAGCATTTCATTTTGTTAGTGTTTTACTGCAGTATTGAATATTTATTTCTTTATTAGGGCTTTAGAAGAATGGGGTAGTCATATCCAGATTTGTGATCAATGTGTACAGGGGACCAAACATTAATTTGTTTATGGTTTAATGGGTATCAATCTTCAAATGGCTTTGGCCATCCCTGAATATTGTGGACTTCCTACAACTAAATAAACATAAAATAAAAAAAAGGCCAAATTTTCAGTAGTAATTTTATATTAATGAAGAAAATGTGTTCTGTGCCAGAGGCAAAGTTATTTTAAAAATACCCAATGGAAGACATTACGGCTGCATTAGTTAATAAACATAAGGCATTCTGAAATTTTAACACAGTGTTTATGGAAGATTTGCAGTGGTTGATATAATGATTAGATGTGGAGAGCTAAGCAGCTTCCAACAAATGTCTCATCCATTGTTCTGTTATCAACTTTTGACAGCAGAGCTGTATATTAAACTAAACAATTTTAGCTGAATGGCTTTAAATGCTTAGTAAAGAATCTGGACAAAATGTGGATGTAGTAAATGTTTTGCCATACACTAGATGGACAAAGCACTAATGTTAATTGAAGATCTCTGATTTAGTCAGTAATTTTCTTTGCCAATGAAGCTGTGTGGAAATAAAATATTGGTTTGTAGAAGAAGAGAATTTTGAATAAGATTACTCTGTGAATTACAATGGAATAATTATAAAAAAATATTGGAGGCATCTGGGCAATGAAACAGTGCATACTGCCACTAATTTAACACGTAAGTGGACCATTACATGTTCTTAAAACTGTACTGCAGTGGAGTCCTGTCAATCTGAAGTGAAATTTAAGAATGTTGCAGAAGATAAAGAAATCATGAAATGAAAGAATACAATCTATAAAATAAAGATAATTTTATTTTTTTCCTTCATCCAGCAGATCAACACAATGTGTACAAACAACATTAGCACAGCTCATCGGAAACTGCTTTGTTTGCCAATAATCAAAATGAGATATGTTTGTGACACTGTTTAAGCTGAAATGTTTTAAACCCAAGCAAACAATTGAGTATTCTTGTAGTTCAGGACATGACACACAGAAAGCAGCATTCTCTATACATGTCCAGATATGTGGTAAATGCAGCAGGAACATTTCTTTGATGTGGCAAGGGAAGAAAACTGACCAGCAGTGGATCAGGGGCAAATGTGTGTGTACATTACCATTGCTTGCGGATGGCAAGGTCAGACTCGGATCACACTACAGAATTCTGTGAAAGGAACAATGGATATAATCCGTAGTTGCCAACACTTCAAAAATATGAGTCAGATTCTCTGCTTGACAAATATAGATAATTTTTTTGGCTAAAAGGGTTGAAAGTGCAATACTGACCCTTTCAGACCAATTAGCTTTTTACCAAAGCTAGTTTTTCAAAATGTCTAAATGTTGCATTATTTTGAGAGCAAATTGATGCATCTGGAAGTAGTGATACGCAACTACTGAAGTGTGCAGGAGAGAAGATGCCAAACGTTTTTTGCTGGAAACAAATTTCTAATGGACATGAGGACTGAAAGGGTTACTCACTAGGGAGTGCACTGTTGGTTCTAGTGTAAAATATTTCACCATCTACAGTTAGTATGGATTAATGGGACATCACTGTGTGTTAAGAGATCCAGGCTCTATGGTTTGTCTGGCTTCAAAATCATCAGTAAACGTTAATGTCTGCCACAGCTCTTGGATTTAAAAATATGTCTCTCTGATTAATATTGGGAAATTTATGTGCTGATGAATTTTGAAGAAATAGTTTCCCAAAGATTGTGCCAGCAATGTTTGCCGCCATGAGAAATCGGTACAAAATTGCATTGTTGCAAAGTTATTTGATTTGGCATAACTTGCCCTTTTACACCTCTCAAATATTCATCAAGATATCCTGTACTCTCGTATTAATTTACATCTCAGCTGATGTATAATGGTCGGTTCACAGTGATGGAAAACGGAAACCAGAATGAGAAAATGACAAAGTTAAAATATTTGTATTATAATGCTAGCATTTACAATTAATGGGCAAGAAGACTTGGTCAAATTTTAATGTTCTTGTTCCTGGCCATAGCATACTAGACTCTTCGCTGTAGAAATTACTCAAGGCTCTGTAACATGAAATAGTCGGTTACAAACGAATGAAGTCCCAATCAGCAAAATCCATTTTGCTATCAATGTGCATCCCTGTTCTCATTTCCATTCTGGTTTCTGTTCTCGGGTTATTGTGAATCAGCATTTACTTGTTTAGTAACCTACTTTT
Organism: Deroplatys truncata; assembly: GCA_030765065.1. Classification (NCBI taxonomy): domain Eukaryota; kingdom Metazoa; phylum Arthropoda; class Insecta; order Mantodea; family Mantidae; genus Deroplatys; species Deroplatys truncata. The sequence continues at coordinate 202,842,068 of CM060980.1, read as the reverse complement.
GCTCCCAATTACCTTAGAATTCATAAAACTTTGCTGTAATATTGAAAAAGCATTCCTTGATTTTGAACGAATTGACAAGTGATAGCAGTTCCTGTTGCCTATGGAACTTTAAATGCATAAAATTGTTGATTTACCTCGTAGTTTACAGAAGTTAAATTAAAGTCTTGAGTGTTGGAATAAAATTCTATAGCATTTGTTAAAGAGTCATATTGACAACTTGCTGATTTTAGAATTTGTTGTATTGTCAAGCATGTATAAAATGTAAGCCTAGGTGTGCTGTTTGCAATGGAAAACAAGTTTATTTTTTGCTCAAGCAAATAGTCAGCATTCACAGCTATAAACAGTGAAACAAGGTGTAACAGATAAGCGTATGCATTGAATATGATTATATTCCTGCATTGCACGGTGGAGAACTTTATTGTGTTTCTTTTATGTAAACTTTCCAGTGCATTATAAGAATAGGATTTTGTGTTAGCATTGCATTTTTTTAATGGAATTTAATTTTGTTATTAATAAAATTAATGAGCATAACCAGAGTTTTATTCATTTTAAGAATTCAAATGTTTCAAAAACATATTTCCAAGGGTTTTGTTTTTCCACTGAATGCAGTAGTTTGCAAATTGCTAAAGACCCTTTTGATATTTTGAATGTCACAGAAGCACTTCCAGTACCTTTGTTTGTAAGAAATATCAAGTGTGTATATATTTTCTAACTTCCACAGATTAGAGTTTGAATGTTATGAAATCACTAGGACACAAGTTTCACAAATCTGTTCAGAAGTGTTCTGAAGCTAGGAGCCAAGGCCGTAAACTGCATGACTTTGCCAGACCTTGCAGTGAAGAATGGGGAAATGTAACAGGAAGGAAGAACCTTACAGCTTCTTTGGTTAAGCTTTTTCTTCTTTTACAAACTGTTTTCAGAGCATTTGAGCTGAGAATGATCAGAAGCATTCATACCAGGTGGAAGGGAAGTCGTTACATTAAGTTAAACCAATTACTGATCTCATTATTTGGGACATATTTTGTATCTTTCAGTTTTTTCTATGGCCATTTTCTGTAGAGATATTCTAGGTGTTTAGATAACTTAAAACACACATGCTGGCAACATTGCAGCAGCAGTCGGCCAGTAGTTAGTAGGGGTGGCACTCTCACTTTGAAAACCAGAAATAGGTCAGTGCGTAAACAGGTTTCACTTTTGCTGCTGTAAGGCATGAAGTGATTATCCACTAAACACAGCTGAGTTCTTTTATCACTAAACCTGTGAGTTTTAATGTGTAGTTTGATGTTAGTCTAATAACGACTCAACTTTAGTGGAGTTGACACAAACGTTTCGTAATTTATTACCCATTGAATCAAACTGCATTAACATAGGACATGTCAGATTTTAGTATACCAATAGTCACACACACACAATGTCTATCTATCTCCCTCTCCCACAAACATACAATTTATGCACAATATCAATTTCAATTACATACAAGTGCATGTGAAAATCAAATACATATACACACACATGGTGTGAGTTTCAAGTATATTAATGTTAAGCAAATGTTACCAGCTTCCCAGGTATTCCTGTACACTATAAAAATAGTGCTCATGCTGAATTTTTTAATTTTCTCTTGATTATTCCTTTATACTTGAAGCTTTCCTCATGTAAACAGGTGCAGTGAAACATAATTGACAGTGTCTTTATTCCAGGTGTGGTGTGAGTGTACAAGTAAGTTGGTTTAAAATTTGTTTCTTTGGCTTAACGTGGAATAATACCTCATATATTATGCATAATGATGATAAGGGCAAGATCCCCATTTTTAGAAATAGTGATCTACACCTACTAGTTTTTTTCCCCCATAGGTCTTGCCACCCTTTTCTGAATTTTAAATATTTCTTTGCTGTGTGATGAATTATCTCAGTAAATGTCATCATAAGAGAAGGGAATGAAAGTATGAATAGTAAAGTGTTTTTAAGCACCTTTCACTTAAAATGTATGTAACACTTTTTATTGCAAAGCAGCACTTGCTTAGTTTTTGTGCTAGAAAGCAGCACTTGCTTAGTTTTTGTGCTAGAAAATTGTGCGTTGGCCATTTTAAATTTTCAGCTACATATACCCCCCAGAAATTTTATTATTTTGAACACATTGATTTATCCCAAATTTTTAGTACTTGATTGTCCAAGGTCTTATTTGCATGGTGAAATGGTATTGATACTGTTTTATCTTCATTAACTACCAGTCTATTATTCTCAAACCATTCCAACAACTTGCTGATTGAATCTGTCAATCAATCACAAATCTGATTGAACTTGTTTGTAGGTTGTAGATACTGATACCTTTGAGAAATAAACTTGTTTTGTCAGCATATAGGATTATATTGGCATTGGGTACATAGTTGCCTACATCTTGAATGTATACTGAGAACAGATTGGTCCCAGAATTGAGCCTTGGGACACACCAAATCTGACTGCCTCTTCTTTGGAAAACGTAGCACTTTATTAACCCTGTGGTGTGATCTTTAAATGGATTTGCACTTTGTCTTTGGTTGCTTAGATAGGATTCAAACCACTTCAATGTTGTCCTCCGTGGACTAGTGGTACTGTGCTGGCCTCTAGTTCTGGAGGGCGATGGATTTTTTCGGGCATAAAAATCCTTAGCATGGCTTCCTTTGGAAGGGAAGTAAAGCCAGTGGTCCTGTGTCATAGATTTACGGCACGTAAAAGAACCTCAAGCCTGATAAAGAGGCCTCTGAGCAAAATTTCCGGTCTTTCACGCCCAATATAGAATGGGATGCTAAGGACCATATTAGTTAAAGAACGTCCATAAATAAAATTTAATTTAATTTTAAATCACTTTAATGCAGTACCCCTTATGCCTCTCGTTTGTGAATTTTGCAGCAGGATTTGGTGGTCAGCTAGTCAAATGCCTTGGATAAGTCCATAAATAACCCCATGCCTATTTCTTTATTATGTACTGCCTCATAAATTCTTTAAAAAGTTGGTGTGCTTTTCAGTCAGTGGTCACAAAATGTTTATTGGACAATGAAGGCATTACTTCCATACTGTTAGCGTAGTCCAATAGTTATTAAGTTGTACTTGGATTTTGTCAAAACATTACACTACCTTTCGTTGTGTTTGTTTGGATTAAGAGTCGAGTGGTAAAACCACTAGTCCTACCACCACCTAGTTCAAGCATGCTTTTTGTTTACGTCTGGGAGTCGCATCTCGCACTGACCTACCTTGATCTTGCCTATGTCTCCAGCCACATTGCATCTGCAAAATGGAAAATGATTAATTATTTTGAAACCCTGTATGATGTCTGATAGTTACTATCGAAACTAGGGTTAGAAATAGGTTTACTCTACCCATCTTAAAAGTAACAAACTATTATTTTCATACATTCTTGTGAAATAAACCATCTTAATTTGGATAAACAATTTTTTTTCTCGAAAATGGCTGATAGCAGAACAATATGCTATTATAAACTTTTGTTCGTAATTTCTCTAAGAAGTACATGTTAGAATGAAATGTAATAAGTTCCCTTCCACCCTGTACATGCCAATTAAGAAAATATCTGATGTGTTAAATTCACATAACTGTCGCTACCTGCTATCGTTTGTTTTCTATAAACTATTCTTATAAAAAACTTATTCTTCTAACCTCCTTCATGTTAATTGAGACAAACCTTTGCAGAAATAGCTTCATTACACATTTCTTGTAGAGAGATACAGGAAAACGAATTAATACTGAATGCTTAAAAGTATTCTTGAAATTCCATTTGAATGAAGAGGACTTAAGCAGGCTATTCCTAAAAATTTCAAGACTATATTTTATTTTTCATGTAAATATCTTCATTTTATTCATTTTTTGAGGAAATAAAAAATGAAAAAAAAATGTTCCATGTGAAGGGTAGTTTGGAATAGGATGGTGGTATTTTCTTGAAAAGCTTTGTGCTGCATTCTCGGAGGATGCTGAACATTAAATTCCAACTCTATCATTTGTCTGACATTTGCTGTTTACAGATGCACACACAGACCTTTTTCTAAAAATATCCCTTGTTGGGTTCAGGGGGCTTCAAAACATGTATTTCTGGTGAAATCGCTATCCTATTTTTGGGTAGAATTCAGTACTTACTTTACCTACTAGGTACATAATAGAGAAAGTAAAAAAGTTGTGAAAATTTTGATTTTCTGATTTTTAATTTTTTTCCATCTAAAATAATTTTAGGTCTTGGCTTTTAAAATAAATGCCTGTTTTTTGCTGTACTGCTGTTTGCGGGTGTGAATACCAAACAAAACAAAAATGATTTCCCGTTTGAGAAAACTATTAAAAGTATTTTAAAATGCAAACCAATAAAAAGGAGTGTCTCGGAAATAAATTGTGCTTTAACAAGATCTGAATTTTTTGTATAGTAAGATTTTATCTATCCTTTACAGTTTATCAATTATACAAAAGCCATTCAGAATGAAGAGGATTTCAGAGCTATTCCCAAAAATTAGAGATAAACATTTCATTTATCATGAAAATATCTTTACAGTATTTTAATCAAATTGTTAAGAGGCATTTTTGAGAAAATCAAAATTTTCTGTTTAAAGGGTAGTTTGGGGTTTCTTGAGAATCTTCATGTCACATCCTTGACAGATGCTGAACTTAATACCAAGTTTGGTTTTTTAACTGACTTTTTGTTATTTAGTGGACCTTTTTCTAAAATTGGTTTTTTGTGTTCATGGGGCTTCAAAACATATATTTCCAGTGAAATCTTGACATTGAATTTTTAGGTGTAATACAATACTTCCCCTACTTGCTTACGTTAGCAGAGAAAGTAAAAGGAGGCTTATATCGGAACTTGTGTTATTTTTTGCCAGGTATGACTAATCAAAATAATTTTTATTGAAGATTAACTAAAACAATGTTACAATAACCAAACATTCTCAAAGATACCAGATTCAAAATTGGCATGTTGATTAGTTATAATGGGTCTTATGATTTATTTGGCTTTTACCATCAGTTGGTTTAAATGAATGACATTTATTCAGTGAGCCCCTTGTTTCAAAGGGGAGGTGCAGAATTGAACCTCAGACTGCATGCATTTCCGACTTCTTAAACAGTTTGATGTACTGTGGTGGTGCAGAACTGCTTTTCACTAGGACATTTTGTGCGTTCTTTGCACGCGAGATGGAAGCGACCACCAATCACAGAATTTGCATGGTTGAGTGCTAATCCAAGAGACACTTTGCTACAAAAATTGTCCAATTATTTGAGTTACCTATTAACATACATGTTGAGATTGTGAGTTTGAGATGCAAGTGAAAAACGGTTCCAAATGTAAATACTAGAAAGGTACAATACAAGTCCCATTTCATTAAGGTGAGCTCAAAACTGTTGACATATACCCTGTCCACTAATCTTTTGCTAGTCCTCTGCCAGAGGCACTGGTGATAAACTCGCTTCAAAGTATTGACGACATGCGTTGACAACCTAGTTTGAGATATCTCACCATAAATGGATTTGCACAGGTGCTTGCAAATAGTGTATGAGATTTTAAAACTTAATTTTTTTTGTAATCTTGTTTTCCAACATTTTTGCCAGTGTAAAAATTTTCAGTGCATTTTTTGAAGATTGATTGAGATCTAAAAGTCTTTTCTTGATATTGGATTCAAGGTTTTAATAATTTAATGCTTTATTGATGCTTAGAAAACATGCTGTTAAATATATCTTCTTTCATAAAAGTTTTATGTTACATAAAATTTAAACTTTGATTGTAAAGACTTATAATTCTAGAAATAATAAGCACAATTTTAAAGTTTTATCATGCAGTTATTTTCTTTGAAAGTTATTTTTGTAATGCTATGTACTAATTTGTTGTAATATTGATAAAATATGTGACTCATCTAAATTGATTAACATTTTAGAAATTAGCAGTTTCACTACTGGATACCCATAAGTGTCAAAGTGGAAAGAAGAAAAGTTATTTTAGATATTGATTCTTTGATTATTTTTGTGATGTTTTAAAGCTACATTGGCTTCTGTTTGGTTGACTAAAATCGCAAAACATTTAACATCATGCAGAAAGATTAAGAGGAGACTAAATAGCAAAAATTGCCTGAAAATAATGCCTATACATTTTGAAATGGAGTAGTAAACTTTAGCCCATTCTTTTAGGGAAGTTTTGCTCTACAAATTGGTATTAGTATTAAGCATGGGGAGCTTTTGTGTACTCGAGCCATGTAGCTTCTTTCTTTACAAGTTTATTTTCTCCATTTTTGCTTTGAACAGTTTTTTCTGTGAATGACATTTTCTGGCATTTATGTTCGCTTTTCTCAGAAACTATTGAAGATAGGTACAACTGATAAAAACAACCTCCAAGTGCTGTTGTGGATGAACTTAGGCATTAATAACACGGTTGGTTATTGTGTTAACAAATAATTGGTGATAAATTTTAATCAAAATGTGGTATAGTTAAGAAAATAATCCTATCTTCCTCAATAAATAAGCTTCTTATATTATAAAAGTAGATCACTGAACTTAAAAAGGTTTGCATCTACATGCTGTAAAAATTTCAGTCTAATATGTTTAACAGTTTCTGAGATAATAGGTTATTAAGTTGGCAGGATAAGACTGCACTAGGGTGGGTATGCCAGGAGCTGAGGTGCATGCTGAAGTATTTATGTAAGGCTTCATTTCCAAGGAAACAGCTCTTACATAATTACCTTTGTCTTGAAGCCTGTATGACCTTTTCTACAGTTTATGTAACAGCAGCAGCATGACCTGGATTAATTGGTGCATGTGTTTGACAGTTGGGATTTTGTTATCAAGTTAAATAAGTGATGACCTCATGTTGCAGATTTTCCTTTAAAAAAAAAAACACTTTGTTACTACATGTATGTTGTAGACATTTATGCAAATGTTATTAAAATCAAAATTATTTATATCCTCTCATAGGAATTACAAATGTCATTTTTAAAAATATTTCTTCTTAATACCTCTGTAATAAATTGTCTAGTATGCTGTAAAAATGGTGCGCAACTTGCAAATTATTTTTAAAAAACATAACCAGAACTTACATCAAAATTCCAATATTGCATTTTATTAAACACATTTTCAAGCGCTCTTAGGAAAATTTTCAGATCTCTGTCTCTATTTTTGTGGCAGAGCTTATGGGAAAATAATAGCAATAAAACTGAAAATGGAGAAAAATGGCCATGAAGTTCGTCAATCAGAGTTATCTATGGATGATCATGAGTGAAATTGTGGTAGTTTTTATATACTAATAATTTGAAAATCCTTAATTATGTCACTTTTAAAGCCTGCACAGGTCATCTGTATAGTCATTCTTCTGCACTCTTATTTTTACTACGTTAACTCGCATTCAAATGCTGTGAGAACCTGAAACTTTTACAGCATAATCTGGAAGCTGTGATTAAAACTACACAGAGCTGTATTTTGGATAAAGTAAATATTTTTTAAGTTAAAAAATAATATATTTTCATACCTAGTGGAATAGGTTTTACCCAAATCTTTATACATTCAGTATTCAGATTATGGCTCTTTAATTATGTGCATGTCAGAGATGCTAAACACTTTTTCTTTTGTGTCTGTAGCTTATGGGACTAGATGTGTTTGCAAAAAAAACATTTCCCCCCTTTCTTTTTGACAAACCTTCAGTAATTAAAAACGATTATTAAGCATATTTCAATGATACTAGGATGCTGTTAATATCAAAAACAAAAGGTTACTGAATACAAAAGTTAAGTCTTTAATATGTTGCTTCTACCCTTGGGGAATAAAATTGTACAGAAAAGTACTTTAAAATACATAGCATATTTTTATGTAGAAGATAAAAAAGGTTACTTTTGCAGCAAGTTCAGAAAGTCATTTTTTTGCAAGTGGTGAGGAACTTTTAGAACCAGCTGTGTTTATAAAATAGGATGTTAATATAAAAACAAAAAGTTACTGAATACAAAAATTAAGTCTTGAACATGTTGCTTCTACGCCAGGGGAATAAAATCTTACAGAAAAGTACTTTAAAATACATAGTACTTTTTGCGCAGAAGATTAAAAAAAAAGGTTACTTTTGCAAACAAGTTCATGTCATTTTTTTTTTTGCAAGTAGTGAGGAACTTTTAGAACCAGCCAGGTACATGTTGCATACTTTATTTTTTCCAGTACCAAGAATTATCAAAAACATCGAGGTATTCATGATTGGCTGGGTTGTTATGACATTGCAGTAAAATATGTTTGTCCAGCATTAATTTCTCCATGGATAGAAGTTTAAAGCATTATATTAATAAAAAAAAATTACATAGCATGCAAAAAAGGACGACTTTGTTAACTCAAAACAATTTAACAATGTCATTCTTTGGAGCTGGTGGCAGATTTTTTTTTTAAATTATTGCCAAAAACAGAATAAATTAGTACTTCACTCTTCCCTCAAGCTTGGAGTTGAAAACCTGGAGTTTACATTGAAGTTGAAAACCTAAAGTTAAATGCATGAGATATGTTGCAGAATATTGTTTGGTTGTGAATATTTGACAAACTTCATAGAAGGTTTGCTGAAGATGTCTTGCTTTTAAACTTTCTCCCTATAGTTTCTGCCTTTTAATAGAAATGCATATGGCTTCCAATGGATTTTATTTATGCATAGCATAGTATATTATTCTTCTATGAATTTAAAATATTACATATAACAATGCATATTCGATTCTATATGATAATTAGCATAGAATTATAAATTGTAGTGTTATAAAAAATTTATTTTAAGTAGCATTTCATAAACTGCAATGAAATCTCGTTATAACAAATCACAAAAAGAAATTTGAACTTCATTTTTTTTTCAAAGACTCCCAAATTAATATGTTATGTGAAACCAAATAATAACAGCCTCGGATTTAATGTTTGTTGTAACGAGATTTTTTAATAATGTTTGGGGCCATTCATAAACTTAATCATTGCTGTTTTGGGGCAATTCCGAGAGCTGTTTGTACATTTTTGTGTTGGATAACAATAATTTGGGAGTCAAGACGGATGTAATGTTAAACTAGTTTTGTTTTAGCAACTACGGGGGCTATTATAAACTATGAATGGCTCCATTGCTAATTAGGAGATAGCAGTAGTTCAGTGTGATAGGTCAAAATAGACATAAAATACTCCCAAAGATTTTCAGGCTTCACCTTCCTGTTGGTTCATAGCTTAGCTCTTAGTAACGCTATGGCTGTTTAAATTGCAGTTACTGTACTAATATTTCTGGTTTCTACTCATTAGGATGTTAGCATTCTTTAAATATACGATAAGTTATTTTTAGATGTCAAGTTTTTGCCTCAATCTTTTTGTTTTGTGTGTTGCATTTATATAACCAGGCAGAATTTGATTCCTCAAGGGGTTTGAATATTTTTGGGTCAGCCATTAAAGCACAGTGTTCATTAGTGTTACGTAAACATGAAACAGTTTTCAAATCTCAATATTCTACATATACAAGTTTTAATAAAATTTACCTAGGCCTTTAAAATTTAGTTAACCGTTTATTTGATAGTGTATCCAAATAGATATAGGTACCTAATTTTAAAAATTAGGTCTGTAATTATAATTGTTAAATTTCATCTATGTTCGTTTTGTGGCTGATATAATGCAGCAATGAAGCTTATGGCATTTTTTTTGGAAATTTTTTAAACAATCTATAAATTTGAAAATTTTAAGATGCTTTCTGTTTTAACTACCCATTTATTGTATGGATTTCAGCAGAAATGAAATGTTTTTGTAAATGTTTAATTTTGCTTTGGTACATAAGCTCATCTCGCATGGACAAACAGATGCTAAAAGGTGCTCCATAGTAGCGAACGCATCCAACAACCATAGTGATTGTTGCATTTATTAAACATTGTATCCAGATCACTTCAGAAGTGAAAAATGATCTTAGCTGATCTTGTCTTCTCTGTTATGATACAGTTTCCTGCCGTTTACCTGGATGCACTTCAGTCTATAGGCTTATTGTGGTATCTGTATCGTTTTAATACCAATTCATTATGCCTGTACCATGGGATACAGTAAATTACCTTGTCAAATAAAGTAAAATCGGTACAAAATTAGGGGAAAACTGCTGCAATATTATGGAGTTGAAACTTATCAAATTTGAGGAATATGGATATACTTGAAATTTGATTGGGATCAGTACAAAATTAATGGTAGTTTATATGAAGTACAAGAAAGCTTATGGTTCTTAGGCAGTCTGCTGTACTTACTGATTTGAAATCTTATATTAGTTTGTGGAATAGAAAGGCAATAGCAAATTAAGTGTTTTGAGGTTAGGAGCATGGGGTTGCATATGCAACATAACAGCAGGAGCCCTGCATGAAGCAAATGAAATGTAATTCACACAAGTATGTACAGGCTGTTTCATGCACATACTGCACTGAACAAGAAGGTGTTCATATCTCTCACAGTCGCACCTAGCGACAGTGATTAGTACTTACAAGAGTACATTTTCTTCACCTCTGATATGCCACAAAAAGTTTTCTCAGTCGGATTTAATGCGGTGCAATAAAAACGCCTCTCCGAGCCTGATAAGCTTGCAAATTTGGTTGGAATTGCAACAAAATTAAGAATAATTTATGGAGCTTCCTACATATGTATAACTTGCTAGCAGTTCACTGCAGATATGGAGTTCAAATTTTATATATAGAAGTATGAACATTTAATGACTCATTTCAGATTTGGTTTAAATGGATTTAAAATTAATTGTAGTCTAAAGTGTTATTTTTGGGATTATTTTCCAAAACATTTACTTACAATGCTGCTGCATTATTTCTAATACAAAATGAATGCATCCAAAATTTAATGCTGTGCATACATACATGGTCGTTTTTTAAAATTCTAACTTATTCATGTATATACCCACTTATTTATAATCGGTGCTAAGGCCAGAAAGCGTTCTCTTCCACTCTTACAGCAATGTTACTACAATGGTTGGTAGCCCTAGTAGCAGCAGTCAAAGCTTGGACTATTTCACTGCTGGACAAAGAGGCGTATGCATTAGGGCAACAATTATTTTCTTGCACATATTATTTGAAGGGATGTCTATCATCAGAAAACAATAGACATCAGTCATTGTCAAACTTAAATGTGATGGTTTTTTTGTTGTTTTGCTGCACCGCTGCCTAAGATCATCCTTTAGAACAGCTGCTCACCTGCCATTATGTTCACTCATCTTTTGGTGTTATCCTTTGATTTTATTACTTTTGGTTTTAAACACCTCTTCCCCTTCTTCCCTCTCTCCCTGTCCTCCTCTTACCATCTCATATGTGTTCTTCCAGACTCTAGCGAGAATAGGGAGTTTTTCTTATTTCAGAAAAATTCCCTCATAAAACCAGAATCAAACCAAGGACTTCTGGGCTTACAGGCTAGCATATTAGTCCACAGAGGCAATCAGGTTCAGCTTTGTATGGATTCTGTTATTTTCTTTCATGTGGTGTTTATTTAAAAAAATACAGCTTGGAAGCAAATAATGGGATTTCTTATCAGATTTTGATTTTTCAGTTTCACAGATTAATAATTCCGTAAAGGTTCTTTAAATTCTTAGATTACATTTTTCTGTAAAGAAAGTAAGAAAATGAGAGAAAATCCTTTACGAGATGCCTAATTGTTTTGATATATATATATATATATATATATATATATTTTAACATCTATAAGAGATTGAAGAAAATTTGTCACCACATTTGAAATGTGGTTTAAATTAACACAAATTAAGTGTACATAGTTTATGTGCACACTCTCATAAAATTTCTTGCACAGTTGAAAATTTATCAATAATTATATTGGTATCTAATTAGGGGTTTATATAGAGAAGCTTTTAAACCTTTGTGCAAACCACTGATCTTATGAAGTTGAAATTTTATTAAAATTTGCGTGAAATCAGTTTAAAATTAAGGGTAGTTCATATGGATTATTTTCAGAGATATTCATGATGATAGTAAATTTAGCAGCATGCAAGTATTAATAATCATGATAACTGTTACCTTAAGTTGTCAAAATGTGATGCAAATTTCGGAACGTAGAACACACATTTCCTTGAGTTTCAACACCTAACATTAATAACTGTTGGCATTTTACACTGTCCTTATCACTGTCAACGTAGTATGACTGATGGTTTTGAGAAATACCTTAAAGGTTCTGTCCTTTCTAAAATACTGTGTCCAAAACTGCTACAATCAGAGATTATCTTGGATAAGCTTTGAAGTCCAGAAATCTCGCTTGCCGTTTTCATTGATAACTTTGTGAAGCCCACTCTAACCTGATGAAATTCTTACATTTATCCCCTAATTTTCTGTGTAAACTTTGCTTTTTGCTGAATAGTTAGCTTCAAAGTCTATGCTTGTTTCTTCTGCTGTTGAAATAGTCAGCCTAGTATACTCTCACAAATTAAAGTGGGAAAAATGTTTATGTTGCAATCTCTGATGTGTTACAATCACATGACTTACTGTACCCATAAATTTATGCTTATATAGCATCTACAAACTATTCATGCCAAAGCTTTTCTCCTATCTACTTGAAGTTAATGGAGATAAAAGTCTACGTAAATAGTTTTATTATACATTTCATTATATGTACAAAGAGAGTAGTAATAGTCAAATGTTTTAAAACTGGTTGCTATATGAGGAGCATCGAATCAAAAAGCACTAAGTGCATATTTCAGGAGAGAGGAAAAACAAATGTCTCCTAAACTTATCTGCGCTTCATACCTAACTTAGGTGGAAATGCCACTTTCCTAAATATTGTTGCCAAAATCATTTTTCGTTTAATATCATATTTACATTTAAAAATGTTTTCCAATTAGTGCATTTTGAATCAATTATACTAAAAGCACTGTCTTGGACATTAAGAAAAAATGGCAAAAAGTATATTTATTGATAGTTTAAGAAACAATTTTAATTCTACGTACAAAAGCAATTTTATACGTTGCTTTGTGCATTTACTGGAAAAAAAAGTGAGTCTTCAAATTTCATTTGTCACTTTCTCTGTAAACACTTTAATGTCAATGTTTCTTTCAACAAACACAACTGTATTTGAGCAATGTCCATCTCTTCCTCCAAATAGTCAAATTGTTTTTCACTTTGGGCTTTGCTGCAGAATGTAGACTGTTCATCCACAACCTCCACATAAACTGCAGCGCAGCCTCATGTCTCCATTCACTCCCAAACCTCTTCTGTAAGAATGCGTCAACATCCTCCTCCTTTGCTACGTTGACTCTGACTTTGGGGTGTTATACCCTGGACCTGTGATACATGCTGAAATGTAACTCCCCATTTCAGTGGAGATATGAATGTTTTAGAGTGGCAACAAGTTCATTATGTTTGGATATTATCACTTTATATGGAGGATAATGCAAGAAACCTAGAATTTAATACACTTTGCCATTTTTTAAAGACGAGCCTGAAAGACAAAACAACATAGTGTGTCATCTCAGTATCCTTTGCGGGTTTTCCACTGTTTTTACTTACATGAGAGTACCAACCCAACTGGAATTCGAACTCGTGCAATTAGCATGAGAGGCAATTAAAAATACAACTTATTTTATATTCCATTCTTTATCATCATCAGTGTCTAAATAATTTTTAATTAGACATCTTTTGGAAAGAACTAAAACCAAAATTATTTTCACAAGCAATTTTGATGTTACGAGGGTGGTCTGAAAAGTTTCCGACCTAATAAAGATACAAGACATTTTTTCAGCATTTTTTTTTATTTTTCAACATAGTCTCCTTGTACCTCAACACGCTTCTCCCAGCGATGCTCCCATCTCTGTAACCCGTCCAAATAGTACTCGGTTTTTCTCTGCAAAATAATTGTTCACGGAGGTGATTGCCTCTTCATTTGACGAAAATCTCTGTCCTCCGAGCGCTTATCTCAACAACTGAAAACTGTATTCCTGACCTGGCATAACAAGCTAAGGTAATTGTGACATGGAAACACAATCATATTTAGTTTCAGCCTCGCTTAGTCATAAGCATGTGTATATATTGTGACTTTGTCCAGTTTTTAAACTGTCACTTCAGTTTCTTTATGACGTCGCCCGGACGTTTCACCTGCTGGGGAGTTGAACACAAGGCTTTTACAATCTCTTGCTGCACGTCACAGCAGTTGACATAAACTCACTCACTCACCAATAGACTCAACTCAGTGACTATCTGGACATGGTGCAGGAAGAAACTTCCAGATGATACTGGTTATCTGCGCCCACATGAGAGCTTGACTTATCTTTGTTTATCTCAGACTGACCTCATCAATCTTCTAATAACCTTGGACCATAGCCGCTGCATCACAAAATACAAATAAACCTACTCTCTTGGCACAGGATGAATGGTAAGCATGCACATGTGCTGCTGGTTTCTCTCCCCTCACAAGATTTATTGTGTTAGGTCAGATACAAGCAGAGTTTGAAAATCACTAGCTGTTTGCTAGCCAGAGTGTTGAATCATAGTTAAATCATGGTAGCATTTGAGAGGAAACATAAGATGTCTTTTGGTTCTGTAAATTGGAATGAAAAGACAAATTTTTTTGAGGGGAGGGCATTTTCTAAGTAAATGCAGTATTGTAGTTGGTGCATACTGCATTTAATAACCTTTAATTAAGTTTCTGTTTCAGTAAAATATAAAAATAATCAGAATATAAAGGTTTTCAGGCCAATTTAAATACCTAGATCTGTTAATTCGGTATCCAGGAACAACCAGTGTGGGGTTAACTATTTTATTTGCTAGTTATTTGCAAAACATTGGATTCAGTTCTATAAGAATGAACCTGTATGTTTCAAAATGTTGACGAGCCAAGTGAAATACTGACACTCGATTGCTTTGTTACAAAACCTGCATTCTGTCTCCCTCAGTTGGGAACCCATCCTTGTAGACCTGAATATGTTTTACAATCACTGAGGCTGAAACCAACACATGTAGCCAAGGTCGTTAAGGCATGGACTGATCTCTGGGAGATATGTGGTTCAAATTCCGCTAGGACCGTCCTCCCTGACTGAGGTTTTTTCCAGGTTTTCCTCAGTCCTCATAACTGACAAATGCTATGGAGGCATCCTAAACTTAGGTCAGCTAGTTTCCTTTCCAAATTTCCTTTCACCATTATCATTTCATTTCAGATATCACCAGTGAACATTGCCTTTGCTGCTGTATGTAGTAAGAAAGCATTAAATACTATCAAAATAATTGAGGCTGAAACCAGTTCAGATGAGAGGATTTAACATGCATACAAGTATCTTACCAGAAATAGTAGAGCACTGGCACAGAGAGCTGAAGATCCATGGATCGAGTCTCAGCAGTGGCATTGAATTTTTCAAGTTTGCTGCTACTTTCCAACTTTGAAAAGTTTAGTAATCTACCCTTACCATAGATCCAGATTTTTAATGTCAGATTTCATCAATGCCTGCAACTATTCCCTCCAGAATAATATTTACATTATCTCAAGAAAGCACATCCTTGCTAAAAATAATTGCAGCAGATGAATTACTCAGGGTCATTTGGGCTTAAGTGGGGCAACCTTCTTTATTTTAAAATTATGTTTTTCTTTCTTTTTTTTCTTTTGTGATTTTGCCAGCTTTTTCTACTCCTGTATCCCTTTACCTGCATTTGTTACTTCCACGAGGAGGGTGTATTTATTTATTTTTTTGTGTTGTTCACCTTTGTCTGTCCTTCATACATTATCATCTTCTCTTTTTTGTAATGCAAGTTGGGTTCTCTTGTGAACAGAGTGAAGCGCGGAGGGGAGGTGAAAATGTTCCAGAACTTCATCTTCAGAACTTCAGAGCTGCAGATGATAGATCGATGTTATCTTCAAACTTTTAGTATATTTTATAGTGGCAGCAGTAAACTAAATAATTAATTTTCTTTCTCCTTTTCTTTGTAATTGCAATCAGCCATTTGTTAAATGTCTGCATGTGGTATCAAATTTAGCCCAGAAATTATTTTAATATGCAAACAGTACCACAGTTTTAGATTAAAAAGAGTTGCTACAGATATAAAGTGAAGTGTTATAACGAGATTTCAGTTGTAGCATTCAGAATTCTATCAGTGGTTAGATGTGTTGAAAAATTCTGCCCATTATGTAGCAATATTTAATTCATTTTTAATTGTGAAGTAAAATTGAATGTTATAATCAAGTTAACATAAGAGTAAAATTGTTACTGCATGGCTTGTTGAATTTTGTTTAAAACTATTAATGAAGAAAGGAACCAGAGTTTATAAATATGTTGCTTATACAATCAAAAGAATAAAATACTTGATGTGGATTTATGTAGCTGTTAAATAACAAAGTGCATGTTAATGTTTATGTAAAAATGTCTCTGTTAGGTGTTGCAACATTTTTTTAAGAGATATCTTTAGACAAATTGTTGATGACATTCTGTCAAGTATAAACATGTTGGTCATTATTGTTATGCAAATTTTTGATGTTCATGTTTGAAAATTTCAGGCTCTGATTATATTTTAAAGTCTGTTTGAAAGTGTTTTTACCATAAGAAAGCATTTTACTGCCTTTTCTTCATATCCATCTGAATTTTGAACATAATGTTTAGTCAGTTATGATGTCTGTCAGTGGAACTATAACCCAGAATGTTTTTGTTTGAAAAGCTGTTACCATACTTATACATGAGTAGTATTCATGCTTGCCAACTTTTACAGTTTGCCCATAAATTGTACGGGAGCCTTTTAAAAGTTTATAGCAAAAGAGTCTTTTTTACAGCTTTGTGGGCAGATACAAAGTGCTACGAATTTTTCACCATTGAAGTGGAATATTTGTTGGTAGTTGGTAGATGCTTCATGTTTATCTGCACCACGTATGGGAGCCAATTTGTCATGGTCACTTCGTGTTTTCTTATTTCTGAGTGCTTGTTATTGTTTTACTACTTTGAATGTTGGGTTCATTGCCTCCGGCTAGCTATTGTTTCTCGGTCGAGCACATCTCTTGAACAGGGTGTGTAAACGGAAAGGAGTTGTTACTCAAAGATAACACTGATAAAAGATTTTGTTTTTACACTTTTATTGTCGTCACACTTCTTTAATTTCACATATTGACTCTTGATACACGCCCGACTGAAACTGTTATATTTTCTAATGTTACTATAATCACTTATTTGTTGCACCTTATTAATTCGCGTATTTCACATTTATAACTAGCTTTACGACGCGAGAGATTCTGTAGAATTGCATAACATGTACTTTATGTATGCTTCCGTTGAACTACGTGACGTATAACTCACGAATACTTATGTTGAACTGATCGACGTATTACACACGAATGCTTCTTCTGGACTGAGCGTTACCCATCTCTCGCTTTAGCTTTTTATACTCCCTCACCCTGATATGCCTAAAGATTATAACAGAGCTGCTATTGGTTAATAAAACGCGCCAACATTAGCATCTATTTTTATATCCAATCAAAATTATAAACACATATGCTCTAGGGAAAATATTCCCGCCATTTCTAAGAAAAGCGTGCCAATCTGACGTCATTTGCTTGTCTCTAATAATTGATAAACAACTCACCCCCTCGCTCATTGTTACCCGCTCTTATTGTCAGTTTCAGTGAGGCCGTGTAAACTTATTTCCTAACAATGCTTATAATTAACAAACATCTCAAATCATAATAATGTTAATTTACACTACAATCATTCTGGCATTTACATTATTGTGATACAAATTACTGCCACACCATGGACATGACAAAGCATTCTGTTGCATTATATTGTAACTTAAGATTACAGACTGAATGGTATACAATGCTATGATAGGCCAGAGCTTATCTGTGTGTCTATTTTTCATCACAATCATGGTCCCCCTTCATTGGGCTGCAACAAAATGCATAGCGTGTGAATTTGCGCCACTAGTGATCGCTGGTAACCATGGTATGAACATTCAGTAATGGACTGTAAAGTCGACTCCCTCATGTAAATTATTTATTTAATTTGCATTCTTTGTCTGTGGAATGTAAGTTTCCCATTTTTTGTGACAGGTTTTGTTTATAGTAGATATTATGCAGTGTAAAATATGTACTAGAAATCTAAGTATAGTCTAAGAACTGAAGTTCTTTGCTATAATACATGTTTATTATGTTACCAGCAAGAATTTCAGCACATGTGACTGTAAGAAACAGTACTGCCAGGTCTCAATGGATTTCCATTTATTTTGAATGGAATTTTTGTACATTTACTGCATTGAACATTTTACACATTCTAAATTTCATGACCTCAAAGTTATTACACTTTGCTGTATGAGGGGAAAGTTTTACAGGTTTCAGTTCCAAGAAGTTGGCAAGTATGAACATTTAAAACTTATGCAGGACTTGCAGTCGCATGACATAGTGACATGACACTTTTATCAGAGGTGTTCAAAACTTCTGAAAGAGGCATGAGATAGGGAGAAGTCATGCCATTCTGCATTTCAAATTTTTTGGTGCATATCCATGTAATTGGCTACCAGATATTAAGTGTAATATGTTCAACATTTCGTATAAGTTTCAGTTTCTGTGTTTTAAATACTTTCTAAGAAAATATGTCAAACAAGTATTCAAATAATCATTTATATGTTATTTTTCTCATAAAAGTACACAAAATTTTGTGTTTTGACCTCCCCCAAGTGTGACATCAACCTTTGGAGAAGTAGGAATAACAAATAATCATGTGGTAACATCATTATTGGTGTGTTTGTCCTATATTTAAGGAGAGGTAGTATTTTGGAGATTAATACCTTTCACTTCCCAAATTATATTAGATAATCTTACTATGCTTACGTGAGTATGACACTTTCACAGTTCAGTTTTGTGATTATGATTCCTTATATAATTCAGAATAAATTCATACTCTTTGCAAGAAATACAGGTTGTATCAATAATGGTTGGACCAACAGTGGAGTGGGTTTCTCACACCAAAACAAGCAAAAATGGTTTATTAGAATAGAATAGTATTTTATTTCATCACATTACAAACATCATACATGCTTTCCTAGGAGTTGCTTAGGTTTCGGATGTATACACTTAACACCCTGATTGTTTGTGTATTCTTACCACACAATTTCCTCTTCTATTTTACCTACCTTGTCAATTCTGTTATTAAGATCCTCTTTTTCTTTAATGCCTTTCTACCACCATTTCTCTCTTACCTTTATTTGCCTAGTTGTTTCAGAAATTCTTTCCTGTTGTTATCAAAAAGTTTTAAGGACTGTATCTCTATCTGTAATTTATCCCATTTCGTATTTCCTCTCTCTAGACCTTGGTTTCTGTGCTTTCCATTATACAATGCAAATTTTTATCTGCATCACCACATAGTGTGCACAAATCTTTGTCAGCGGAAAAAAAAATTATTAATATATATTAGCATTGTCTGGAAATGCTTCCTCTTTAGTCATTATTGAAAAAAAGAATTATGACACATTATTTGTTTGAAATTGTCAGCTTTTAGGAAGGATTCAAAATGACCTCTCCTTGCTTGAAGTCAAATCATGAACTGTTGCAACCTTTTTTAGACTCCCATGTCAAGTTGATAAAGCATGTGGAATTTCTGTTACATAAACTAATTTGTTTTACCTCTCGCCATACATAAAAAAACCAAAAGAATGAAATCTGACAAACCTGCAGGCCATGGAACTGATCCTTCACTATCTATCCATTTGTCATGGTAGATATCAGCTAGCACATCAGAAACAATGTGCTTAAGCCCCATCATGCATAAACTACATGATTCTTATTTCCAGGGGAGCATTCTGCAGAAGTTTTGGAATAAAGTCCCTGAAAATTGTGCCTGTTAGAGTGATAGGAGAGCATACAAATTTACCAGACAGTTACCTAGAATTTCAGCCCACACATTTTCTTAAATTTTTGCTGGTGTCTAACCTGATACCTCAAGGATCTGTGTCAGTCCACAAATATTGGTTGTGAAAATCCTTTATCCCATTTCTTCCAAACGTGCATCTGTAAACATAACTTAAAGACAAACAGTGGATGGGCAGTTCTCACAACAAACCAATGGCAAAAGTTCTTCCATAAACATTCAATAATAATTTAAAAAAACTAAGCATTTCTGGACATGTGTTTATATATTTTTTTCTTTGTTTTGGTGTGAGGAATCCTTCCCCAAACTTTGTCCATTTTTTATACATCCTGAATATAATGTACTCCAGAAATTCATGCCACATCTGCAAAATTGTTTTTCTGTTCCAATTAGAAACTCAATTCTGAGCATTATAAAGAAAGTTTTACCTGTTTAAATGTAAAATTACATGTTTTAAAGCCTGTCAAACACTATCACAAATATTTACTCGTTTCTGGAAAATTTGACACTGTTAACATCTAACATGGCTTCATTTTGACAGCAGTATACTATGGGAATGTAGTCTAATTTATACACAGTAGGGAAAAATAATTAGACAGTAATTTCAAAAGGAACACTTAAATACCAAATTAAATTATTACACATTACATAGTGGTAAACTACATTGGAAAGCCTCACTGCCCAAAGTCACTTTTTGAGTATGATGTCACTCAGGTGAACTCCATTCAATCCCGGGCAGATCCCTGCAATATGTCGTATACTGTCCATGGCTTTATATAGCACATTCTCTGGAATTCATCGAATTTCTTCTCAGATGTAATCCTTCAGTTCTTGAAAAAAGTAGTATGACAATAAATCCAGCCAGTATGGAGGACAATTAAAGCAGTGTGAAGGTCTACATGGAGCCTAAGCTCTCCTTCTGTGGGTTTTTCGTTAGGCCAATATCTGATTGCTTAAAAAGGCTCCCTCCAACCTTTCATGGCACGGAAATGTATACGCCAAAGGAGAAGACCCCGAAAAACCTCAGTAAGGGCGACAGCATTCAAGCACACAGCCTCCCAGCCCTTCAAGTCTGTATCAGAGGACTTTGAGGCAACTCACAACCCCGCCTGGATATCACTGCCCAGATGTACCCAGTCTCCCACAAATATCAGGAACCACTGCTCTGCCGAGTCCAACCCAATCCAAACAGCTCCCTTATGGGATGGATCAGGCATTCAGCCCAACATACTGCTAGTGATATAAAACATACCGCAAGTGCTAGGAATCCGCAGCACCCTTACCACAGCAGCCAAAGGAGTCCCAGCCCCTGCGGAGGACATGAAAAAGGTCAGCCAAAGCTCACTTAAAGCCCGGGGAAGTTACCCATCATCTCCTCGTGTGAGTATTTCCATTAGGCCAATATCTTATAACTTTATATACCCCCTCCCCCGCTTGCCCAGGGATGGAATTGGATATTTCACTTACGTGTATCAGCATCATAAAGGGCATGACTACTAAATAACTTCAGTAGGGCCGACAGACATCCTAGCTCAATGTCTTCCAGGCTCTCCAGGCCGGTAGTACTGGAGGACAGTGAGGTGTCTCACAACTCAACCTGGACATCACCGCCCAGAGTACCCAATCTCCCTTGGGTTTGGGAACAATTGCCCTGTCAAGAGAACAGACAACATTCTCAAAACAAGACATGGCATGTTGCAGAAACAATTCTCAGGCATCTTATGGATTCTCTTACTGTGTGAGTAGTAGACCCATCTTGCCGGAACCATGTCAACATATTGCCAGTGAAGTTTGTTATGGAGAAATTCTTGCAAAAGCTTGACATGTGCACTCGGTGTTACTACATATAACTGTCTGCCCAGTAATTCCAAATGCACTAACACCACACCATACCATTACCTGTAGTGGTTTCTGACGTGTTGTTGTTGCCTATTTGTTGTCATATCCAATTAAATGGAAATGCTTTTCATATCACATGACTAAATGATAAAGGAATTGTGGCATGCTTTTGTTTATTGTCAAGAGATCCTTACAAAATTCAATTCATTGATTAAAATTGCAGAGAAGTATTTGTTGCACACTGTTTCAACTTTGAAGGAATGCAATTGTAAATCCTTGTGTAAAATGCATTAACAGTTCTAGTTATTAAGTGCATGGTGACTGAATAGCAAGAAGCAGAACTCTGAGGACTGCGCTGAAATGCAGCTGCCACTTGTTGCTCATTTTTCAGGGTTCTCGTTGTTTGAGAACAACCTGGAAGCTGTTTGTTTAAACAGAGACAGTAGTTCTAAACTATGTGACCCAGTTGAATATTGCTTGGCATTAGGAACCTTTCTGCTCCTTCTGATTTCAAAATGTCATCTAAAGACATTTGGAGCCATTGTTTTTAAAAAACAGTATTCAGTAGTGAACACCTTGTACTCTTCCAACCAAACCTGCTCTACAGAATGGTGCTGTTACCATGTGCAATCTACAAACATGTTGGCATGATGCCATGAAGTTTAAATTGTCTAATTGTTTCTGCCAACCTGTAACATGAAAAGATAAATTTGACCTGTGTTGGCAGTATTAAACATTTTCTCCAAGCAAATGTGGCTTGAATTCCTGGGACATATCACATATGTGATAAATGAAAACAAAGGTAACTGAAATATCCAATTCATGTCTGATTCAACTTTGGTTATATGGTAACAAAAATGCCGCTATGTCACGTAATTTATTAACCTTGCATTAATATTTGAATAATTCAAGTTATTTTACCTTACCTCTGCAAGAGAGAATAGTTTTTGCAGTGTTCATTTGTCATGCAACACAGCAAGGTGTCTACGACGTTTGGTCATGATGATGTTTCATCCCTGGAAATCATTACCATAATTTTTACAATGTGCTGTTCAGAAATATTCACTAAACGGAAGTATGTAAACTATTTTAAAAATTTCCAGTTCTATTGTGGATAAGAGCCTGTAGGTTTCCTTATATATGTTGCTTGGAGATAACCTAATGAAAAGAAAGAAATTATATCTCAGAAACAAATACAATTTTTCTTTTGGTTTGGATGCTCAGAAAGAGAAACTCAAAATTTTACTTTTTATTGCTAGGTAGCTCAAAATGATATCAAAACCAATAAATAATTAAATTGTTTTTAAAAGCAATTACTATAGGTTCACTCTGAAAGTTTGAGAATGAATGCAATAATATTTTTAAGCAGATATTTGATCAATTGATCATTGAATATTTTCAAATGTTCATCTCCCATTAAACCATTTTATAAATACTGAAGCTTCTTTGGATAGAATGCAAATACTGCAGCTACTCTGATTTTAGGTGATTCAAATTGTTGAATACAATTTTTTGTTTTATTTTGGGGAGTAAAACAAAGTTGCATGGGGCCAGATCTGGACTATAGGGAGGCTGTGTCAAGCATTTGACTCGACAAAACTGAGTTGTTTTCAGTGAGCAAGACACTATCATAGTGCAGCAGAAATCCATGCAGAGAAGTCTTTGTTCTCAGTGCATTGAAGACTGAGGTAGACATTAGTGACAGTCTTGTGTCCTTCAAGTGGAACTATTACTTGTTGCCATTAGGTAAAAAGAAGGAACCGATCATCTTGCCTCACTTCTGGGAAGAGCCAGATCAATACTCAACTTAGTCAAGCTTTTGTCACTGGTTATGGTGTTAAAAATGTTTCTTATCTCTGTAGTGGTGTGCTACTGAAGTCGGGGATGCTGACACAAGTTCACTGCCTCTCTTCTTCTCATTGTTGCTGCTGCAACCCTAAATTGCATATATTTGCCTAGCTGCTCTTATCTCATATTGGGGAATAAGAGTTGAATAAACCCACATGTCACTGATTTATTCCAGTGAAGTATAATGAAGCCACTAGCTAGTTACATATTATACTCATTCAGACCACTTTGTAATTCCCCAAATTAGATATGTTATTTCCCATTAACACAAGCCGACAAATTGGAGCTCTTGAGGATCGGAATTGGAAGATTATTTCTCGGAATCAGCAACTTTTTGTATTCTGCCAGACAGACACTAATTTTTCCACCATAATATATAGTTTGTATTCCCATTGGCTAGTATGTTTGGCATCTTGTGAAAATAAAACCATTCATGTGTTTTCCTCTGGCAAAACTTGACTACTTTGGGAATTCTGAGTTATCTCTGTCTCTTTCTAATAGTGCCTATCTCATTCCAGTCACTATTTCTCCTCATCCCTATGCTTTTTGGTTACTTATTTAGTTTACTCCCTGTGGTCTAGTTGCTAATTTTAGCCAGCTTTCTGTACAGATTTATCCTTTACAATATTCAGTTCTACTTCTATACATAATACTCTTGCATTATATTAATTATTTACATACTTATTTACTATTCCAATCTGTTTTCTCATTCTTTATTCTTTCTTAATTTTATTAGTGTCTCTTTTATTCTATGATTATTTTCTACTTTGGTATGTTTCTTCCTACAGTTATTCTTATTTCCTCATAACATTTTTCTCTTATATAATTTCTCTGTTCCCTCTACGTCTTCTTCCATCTTTCTGTCATCCTTGTGTGTTTCTTTCTGCTCATCTACGAGATGGTAGAGGATCCAATGACTGCAGAGCTTCCTGGACTTGAAGTTTTTCTTTGCGGACTGTTTTCACTGCTACTGATGCGATATTCTGTGCTTCTAAATTTGACAAACATACAGTGATTGTGTTCCTGCAACACATGCAGTGCTTTCATCACAGTTTCATCCATTGTTGCTGTACACTCTTCATCCTTAAGGGAATCCTTCCTCTTTAAAGTCCACAAACCATCAGTAAGTAGTAGATCGTAAAGGAGAAAGCTCCTCAAATGCCTGCTCAGTCTTTTAAGACATTCTCTCTCCTCTAAAATGATTTTATAACTATAGAAAATCATAGCATAGAAATGCTGTCACTTAAGATGAGAAGTATTGATGCTACACATTGTTGGATCACGCTCCGGTTTGCACATGTTGCTCTCTGAACTTAAATCTAAACCTAGAAAAGAAAACCTACACTGGCACATCAAAACTCATTATTGTCCTTTTCAAAATTTTCAGAGTCTTTCTAGGAATAACACCGAGGGAGTTACAAATTCAGATAAAATAACGCAAAGGTTATGTAATAGCAGTTCCATATTTGCCAGCTTTTACAGCTTGGCTGTAAAATACACTGGAGCGGAAGCCTTTTTACGACTTTACAGTAAAGGAGGTGTTTTTACAGCTCCATGGTCAGTTTCAAAGTGTTGCAGATTTTCCATACAGACAAAGCATTACTATTGTATTATATTGTAACTTAAGATTACAGCTATGTTTGACCAGAGCCTATCTGTGTGTGTATCCTTCATCATGATCATGGGACCCCTTCACTGGGCTGCAACAAAATGTATAGCATGGAGATTTGCACCTCTAGTAACCAGGGTGCAAACATTCAGTAATGGATGGCATGAATTGTAAAGTCAACTCCCTCACGTGAATAGCAAATCTTATTCGCATTCTGTCACTACAGGATATAAGTTTACCATTTTTGTGGTAGTTTTTTTTTTATAGTTGATGTGAAGAAGTGTAAAATATGAACTAGAAATCTGTGTATAGCCTAGGAAGTGGTGTTTTTTACTTTAATACATGTTTATTGTGGTACCAGGAAGAAGCAGTACTACCAGGTGTTCAAGGAGTCTTATAAAACAGAATTCCCATTAATTTTACATAGAATTTTTGTACATTTACTGCACTGAACATTTTATGCATTCTAAATTTCATATCATTGCAAAATTATTAATTAACCTTTGCTGGATGAGGGAAAAATTTATGGGTTTCAATTTCAGGAAATTGGTAAGTATGCAGTTCTGTAAATACATAGTGTTACCAGGATTAAACATGTGTGTAACTGTAGATAGCTCATTGTACATTGTTTTAATACTAATCTAATTGAAGAGTAATAATAAACAACAACAAAATTAAACCACTTTAATTCTTTTGAAAATGCTATTACTTGAATGTAGTCATTAGCAGTGTGATATGTGAGCATAATATAAAGTGACATACAGACAATAATGGAAGACAGTATTTCCTAATGCATGAACATCCCTGAAGAGGAAGACTATGATGTCTTCAAAATATAGCATTTAATCTCGCTAATCCTTAAAATCAGGTTAAGCTGTAAAATACTCGTCATGTTTGGCAATCCTTTGCCTACCCAGTCTAGATTATCATACACCAGTTTTTCTAAATCATCTCTAAGAGCCAAACAATCTGAGTGGCCCAATAAGAAAACAAGCACCATACAAATTGTACAATAGATGTAGGGCTATAAACGAATATACATTGTATGTATTGTAAACATATAGAACAAAATGTACAATAAATCCATTCATTCATTCAAATTATCCTGAAAGGCAAATTGAGATATGTTCATATAAAACATACTGTTACTGTGTTTATGATAATCCACTGATACTCAACAAGTTCATCACTAGAATACAGTAAATGCATTAGTTTCTGAGATATTACTTCTTTTTTGCTAGGTTTTCCTGGACACCTTTGATAGGGATTGGAATTTGTCATGCAGACAAAGCTAGGCCTATTGCATTTACTAAACCTCTGGAGGGAAGGGATGAGGTAATATAGTACAAAGATCTTATGACAGCAGCTGAAGTGCAGCGGGGTCCCTAATATTTCCAGATAGAACATCACCTGCCGCCACTTCAATTCCTCCCCATTCCTATCCTTGTGCAACGGTTCAGACTGAAGGTTAACATACCCAGGAAGAAACAGTTCTCTCCTCAAAGCACATACACCCCAATACGCCACACACACCACCATTCACCATGCCTAATCCTGTTACCCTAAGGAAATTAAATGAGAGGAAATGAGGGACACGGAAATTTGTGTTAGTATGTAATCTACCCCAGCATTCACTTATCGACTAGGAAAAACCACAAAATAAAACTGAAGGTCGGGATGAACTCCCAACGGGAATCTAATGCAGGACCTCCTGAATGCAAGCTTCAGATGCCACCGCCTGATTCTCCTGCTCTGTGACATCCTATATAACTATAATATTATCATTATTATTATTTGTTTTAATGTATTTTTTCTTTATCCAGGTTACCATATGTTTTTTTTTCCTCCCTGATTCCAACCAGTAATTCTTTCCCAGTCATTAATATGTCAAGTGATGAAACCACTAAGTTTTTGTGTGGTGTTACAGAATTTGATTTGATATGAATTGTCCTCATAAGAAGTCCTATCCAGAACACCAACATGTCATTAAGGTATGACTCGTGAATGGGAGGTCCGCAGTTCGAATCCAACCAGGACTGTCGATCCTGAGGTTTTTCTCAGTCCTCATAACTGGCAAATGCATACCGGGAATATTTCAAATTTTAACATTTTTGGGTTATGTTTCAGAGTTGTAGGCTAAGGACATGATGTCATTAACAAGTGAAAGAAAACTGCCAAAAAAGTAGTTTAATTTCTTCTCAAGTGTTTTGTCAAAGTAGAACTGTATATACAACAAACTCAAGACTTTGGTTTGGAAATGTCAGTAACTGGGTGGATTAAAAATAGACCAGACTTTTCATATTACTTCAATTTTAAGAACTAGACAATCCTATCAAATAAGCTTTAGAAACCATAAACATGTCTAAAACAAATTGCCTTAAGCGAAATTGAGAACACTTTCTCTTAAAAATTTGTGTACCAAAGACTGTTGTCATGGAGTAAAACTGTTAGTAGTCATAAGCATTGTTCTTGAAACAGAAATTTGCAGTGGTACTTTAAAACATTTTGTAATCGATTTTCATTAGATTAACCTTATTTCTGTAAGATGCCGTAATTCTGTTGCTATGCAATACATAATTTTTCTTGTATCAATTGCTGTTACTAATCAATGTTTTCAAGCATTTAAAAGGTTGTGTCTTTTGTTGGGGTAATTAAAGGTGTTGTGTTGTAGCAAAAAGTACTGTTAAGATTTTTGTGAAACTGTTATATATGAATGTGTTCAAGATCTTAAGGTTGTTTATTATAGGGAAAATATTTGATAATGTTTACTGTAAATGTTGACCATAAATATATATATATATAGCCTCTGTAAAAATAATACATAGAAATTGAGAATATTGCCGTTAAGAGGTGTTTTTATTCCTATTTCTAAGGAGTATACCAATGGAATAAATTTTGTTAAAGTTCCTGTTGCTTTATTAATTTTTTACCTGTATTCTTCCTGGTCCATTCATTGTGAAAATGTTTCTATTCAGGAAAGGAGAGTGTAATGACTATGGAGTTGGCTTTTCAAAAATGTGAAGTGATGCAAATTTTAAATGGATGAAGCCCATGTTTCAGGTAAGTCTTGGACGTTTAACTGCAATATTTTATTTATTTTTTATTTATTTGTGCTAGCAATTTTCCTTGGAATATGGCTATACATCAGCCCAAGCTGTTATCTTGTCATATTCTACCCATATTGCATTCTTTAATTATAACATAAAAATGACAATAATAATAATAATAATAATAATAATAATAATAATAATAATCTAATAATAATATTATAATAGTGATAATATAATTACATAACTTAACATCACATGAAACTAATTCACATCTCTTTTTATTGTCCATAACCATTTCTTTTTACTTTCTCTACTACGTATAGTAAGTAGGGGAAGTATTGCATTCCACCCAAAAATTCGATACCGAGATTTCACCGGAAATACACGTTTTGAGACCTCCTGAATCCAAAAAAAGCATTTTTGGAAACATGTCCGTGTGTGTGTGTGTGTGTCTGTGTGTCTGTGTGTCTGTGAACAGCATAACTCAAAAACGAACAATCGGATAAGCACCAAACTTGGTATTTAGGTTCAGTATCTTCCAGAGATGCGACACGAAGGTTTTCGAGAAAATCCCCCCACCCCAGACTACCCTTTACATGGAAGATTTTTCGAAAATTTTAATTTTCTCAAAAATGGCTCTAACGATTTTGATGAAAATATCATATGTTTAAGATAATGTCATGAGAAATGAAATGTATATCTCGAATTTTCAGGGAATGTCTCCAAAAGTATTCTTCATTGTGAACGACTTTTGCATAACTGGTAAACCATAAGAGATAGACAAAATTTTACTACACAAAAAATGTAGATCGCGTTAAAATACACAACTTATGTCATATGCATTTCTTTTGTTGAGTGAACCGTTTTCGAGATATTGCTTGTTATTTCCTTAAATTTTCCAATACTTATACTTTTTCTCAAATGCGTTATTCATTTTTTTTATGTCCTGGACATGCAAAGAGAATGGAATGCGTCACATAGCAACCAGCGTTAAAATATTTGACTATCGCTTAAAAGCTACCATATTTTCCTTGCATCTACAAGAAAATTACCAATAAGATTGACATCTCGATATCTCGATTAACATGAAGTATATGGAGAATAGGCGTTTGTAAAATTAGGTTGTACAAGAGTAGAGAAAGTTATGTGAGTGTAACACATCAGATTTTTTACTTTGGACAGGTACTCTCCTACCTTTTTACTGTCTTTGTTAAAAACTTGCTTAAGGCTACTTTCCTGTCCAGTTTTACCATTTCCCATTTATAGCTTGCTTTTTCCAATGCTGTGTGCCTTTACAATCAAAAACGATATGTTCTAAAATTTTCTCTTTCCCCATATATTGGACACTGGTTCTGTAGGAACCCATTTCTCATTCCTATTAGTCTCCATACACCTGCTCATACCCAAGCTATACTGTCTCTTTGTTCCTTATTTGAGTTATCCACATACTGTTCTCTAGCCCATACATTTTTTATTAATATATATGATTCCAAGGAACTTTTCTTCCCAATGTTACTAAATAAATTTTGTATCTCTATATCTTCAAACCTCCGCCTAGCTTCTTTCCAAAAACCCTTAACATTATTTTCCCTCCTCCAAATTTCTCCCAGATCGCTATTTTCCAAATTAGTTTGTATACTATAACTCCACCCATTTTTCTTTAAGCTCCTTTCTTGAAATTCCAAACACTGCCTCAACAAGTTCTTCTCTTGTAAATTTAATAGTCTGTACCAATATTTAAGAGCTCTCTCCATTATTACCCCTTTTCTCCCCATTCTCTGCATTTCAATTAGAGCAAATTCCTTAACTGTAGCATTTGGCAGGCCTAAAACTTCTCTGCAAAAACTCCTATGTATGATATCTATCTCTTCCCATCCTCGTTCTACTCCCCATATTTCACTTCCATATATCATTTTTGCTTCAACTACTGTGTTATATATTTTCTCTAGCCATTTAACATATCTGGTATTCTATATTTGCACCCTCTAATCGCTGCCATTGCCCCTTTTCGCTTTGTCAATACCAGTTTCTTCTGTTTCTCCCATTTTCCACCCCCATCCATTTTAACCCCTAAATATATACAGTCTCTGACCACTTTATATTCCTTCTCTCCATTCTTCCACTTTTCATACTTGCCCAGTTTGGCACCTTTCTTAAACACTATAATTTGAGTCTTCTCTTGATTTACTTTCAGATTCCACTCATCACAGTATTTATTCATTTGCTGTAGGGACTGCTTCAAACCAATCGTTGAAACTGATCCTATCACTAAATCATCAGCGAATAATAACCCAGGAATTGATACCTTATTTATCACAGGCAACCAATTATTGTTCCTTCCTATCTCAGTGAGAATATCATCAATATACAGATTAAATAACACTGGACTTAGCTTACATCCTTGTCGTAACCCCTTCCTTTGGTTTACTTCTTTTGTCACCAATCCTACTCCTACTTTCACACAAAATGTGTTCTCCTTGTATAGAGCTTTAAATAAATTCACCATCTGTTAACTTACTCCCTTCCTCAAGAGTTTGTGCCACAACAAATTTAAATCAATGCAGTCATACGCTTTCTCCAAATCAATAAATGCCATGTACAATTTTCCCCTTTTTTCTTTTAAATACTTATCCACCAGAGTTTTAATTATGAATAAGTTATCTACCATTCTTCTCTTCTTACGAAAACCCATTTGAAACTCCGAGAGGATATTATATTCCTCTACCCAGTTTTGTATCCTTTTTGCTAAAATCCCTGTGAGAATCTTTTCAACATTTGAAAGTAATGCTATTCCCCTGTAATTATTAGGCTTATCAACACTCCCCTTGCCTTTGTATATAGGATGAATTATTGCTTTCCTCCAATGCTCCGGTACGTACCCCTTGGTTTTTATTACATTAAACAAATCTGTAAACATCTTTACTCTAGTCTCATCACTACACCATTCTTTGATAAACTCAGGAGGAATTCCATCAATACCTGTTGCCTTATTATTTTTCATTGCCTTCACTTGTTTCACTACCTCCTCATCTCTTACTTCACTATCTAATATATCTATGTATCCCACTCCAAAATCCGCCACTGGTTTCATCTTAATAAAACCCTCCTCCTCAAATAACATTTTAAAATACGCCATCCAATCTGCTGAAGTGATGTTTGGTTTAACTACCCATTTGTTATACGTGGATTTTAACGCTCTCCACACCTTGCTGGCATTGTTCTCCCTTAAAACTTTAATCAGATTACTCTGTTCTTTATTTCTTCATTCTTGTTTCTTTTCTTCTAATAGTGCATTATATAAATTCCTACTCTTTAGGTATTCCTTCTTATCTTCCTCACCCCCTCTCTTTTTCTATCTTACTAATGCCTGTTTCACCACCTTTTTAACTGCAATATAGTGAATGCTTTCTAAGCAATGCAGAATTTTTGGAGCCCTGGCATTCTGATGTTGAATTCTTTTAGATAAGGGGACTTAAAATAATGGGAACATTGCATGGTTTTCACTTTCTCTTAATACTAACCTATAGTAGGTAGAGAGGGTATTGCATTCCATCCAAAAATTCAATATCAATATTTCACTGTAAATGTGTGTTTTGAGGCCCCCTGAATGAAAAACATGTGTGTACATGCGTGCGAACAGAATGGCTCAAAAACAAAAGGCCTGTTAAAATACCAAACTTGATCTCACACCAGCTTGCAGTTTTCAAAAGTTTGATCCATAGGTTAAACAACGTCCCTCTAAGCAGTGAATATTCAAAAAGAATGCTAACGTATACTAGGCATTGCAGTGGTAAATGGCTTCAGCCCAAACTCAATATTTAAGATGCAAATATTGAAACTTTGAAAAAACTAAGTATATCAATTTTCGCACAAAAAATAAAAGTATTGCAGACATAGGAATTGAACATGAAGGCAATGAAATGACAAACTTTTAGCATAAAATTACTTGTTCTTATTATAGATCATAATATGAATTGGAAAGATCATATTGACTACATCCTACCGAAACTAAGCTTTGCATGTTTTGCAATTAGATCATTAATTCATTTTACAAATAAAAGCATCCTAAAAACAGTATATTATGCTTATTTTCATTAAATTATGACTTATGGAATAACATTTTGGGGAAATTCAGTAGACGCTATATATAATTCGTTAGCAAAATAAGATAATAAGAATAATGGCAGGTATTCAGCAATCAACTCATTGTAAACCACTATTCAAAACATTTGGAATTTTACCATTAGCCTGTGAGTATATTTTAGCTGTACTTTAAACCGGGTTGGCCACCCAGAAGTGTTCATAAAAATTTAGACATGCACAGCAAACAAACCAGAAATGGGCAGGACTTACACAGGCCAAGCAATAACCTACAAGTATTCCAAAAAAGGGGCTTACTACAATGGTATAGTATTATTTAATTCACTTCCATCATATATTAAGGAATTGAAAACTAATAAAAATAAATCTGATGTTACACTCGCATGACTTTCTCTACTCTTGTACAAACGCTTCTTCTCCATATGCTTCATGTTAATCGAGATGTCAATCTTATTGCTAATTTTCTTGTATATGCAAGAGTCAAATATTTTAACACTGGTTGCTATGTGGCGCATTCCATTCTCTTTGCATGTCCAGGACAAAAAAAATGAATAACAAAATTGAGAAAATGTATAAGTATTGGAAAATTTAAGGGAATAACAAGCAATATCTCGAAAACGGTTCACTCAATAAAAGAAATGTATATGACATAAATTGTGTGTTTTAACGCGATCTACATTTTTCGTGTAGTAAACGTTTGTCTATCTCTTATGGTTTACCAGTTATGCAAAAGTCATTCACAATGAACACTTTTGGAGACATTCCCAGAAAATTCGAGATATACATTTCATTTCTCATGACAATTTCTTAAACATATGATATTTTAATCAAAATCGTTACAGCCATTTTTGAGAAAATTAAAATCTTTGAAAAATGTTCCATGTAAACGGTAATCTGGGGTGGGGTGATTTTATTAAAAAGCTTCGTGTCGCATCTCTGGAAGATACTGAACCTAAATACCAAGTTTGGTGTTTATCCGACTGTTCGTTTCTGAGTTATGCTGTTCACAGACACACACACGGACATGTTTCCAAAAATGCTCTTTTTGGATTCAGGGGGTCTCAAAGCATATATTTCCGGTGAAATCTCGATATCGAATTTTTGGGTGGAATACAATGCTTCCCCTACCTACTATACGTAGTAGAGAAAGTGATAAATTCAAGTTAGCATTGAAAAGATATCTCATCACTCACACCTATACAGAGGAGGATTTCTTTCATTCAAAAAATAACTGACTATAAAATGTTACTGAATTTTATAAATACATTAAGTATAAATAATATTCTTTTAAAATTTTTAGCTCTAATGTACTCTACATAAGAGCTACATACAAGTACACAATGTAATTATGTATTTATGACATAATCTACATCCTAGAGTAGACTAGCTTTCTTTATGCTGGTCTAGCTCACTATATGTTCTACAGATTGAGATGTTACGTTATGTTAAACAGAGTGGTAAACTCAAAGATATAGCCAAACAACTACTCTTGAGACAATCAGTGACACAAACTGGAAATATAAAATGTTTGTGTTATCCATGGTCATTTAGAAAAGTTGAAGAAATATCCCAGACAGGCAAAACCATGAGAAATTTGAGCTTCAGATTGAAAGAGTACCTGAGAAATATAAAACAGAAACAATCACAAATCTGCTGTATCACACCATTTATGGTCTGAGAACCACAGCATTGATCAAGCCATAAAATTGTTGAAACCAGTTTCCTCATTACTAGAACTGACTATTTGAGAGAAAATATTCATTGTCAAGAGTGCAGATAATATTGCAAATTTTGAAATCCTGCTAGAGCTTTGTTATTATACCAGCAGATGGCAGCAGGAACTGAAGAGAATGAATGCCCTCAAAAACGTCCCAGTTTTAATAACTTAATAAGTGAAGGTTTGTCTAAAGATAATGTGACTCATTACAAATTCAACCAGACTTGATATTTAAGTTCAGCATCTTCCAAGCATCACACAAACTTACCCTTTACATTAATCATTTTTCTTTATTTTTGAATTTCTCAAAATTGGTTCTAATGATTTTGATTAAAATACCATATCTTTCAGATTTTGCATGACAAATTAAATGTATATCTTGAATTTTCAGGGTATAGCCTGTAAAGTTTTCTTCATTCTGAATGACCTATCTTTATTTGGTAAAAATAAGAGATAGACAAAATCCTACTACATAAAAAATGTAGATCTTGTTAAAACACACAATATATGTCAAAGTTTTTGTGACACCAACCATTTCCAAGATATTCTTTGTTATTGGTTTGAATATTCAAATACATACACTTTCTTCAAGCGGTAAGGCACTGTTTGTTTTTTTGTTTGCAAAGAGTATGGAATTTCAAAGCCATCACATAGCGACCCACTTTTTAAAGATTTGACTATCACTTGTGATGGTAACACACGTCATCAGGTTGGTATTATGTAAAATAAAAGTTAGATAAAATGGCTGTACACTTTGATAATGGTAATCAAAATAAAAGCCAGAAAAGGGAACTGTTTTCTCAGTGTGTTTGTTTAGAAACCATCCTGAAACAATGCAAGATATAACAGCCTGAAAAAAAAAATTATAGTAATAATAATAGAAACACACAACTTATTTTATCCCTCTTGTACATACAATGAAATGCATAATGAAAGTATTTTTGTAAATGTTTATCTTGATTAATGAGCTGTTGTAAGAGTGGGTGGAGAAAGTCATGTGAATGTAACAGAAAATTCCCCCCTTGTTTTTGTAGCATAAGCATTTAAGTAAAGCTCTTGTTTTATACATTTTTTTCCCTTTCTTTTTTTAATTGATGTATCAGAGAGTTATGAAAAAGCTTGCAGGAAACTTGTTGATATAGCACCACTTTATTACATACATTTTGTACAAAACTGAACATTATTACATTTGAATTGTTAATAACATAATTACATGGCACAATTGGAAATGCTTATCAAAATGGCAGTGCTTATATTTGGAATTTAAGTAACTGACCAGTCGTTTCCTAAGTTTAAACAGCAAATTAGTTACTTCATGCCTGTCTATGCTGCAATAAATGGCAGTGTGGAATGCTGCTCTTAAAATAGGAATGCAAACTAAGTATGTATGTGCGCTTAAGCCCAAAATTTACTCATGCTGTTACTAACAGTGAGTTCTAAGAAGGTTATTACTTACATGGGATGGTATTACTCTACCTTTCCCTGTGATATTCATGGTGTATTTTACATATTCATTCCTTTCTTCAAATAGTTATGTTTCACAAATTTTAATCAGTGTCAATGCCAGTAGATTAGTTGCATTGTTGTGGGATACTACATGGAGTAATAAATTTCCATGCAAATATGGCACAGCACTGTGAGAAAGTTTTGTTTTAACAGTATAGTCAGATAGTACATTGTTGTGAGATAGCTGCATATACAACACAACCTTCCAGAGATCAAACCAGTTTAATGTAAGTACTGTAAGCAAAATTGCTTCTGCAGCTTTCTTTATTGTATATTGAATACCTTTATGATCTAAATGATCAATTTTGAGCATATTTCACATACAACTTTGTATTTTGGTTCTTTGATGGCACAACCTTAAAATTATTGCAAAAGTCTTTATCATTGCTTATTTTAAAGGATTCTTTTTGTATCACATATTATTTATTAATAAAAGAATATGCATATTAAACATAAAATTACTAACTAGTGTAGCTTAAATGATAATTCTTAATTGAGTTTGTTATTTGGTTTGCCTAACTTAACTACACTTACAAGCTGAAGATTTGATACAAAATTAAAAACTTAAATATACTATTGAAAAGTTTATTAATAATACTTGTTTAGACATCTAGTCATTCTGTAGGTCTTTTGTTCATTATTCTACTGTACAAATGTTGACTAAAGCACTTCTGTGATCACTTAAAACACACAGGTCCAACTTCAAATCCAAATGCTTGATGTGGTAGGCCATAGTCCACAGGATAGAAGTCTACTATGGGAACATTGCCAAGCTTCTTTGTGCGAACTTCAAACACTGTTTCACTTTTGCTTTTTCGTGTCTGGAACATAAGAGGGAGTTTAAATCAGCACTGAAGTGTTTATTCTTATATACGAGTATATAGAGCTATGTCACTGCATCCCATTGTAAGAGCAGAAAGCATTTGTAGCTATTCAAGAAAATCCCACTCTTTATTTTCTCAAAAATAGCCCTTAACAATTTTGATTAATATTTAAGATATTTACGTGACTAACAAAACATATATCTTAAATTTTAATTTTCTAAGAGTAACCTATGGCATCCTTCATTCTGAATGAATTGTGTACAAGAGATAGATTTTTTTTTTACATCCTTTATCCTGGTAGGTCATATTGGACAATAAATTGATGAAATAGGTGATGCTCAAATGAGTCCGGAGTCCTTAAAGCTTAGAGTTATCTGATATTCATCTTCACAGGACAAGGGAAAACTCTGGAAAAAACTTTATCCAGGTAACAACCTAACCAAGATTCTTTTGTTTCTTATCATTTTTGACTATGGAAGCAGGGTTGAAACCATTTAATTTTGTAGTCTTGAGTATGTGGCGAAATTCATTCAAATAATCTTCTTTGTCATCCTCCATGGTGTAGTGATTACCAAGCTAGCCTCTAGTTCCTGAGGTCGTGGGTTCAAACCCAGTGGAGGGCAATGAATTTTTTCAGGAGTAAAAATCCTTAGTATGGCTTCCTTCAGAAGGGAAGTAAAGTGGTGGTCCCATGTCGTAGATTTATGGCAGTAAAAGAACCTCAAGCATGATAAAGAGACCTCTGAGCAAAATTTCCGGTCTTTCACGCACAATATAGAATGGGATGCTAAGGACCACACCAGTTAAAGAGCGTCCATAAATAAAACTCAATTTATTTAATCTTCTTCTAATGGAATACTGTTGAGTGGATGAATTAAACTTCTGAAAACTGCATATTGGTGTGACAGTGGGTTACAAGCATTCTTTTTAATGTAATTGTCTATATGTGTAGGTTGGGACAAATTACTGCTTTAAAGAAAATAGAGGATACTGATTGGAAATATAAGACATTTACATACCACCCTGGGGCTTTTAAAAAATTTGAAAACATTTTCAAAAATTACAATATTAGATTGGCTCCACAAAATGAATATAGTTTGAAGAAATTATTAAGTAATCCACATAAGAACACCATACCATATGACTTGACATCTGGCATTTATCAACTTAAATGTGAGGATAGTGGCAAATCTTATATAGGCATGACCAAGAGGAACTTGAATATCAGATTGAAAGAATATAGAAGAAACATCAAATTTAAACAAATTGATAAATCAGCAGTAGGATATCATTTTTGGACAGACCATCACAATATTGGAAAAGAAATTTGATTATTAAAATATTTTCAATAGTCTGTCAAATTTTATGATCCTGCCATAAACAACATCATTAAGTTTTCCCCCAGATGGCAGCAGTTGGATGCTCAGCAAGAGGAAGGGGAGAGAACAACCCATCAGTCACCACAATACTGAGGATGGAGATGAACAACTCCAAAAATGTTCCTTGATTTTACAACTTGAACATAAATGAAGTTTAAGTGTGAACATTGACCCATTCATATTATATAAATCAAAATGAAAATAACTTCACAGTTAATAGTGCTTCTGATTTTAATATCTATAAAGGCATGTTATATGTTTCAGTAGAATGCCCTAACTAAGCATCTCATGAATCCCAATTTGAAATGTACAAGGCCGGTTAAGCATTTTGAGTATAAGACATTTTAAGCATAATCACCATTCTTTTGTTTCTTGTGATGTCATGCAAAGAAAATGCAATTTCAAAGCCAGCATATAGCAATTCAATTTTTAAACATTTGACTATCACTTCACATCAGTCTCATGAATCCCTTTTGCCATGCTAGCCTCTAGTTCCTATGGTCACAGTTTTTTCAGCCGTAAAAATGCTTAGCACGGCTTCCTTAGGAAGGAAAGTAAAGCCGGTGGTCCCGTGTTGTAGATTTACAGCATGTAAAGGAACCTTAAGCCTGATAAAGAGGCCTATGAGCAAAATTTCCAGTCATACATGCTCTATATAGAATGGATCGCTAAAGACCATAGTAGTTAAAGAGCATTCATAAATAAAACTCAATTTAATTTAATCTTGAATCCCTTTTGTACCTACAACAAAATGTGTAATGAAACCATTTCTGGAAACATTTAGCTTGATTAACATGAAGTAGATAGAAAAATAAGCTTCTGTAGAAGAGGTATAAAAATAAATAATTATGGCTAGAGATAGTCATGCGAGTGTAACTCTGCTAGGTCATATTACAGCAGTTGTTATATACATACTGCATGGCAGAAGATATTATGCATTTTATTTCTATTTAGCTAATCTCTAGGTGGAATTTTGTATGCTGAAATACATGTTCAGTCTGACATTAGCCTCCTGACTGAGTGAAACCATGAAAAAGCCATTGTCAGATCGGCCGATACAGAGAATTTAAATGTTCTACCATCTTGCTCCAGGTTTGTTACTTCTTATCTCATTGAATATGTATATACAGGGTGATTGTGTGACTATGTTATAAACTTTTAGGGAAGATTCTTGAACACACTTCTGCAAAAACCACTGACAGAATTCCACTCAAGGACGATAATCAGTTGTCCCAGTGTCTAGACCTTGAAAAGGGTACAGACATGCTGGTATTAAGTAAAGAGAAAACAGCAGCTCTGTGCTTCCATAATAAGATAAATAAAAATCAAATATATCCAAGATTAACTTTGGGACAATGCCAAATAAACTATGCAAAAACAAACAAGTTCTTGGGTTTAATAGTAGAGGAGTTGGGAACCACACATAGAGACATTGGCAAAAAGCCGAGTCAAATGTTCCTAATAAGGGCAGTCAAATGCGTCTAGCGTAAATATACTTAGAGCAAATCAAATTAAATTGAGTTTTATTTATAGACGCTCTTTAACTACTACGACATGGGACCACCGGCTTTACTGCCCTTCCGAAGGAAGCCGTGCTAAGGATTTTTACGCCCGAAAAAATCCATCGCCCTCCGCCAGGTTTGAACCCGCGACCTTGGGAACTAGAGGCTAGCACGGTACCACTAGTACACAGAGGATGACGTATACTTAGAGCAGTATACTTTGCATATGACCATAGTCTACTAGTGTGTGGTATTATTTTCTGGTGAAATTCCAAATATAATATCAAAATATAAAAGAAAATAATTAGAATTATGGCAGATCTCTAACTACAATTAGGTTTACATTGTAAACCATACTTTAAACAGTTAAACATTTTACCTTGGGCAAGTATCTACATATATGAAACACTTATGTATATGAAAGCTCACTTAAGTTTATTCAAAATAAATTCAGAAGTTCATATATATTCTTTCTTTCTTTCTTTCTTTCTTTCTTTCTTTCTTTCTTTCTTTCTTTCTTTCTTTCTTTCTTTCTTTCTTTCTTTCTTTATTGAGTGTTGAGCTATTTCAATTCATTTGGGCATGATCAGCATCGAGCCCTGGCTCCTATTGCCGATCATACCCAAGCTTACAGCATTTAACAATCATGTGTGTTGGGTTTGCTTTATTATGCTAACAGTTCCTTATTTAAATTCAATATACTACTTAGTATTCTTTTCCCATTCCCATTTCACTTTCCTTAATTCCTCTAATCATCTTTGAATCTCCACTACCAGTGGGAAGTGGCAACTATTAGATACAAGTTTAATACCTTAAAGCTATTTATTGAGTACCCCATGCTGATCAGCCGTAATAACACTTTGCCCGTTCATATTGACGAAGGTAAACTCTCCCTCCAAGTCATCTCCATATTTACCGTTCAATATATCCAGAGCATTCACTTCACAAATTCAATAAATCTATCACTTGACTGTCAATACACTTGTCTTTACTTTGCCTGAGTTGTTCCCTTCTAGAACATGTTTCATTTCCAACAAACATATCACATTCTATATTCACATCCCCCTCCTATTCTGATATTAAAATCCCTCATTATTATTACTTCCGTATTCCCGTACTGAGCCTTTTCTATTTCTAAACCTATCCCACACTTTCCTACTCCATAATTTCATATATATAACACTAGAGCAAAGCGTAATCTATTTGTAAATTCACGCAGGACTAAACACTATGAAAACAGCTTCAGATATGCTGACTTACATCTATATAACAAGCTACCTGAATACACAATAAATATTGATTCACAACAAAAATTTAAAAGAATGTTATTAAATTTGTTAAACAATCACAACTTTTATACCGTAGATGAATTTTTAAATCTGTAGTTATTGTAACTTTTCACTGATGTAAATAATGTATATTATATTTGACGTATCCTACAACATGTACCTGATTTAATACATGAATAATAAACAAAATGAATGAAATTATTCATGTAGAACTCTCCACACTAAAGATTGTGAAGAACACATAATGTGCAATCACTCAGGTATCTACTCAATGCAGTTGCTCGCAAGATCCAACACCTGTTCCTTGATTTGAGGAGATCTTTGAGTTGTTCTTGCACCATTTTCATTTAAGTTTGCTTGCAGGCTCCCTATTTCATGCAAACGTCGATGTAGATCGTAAAAATGGTTCTGCTTTTCCATAAATTAAACATATATCAGAAAGTTCCCTTAATGTGAATCTTTCCATGATTGAAACAATGTTAAGATGTAAATATCACTAGGGCAACATCTTGATTTTTTTTTTTTTTTTTTTTTTAAAGTTTTATTTATGGATGCTCTTTAACTGCTGTAGTCCTTAGAGTCCCATTCTATGTTGGGTGTGAAAGACCGGAAATTTTTCTCAGAGGCCTCTTTATCAGGCTTGAGGTTCTTTTACATGCCGTAAATCTACGACACAGGACCACCAGCTTTACTTCCCTTCCAGAGGAAGCCATGCTAAGGATTTTTATGCCCGAAAAAATCTATCGCCCTCCTCCAAGTTTGAACCCACAACCTAGGGAACTAGAGGCTAGCATGGTAACCACTACACCACGGAGGACAATGGCAACATCTTGGCCTACATTAAAGAAGACACTATGATTTACTAGTCCCCTCATCACTATAGAATGAAAAGCTTCACTCTACCAATCTTTTACAGCCCGCATTCTGACAACACACTAATACTTGTACCTTGAAATGAGATGTTCTTGAACATGGGTTCCTATATGAAAGTTGTTATAATTGTCTTCTCTATCCCTAAAATTTTTTAACATAGTTATAGAATCATCCTGTATATGTAGCTATATATCTTTATACAAACACAACATGCATACATTTTGAACTTAACTGTGGTTACGATGGCATAAAAGTGAAATTGTTCACTAACCTTACAACCA
This sequence comes from Deroplatys truncata, assembly GCA_030765065.1. Taxonomy (NCBI): domain Eukaryota; kingdom Metazoa; phylum Arthropoda; class Insecta; order Mantodea; family Mantidae; genus Deroplatys; species Deroplatys truncata. The sequence continues at coordinate 202,800,447 of CM060980.1, read as the reverse complement.
TCAACGAGCACATTTGGTTTGATGTTGATAATGCTGAACTCAACCTCATTTTCTCCTAGCAGTTTTATAGCCATATCGTGGTTGTTTGTCTTGAGGTTGAACCAGGCAGCAGAGTTGATGCAGGAGTATGTGAAGTTCTGATAGGCCTCCTGACTTAACAGTCTTAGGAATGTCATCTGGACCACTCCAATAGTTTCATATGTTATCTGTGAGAGTACGATTCAGTTAGATTTATTTTCACTCAATTCAGTTTTATTACAGAGTTCATGATACCCCTCTTAGTAGAGGCAAAGGGGGGCATTCACAATGGAAATTGAGCATTAACATAATAACAATTATAAACTTAAAGTGATATGTTATGTTCACAACCACAAATGGAAACATAAACAAAGGCCAATTGCAAGAGAACATAAAACAGCTGAAATAATACAAAGGGTCATTCCAAAAGTTTTGAGAATGGACGCAATAAAATGTTAAAAATCTGATGTGTTACACTCACATGACTTTCTCTGCTCTTGTACAAACTATTTTTACAAACGCTTATTCTCCATATGCTTCATGTTAATCAAGATATTGAAATGTTAATCTTATTGCTAATTTTCTTGTAGATGCAAGGGGAATTGGTAGGCTTTAAGCGATAGTCAAATGTTTTAAGAGCTGGTTGCTATGTGGAGTATTCCATTCTCTTTGCATTATCAGGACAAAAAATAAAAAAAATGAATAACGGATTCCCATTTGAGAAAAATGTATAAGTATTGGAAAGTTTAAGTGAATAACAAGCAATATCTCGAAAAATGGTTCCCTCAACAAAAAAAAATGTATATGACAAATTGTGTATTTTAACACGATCTACATTTTTTGTGTAGTAAAATGTTGTCTATCTCTTATGGTTTACCAGTTATGCAAAAGTCGTTCACAATGAAGAATACTTTTGGAGACATTCCCAGAAAATTCGAGATATATAATTCATTTGCCATAAAAATGTCTTAAACTTATGGTATTTTATTCAAAATCGTTAGAGCCATTTTTGAGAAAATTAAAATATTCGAAAAATGTTCCATGTAAAGGGTAATCTGGGGTGGGGGGGATTCTCTTGAAAACCTTCATGTTGCATCTCTGGAAGATACTGAACCTAAATACCAAGTTTGATGTTTATCCGACTGTTCGTTTCTGAGTTATGCTGTTCACAGGCAGACACACATAGACAGACACACACATACGGACATGTTTCCAAAACTGCTTTATATGCATTTAGTGCACCTCAAAACATGTATTTCCTGTGAAATCTCGGTATTGAATTTTTGTGTGGAATGCAATACTTTCCCTACTTACTATACGTAGTAGAGAAAGTAAAAATTTAGATCTGATCATTGCATCTTTTCAAAATATTCTGCATTGCATTTGGCACCGTCTCATCCTCTCAAACCATTTTTCAAATGCTGAGCGCCATTCTTCTTTGGAGAGAGTGCAAATACATTCTTCCTAAGCAGCTACTGCGGCTTCAGGTGACTCAAATCGACATTGAATTTCTTTTTCATTTTGGGCAATAGAAAAAAGTCGTATGGGGCCAGATCTGGACTGTAGGGAGGATGGTACAAATATCTGAGGAGGAAATATTGCATTCTACTAAAATTGTGATACTGAGATTTCACCCACAAATCCACATTTTGAAGCCTCTTGAATCCAGAAAAGGCATTTCTAGAAAATCTGTGTGTGCATGTCTGTGAACAGCATTACCAGAAATGAAAACTTGGGTAAATACCAACCTTGGTATTAAGTTTAGCGCCTTCCAAAAATGCAACACAAAGATTTTAAAGAAAATCCATCCGCCCCAAACTAGCCTTTACGTGGAAAATTTTTTGTTATTTTCTATTTTCTCAAAAATGACTAGCCATTTTGGTTAAAATACTTGCACGGCAAAACGTATATCTTGAATTTTTTATGAAGAACTATGTAGTCCTCTTCATTTGGAAGGAATTTTGAATAATTTTGTATAATGGGTAAATTGTAAGAGAGAGGCAAAAACTTACTGCACATAAAATGTAGATGTCATTAAAACAGACAATTTGTCAAATAAATTAACCACGTAATTACAAGATATTCTTTGTTATTGATTTGAATCATCCAATACTTTATGATTTTTTTCAACTGCTAACTTATTCAGTTTCTTTTCTTGTGGTCATGCAAAGTGTGAAATTTCAAAGACATCACTTTTTTTACTTTCTCTACTACGTATAGTAAGTAGGGGAAGTATTGCATTCCACCGAAAAATTTGACACCGAAATTTCACCAGAAATACATGCTTTGAGACCCCCTGAATCCAAAAAAAGCATTTTTGGAAACATGTCCATGTGTGTGTCTGTGAACAGCATAACTCAGAAACGAACAGTCAGATAAACACCAAACTTGATATTTAGGTTCAGTATCTTCCAGAGATGCGACACAAAGGTTTTCAAGAAAATCACCCCACCCCAGATTACCCTTTACATGGAACATTTTTCGAAAATTTTAATTTTCTCAAAATGGTTCTAACGATTTTGATTAAAATATCATATGTTTAAGATATTTTCATGACAAATGAAATGTATATCTCGAATTTTCTGGGAATGTTTCCAAAAGCATTCTTCATTGTGAACGACTTTTGCATAACTGGTAAACCATAAGAGATAGACAAAATTTTACTGCACAAAAAATGTAGATCACGTTAAAATACACAATTTATGTCATATACATTTTTTGTTGTTGAGTGAACTATTTTCGAGATATTGCTTGTTATTCCCTTAAATTTTCCAATACTTGTACATTTTCTCAAATTCGTTATTCAATTTTTTTTTTGTCCTGGTAATGTAAAGAAAATGGAATACTCCACATAGCAACCAGCTCTTAAAACATTTGACTATCGCTTAAAGCCTACCAATTCCTCTTGCATCTACAAGAAAATTAGCAATAAGATTAACATTTCGATATCTCGATTAACATGAAGCATATGGAGAATAAGTGTTTGTAAAAATAGTTTGTACAAGAGTAGAGAAAGTCATGTGAGTGTAACACATCAGATTTTTAAAGATTGAGCTGTTGCTTTAGCCTACTTTTTCATCTTGCACCCACAACAGAATTTAATAAAAACATTTCTGCAAATGCTTATGTGGATTAAGACGAAGTGCTGTTCTCAAAATATGTTCTAGAAAAGGATGTAGATAAAGTCATGTGAATGTAACATGAGATTGTTTGGTATAATACCTGAAATTATGGCTTTGATCTGACCGAAGAAAAACATTTCAGTTAGGAATTATCAATGATTTACAAATTTATTCCTTTTTCAGTGACACTGGTTTACTAAATGAATGTGAAATAATTTTGTAAACATCATACATGAAAGAGTTGAAAAATCAGTGCAATTTAAAAAAAGAAATTATAAAACTAATAAAAGAAAATTTTGTGAAATGCCTGTAATATTGTTTGTTCTGTTTGCATACTGAAAATGAGAATTTTGTCTTCGTTAACTTGCCTGTTATAGTAGTATTTTAAAAGTGGAAGCATATACTTTCTGAGTACATTTGTACCTTTTGGATTACAAAATAGTGTCCAGCTGGAGGATCGCTAATATTGGGATAAAATATGAACAGCCTTTTAAACAATAATTGTTATTGCTGACATAGCTTACCCTGAAACCTCCTCTCAGGTTAGAATACCAGTCATTCTTATCTCCTTCTTTACGCCATGGAATGTTTGGCATATGGCTAGAATGCATGTCTGGAAACACACACGTTTCTCCACTGCCCGTCATGTTGCAGAAGACAAACACAGCATCATCGGACATTCCCAAATTTGGGTCTATCCAATACCAACCTGAAAATTAATGATATATGTTAATTAAGTTATGGCTACCTATGAGCACTATCCAATACTATAAAAATACTGTACTTGGGGAAATATATGCTTAATCACTTGTGATTTAACATAAATACAGAAATGTTCTTAACGGTTCTATCTTTTAGGTAGAGGAAGTATTGTATTCCACCCAAAATTTTGATTCTGGGATTTCACTGGTATTACATGTTCTGAGGTCCGCAGTCCAAAAAAAAATTACTTTTAGTAAAGGTTTGTATGTGCAGAGAGAGTCAAAAAAACTACAAACCAGCTGCACAATGTTTTTCCTGTCTGCATCCTCGACGCTCATTGCTATCTACCGCTATCATAGAAAGGCGCGGATGAAACCATACAACATTTTTAAAACTACTTTTAAAGGCTTTACTTACCAACTTTATGAAAGGAGATGCTGTTTTTAGAGAATTAACAGACAGGGAGCATGATTTTACCTTTTTTCAACAAGACTCTGCAACAGCTCATACGGCCAATATTTCGATGAGAACAATTGAAAGTGTGTTTGAGGACAGAATTATTAGTAGAGATTTGTGGCCCTCTCGGTCCCCCAACCTAACCCCCTGCGATTTCTATCTCTGAGGTAACTTGAAACATAAAGTGTACAAGACAAACCCACACACACTGGAAGAATTAAAGCAAAATATTCACCAAGAAACTGCCAGTATTTCTCAACGTGAACTACGGCGAGTGATGGATAGTTGCCTAAAGAGGTGCCAAAAATGTATGGACAACGACAGTGACCAGTTTCAGTATCTCCTTTCATAAAGTTGGTAAGTAAAGCCTTTAAAAGTAGTTTTAAAAATGTTGTATGATTTCATCCGCAGCTTTCTATGATAGTTTCAGACAGCAACAAGCGCCGAGGACGCGCACAGGAAAAACACCACGCAGCCGGTTCGTGGTTTTTTGGCTCTCCCTGTATATGCGTGTGAGGAAAGAAAGAGAACAGCATAACTCAAAAACGAAAAATCAGTTAAATTTCCACTTCCCTTTACTTAGAAACATTTTCATTATTTTGAACTTTAAGACATACATTGTATATCAAATTCTTTTTTGTGGCATTAACCATGTCTAAAATATTTGTTATTATCAGTATGAATTTTCCAGCTCTTTATACATGTTTTCTAATGCTGTTATTCATTTGTTTTCTCGTGATTTCAAAAGTTGAAGAAATAATTGTTATTATTGTTATTTGCACCACGCTTTGGGCATCAATTTGAAGTAGTTTGTTTTGAAGGAGTTGGGGAGCCGAACTTGTAGTAGTTGCAACCGCACATATAGTAAACAGTTTCCGGTAGCCTTCGCCCCAAATGTACTTTCAGGTGGCCTTTGCCCCAAGTTAAAAAAATATTAACTTTGTAATTAAACTGTTTCTTTAAATATTTAATATTTATGTTTGCCTTGGCTGCGTCAGTATTATTGTTAGAGACATGGATGTGTTGGCAGGGTTGTGGTGCGACTAAGAATGTAGGCTTACACAGATTATAATTTTACTTCACCTCTTTTATTAATGCTTGACATGATTTAATTAACACTTCACTAATATAGAGAGAGAGCTGTGAGATGTATTTATTAAATACTTGTATGTTTTAACACGTAAACTTATTTTTCATCTCACACGAATACGTATTAAATCTCTCGAGGACGCATCTCGCATCCGGTTACAAACACTGTCTGCAGGCAACTGAATTGATTTCAACCGCCTAAACTTGTAAATTTCTGTATTTTAAGTCTCTGATTGGCTATTCCTAATCCAATAGAATACCTTCATTTAACTAAAGCTTTTTCTGGTTGTTGATTGGCTATTTTTATAAACTGTCATTAAAATTACATTATTGTTGCTCCAATAATGGCTAGTAGCATTTAAACTTTCTTACTCATTATTGCCTCAAGGTTACCTCATTGTTAGCAACTTTTAACCTATTATTCTCACAGCTCCTACATTATTAAATTATGTAATACATTCACATAACATTATTACACATGCTTACAATAATATAAATATATACAATGACTGTAATATACACTTTTTATATATTGTTACATACACATATTGCTTTAAGGTGGGCTGTTAAGGAATTTATATATTATATAATTAGACTGAAATTATTTAAGTGTTAGAAATACTGCCTCAAAGTTGTATGGAATTTTAAAGGCAGCATATAGTGACCCCCTTTTTTAAAAATTTGACTATCACTTCAGTCTCTTGTATACCCCCTTGTACCCACAACAAAATATGTAATGAAACTATTTTTGCAAACGTTTATCTTGATTAAAATGAAATAGATAGTAAAAATATTGATGTGATAGTAGTAGTAGTTTATTGATCCTGTAAATCATACATTACACTGGGAGTGTCGATTATAAAGGGCAGGTCAAATAAACATTTAATATATACAATAAATCTGAAGTCGCTAATGTTTTATCAGGAGATAAGAAAGGATGCTAGAAGAGAAATGAACATTATTATGTGTGATAAGCAAGAGAGGGAGGGATTAGCATGGTTCAGATTGGGAATATGGAACTTAAGGGGGGTTAGAGGAAATTGGGAACAGGGAATTTGTCTTATTTGTGCAAATGCAGAGCATATTTTATTTGAATGTCCAGGAACAAGTGAATGGCATCAACAGGCAATATGTGGTAAATGGTTAAAATTAAACAAACAAATAGCAATGAGAAAAATCTTTAGTGACCAAATGCAAAGCAGGAAGCTTGGGAAATTTTTGTATAGGGTGAAGAAAAAAATAGTTATGGTCAGCAAGGAGAGGAGACATGCGAGTTGGATACGGTTTGCTTTATGAAAATGGTTAGGGTGTTACTTTGGTAGAATGTGTAGTATATTGAATTGGAATTATAATATGTAAACCTAGTGGGGTACTGAATTTGATGAATATTGTAGTATAAAATTGTTTTATTGTAATTCTGTGTGTGGGGCCTGGCTGTAACTGGGTCTCAACCGAAATGTTAAACTTAGAACAAATAAGTAAATAACAAAAATATACAATAAATCTTTGATGTATACAGATTTTAACATAAAAACAAATTATGCCTAAATTACATACATTTCATTGTGTAAGAAATTCCTCCTTTGAGTTGTAACAGTGGTTAAGCAAATATGTCAGTAGTACTGATCTAAAGGTAGTAAATTTCTTTATTGACTTCAAACTGAAGGAAGTTAGTTATACAATTTGGTACCTGCATAGATTGTTCCATTTTGCAACAGTTTTGTTTTGCTTCTCATCACATGTGGATCCGATTTTTGTCTAGTATTATGGTTGTGAAATTCTTGGTTTGTTGGAAATATATGTGTTGTATTGTAAAAAGGATTAATTCCTATATGCTTGGGAGAGGTAAGATGTGAAGATGGGCATACATTTGATTCTACAATGTACCTACTCTATCATTGTTCTTAGCAATGTTTTTTGGGCTTTAAACAAGATTTTATATTGCGGTGAACTCCCCCACAACACAATTCCATATCGCATGATTGAATGGGCATTTCTCATTGTTTCAAGATTTACATTATTAGCAATCGAAAAGTGTAAGAGATAGTGCTAAGTGTATTTGTCAGTTATTGATGTGTTTGTCCCATTTTACATCATTCTGTATCCAAACACCAAGGAAGTTTGTGTTGCTAATGTTTCTGATTTCTGTGTTATTGAGATGAACCATGGATTCTTAAGTTTTATGCTGAGGAATGTGAAAATGAATTACAACAATGTTCTCTGTATTTACTATCTGCTGCTTATTACTTTCTTTACTACATATAGTAAGTAGGGGAAGTATTGTATTCCACCCAAAAATTCGATACCGAGATTTCACCGGAAATATATGTTTTGAGACCCCCTGAATCCAAAAAAAGCATTTTTGGAAACATGTCTGTGTGTGTGTCTGTGAACAGCATAACTCAGAAACGAACAGTCTGATAAACACCAAACTTGGTATTTAGGTTCAGTATCTTCTAGAGATGCGACACGAAGGTTTTCAGGAAAATCCCCCAGACTACCCTTTACATGGAACATTTTTCGAAAATTTTAATTTTCTCAAAAATGGCTCTAACGATTTTGATTAAAACACCATAGGTTTAAGATACTTTCATGGCAAATAAAATGTATATCTTGCATTTTCTGGGAATGTCTCCAAAAATATTCTTCATTGTGAAGGACTTTTGCATAACTGGTAAACCATAAGAGATAGACAACATTTTACTACACAAAAAATGTAGATCACGTTAAAATACACAATTTATGTCATATACATTTTTTTTTTTTTTTTTTTTTGAGTGAACCATTTTCGAGATATTGCTTGTTATTCCCTTAAATTTTTCAATACTTATTTTTTCAAATGGGAATTTGTTATTCATTTTTTTGTCTTGGATATGCAAAGAGTATTAATCTGTGGCAAAGAGAATGCTGCTGCACATAGCAACCAGCTATTAAGAGATATGTATGTGCTTAAAGGCTACTGTATTTCTATATTGCCCTTGCAATTACAAAACAAGGGGAACATAGTACGCCTTAAGTGATAGTCAAATATTTTTAGAACTGGTCGCTATGTGTAAAATGTAATTCTCTTTGCTTGTCAAGAACATAAAACAAGAGTAGAGAAAGTCATGTGAGTGTAACACATCAGATTTTTTTTAAACCAATTTGAAGCTTCTCTTCCTACTTGCTTTAAAAGTGTCTCTTGATTTGTTCCTTTACAATTATATTTGTGTAATCTGTAAACTGTATTACTGTATTTGTTGACAAGTTGCTTTCCAAGTAATTCACAAATAACAAGAACAGAATGGGACCTAATATTGATCCTTGTGGAATGCCTAATTTAATGTGTTTTGTTCCTAACTGCTAGTGGTTTAATGAACCATCTTTATTATATATTTCACATTACTTTCTATACCGTCTATCTTTATTAATGGGTATACAAACTATTCATACTAAATTTTATTTTTTTATCTACTACATTTTTATCCAAATAATCCTTTACAGAAACAGCTACATTACACATTTCGTTATAGATACAAAGAGAACAGCGATAGTCAAATGTTTAACAACTGGACGCTATATGCTGCCCTTAAAATTTATTTGTCATGTAAATATCTTTAATATATGGTATTTTAATCAAAATCATTAGAGCCCTGTTTTAGAAAATTAAAATTTTTTAAAAAGGTTCCATGTAAAGGGTAGTTGGAGTGGGGGAATCTTCTTGAAAATCTTTGTGTTGCATTCTTGGAAGATACTGAACGTAAATACCAAGTAATAAGCTTTTGCAAGAAGAGTTTGTAGAAGAGATTTAAAAATTAATGAAAGTTGATAGAGAAGGTTATATAAATGTAATACATTACATTTTTCAAGTGTGATTCAAACTTTGAAGTTGGTGACTACACTTGGTTAGAGTGAAATAAAATTTTGGTTTGTTTAATTGTATGAGGTATAGAAGCCTCAGAATTTGGGGCAGACATTTACTCACCATCTTTGAACTGTGGATGTCCATAGAACAAGTCCTTGCAGGTTCGCACAGGATGCTCCCTTGTCCCCACAGGCTTCCTTATTCTGTCCAAATCTTGCCTCATTGTATATATGGAACTGTACATGTCCAAGAACTTGCCTCCAAGATCTTCTTTTGTATCTCCTTTCTTTGACTTTCCTTTCTTTTGTCCATCTTTTGAATTGCTTTCACTGTCATCATTCCTGAAATAAACAGAAGTAAATAGTTGCCCATTTCATGTCCTTTACTGTTCAGTAAAACCTCGGCCATATACCATATACTTACGTAGTGTCTCTTTTTGTTCTGTGCATCATCTCTGGCTGAAACAATAGTTCTGGGGGCAGAAGAGGAGCTTCTCCAGGAGGTCCTGGAGGACCTGGTGGTCCTGCAGGTCCTTGCTCACCTTTCGTTCCTGCTACTCCTTCAGAGCCCTTTGGTCCTGGAGGTCCCTCAAGTCCTGGCAGACCTGGAGGACCATCACTACCTTTCTGACCTAGAGGACCTGTTGGTCCCTGGAAATTAAACAGTGCTTTATTGCCAGAAATCTGAACCTCTCATTAACAATTACTAGGTTACCAGGTCGTCCTCCATGGCCTAGGGATACCATGCTAGTCTTTGGTTCCCAGGGTTGCGGGTTTCAGATGTAAACATCCTTAGCATGGCACATAAAAGAACCATAAGCCTGATAAAGAGGCCTCTGAGCAAAATTTCCAGTCTTTCACACCCAATATAGAATGGGATGCTAATAACCATAGTAGTTAAAGAGGATCCATAAATAAAACCCATATTTAACTAAGTTACCAGATTTTAGCTGTTTCTCTACAGGGTGAACCAGACATTAATTTATTTTGGAAAACACACCATTAAAATTTTCATGACAAAAATGTTTAAAGCTGAAGCACATGTGAACTTTCACTTGGGCTTGATTTCATCAATCAATGATAACCAGAAGTGGTGACAGTGGCATAGCACTTTAAAATTTCAACTATGGTACCATTAGACAGAGCTCTTAAAAACAAACAAGTTTTATAAGAAACGTTTTTATTAGTTCATGCTCTTTCAAGGAGAAAAGCGTACAAAAATACAGTGCACCTAAACCCTGTATATGCAGATAGCAATGCCATCATATTGAGAAATGTTACACAAAGAAAATTAAAATTAATGTTGACAAACGAAGTTCAGATGACCTTGACAACACAATGACAATCGAGTGTTTGTGGCTAATGAAATAAGTATAAAGGTTAACACCAATACCTTGCTTAAAACTCCAGGATTCCTCTTTGGGTGAATGGAGCTGGGTACGAAAAATTAGAGCTGAGCTAAGCTGGAATGGAATGAGGGAGGAGTGGTTGAGGAAAGAAAATTTGACAGCTGGTTTCTGGGAGATGGTTAGAAAACTAGGTTAGAAGACATAGACAAAATCTGTATGCTGCTACTGAAGAGAAAAATACCTTGATGCTATTTCGAGAATTAAAAGAGGGATGGTTGAAGGATTGATGAATGCAGCAAGAAGGAAAGGGAGGGGTTAGCATGGTTTAGGCTAGAAATATGGAAATTAGGTCAATGGAATGTTTTTCTGCAGGGTGAATGCCCTCTATGTGGGGTATAGAAGATGCTAAATGTATTTTATTCAAATGCAAGGAAACAGAAATGTGGAGGAAAGGAAGGATTTGGGATAGAATGAATAGGAGCATGGATTTCAAACCAATCTTAGATAAGAATTGTAAATGCACAGGTTAATATCTAGAGAAAGTGGAGCATAAATGGGATTGGACTGTTAAAAGAGGAAAGGAATGACATTGTATGACTGTAAATGTAAGAAGTGAGAACATTGTAAATTTATGTATTTCATACCTTAATAGGCTGCCCTTCTAAATAGTGGCCTGGGCCAAATTTTAGAGAGCAGTCTTACTTGTGTAAATAATTTAAATATTACCATTACCATTACAAATAGTGATGGTTTTGATATGTTGATGGTATTGGACTGCCAAGCCTATGTACACTCGGTCAAACTAAAAGTGGCTGATCTTTTGAACAGTTAAATTTTTTAAAGTCCCTTTGAGTGAATGTATTGTTCATAACCATCAACTTACGTGCGTTGCTTTGGCTAACTCTATAATAGATGTCACAAGGCACTGATGGATTACCTCCCTACCATGCTTGACTTGGAGCAGTGGTTAAGCTACTTAACTTTTATGCAAGCAGCTCGAATTCGATTCTCCGTACTGGATTGTTATTTTTTTACAACTCGTTTTACTATAATATATGACTAGTTAAATAATATTGCTTGTGTTACTTCATTTTACTTACATATATAATTACAATAATAGTGAAACTTGTGGTTATAAAATTAAATTGATGAGTATGAAACCTTCTCCCAACCGATAAATTAATGTCATGGTTGCTATCTACCAGTATTATGGTCTACTAAATAAATGACACATACATAATAAATGAAGAATACCTGTAATATTTTTACTCATGTATTTAATATGAAGGGGGAAGGAAAAAGTTGAGTAACTCCACAGAGATTTGAACTTCAATCTCAGTGCTATCACTCTACCATGAACTAAATACTGCACTAGCATGACATTGTAACAAGCTTTAGTTACACTCCACTTGAGAACCATAAATCAATAAAGTGTGTTTTTGTTACAAATACTCAGTGTTGAAACACTCTGAAACATCTGTGTGTTTCAAATCTCATATATGAATTATATTCTCGGAGGACTTTTGTGATTATAGTTGTGTTCCCCATTATAACTACTACAAAAATGTATGCAATTTTGTGAACAAAGCCGGCTCTCATGGAAGTACCTGATTCAAGCACCATCTCTGAGCCTCCGGCCAGCTTTAATTCAACCAAGTGTACATGCTTGTATACAAGCAACTGGATGACTACACACACATATACCTTTCTCCTTGAAACAGTGTGAATTAATAAAAATGTTTCCTATAGAAGTTGTTTATTTTGAAAAGCTCTGTCTACTGGTACCCTATTTGATCGCCACTCCTATTTGAAATGTTAAAATTACTCCACTTCTGGTTATGGCTGATTGATGAAATCAACCTCAAGCGAAAGTTCACATGTGGTTTAGCTATCAATTTTTTTGTCTCATTTTTCTGAAGTAGGTGATTGCTACGGGTCTGGTTCACCTGTATATTGTCAAAATAAAAATTGCTTTCACTTTTCTAATTACTTTACATACAAAATTGTAATGCATTGACTTTATTTTTTTTTTCTGTGAGTTTCAAATTGTTCTGGTATTTACTTTAAAATTAATTTAAGAATATTCCCTTTTCACAAAAATGTTATTGCATTGAAGAAACCATCTCCATTTGCTTCATCTGTTCTCTATATTCACTGTAAAGAAGTTCCTGGTGTCACTGGAGAACTTATCTTGTCCATGGTGAAACCATCTAATTAGCAAATTTCGAGATGATATTTGTAACATTAACACAATAGAATTTTATCGTACATGAACATGTTTTGGAGAACATTTGTCTCCGTCCTCAGCATGTGTCCAGCTGGCTCCTGTTCCTACCTATAGTTGACAATGTGGTATCTTTGTAAGTGGTGATGTTTGCAGTGGTGAAATGAATTTCCAGAGGATGTTTGGTGATGGTAAACAAAATTCTTTACATGTGTTCTGTTCTTTATAATGAGTACATAACTTGCCAACTTTTACAGTTTGCCCTGAAAATATACTGGAGTGGAGGCCTTTTAACAACTTTATGGCAAAGGAGGCATTTTTACAGCCTTATGGGCAGATTCAAAGTGTTTAAGATTTTCAGCACAGACATGACAAAGCATTAAATTCTGTTGCAGTATATTGTAACTTAAGATTACATACTGAATGGTATACAGTGCTATGATAGGCCAGAGCTTATCTGCATGTGTATCTACATCACGATTATGGTCCACCTTCACTGGGCTGCAACAAAATGTGTAGTGTGTGGAGTAAATGGGTGCAAACATTCAGTAAGGACAATGGATTGTGAAGTCAACTCCTTCACATAAATTGTTTATGTTATATTGTGTTCTGGGCCTGCAGGATATAAATATCCCATTTTTTTGTGACTGTTTTTGTTTATAGTTGATGTTACGAAGTGTAAAATATTGACTACAAATTTATGCATAGCCTTGGAAGTGGTGTTCTTTGCTTTAAAACATGTTTATTGTGGTACCAGGAAGAATTTCAGCATGTGTGACAGAAAGAAGCAGTACTACCAGGTCTTCAAGGATTCTTATAAAACTAAATTCTCATTTATTTTACAAGGAATGTTTATACACTTACTGCACAACATTTTACACATTGTAAATTTCATATCACTACAAAATTATTATACTTTTCAGAAGAGGGAAAGTTTTAGGAGTTTCAATTTTAGGAAGTTGCCAAGTATGTGATGTTTTCTCCAATGTGTCTTGTTCGGCTGCATATCTGATTGGTCTTAATAACGTTATGTTCTGTGAGACTTGGTGAAGCAATGTGATACAGTGTGGATGTTTGTATTTTATGCATTTCATGTGCTCTTTTAATTTAGTTTCTAGGGCACATAAGTTCCTGCCATAAGATTTGTCACATCTCTGGAATATATTTCTGCAGATGCCAGGTTATTGCTTTCTCTACCTTATAGGTAGAGGAAGTATTGCATCCCAGCTAAAAATTTGATACATAGCTTTCGTGGAAATACATGTTTTGAGAATCCCTGAGTCCAAGAAGAGCATTTTCAGAGAAAGGTCCGGGTGTGTGTAGTTCTGCAAACAGCATAACTCAAAAACAAAATGTTGAATAAATATCCAACATGGTATTTAAGTCCAATAACTTCCAAGGATGTGACATCCTAGATTTTCAAGAAAATCCTCCACCTCAAGCTTTGATTTTGTCAAAAATGCACTAAGGATTTTGATTAAAATACGGTATATTTAAGATATGACAAATAAAATGCATATCTTGAATGTTCTGGGAATAGCCTGTGAAATCTTCTTCGTTCAGAATGAATTTTGTATAAGAGATAGACAAAGCTTATAACACAAAAAATGCAGATCTCGTTAAAGCACACAATTTATACCAAATACAGTTTCTGTGGCATTAAACATTTTCGAGATTTTCTTTACTAATGGTTGGAATTGTCAAATACTCATTTTTTTTTTCATGTGGTAAGTTGCTATTAATTTTTACTTTCTCTACTACGTATAGTAAATAGGGGAAGTATTGTATTCCATCCAAAAAAAAGCATTTTTGGAAACATGTCCGTGTGTGTGTGACTGTGAACAGCATAACTCAGAAACGAACAGTCGGATAAACACCAAACTTGGTATTTAGGTTCAGTATCTTCCAGAGATGCGACACGAAGGTTTTCAAGAAATCCCCCCACCCCAGATTACCCTTTACATGGAACGTTTTTCGAAAATTTTAATTTTCTCAAAAATGACGCTAACGATTTTGATTAAAATATCATATGTTTAAGATATTTTTATGACAAATAAAATGTATATCTTGAATTTTCTGGGAATGTCTCCAAACATATTCTTCATTGTGAACGACTTTTGCATAACTGGTAAACCATAAGAGATAGACAAAAGTTTACTACACAAAAAATGTAGATCGCGTTAAAATACACAATTTATGTCATATACATTTTTTTCGTTGAGAGAACCATTTTCGAGATATTGCTTGTTATTCCCTTAAATTTTTCAATACTTATTTTCTCAAATGGGAATTCGTTATTCATTTTTTTGTCTTGGATATGCAAAGAGTACTAATCTGTGAGAAAGGAAATGGTGCTGCACCTAGCAACCAGCTATTAAGAGATATGTATGTGCTTAAAGGGTACTGTTTTTCTATATTGCCCCTGTAAATATATATTCCCCTTACATCTACAAGAAAATTAGCAATAAGATAGACTCTGCAAATGTTTATCTTGATTAACATGAAGCATATGGAGAATAAGCGTTTGTAAAAATAGTTTGTACAAGAGTAGAGAAAGTCATGTGAGTGTAACACATCAGATTTTTTTCTCATGGTCATACAAAGAGTATAGAATTTCAAAGCTACCACATGGGGACTCACTTTAGCCTATTGTATTCTTCTTATACCTACAACAAAATGTGTAATCAAAGTTTATCTCGATTACAAGAGGTAGATGGAAGAACAGCTTTAGAGTGAGTAGCAGTGGCGTAGGATAAGGGTAGACTTTGAGACTGAAACTACCTAAATAAATTGCCAAGAAACTAGGTAAATTTTTAAACATATAAATAAAGACAGCCTCAAACAAGTGATGAAAAACTAATTAATAAAGTCACCTTCACCACTGCTTACCCCAATGCCCAAGCCCCTACTGGTATTTCGTGTCGGATTGTAGTGCTGCGTACTTAGGCAGCTTCGAAATCTCGTGATGCGGCAGCAAAGTCGAGTAGAGACTGGCATGGCTGAGCTAGTGCAAGTATCATCAAGAGTGGACTTATACAGCTTTTCCCACTAAATTTCCACCTCTCATTGTAGGAAGAAATGCCTATATTTTTTTGTGCATTAAGGGCACAAAAGCAGCAGCAGAGACTTAACACGTTTAATGAGGTGTTTAGTCTCTGTGTACCTGCTCTCTCTAAGGTTCGGAAACAGGATAATAGGGGTTGGAGACAAGGATAGGGCAAGCAGTGTGACACAAAACATTTCATTCCTCAGTTATTGGTGAACCAGCATTATATGCAGTGCATAAAGTGTTAATTTTGCATAGACCTGTATTGTTTTCATTGTGTGTGTTTTATTTATGATTTTGGAAATATTGACATACCATCGATTTAGTGGATTACTTATTAAAAACTCAGTTGTTTTATCCTATCTTATGAGAAAAAGTGTGAACTTAAAAGCAAAAGACCAATTCCTAAGCTTGGCATTGTCTTCCAGGAAAGAAACCAAAAACGGACATTTCAAACATCCTGGTAGTTACAGTAAATTTAATTGGTTAACTGGCATTTACATTCATAACAAAGTGTGCTGTTTCATATGTTTGCTCTTTGGTGGGGAAAAAGAATGAAGTGTTGAAGGAATATCAAATATTAAAAGCATTGAAACAAAAGCTTGCAATCAAAATCGCTGACTGGAGCTTATATACAAGAAAATCTAACTGAGTACCTACATTGTTTTCATGATTTACAATTATACAATGGTTTATAGACATTTTGTAAAGTTACACCTAGTGCTATATTTGTATAATCTAGTTTAGTTTAAAACGTATGTTCAGTCAATTTCGGCAATTAGTATGGAAGCTAATGACTACTAAAACAAAATAATAATAATAATAATAATAATTGAATCGTAATAGAGACACTATTTTATGAAACACTAATGTATGGGAATTTGTGCATCACTTAAAAAATTATAAATTCAATTTTTAAAATCTAGTATACCCAGAACACAATACCAAGCTGTGCCACTGGTGAGTAGAGAAAGCCATGTGAATGTAACACATTAGATTATTTATGGTCTGTTTGCTGTAACCATTGTTAATCAGACACATGCTGAGGATTGAAGGAATGTTTCTTGTAACATGTTTTAATGGTGTTTGTGTCAGCACATTACTTATTCTATATGATGTTAACTGTCTGTAATTTCTTCTTTGATATGACATTATCTACTCAAAAGTCCTAAATTTCAAGTTACCTAGTTGTTGTATTCAGATATGAACATGTTTGATAGCTCTATTCTTTTCCAGCCTCTTTATTCAAAATTCCCTTGCTATTACATAAGTGTTATCAATAGTTGCTGCAGCTAATGGTCTTCTAATATACCTTGTACCTAGTTATAATTAAGAGGATAGGAAATATAGCTAAAATTAATTAACACGTTCTATAATGTCTCTTTTCTTAATCAAAGGTACATACTGGATCTCCTTTGGGCCCTTCAGGTCCTTGTGGACCCTTCATCCCTCTTTCACCCTTTTCTCCCATGTCTCCTTTATGTCCGGCAATACCCATGTCCCCTCGATGACCCTTTGGCCCTCTGCGACCTCTATCTCCTTTTGGACCTTTAGGGCCAGATTCTCCAGCTTTGCCAGGTTGACCTTCAGCACCGGATTTTCCAGGAGGTCCAACATCGCCCTGAAATAGAAATCATGACCTGTTGCAGTTATGACACTGTGGAGTTCTTGAATTATTAAGATTTTTCTAAATCTATGCCAATATAAACAGAGAGAAAATTTGTATATGTGTATGTGTTGTTTTTTACTTTCTCTACTACGTATAGTAAGTAGGGGAAGTATTGTATTCCACCCAAAAATTCGATACCGAGATTTCACCGGAAATACATGTTTTGAGACCCTCTGAATCCAAAAAAAGCATTTTTGGAAACATGTCCATGTGTGTGTCTGTGTGTGTGTCTGTCTATGAACAGCATAACTCAGAAACGAACAGTCGAATAAACACCAAACTTGGTATTTAGGTTCAGTATCTTCCAAGGATGCGACACGAAGGTTTTCAACATAATCCCCCCACCCCAGGATACCCTTTACACGGAAGATTTTTCGAAAATCTTAATTTTCTCAAAAACGGCTCTAACGATTTTGATTAAAATATCATATGTTTAAGATATTTTCATGACAAATAAAATGTATATCTCGAATTTTCTGGGAATGTCTCCAAAAGTATTCTTCATTGTGAAGACTTTTGCATAACTGGTAAACCATAAGGGATAGACACAAGTTTACTACACAAAATGTACATTGCGTTAA
The DNA here is from genome assembly GCA_030765065.1 of Deroplatys truncata. NCBI lineage: Eukaryota > Metazoa > Arthropoda > Insecta > Mantodea > Mantidae > Deroplatys > Deroplatys truncata. The sequence goes on along the minus strand of CM060980.1, from coordinate 202,782,348 downwards.
AATAAACAATTTATGTCATATACATTTTTTTTGTTGAGTGAACCATTTTCAAGATACTGCTTGTTATTCTCTTAAATTTTTCAATACTTATTTTCTCAAATGGGAATTCGTTATTCATTTTTTTGTCTTGGATATGCAAAGAGTATTAATCTGTGGCAAAGGGAATGATGCTGCACCTAGCAACCAGCTATTAAGAGATATGTATGTGCTTAAAGGCTACTGTTTTTCTATATTGCCCTTATAAATATATATTCCCCTTACATCTACAAGAAAATTAGCAATAAGATATTGTCTGCAAATGTTTATCTCGATTAACATGAAGTAGATGGAGAATAAGCATTTGTAAACATAGTTTGTACAAGAGGAGAGAAAGTCATGTGAGTGTAACACATCAGATTTTTTTTTTCCAAGCCTCTTCCAAGGATGCAACATAAAGATTTTCAAAAAAATCTGCCCCACCCTAAACTAGCCCTTACACGGAAAAATTTTTTTATTCTTTATCTTCTCAAAAATGACTAATGAGCTTGATTTAAATGCCATTTTTTAAAAGATGTATTTTATATGCCAAATAAAACATGTATTTTGAATTTCCTGTGAAGTTCTCTCCATTCAGAAGGTAATTTGTATAATATTGTATAACTGGTAAACCATAAGAGATAGACAAAAATGTAAAACGCTTTAAAACAAACAATTTATTTCAAATAGTTTTTTCTTATTTATTTATTTGTTTGTTTATTTATTGTGGCATCAGTCATTTCTGAGATACTTTTAATATTGGTTTGAACTTTTCAGTAGTTCTTTTTTTAAAGTGCTCTCACAAAATGCCTTTTTTTCTTGCGATGTCATGGAAAGAGTATGGAATTTCAAGGATAGTATGTAGCAACCGACCCACGTTTAAACATTTGAGCATTGTTTAGGTTCCTTCTGTCCCCCCTTGTACCTACAATGAAATGTGTAATGAAACTATTTCTGCAAATATTTATTTTGATCAACATGAAGTAAATAGAAAAATAAGCTTTTGTATGAATAGTTTGTAGAAGAATGGGTAGAGAAAGCTATGCATATGCTGTTGTTTCAACACTCCCCATATGGTTAATGAGTACATCATTTGTGGATTAAGTACATACGGCAGAACCAGGAGATCCTCTGAGTCCAGGTGCTCCTTGTGGACCAGGAACTCCTTGTGGTCCTACAGGTCCAAGCAACCCTGGAGGGCCTGGTGGACCTCTGTCTCCTTTTTCTCCTGGTGTGCCAGTGCTTCCTTGTAGTCCTGCTGGTCCTTCTGGCCCCTATATTGAAAACAGGAGTAGCTTTACCTTTGGCAGCTATTGCTCTTGTTAGATCTTATATTCTGTTCAGCCATCCGATACTTACCACTTTGCCTGGAGGTCCTACAGGCCCCATCTTCCCGGGTGGTCCTGCTTCTCCAGGAGGTCCTGGATCCCCAGGTCGCCCATCAGCACCATCTTTCCCTGGTTCTCCTTTAGTCCCCACAAGTCCTGGTTCTCCACCTGCTCCAGGGAACCCTGGAGGTCCTGGGCTGCCTTTAGGTCCTTCAGGTCCTGCAGAACCTCTTGGTCCTGGAGGTCCTTGCACTCCTGCTTTCCCCTCCTCACCTTTGGGTCCAGGTGGTCCACGCTCACCCTGAAACAGAAACACCTCCAGATGAACTGCCATGATCTGAAGACATGTGCAGCACTCAGCATCATTTTAAGAACTATGGACCATCTCTCTCTCTCTCTCTCTCTCTCTCTCTCTCTCTCTCTCTCTCTCTCTCACATCTCTTAGTCTGCATGCTATGAACATTGGTTAAAAGTTTACTGTACTACTTACCTTTAGAGGCAATGTCGTATTTCACCCAAACATTTCACATCAAGATTTCGCTGGAAATTACCCTTTACATGTAAAATGTTTAGTTTTTTTTCTCAAAAATAACTGACGATTTTGGTTAAAATACCACATGTTCAAGGTATTTACAGGACTAATAATAAAATGCATACCTTAAATTTTCTGGGATTAGGCTGTGAAGTCCTCTTCATTTGGAATTAATTTTTATAATTTTGTGGAACTGGTAAACCACAAGAAATAGCAAAAAGTTTATTATATATAAACTGTGGAACTTTTTAAAATGCACATTTATGTCAGCATTTGTGTGGCATTAACAATTTCCAAGATATTCTTGTTATTGTTTTGAATTTTCAAGTAGTTTATACTTTTTTTAAACAGCTAAGTTGCCGTTCATTTTTTCTGATGGTCATACAAAGCATACAAAGAGAATGGAATTTCAAAACCAGCATATAACAACCCACATTTTAAACATTTCACTATTGCTTCAGGTTGCTCTGGTATCCACCCTGTGTAAATGTGTAATGAAAAAACAAACAGTTTTGTAAACATTTATCTTGATTAACATGAAGTATATAGAAGAATAAGCTCTTGTAAGAATAGTTTGTAGAAGAATGGGTAGAGAAAATCATGTGAATCTAACACATCCTATTTTAAAATTTTCCTTGTTTATGTGACAACTGAATAGCTACAACACTTTAAAAAAAATGCAATGCATTGCACTCACATGACTCTCTACTCACTCTTCTACAAACTATTCTTACAAAAGTTTATTCTTCTATCTACTTCTGATTAATGAAGATAAACTTTCATTACCATTTGCTAATTTTGTGTTAGCCAAGAATACAGCAAGCTAAAGCGAGAATCAGATTTTTAAAAAACGGGTCCCTATATGATGGCTTTGAAGTTCCGTTGCATGACCACAAGGAAAAGCAAATAGCTACTAACCACTTGAAAGAAGTATAAGTGTTTGAAAATTCAAACCAATGACAAAGAATATGTTGAAAATCGTTAATGTCACAAAAATGTTTGAAATAAATTCTGTGCTTTAAGGATATGTACACTTTTTGTATAGTAAGACTTTGTCTACCTCTTATGGTTTATGAATTAAACAAAAGTCATTCAGAATGAAAAAGATTTCACAGGATATTCCCAGATAATTCAAGTTATACATTGTATCTGTTATGAAAATATATTAAACATATGTTATTTCAATCAAAATTGTTAGAGCCATTTTTGAGAAAATAAATAATAAGGAAAACTTTATGTGTAAAAGGATAGGACTGGGTAGATTTTCTTGAAAAATGCCAAACTTAAATACTAAGTTTTGTATTCAACCAACCTTTTGTTTTTGAGTTATGTTATTCACACACACAGACTTGTTTCTAAAAATGTTTTTCTGGATTCAAAACATGTATTTCCGGCGAAATCTCCATATCAGATTTTTTGCTGGAATACAATACTTCCTCTGCTTACTATAGATAAGTAGTAGAGAAAGTAAAAATGTATACAAAATAATTTGATGATTAATGAACCACTTGAATAAATTGAAAAAATCAGTGCAATTTTCACACATAAAGTGTAATAATGTTTATTCTTTTGGCATATTAAAAACATAATTTGACTAGTTGAACTTTTTAAAGCAGAGACGAATACTGTAGCCAGTAGACGTATCACTTCTGTAACATACTACATAAAACCTATTACAGAAACAACATGGATCTAGGTTTCATTTGGAGAAATATTAAAATATATAATCTCATTTTTTAGAATTTTATATTCAAATAGCCTATATTTTAAGTAGCTATGAGTTAGAAATGTGTGTAGCTTGACTTTTGTGAAAACCTCAGCCCCCTACAAAAGTTATTCTCTAACCATGATTTTGATAACTTGTTTTTCAGGATACAGAAATAAAAGAAAGCTCTTTTATAAAACACTAGGGAAGGACTGATTAAAACTTATAGCTAGTACTTTTAACAGTAAAATCTTAGTTTTGGTTACAACTTACATGTTTGCCATCGACTCCTGGTGGACCAGGGGGTCCTGGATTTCCTGGATCTCCTTTGGGGCCTTGAAGTCCTTCGGGTCCGGGAGGTCCTGGAATTCCTTCTCCACCTTTGCTACCTCTAGGTCCTGGCTCTCCTGGAGGACCAGCGGGACCTTCTGGACCTGTATGGCAAGTAAAGGTATTAATTGCAGGCATTGTAGGGGACAGACTGTGATTCAAATTTAAGTATTTGTAGTACATGTTTGTCAACTTCTGCAGTTTGTCCGTAATATGTACGGGAGTAGACACCTTTATATGTCTTTACGGTAAAGGAGGCGTTCTTACACGACGACATGTCGGCGAGCTGAGAACAACCCGAAGGTGTTAGGCGTGTACCTGCACTAATTAGGGCTTAACCACGTAGTGACGGGATATGGGGGTTGCAGGGTGAGGTTGAGATTCTTGTAGGGGAGAGAAAGGACGTAACAAAGTTCCTCAACGGTTGCCGGTCATGGTGCAACGGCCCTTGTGCACCGCTGGTGTTAGCAATTTTTCATTTTTAAAATGTAGGGGTAGTAATTTTGAAGTCCAAGCTACTCTTGAAGGAATGAGCAATCTTACGGCTTTGTGAGCAGATTTAAAGTGTTACAGATTTTCACCACAGACACGAAAAACATTAAATTATATTGCATTGTATTGTAACTTAAGATTAAAGACTGAATGGTATACAGTGCTATGGTAGGCCAGAGCTTATCTGTGTGTCCATCCTTCATCACGATCATGGTCCCCCTTCACTGGCCTGCAACAAAATGTATAGTACCACTAGTGATCTCTTGTAAATGGTATACAGTGCTATGATATACCAGAGCTTATCTGTGTGTCTATCCTTCATCATGATCATGGTCCCCCTTCACTGAGCTGCAACAAAATCTATAGCACCACTAGTGATCTCTAGTAAATGGTATACAGCGATATGATAGACCAGAGCTTATCTGTGTGTCTATCCTTCATCATGATCATGGTGTCCCTTCACTGGGCTGCAACAAAATGTATAGCACCACTAGTGATCTCTAGTAAATGGTATACAGCGATATGATAGACCAGAGCTTATCTGTGTGTCTATCCTTCATCATGATCATGGTGTCCCTTCACTGGGCTGCAACAAAATGTATAGCACCACTAGTGATCTCTTGTAAATGGTATACAGTGTTATGATAGACCAGAGCTTATCTGTGTGTCTATCCTTCATCATGATCATGGACCCCCTTCACTGCGCTGCAACAAAATGTATAATACCACTAGTGATCTCTTGTAAATGGTATACAGTGTTATGATAGACCAAGGCTTATCTGTGTGTCTATCCTTCATCATGATCATGGTGTCCCTTCACTGAGCTGCAACAAAATGTATAGCACCACTAGTGATCTCTTGTAAATGGTATATAGTGCTATGATAGACCAGAGCTTATCTGTGTGTCTATCCTTCATCATGATCAAGGTCCCCCTTCACTGGGCTGCTACAAAATGTATAGCATCACTAGTAACGTCTAGTTAATGGTATACAGTACTATGATAGACCAGAGCTTATCTGTGTGTCTATCCTTCATCATGATCATGGTCCCCCTTCACTGAGCTGAACAAAATGTATAGCACCACTAGTGATCTCTTGTAAATGGTATACAGTGCTATGATAGACCAGAGCTTATCTGTGTGTCTATCCTTCATCATGATCATGGTCCCCCTTCACTGAGCTGCAACAAAATGTATAGCACCACTAGTGACCTCTAGTAAATGGTATACAGTGTTATGATAGACCAGAGCTTATTTGTGTGTATATCCTTCATCATGATCATGGCCCCCCTTCACTGGGCTGCAACAAAATGTATAGCACCACTAGTGACCTCTAGTAAATGGTATACAGTGCTATGATAGACCAGAGCTTATCTGTGTGTCTATCCTTCATCATGATCCTGGTCCACCTTCACTGGGCTGCATCAAAATGTATAACACCACTAGTGACCTCTAGTAAATGGTATATAGTGCTGTGATAGATCAGAGCTTATCTGTGTGTAGCCTAGGAAGTGGTGTTCTTTGCTTTAATACGTCTTTATTGCGGTACCAGGAAGAATTTCAGCATGTGGGACAGAAGCAGTCTTCAAGGATTCCTATAAAACAGAATTTCCATATATTTTACATGCAATTTTTGTACGTTTTCTCATTTAACATTTTACGCATTCTAAATTTCATGTAATCGCAAAATTATTACGTTTTGCTGGACGAGGGTTTCAGTTCCAGGAAGTTGGCTAGTATGGTAGCAGATCGAACTCGGGTCCTCCACACGACTGGTTGCATGCGACATCTGTTAACAATGGCGACACAAAAACAGCTTAGCATAGGAGGGGAACAATAATTAAGCTATCGCTCTGTGAAAGGCAACCTCTATGATTACGCTGTCAGAGGACAATGGTACAACGTCAAAAACTTCAACCAAATATCTTGTTATTTCTTTGGCGGCAGCATGAACTTTATGGTCTTCCTTCATATCAATAAATTCGTGCATAATGTAAACATGTAATTTACATCTCCTTACAAATAGCCTATTTCTGTTAAAAACCCATGAGACGGCCTTGCAAAACCCGCAACTTTCCCACCAATTAACACAATAACTGCTTTTGTGGCATCAACCATTTTCAGGATATCCATTATTATTGATTTGAATTACTTTGTCGCTACTTTAAAGTGTTGTCACTATTCAGTTGTTGCTCACGATGTCATGGAAATAGAATGGAATTTCAAGGCCAGCATATAGAGACCATGTTTTTAAACATCTGTCTTATGTTTCGGTTTCCATTTCCTTTGAAATGAAACTATTTCTGCAGAGGTTTTTCTCTGTTATAATGAAGTAGGGAGAAAAATAATCTTTCATGAAAATGGGTGGATAGTACCTAGAGAGATTCACGTGAATGTAACACATCGGGTTTTTTTTAACCACCTACCCTCCACAAGGCGCAGTCGCTAATCATGTTACATTACGCTAGCCATCCCTACTTATTTACACGAATCAGAGTGGAATACTACTGATTCCATCTTCGTTACACTGGATTTGTTCCACCCAGAGAACTGCTTGGAAAGTAGCTTTGGTTTGATAAATATAGGAAATCTTGCGGAAGAAAAAACACGCTCGATCTAGGGAGATGACCAGTTGTTCTGCTGTGCGGGTTGCTTGAAGCTGGTAGTCACCAAAGATAGCCCTCTACTTAAGATAAAAACATTCTGATGTGATACATTCACATGACTTTCTCTACTCTCTATTTTTATTAGTGGATATACAAATTATTCTTACCAAAGCTTATTTTTCTATCTACTACATATAATCCAAATAAACCTTTGCAAAAATAGCTTCATTACACATTTCATTATAAATACAAAGAGAACAGCGATAGTTGGACGTTATATGCTGGTCTTAAAATTCCATACTGTTTTCCGCAAAATGTTTCCATGACATCGCGAGAAACAACTGAAACTCGATGGATCTTTAAAGGAATGACAAGTATTGAAGAAGTCGAACTTTTAATAAAGGATACCTCAGAAACTGCTTATGCAACAAAAAAAACTTATTTTAAGTAAATTGTTTTAAAGAGATCTTTATGTAATACGCTTTCGTTATCGCTTAACGTTTACATGTTATACAATATTATATAAAATTCCTTCCGAATGAAGAGTACTTTCTAGGCTATTCGCAAAAAATTCAAGATAAACATTTTGTTTGCCATGTAAACATCTTTCAATCTTCGTGTCGCATCCTTAGAGTATACTAAACTCAGATATCATGTGGTATTTATCCGACTTTTCGTTTCTGAGTTATACTGTTCACTGACAGACAGGGACATGTTTCCAAAAATGCTTTATTTGAATTAAGGGCGCTCAAAACATGCGTTTCCAGTGAAATCTCGACACGAAATTTTGGGTGGAATGCAATACTTCCCCTACTTACTATACGTAGTAGAGAAAGTAATTAAAACGAAATAAAACCCTTATCGTGAACGTAGCTGGAACATATTGCATACCTCTTTTCCTACTTTTTACGAGTGTGTGACGAATGTTAACAAAAAAAATAGTCAGAGTGAAGGTGAAAGTAACCATTCATGTGAGAGTCATATCGATTAACTGCAGTCATGCGACAAATACCATGCGTTTTGATGACGTGGGGTGTTATCAGAGCGTGCAATACAGCGCCCCTCAAAAACTGAACAATAAATTTTGTTACACGCACACAATATAGGTAGATTCTACAACGTAAACAGCCTGTAAGTGTAGAATTTACTTTGCCTTATGTAAGCGACCGAGGTGGCTCCGCGGTAATGTGCGAGGCTTGCATTCGGGAGGTCTTGGGTTCGATTATTGAGGTCGGCCTTCCTGACCGTGGATTGTTCGCGGTTTTACATGGTTGCAAGGCCAATGCCTTGCTCGTTGGGAAGTTCTTCTCGGCCCTGCCAGATGACAGCCTTCTCTGAGCCGCCTCAGCAGGGTGGAGTATTCCCCGTTACCGCCAGAGGGAAGCCTTCTCTGAGCAGCCCGCCGATGTGACTGTCTCATCAAGATTGGAATCGTTGGGGACTTCTGCGCGTCTCCTTCGGCCGGCCTACCTGCGACCTGTAGCCTCCTGTGGTTCATTCACCTCACCCGTTCATCCTGGGAGTGGTAAGCACAAAAGATCCACGCTGGGTCGAGGTGCGAGGTGCCCCCCTCCCTTCCGTGATCATTCATTCATATATATTATGCAATGCTTTAAATTGTCTCTACAGCGTCTGCAGTAGCGGTTCGTGAGTATACATTCTGGGTGTTCACAAAGTTCTATTCAGACAGCCCTGCATCATCTGCCGCATAATGGTTATGATCACCTATGGACAAATTGATACAACTGCATCCGCTCATAATAGTAATAATAATAATAATAATAATAATAATAATAATAATAATAATAATGCATAACCTGCTTGACGAAAGAAACTTATTTTTTCTGGACATGTGTTGTTTAAATAATTAAGTACACCGTGTTAGGGCAAGAACGAAGTAATATGTAAATTACATTTTACTTGCGATTGTGAATGGTATTAGAAACCGGGAGAAGTTTCCGCACATGAGCACTTTACCTACTTCTGCTACAGTGACACTAACTTCTGCCGTAGTGTGCTACCATCTAGTGGCATTGACGTAAAATTGTAGTGATAGTATGGCAACAGAGCGCGGCAAAAGCTTCGCGCGCTAGCGCACTTCTTCAAATGTGTGAATTTGGCCCCATTAGGTAATTACGCCACACCGGTTGTGCATGCGCAGAAGCTCCTTAAAACGTGCACAAGTCAAGTAGTGCTACCGACCCTGTTGCCACGTTTCATTGAGTTTAGAGGAGTAGCGCGGTAGATGTAAACATAGTAGATCTTAAATTACCAAATATAATCTTATGTGTTATATTCGCATCACCTTCTCTACGCTCTATTCGTTTATTTTTATATGGCTTCCACAAACTGTCTTTACAAAGCTTATTTTTAAGATAAACGTTTACAGAAATACTTTCATTACACGTTTCGTTGTAGGCACAAGAGCGATACAGGAGACTGAAGTGACAGGCAAGTGTTTAAAAGCGGGTGGCTATATGGTAGTCTTAAAATTCCACACACTTTACATGACATCCCTGAAGCAACTGAATGGTGATAGCATTTGAGACAAAGCACTGAAACATTCAAGCATTCAAACCAACAACAACGAATATCTCTGAAATGGCTGATGTCACAAAAAAGTTATTTTGAGGCTCCATGGACTAATATAGGTGTATACATAATATATAATCTTTCAAGGATGCGATACTAAGATTTTCAAGAAAATCCCCCATCCCAAACTACCTCTTACTGGAAAATGTTTCGTTATGTTTTTATTTCCTCAAAAATAGCTCTAACGGCTTTGATTGAAATATGTATTTAAGATATATGTGTTACAAATGAACTGTATAACTTGAATTTTCTGGGAATACTCTAAGAAGTCTTCTTCATTCTGAATGACCTTTTTATGATTGATAAAATCCTACACAAAATTGTTTGATACACAAAATATTATTGCTCAAAACATGTAGACCTCGTTAAAGCACACAGTTTGTCAAATAATTTTTGTGGCGATTTTCAAATACTTACTACTTCTTTCCAAGTGGTAAATCGCTGTTCGTTTTTTCTCGTCGATATGCAAAGAATATGGAATTTCAAAGCCATCACATAGCGACACGCTCTTTAAAAATCTGACTATCCTCTACCATATTCTTCTCATACCTACACGAAACGCGTAATGAAAGTTTACCTCGATTAATAAGAAGTGGATAGAATTTGTGACAATAGTTTGTAGAGGAGTGTACGGCGTGTCCGCGGGATGTGCGTGCGTCATATTGAGGTTGAGGGCAACCCGATGGTGTGTTAGGCGTGTACCTGCCCTAATTAGGGCTTAACCACGTAGTGACGGGATATGGGGGTTACAGGTAGGGGAGAGAGAGGAGGTAACAAAGTTTGTTCCTCAACGGTAGCCGGTCATGGTGCAACGGCCCTTGTGCACCGCTGGTGCTTGTAATTTGTTACTTTAAAAATGCAGGGGAATAATTTTGATGTCCAAGTTACTCTTGAAGGGATTGTATAGGAGTTCAGCCTTAGCTGCTATTGGAAATACTCCATTGTTACCGGATATGCCCGCATGTCATGCGGGGAAGCCGGTGTCGCCTAAAGTGGCGTGTTCTGGGGTTATAATCCCCAAGAGACCGAACGAGGGTGCTCTGATGGTATGACAACTGGTCGCAAAATTTTGCGGCCCGGCGCTTAATTTCATCCTCCACGTAGGGAAGAGATGAGGCTTCGTGAAGCAGTCTCACGGGAAAAGAGCGGTCTACAGAATAGATAGCCCGAAGGCCCCTATTCCGCACCCGTTGCAGAAGCACCAGACTGGAGTCTGCGGCCATGCTCCAGATCTCGCAGGCGTAAAGCAGGAAGGGGATTATGAGCGCTCGAAAAAGGTGTAACTTAAGAGGGACAGGCATCTCCGACCTCAGCATCGGGCACAATGAAGCCGCAGCCCCATGCCCCCGACGTGCGAGGTCCCTGACGTGTCCCTCAAACGTTAGGACCTTATTTAACTTAACTCCCAAGTAGGTGATGGCATTCGTCCATTCTATCCTTCTCCTGAGGTAGTTGAATGAAGGGAGGGTTGCGGGAAAGCGGCGCTTGGTGAAGAGAATGACGTGGCTTTTTGCCGGATTGATGGATAATCGCCAACGCCTGCACCACTCTTGGAGGAGGCGGAGGTGTCTCTGAATGGGGTAGAAGGCTCTATGTGGGTTTTTATTTGTCCAATACAGGAGCACGTCATCAGCGTACTGCGCCATATTGACGTGCTGCTCTGTGGGTAGGTCGGCCACATAGACATTGGGATGTAAGCTGCCTGTTTCTCTTAAATGCCTCGCGAATCTTGGAAACATGGCACGGGCTGGGTGACGCCGTTGGGGTGTCGTTGTTGATACAACCGACTACCCTCTCTTGCATTCCTCCCGGCTTCTCTGTAAATGAGAAGCACCTCTGTGTACTCTGCCATTGTTGACGATAGCCACAGGAATGAATACTGTAAAGTATAAAACAACTAAATTGAATGGTACCGTTGGCTGTGGAAGGTGTGGCTCACGTGTAGTAAACAAATGAAGGTGACGTTTACTGCTTGTTGCGGAGTCCCGTTTAGGAAGCTCTAGGGTCCCTGGTCATGGATTTATAAACAAAACGTGATCACATCTATCTACCGCGCAATTGCAATTCGAGGCTGTTTTTCGTGCTGGTACTGTTTCACCACTGCCTTGTTTTATATTCTTTCCCTTCCACACTAGAACGTTTAATTATTTCACTTTTATAAGAATCTTTGTTTCCTCTCACTTTCACAAACGAGTGTTATTACGCTCTGTTGTGAGCGCCAAAGACTGAAAGCAGCTGTCAATAACAGTAGAATGTCGCGTTGCATGGCCAACACGAATTAAACATTCATAGTGGCAGTACTGGAGACTGTATCATACAGAAAAGCTGAATTGCGTGGCTTGCCTCATAGACGTATTATATGTACATTAATCTAAATTAAGGGGAAAAAACCCATAATGTGTTATATTCACATGACTATCTCTACCCGTTCTTCAACAAACTGTTCTTATAAAAGCTTATTCGTCTATCTACTTCATGCTAATCGAGATAAAACTTTGCCGAAATAGTCTCAGTATATATTTCGTTGTAGTTACAAGTGGCATAGAGCAAAGTAAATCGATAAAAGTCGCTATATGCTGGCCTTGAAATGCCATACTCTTTCAATGACCGCGAGAAACAAGTGAATAGCGGCAACACTTTACAAAAATCTGATTATTACATTCACATAGCTTCTGCACACCATCCTTACGCAAGCTTATTTTTCTATCTGCCTCACGTTAATCAGATAAACAGATATAGTTCCATTACTTATTTATTTTGCTATAGGTACAAGAGGGATATAGTAGTTAAAGAGCGTCCATAAATAAAACTCAATTTCAATTTACAAAAGGGATAGAGGTGTTTAAAAGCGGCTCCCTATAGCTTTAAAATTCCATAAAATTTTCATTACATCGCGAGAAACAGGTGAATAGCGACAACACTTTAAAACACTATCAAACCAGCATTAACGGATATCTCGGAAACGGCTGATGGCACAGAAAAGTTATTTGAAATAAAATGTGTGTTTTTAAAGAGATCTACATTTTTGTGTAGTATGTTTTTGTCTATCTCAAGATATGTGTTTTATTTTTAATGCAGATATCTTAAACATGTGTTATTTAAATCAAAATCGTTTGAGGCATTTTGGAGAAGATAAAAAAAATAAGGAAAATGTGAAAGTCCTTGTATCGCATCCTTGGAAGATACTGAAGTTAAATACCAAGTTTGCTATTTAACCAAGTTTTCGTGTTTGTGTTATGCTGTTCACATGCGCGCGCAATCCTTTTTCTAAGAATGTTTTTTTTTATTCAGGGACCTCAAAACTGTACTTCTCGCGAAATCTTGGTGTCGAATTTTTGTGTGAAGTGCAATACTTGCTCTACTTACTATAGATAAGTAGACATAAAATAAACATTAAAAATCTGATATGTTACACTCACATGACTTTCTCTACTCTTGTACAAACTATTTTTACAAACGCTTATTCTCCATATGCTTCATGTTAATCGAGATGTTAATCTTATTGCTAATTTTCTTGTAGGTGCAAGGGGAATATGGTAGGCTTTAAGCAATAGTTAAATATTTTAAGATCTGGTTGCTATGTGGCGCATTCCATTCTCTTTGTATGTCCAGGACATAAAAAAAATCTGATATGTTACACTCACATGACTTTCTCTACTCTTGTTTTATGTGCTTGACAAGCAAAGAGAATTACATTTTACACATAGCGACCAGTTCTAAAAATATTTGACTATCGCTTAAGGCGTACTATGTTCCCCTTGTTTTGTATTTGCAAGGGCAATATAGAAATACAGTACCTTTAAGCATCGACATATATCTTAATAGCTGGTTGCTAGGTGCAGCACCATTCTCTTTGCCACAGATTAATACTCTTTGCATATCCAAGACAAAAAAATTAATAACGAATTCCCATTTGAGAAAAAAAGTGTCGAAAAATTTAAGGGAATAACAAGCAATATCTCGAAAATGGTTCTCTCAACGAAAAAAATGTATATGACATAAATTGTGTATTTTAACGCGATCTACATTTTTTTGTGCAGTAAAATTCTGTCTATCTCTTATGGTTTACCAGTAATGCAAAAGTCGTTCACAATGAAGAATACTTTTAGAGACATTCCCAGAGAATTCAAGATATACATTTTATTTTTCATGAAAATATCTTAAACATACGATATTTTAATCAAAATCGTTATAGCCATTTTTGAGAAAATTAAAATTTTCGAAAAACGTTCCATGTAAAGGGTAATCTGGGGTTGGGGGGATTTTCTTGAAAACCTTTATGTCGATCTCTGGAAGATACTGAACCTAAATACCAAGTTTGGTGTTTATCCGACTGTTCGTTTCTGAGTTATGCTGTTCACAGTCACACACACGGACATGTTTCCAAAAATGCTTTTTTTTGGATTCAGGGGGTCTCAAAACATATATTTCCGGCGAAATCTTGGTATTGAATTTTTGGGTGGAATACAATACTTCCCCTATTTAGTATACGTAGTAGAGAAAGTAAAAATACACGTGTATTGTATTCTTGTATCAAACACGTGATATGTTAATCGAAATCAGTAGTGCCGCCAGTAAGAAAGTAAAAAATGATGCAGTAATTTGTATCACAAATTACTTAAATGTAAATAATGATTGTAATATTAATATGCATTTTTATGTGACATTGATTTCAGATGTTTATTAATTGTAATTATTATTGGGAAATAAGTTTATACGGCCTTACTGAAACTGTCAATAATAGCGCGCAATAATGCAGCAAGGGGGTGAGCTGTTTATCATTATTGGAAACGAGGAAGTTACGTAATGTTGGCGCGTTTTCGGTAGAAACTTCTGGAATGTGTTCTCCCTAAAGCATATGTATTCATAATTTTAATTGGATATTAAAATGGACGCTAATGTTGGCGAGTTTTATTAGCCAATTGCAGTTCAGTTATAATCTTTAGGCGTATCTGGATGAAGGCGTATAAATAGGGTAGGTTGGAGGTAAAGTCAGTCAGTCCTTCAGTTCGCCGAAAGCATTCATACATTACACGTCGTATTTAGCGTCAGTTTATCAAAAACCTGTGTACACTACACGTCGTCTTCAGTCAGTCAGTTCGTCATACATCGGATATAGATTCACAAGTTACGCGCAGCAGAATTATGAAAGATCTAAAGTATTGTAAGGTTAATTATATAAAAGATTGAAGTACGTGGATTAAAAGAATTATCAGTAAGAAGTTAATATAACAGTTTCAGTTTGGCGAGTGTTAAGATCAATGTATAAATGTGATAGTTAACGTGTTCGACAATAAATGTGTAAAACAAATTTCTTCATCAGTATAATTTTTGGATAAAAGATTCCTTTCCGTTTACACAACCTGTATAGAGATACGTGCCCAAGCCAACAGGATAATAGCTAGCCGGAGGACATTTGAAATGAAATCAAACAAAAGCTAATACTGCCGCAAATTGCTAACACTAGATGGAGCTACAAACCAAACAAATGAATGACGTCACAAGGTGGCTTCAACACTGATGTAAACAAACATTTGTAAGTAATACCGTTACAAAAATAACAAACATTTTCCCATGTTTTGGTGGGAAAATTCTGTGAAAATATTCCGTGTTACACCCTTGAAATAAATACGAAATTTTTCTAAACGAGCTGGGGTTAAGGCATCTGAAGACGTTGCGGTGAAATCTCGATGCCAAATTGTTGGGTGGAATGTTTTTTTAATTATTATTATTATTTATTTATTTATTCATGGACGCTTTTTAACTGCTGTGGTCCTTAGCGTCCCATTCTACATTGGGCGTGAGGCCTCTTTATCAGGCTTGAAGTTCTTTTACGTGCCGTAAATCTACGACATGGGACCACCGGTTTTACTTCCCTTCCGAAGGAAGCCATGCTAAGGATTTTTACGCCCGAAAAAAAATCCATCGCCCTCCGCCGGATTTGAACCCGCGACCCCAGTAACCACTACACCACGGAGGACGACATCGGGTGGAATGCAATACAGGTAAGCGGCAGAGATGTTGTGTGTCTGATACAGACAAAAGTAGGCAATTTGCTATTGCATTCGTCCAAGATGTGGAGATAAAGGAGGCGGACTTACCTCGTGCACCAACGTCGCCGATTTCTCCCTTGATCCCTGGTGGACCAGGCATTCCCTGGGGTCCAGGAGGACCTGGAGGGCCTGCTACTCCAGCTGGACCATCTTCACCTTTTGCCCCTTGTCTGCCAATCTCTCCAGGAGGACCTTTCTCTCCAGGAGGTCCCAGGGCTCCAGGCTCCCCTCTGAGCCCTTGAGGTCCTGGAGGGCCAGGAGGCCCCTAATGCAATATATCCTTAATTCGTACATGAAATATTTGGATTGTATATGGAGAACATCGTAAATAATATGAAAGGAAGTATTTTTTCTAAAATAAGTACAGAAATGTGCCATTTATTACAATAAAGTTAAATGTATTAGATTCCTCACCGTTTCTCCACGTGATCCCTTGAACCCCTTTTCCCCCGGTGGTCCTGGATCTCCTTTGTCGCCATCCTCTCCTGGAGATCCCATGGGTCCTGGAGGTCCTGGGAGTCCTCGCTGTCCAGGTAAACCATCACGACCTGTCACACCCGGTGGTCCAGGCTCACCCTAGGGAGCAAATAAAGTCAAATCCTGAGTGAAATGCCAGCGGGGAGCTAACAAGCGAAAACGGTTGAGGACAGAATACCTTACCCTATCTCCTTTATGACCGGTAGCTCCAGGAGGGCCTTGAGGCCCCTTCCTACCCTCGGGTCCAGGTGGTCCTTCCTTGCCTGGCTCTCCTTGCTGCCCCTTGTCTCCATGCGGTCCCTGAGGACCTATTGGCCCCATATCACCCTTCAAGCCTGGCATGCCCTGGAAGAAAAGTCAGATGTTAAACCAATAAATATATTTATGTTCATACATAATTTATAACGCGGTATGTATGGGAGAGAAATGTAATCATTAGGCTTGTAATCTTCGAGACGAAATAAGAGTTGACTGCAGCACGGTATATAAACCTGTTCACAACTGCCTACTGGCCTTTACACTGTGTGTGTCCCTCATAGCTTTGAAATTATCGAAAAGTTCGCTGGTACGATTAAGCTCGAAATTCCAGTGATATTTATTATGACTGTTTCACATATAAAACCGATATAGATAATACCGTTATTATTATTATTATTATTATTATTATTATTATTATTATTATTATAGTAAAATACACCATAAAAGCAACATACACCTTTCCAAGAAATATCACCACATCGTCACGTATTGTGCCATTAGTATCAATTGCTGAATTATGAGACAATGGCTACCCTCAAAAGCAAAGGTAAAATTTTGCAATTTAACAGAATAAAAATGCAAATCACTCGAAAAAAATTATTTTTATAACTTATTAGATCTATGTCGCTTGACCAAATCTCTAAAGTTGTCATTTTATCTTGAATCTCCCATAATCGTATACAAATGACGGAGGAAGTATAGCTATATTATCGGAAGACTATTATCACTTGCTCTGGCTGCGATAATTGTAATCAAATTGCGATTGGCTGATTTTCAAGCATTACTCGAACATATCGTGATATCGTGTGTACGTCATAAATGTTGAAATTTTCAATCCATTAACTCGCAAAAGTCTGGCCCCGTAACTCAATTGGTAGACCACCTGCCTGCTGTGCGAGGGGTTCCGGGTTCGATTCCGGCTGGGAGTGGGAATTTTTCTCTAGCCAGATTATTCCCTATCCTCCTCAGTCTGGAAGTATGGATGTGTGAGTGATCTAATGAACAGAAACCCAAAGAAACCTGGAAATCCAACGACAAGTACATACAAGTTAACACCATTGCCGATAAGGCAGTATGTTCTAAAGGAAAAAGCCACCGATGTGACCATAGCAATTAAAGGTGGGGTATAAATGGAACAAAAAAACTGACATAACGCCTGTTCTCTAGTAGAACTAAGACAGCATGCAACATAATATATGCTAAACCCAGTTACTTACCGGTAGTCCTGGAAGACCTCTTTCTCCCGGAAATCCCGGCAGTCCAGGTCCTCCTGGAGGTCCAGGTTTGCCCTGAGGTCCAGCAGGTCCGGGTTGTCCCTCTTTGCCGGATTCTCCAGGATGTCCCGGTTCTCCAGGAAGTCCAGGCTGTCCTGGTGTACCTGGCTCGCCGACTGGTCCCGGTTCTCCCGTGGGACCTGGAGGTCCGACAACTCCAGGTGCTCCTGCAGGTCCTGGTGGACCCGGTTCTCCCTGAAAATATCAAGTTGGCTTCAGTGTGCAAGTGGAACGTGCGAAGCGTAATAAACCAAAAGAACTGAACAGATGGCGTTTAGAAAGTTTTAATGATATACGTCATTAAAAATGTACAATACTGTTCACAATTGAATTTGCTTAAATATAAACAACATATGTATCTAAAGTGCAAATCCAGCCTGTGTGTTATACATGGGGATTCTAAAAACGTTTAGTTACGTAATTTTATAGAAATACACAGTGGGCTTTTTCAGTTCTTTTAAAAGCGTTTGTCCTCGTGGTCCAACATTTCCGTGGAAGGCAATTCTGGTTGACCCGCTTTTGGCAGGGCCTGGTTTCGGCGACGGATGGCGTGTAGTTGGTTGGAGAGAGGGAGGGGGAGGCGCTCTCAGCTTATGGAACTGACCTGTGGAACCTTGGAGAGTGCGCTGCTTGGATATAAAAAGAAGGCTGAGCGCTAGCTCCAGGCTCGAAGGAGGGGCATTCCCCATTTTACCTTCGGCCTGGATAAGGCCCGAGATATTCGCAGGGTTATCCGAGGATTGCCAGCGGATACTTCGGTGACTGACATCGAGGACGACCTCATCCGCCAGGGCATCACCCCAAGAGTGGTGAAGCAGCTCACCAGACCAGCTCCAAATGGCCAAGGCCCCACCCCCCTCCCACTATTTTTAGTAGTCGTGGAGCGGTCAGCAGACCCGGAGGCAAAGATAGATGGTGTCAACACCATCTGCTACCTTCGGGTACACATCGAACCATCCAAGGGCTCTGGCGGTCCCCCACAATGTTACCGGTGCCTGGGGTTTAACCACTCCAGCCACTTCTGCTTCCGCAACCTGCGCTGCTTAAGGTGCGGAGGCTCCCACCCAAGAGAGGTCTGTCCCCGAACAATCGCCGAGGTTCCCACCTGTGCTAACTGCAAGGGGGAGCATGTGGCGTGTTACGGCGGGTGCCCTACGAGGAAGGCTGTGATAGCCTCAAGGAGACCACCTGCACCAGCAGCCCCCCAAGGTAGGGGAGGCCACCCAACAGCACAACAGCAGCACCCGCCAGCTCCAGCTCCGCCACGGCAACAACATCAGCCTGCTTCCCGACGCTCTTATGCAGCAGCACTAAAGAGCACCTCGGGTAGACCTGCGGTGTCAAGGGCCTCCACACAACCCAAGCCCAGCAAGACGCAAACACCAGCTCCAGACACCCCAAAACCTTCCCGTCCTAGAAGGACAAGGAGACGTCGTCCAGCGCGAGAACCGGACTCGGAATCCGAGACCTCGTGTGAGCGTGGTACTCCCACTCTTCCACGTAGGTCGAGGGCCGATAAGGGGACCAATGGACCGGCGCCCTTGCCCAAGCCCCCCACTCCTCTCCCGAGAAGACCCCCAACCCCTCCTCCTGCACCACAGGTTTCTGATGTGCTGGGGTGGTTGCAGCAGCTGCTGCAGAACCACGGCCAGCGCATCTGCGACCTGCTGGTCAGGTTCCTATCAACACCTGACCAAGCCGCAAAGATGGTAATTGCCATGGAGGGGCTCGCACTCCTGACCACTGTCATCCAGACGGCCCGAAATGGCGAATCGAACTAGGTCACGTACCTCGTTTCGGTTCGCGTTTTGGAACGCGTGTGGAATGGCCGATCAGGGGAATGAGCTCCAGCACTTTGCTGGCTCATATGCCTTGGACCTCATTTTAGTCGGGGAAACACATTTGAAACCCAACACCCGATTCCGCCTACCGGGCTTCAGCTGCCTCAGGACTGACCGTTTGGGCCGCCGGGGAGGTGGCACCGCGGTCCTCGTGAGGAACAGTGTTGTCCAACGCCCAATCCCTCTCCCGCCACTTCAAACCTTAGAGGCCACGGCCGTCTGTATTGATCTCGGCGGTACGGAAGTCATGGTGGTGTCTGTTTACCACCCTCCACAAAGGCTGTTCGTGCTCAACGATTACCTATCCATCCTCGCCCTTCATCCTAACGTTATCATGGCTGGGGACTTCAATGCCAAACATATGCGTTGGCATTGCGGCCCCCCGTCGTGTAGACGAGGCAATGAAATTATACGCATGATAGATGCGGACCCTCAACTTCGAGCAGAGGGTCCCTGGCAACCTACACATCATCCACGAGGTCGAGGACGGGCTTCTGTTATCGACTTCGCGATCATCAAGCATTTCCCCTTTCATATCTCACTCACATCAATCAACGCGCTACACTCAGACCACAATCCTGTGTTAGCCGAGGTTAACACCCAGGTTGCCAGTCACGACGTCCCGGGTCAACACCGGGAGGTCGACTGGGAATGCGTCAAGGTTTGCCTCAACGAATCCCTTCCACCCAACCCGAGAATCGTAGACGTCCCAACCCTGGAGGCGGCTGTCTCCTCCTTCACTTCCATCGTGGTACGAACGGTCCATAACCTCACTGTCAACACCCCAGCACCCTTGCACCCTGACGTCCTTCCTCTTGAACTCCACCTGCTTATCCGCCGCTCCTGGGCGGCACGCAGACTCTACCAGCGTCACCGCACGCCACATAATCGAGTGCTTCATAGGCGCCTTTGCCGGGAGGTCCGTCGCCGACTACGCGAGCACAGAGTGCAAGCGTGGAAGGAGACGATGAACCGTATGAACCTCGAAGATGGCGACGTGTGGAGGATCGCCAAACGCCTCCGCAACCGCAGAGATCAATACTCCTCCCCTCTCCACGGCACCCAAGGCCTGGCTTACCTCCCCCAAGCCAAAGCAAATGTGTTTGCCGACTACCTTGAGAGGACCATGAGGCCTCGAGATGACCCCCAGGACGATGCCTTTTCCGAACGTACTCGGAGGGAGGTACGCCGATTCCTTCGACGTCCCCCCGACGATGCGGATCGATATCCCGTCATAAGACCTTCAGAAGTCCAAGGCGCACTCCGGCGTCTCAACCCCAAAAGGACACCGGGGCCTGACGGGCTTACACCCGCCATGCTACGACGCCTTCCCTTCCGGGCCGTTCTCTTTCTCACCAGGGTCTTCAATATGTGCTTTGCCCTCAGTCACTTCCCACGCGAGTGGAGAGAGGCTCGGGTTATCTGCATATTGAAGCCGGGGAAAGATCCGGTACATCCTGCCAATTACCGATCCATTAGCCTCCTCTCCGTCCTTTCAAAAGTGTTTGAAAGGACCATTCTTACCCGCTTGTCTCCCACCTTAGGGGACATTCGAGCCATCCCACCACATCAGTTCGGCTTCCGTCCTGGGCACTCGACCTCCCAGCAATTGCTGCGCGTGGTGGAAGCGGCTGCCCTGGGCTTCCAGGACAGGGCTTACACCGCCGCGGTTTCACTGGATGTCGAGAAGGCCTTCTCGACGACCTGGCATGCGGGTCTCCTCAAGAAGCTCATCCAACTGGAGCTTCCCACACACTTGATACACCTGTTACACACATATCTAAAACACCGCACATTTGTAGTTTCGGTTGCGGGACACAAATCTACACTAAGGCCAATACGAGGCGGAGTCCCCGAAGGTTCTGTGTTATCCCCCACACTCTTTAGTGTATATGTGGCCGACCTACCCACAGAGCAGCAAGTCAACATGGCACAGTACGCTGATGACGTGCTCCTGTATTGTACAAGCAAACACCCAAACAGAGCCTTCAACCCCATTCAGAGACACCTCCGCCTCCTCCAAGAGTGGTGCAGGCGTTGGCGATTATCCATCAATCCGGCAAAAAGCCACGCCATTCTCTTCACCAAGCGCCGCTTTCCCGCAATCTTCCCCACATTCAGCTATCTCGGAAGAAGGATAGAATGGACAAATGCCATCTCCTACCTGGGGGTTAAGTTAGACAAGGGTCTAACTTTTCGGGGGCGCGTCGGGGACGTCGCGCGTCGGGGACATGGGGCTGCGGCTTCATTGTACCCGATGCTGAGGTCTGAGATGCCTGTCCCTTTAAAGTTACACCTTTTTCGGGCGCTGATGATCCCCTTCCTGCTTTATGCCTGCGAGATCTGGGGCATGGCCGCAGATTCCAACCTGCTGCTCCTGCAACGGGTACAGAATAGGTGCCTTCGGGCCATCTATTGTGTAAACCGCTCCTTTCCCGTGAGACTGCTCCACGAAGCCTCATCTCTTCCTTACGTGGAGGATGAAATTAGGCGCCGGGCCGCAAAATTTTACGACCAGTTGCCATACCATCAGAGCGCCCTAGTTAGGTCTCTTGGGGATTATGACCCCAGAACACGCCGCTTGAGGCATCACCGGCTTCCCCGCATGGCTTGCGGGCATATCCGGTAACAGCGGAGTAATTCCAACAGCAGCTAAAGCTGAACTCCAATTCAATCCATTCAAGAGTAGCTTGGACTTCAAAATTAAAATCCCAACATGTTTATAATTACAAAATTCATACCACCAGCGGTGCACAAGGGTAGTTGCACCATGACCGGCTACCGTTGAGGAACAAACTTTGTTACCTCCTTTCACTCCCCCTACCTAAAAAACAACCGCCATCCTGTAACCCCCATATCCCGTCACTACGTGGTAAAGCCCTAATTAGGGAAGGTACACGCCTAAGCACACCATCGGGTTGCCCTCAACCTGCCATTGACGCACAGCACAGCACAGCACAGCTCCAGGCTCGATTCAGTTCTGTGGTGCTCTTTCCTCACAGAGTTCTTGCAGCGTGTGGACAAGAGGAGAGGAGAAGTTGGGTTGCGTGATTTATTGAAGTGCTACACGCAGGAATAAACAAATACACAGTCACAACAGCAGAGCGGACTAATTCACAATATATTGTAATTTATGTCCTTAATTGCACATTTCGCACAACTTGTAAAAACATTTCATTACTTTTTAACAGTTTCCCTCTGGGATGTTTCACATTTTGCACGGAGGCGGCCATGTTGTACACTGAATGCCGTACATCCTTGTACTCTTAACTGCGCAAGCGCAACATGTACTCACAATAATGCATACCATTACTTTTACGTTTATGAAACAGAATTCAACTCGAGAGACTATTTGACTGTTGCATTTGTAATAGAGCGGCCTTTTTATATATTTTTGCAGTATGTATAAAGAATCTTTGAAATAAGATTGCGAGCTATATTTTTCTCCCGCAAGGGCTGCAAGGCTTAACCCCATGCACTTTTGCTTAATCGCCACATATTCTTAGAACCTAGCCGGTATTTAACTGGTAGTCGTTAAGCGATAGACGAAAACGCGCTGCACAAAAATTGTAGATCTCTTTAAAACACACAATCTGCTTCAAATAAGTTTTTTGTTTCATAATCCATTTCCAAGATATCCGTTATTAATGGTTCGAATTGTTCATTACTTTGCCATTCTTTTGAATTCCTGTCGCTTTTCAGTTGTTTCTCGCGATGTCATGGAAACAGTACGGAATGTTAAGGCCACCATATAGCGTCCAGTTCTTAAACATTTGACTATCACTATTACCTTTGTGTCTATAACGAAATGTGCAAGGCAGCAATTTCCGGAAAGGCTTATCTCGATTATAACGAAGTAGATAGAAAAATAAGCTTTCGTAGGAATAGCTTGCATATCCACTAATAAACGAGAGGGGGGGGGGAGAAAGTCATGTGGATGTAACACATCAGAATTTCTTCTGTCTACTTGATAAACATTTGCAGAAATAGTTTCATTACCATTTCGTTTTGGGTACAGAGGCTGAAACGATAGTCAACTGTTGAAAACGTGGGTGATATGTGCTGGCTTTGAAATTGCATGCTCTTTCTTTGATGTCGCGACAAACAACTGAATAGCGACAGGCTGTAAAAATGACAAAAGTACTGAAACATTCAAACCAATAATAACGCATGTCTCGGAAATGGCTATGTCACAAAAGAAGTTATTTGAAATAAATTGTGTGCTTTAAAAAGTTCTGCATTTTTTGTGCAGTGAGGTTTTTTCTGCCTCTTACGGTTTGCCAGTTAAAACAAAAGTCATTCAGAACGAAGAAGACTTCACAGGCTATTCCCAGAAAATTCAAGATATACATTTTATTTGTCAAGAAAATATCTTAAATACATGATATTTTAATGAATGTCATTAGCGGTATTTTTGAGAAAATCGTCAAAACTTTTAGAAAATAAAACATTTGTAAAAGTGTTCCATGTAAAGGGTAGTTTGGGGTGAGGAGATTTTCTTGAAAATGTTGTGTCGTATCTTTGGAACTTTAACACCAAGTTTGGTATTCTTCCGAGTTTTCGTATTTGAGTTATGCTGTTTACAGACCAGGAAGCTTTTTTGTTTTAAATGGTTTCTCTTTCTTTTTTTCTTTCTTGTTCAAAACATGTATATTTGGTGAAATCTTGACATTGAGTTTTTGGGTGAAATACAATAATTCCTCTACAGTCTAGGCACATGGTAGGGAAAGTAACAATGGCAAAGTGCAAAACGCAAGCAAACATGAGTTTACTTGTACCACATGCGCTTATAATGGAAATGTAGAATTCGATAATTTTCTCATTTTTTGAGCAAATGTACCGTAAATGGGACATTCTGTGCTTATTACCGGAGGTCCTCTCTCTCCAGGGGGTCCCTGAACTCCATCCTTCCCGTTGGATCCTGGAGGTCCTTGTGGCCCAGTGAATCCTCGAGGTCCTTCGGGCCCTTGAGGACCTGTCTCTCCTTGAGGCCCTGGAGGTCCTGGTTGTCCTGTATCACCCTGTAAAATAATAAATTGTCAAACAGTGAAATTTTGCTACGTTTAAAGTTAATACACAGAGAGCCTTTGGTTTCGCCTAAATATTTGTTATAGGTGCAATATCCTCGTTAACGACCGGCGTATCGAAGAATGCAACACATGTCTTATTCCTAGTACTGAGGAAGAATGCTCTGTTGTCATATTTCTTTTGAATTACATTGCGGTTTCCTATTGGCGAATCCTACAGCGCGCAAGTGTCATCTCAGTGCTAGAGGATCATGTTACATCTTACTGTAAACCAAACGATCGTTAACGATGATAGTGCGGCTATAATATAAGCTAGTGACCATTTTACCTCTATTTTGTAACACTCGATGATCTTTTCTTAGCTTTTCCAAAATTCTAAATTCACTAACCAAATTACAAATTGTTTCCAATAATTACTGGGTGCACATAAAATCCCAGACTTATTTAATTCATAATAACTATAAAACTATTAGAGATAGCAATTTGCTGTTTTCTGGAGGGGCTCTGGAGGTTTAACTCCTAAATCATCCTCTTTGCATACACAAACACGTTCAATTCAATTTATTCAACTTGCCAAATATATAGTTATAATAGGCAGTTGTTAAAATAAAGGCGATACAATCGCATACTCATCAAATACAAACAAAAATAAAATTAAAATTAATAAAATATTCTGTTATATTGTAATAAGTATTGCTAATTAAAATGACACGAAGAACAGTGTTAAAGCTTACTAAGATAACGCGGTAGCCTCTAAAGGCAATTTATTAAACATGTCAACGGCAAATACATCCAAGCATTTATAAGCCTTGTTTGTTGAGCTGCGAAGGTCATCCAGGAAGTAACGACCGTTTAGCTTTAATATACTCAGAAAAAAATGTTGTATTAAAAAAAAGCATGGCATTTACAAAATTGAAGCTTGCTTTATTCTTCACATAATCACCCCCAGTCCATTAACAAATGTGTTCTGAACGAGAAATGTTTGGGAAACAAATCTGTAACTCCTCTAGGCTACACGACTGTCTTGTACGGTTTTGTTGTTCACATCGTCTGTGATGAGTGACGGACGGACGTCCGGGTCATGCATACTTCTTCGTCCATTGTTGAACATTTAACAACTCCTCACATTTCTTTCGTGCATTACTGTATCACCGTGCACTTCCTTTAGTTGGCGGTAAATTTCTGCAGGTTTTAACGTCCGAGCTTCCAAAAATCCAGTGCCTCTCACTTCACTTTGTATCACACAGTTCATTTCGAACAGTCGCAGAATGCACAATAATGTTTTCCACTGGCATTCACACAACAGAAAATATGTCGAGGAAACCATTCGATCTTGTATAGAAGTCCGATAGCGCAGCGGGCCTGCACAAAGAGTCGTTACTTTCTGGACTACCATCGTACTAATTGGAAATTATTTCGAGTTGAATAATTATGTATATTAGCTTGAGTAAAGTATCTGTTTAAATTGGTCTTTATTTTAATGATAAATAGATATATATCTTCCTTAATGAATAGTGGCCTACGATGTGCATCCCATGACGAGCCACATAAAATACGTGTAATCTTTTTTAAAGCAATTAACATACAGTTTCCTGAGATATAAGTATAAGGGTCATTCAAATGAAACCCGGTCGCTTGTGTAAAGTAACGGTAACGATTTCATTAACTCAAAAATAGTCGCCAAAACTGTTGGCACATTTATCCTATTGCAACACTAGCCGGTCGATTCCATCTTTGAAGAAGCTAGTAGGCTGCTTTTGGATCCAGGCCTGGACCCATTCACTCACATCGTCGTCCGTCGTGAATCGATGTCTGCGAACAGCTTGTTTTAGAGGTCCATAAACATTAAAGTCACAAGGTGAAAGGTCTGGACTGTGCAGCGGATGTTCCAGCGTTTCCCATAGAAACTGCTGCAATGTCATCTTCACCGCATTGGCAGTGTGTGGGCGGGCATTATCATGCAGGAGAATAATGCCATTGGACAACATGCCTGGGCGTTTCGACTTGATGGCTCGTCTAAGGTTCTGTAAAGTGGCTTGATAACGCTGAGCATTGATGGTGGTTCCCTGTTCCAGGAACTCGACAAGCAGTGGGCGCTTGTGATCAAAAAAGGACATCATGATCTTACCAGAACTGGTGTGCACGGCCTTTGATTTCTTTGAAGGTGGCGAAGTCGCATGTTTCCACTGCTTGCTCTGACGCTTTCTTTCCGGTTCAAAATGGTGACACCATGTTTCGTCACCAGTGACAATATGCGAGAGAAAGCCGTATTCCTCCTCATGATAACGTTGCAGATGACTCAAAGACAGCGCCATTCGAGTATTGCGCTCTTCGGCGGCCAGTTGGGAACCCACTGCCACAAACGTTTCGAAATTTCAGGTGTTGATGTATTATGGTGTGAATGGTGCCTACGCTAGTACTCAGTAAACAACGGATCTCGTCCATGGTGATTCTCGGTTGCCCAAGACTAAAGCATTCACTTCCGCAATCATTTCAGGTGTGATGACACGATGAGCCTGTCCAGGACGAGCATTGTCTTCCAGTAACTCACGCCCCTCAAGGAATCTTTTGCGTCATTCCACCACACTTGAACGACACAGACCGTACTCACCGTACACAGTCATCTGTCGATACATTTCACGGCTTCCAACTCCCTCCGCCGCTAAAAATCGAATCACTCCTCGTCGTTCCTGCTTACTCGCCTTCATGTTCAGTAGTGGACGATAACTTCTGTGACCACCTTCTCTTCGGCGTGAAACCACACTGTCGCTATGCAACGTCAAACGTTGCGCACGCTGCAGTCGCTCTACCAATAGATGGTGCAACCATACACGCAGTTACGTGGTGCCACCTTACGTGTAATGCAAAGTTAGACGCACTGACCGGGTTTCATTTGAATGCCCCTCATAATTATACTCTATAAAAAGCAAATAGGCACTTCCGTACATTTGAGACGCCCGAGTGAGAGTCTAGACATCTCCTATCAATTGTAATTCCTAGACGCTTAACACTGTTTGCGGCGTCAGAATTATGATGCAATATAAACGTTGATTGTCTAGTGTTGCGAAGGTAAATGAAAATAAAGTTACCTTAGGCCCAGGAATACCTTCCAGTCCTCGCCTTCCTCTGGAGCCACGGAAACCCTAAGGTACACAAAACACACGTTAAAACACAATACATTTGAACTTGTATATCGAGTAACAGAGACTGTGATACTTACACGAGGTCCCGTCTCCCCACGTTCCCCTGGCAGTCCTGGATTTCCCTGAAACATTTTATAAAATAATCATTGTAAAGAGAGCAAATACTGATTTCTCTAACTATGCCGCTTAGAAATACAGGCACATACCCTGTCCCCCTTTTCCCCAGGTAGTCCCGTCTTTCCCTCGGAACCTTTGTCGCCTTTCTCTCCAGGGGGTCCAGGGTAGCCAGCAAATCCGGGAATGCCTTGCTTTCCCTTTTCTCCAGGACTTCCAGGTGGTCCAGCTTCCCCTCTTGGTCCTTCGAATCCCTGCAGATGAAACAAATTGTTGTACACATCACGTGCAAGTCTTTATAAAAGCTTGTTCTTCAATCTTCTAAACTTTGTTGCTCATTTACACATTTTATCTTAGGTATAAGAAGAGTACAGTAGTCTAAAGCGACTTTTTAAAAAGCGTGTCGCTGTGGGATGTCTTTGAAATTCCATGCTCTTTGTATGACCACGAGAAAAAACGTATTTGAAAATTCAAACCAATAGTAAAGAATATCTTGGGAACGTTTAACTAAAAAAATATTTCAGTTAAATAAATTATGTGCTTTAAGGAGATCTACATTTTTTGTGTAGTAAGATTTTGTCTATCTGTTACGGTTTGCCAGTTATACAAAAGTCATTTAGAATGAAGAGAGCTTCACAGGCTATTTCCATAGAATTCAAGATGTACATTTTATTTGTCGTAAAAATATCTTAAATATATGCTATTTTAATCAAAATCATTTCATCCATTTGAAAGAAAACCAAAAAGTAACAAAGATTTTCCATGTAAAGGGTAATTTTGGGAGGGTGGATTTTCTTGGAAAATTTTCGTGTCGCATTCTTGGAAGATGCTGAACTTAAAACCCAAGTTTGGTATTTAACTGACTTTTGATTTCTCAAATATGCTGTTCAGAGATACGCGCCCCTTTTCCTAAAAATGTTTTTTTTTTAATTTCAGGGAGTCGTAAAACGTGTTTTTTCCGGTGAAATCTCCGTATGGAATTTTTGGGTGGAATGCCATACTTCCTCTACTTACTATTGGCAAGAAGTAGAGAAAATAAAAATAAAGTGACGAACAAGTATAAAAAAATTATGTGGCACGTTGTTGTTAAAAATATTCTTGTAATAAACTTCCATCAAATTACTTAAAGTAACTGTAAAGGTATTGTAAACTTACCTTTGGTCCTTCAGGACCCTCGAGGCCGGGTATTCCTGGGGGTCCTGTAGGACCTCGTTCACCTTTCATGCCCATGTCTCCCTTCTCGCCGTCCACGCCCCGGTCTCCCTTATCGCCTTTGTCGCCTGTTGTACCTCTCTTGCCCTCGTCTCCCTTAACACCACGTGAGCCTGGAAAACCGACGGGACCTTGAGGTCCTGGTGGACCTGTATCGCCTTTAGCTCCGGGTAACCCTGGGTTCCCGGGATGTCCGGGTGCTCCATCAGCTCCTGGTAAACCCGGCATTCCTGGTTTGCCTTGTGGACCCTGTTAAGTTTCAAATTCGTCATAACAGAGCTAGTATCTTGCAAAACTTTATTTTTCTTCCTACTACTTGTGAATCAAATAAACGTTTACAGAAATACACATTTCGTTGTAGGTACAAGGGCTACAGGAGACTTAAGTGATAGTCAAATGTTTAAAAAGTGGATCGCTATATGCTGGCTTTGAAATTCCATACTCTTTCTATTGCAGTGCGAGAAACAACTAAATCGTCACAGCACTTTAGCAATTATCCTACTGAAACCTGAAATCATATACACCTTAACAGATGTAAATACACCAAGGCTCAAAATACTTATGGAACAGTACCACTTAAGCTATTTAATGGCTTGCCTGAATATTTGAAAAGGAAGATACGAGGTGTTTTAACCTATAATCCTCTCTGCAAGGTGCAGACATTTACTTCTGTTCACTATAAATAATATTTATTACTATCTCTGACGTTGCTATACATGTATGTCTTTAGCAATAAAACCTATCTAAAATGGTGTTACGTCACACGACTGTTACACTTCACGCATAATTCAGTTGTCTTATTTTGGTCTAGTATATCCAAAGGTAGATCGAGAGCGAGTTACAAGGGAAATGATTCTCATCTATTGTGTCGAAACAATGACATCGTTTAGAAGTGATTGAAGGTTCGAAAGCAGAATATATATATATATATATATATATATATATATATATATATATATATCAGGGAAGGAGGACCATCTGACCAGAAGGAATAGTTGAGAGGAGCATGTAAATGGCCCGCGAATGAAAACAAGACATATAACGACCACAGAAATGATAAATGTGGTTATGCCTCTAACTTGACAGCCCTCAAACATGCGGCTTCCATAACGACTGCAAATAAGAAAACTTCAAGTGTTTTCTATCCATTAATAGCTTGCCAAGGAAAATGTTCTTATAAAATAATGATGTTGTATAATTAATTCAGAATTACTCTACAGTTTTCTAAATATGTCAGGAGTGCAGAAAAGTTACAAATGTTATGCACATACCGCCAAACCTGGGGGTCCTAGCTGTCCCTGAGGCCCTGGAGGTCCTATGGGACCCATTGGCCCCGCTTGTCCTGGTTGACCGGGTTGTCCAGGAGGTCCATTATTTCCCTTAGCTCCGACGGGCCCTTCACTGCCTGGAATTCCTGGAGGTCCTGGAAGTCCTGGGAAACCTCTTGGTCCTGGAAATCCTCGAGGTCCCTGCAAACAGAACGAAAATAGCCTGCTGAATTTATTCTGTATGAAAATTAAAAAATCTCTACCCATTACAACTTCATATGATTCCTTAAACGTATATATATAGAGTGTATATTATACTCGTAGTATATACTATATTATAGTGTCCATATAAAAAGTGTTGCTTCTATTCACGTTACGTTCTTACTAGAAACAGTCTCAAATGAAGTAATATGTACTTGGTTACATGCACAATATGGAAAAGACTGGTCCTGTAGGTCAGTCGTAGAGCACCTGCCTGCTGTGCGAGGTGGGAATTTTCTCTAGCCAAGATTATTCCGTATCCTCCGCAGAGTCTGAAAGTATGATGTGTGTGTGATCTAGATTAAAACTCCAAAAGTGCAAGAAACCCAACGAACAGAGAATGCGAGTTAACACCATTGCCAATAGGCAATAAGTTCCAAAGGAAACGTAACTCGACATTCATCTTTCAGGATAAGAAAACATTCCGGGGGGAAAAAAAACCTTATGCGTGTAACTCACCGTGACCGAGATTCGAGCTCGGGACATCTTGAATATGAGGCAGACACGCTGCCCCCACACCACAGAGGTGGGCTAAGCCAGCTTTTGTTACTAATGAACCCATGTGGGGAAGAATAAGGCGATTTAAAGATGTCACATGACAGTTCAACCTGGCAAAACTTACACATGTAACAAGGAATATTTCGAAAACGCATAATGCTACAAAAAATGCTATTAGAGTGCTTGTTTCAAAGAGGTCTTTTATGGCTTAATATTTATGCAAATTATTCATAGCCTGTTCATAGCATCTTGAAAATTCAAGATATAGGCACATTTTCTTAGTCATGCTATTACCTTATGCAATTTTTGAGAAAATTAAGAGTAAGGAAAAAGGTGCTATATAAACGGTAGCTTGGGGTGTAGGACTTTTGACCTATTTTATGAAAATCTTCGTGTGGCATCCTTGGAAAGCACTGGAAGTTTGGAATTCATCCGACGTTTTGTATTTTGACTTACACTGCTCATAGGCACGAGCAATATCGAATTCTTGGGTGAAATGCGGTACATTACCTTCTATAGGCAAGTGGTTGAAAAAGTAAGAGGAGATATATTTGAAAAAAAGAAAAGTTTCTACTCCTTATGAATCACTGGAATTTGAAAATAGTTTTGTATCCTGTATTTATTTTTAAATTACATGAGACGAAGGTGAAAGAGAGACCAGCAGATACGGTGACCAGCTTTATGCAGCGGAAACTGCACACATTGCGAGAATCTAAGAAGCACGCTGACCAAGTACTCACCAGCTCACCAGGAAGTCCAGGCAACCCCGGCGGTCCTTCTTCGCCTTGCATTCCGTCATGACCTGGAAGTCCCTGCTGGCCCGAGTTTCCAGGCAATCCTCTTTCGCCCTTTTCTCCGGGAAGCCCTGCAAGTACACAGAACCTGGATGAAATTCTCAGACATCAGTTACACGACAGGACGACCGATGCCTCTACCTCTTGAGGCAGTATTTTTAACACTTAAATAATTTCAGTCTAATTATATAATATGTAAATTCAATAACAGCCCGCCTTAAAGTAATATGTGTATGTAATAATTTTGTAAAATGTATGTAACGGTTATTGCATATGCTTATATTATTGTATCCATGTGTAATAATGTTATGTGAATGTATTACCTAATTTAATAATGTAGGAGCTGTGAGAATAATAAGTTAAAGGTTGCTAACAATGAGGTAAGAATGTGGTAACCTTGAGTCAATAATGAGTAAGAAAGTTTAACAGTACTACTTGTGATTCTTGGAGTAAAAATAATGTAATTTTAGTGACAGTTTATAAAATAGCCAATCAACAACCAGAAAAAGCTTTAGTTAAATGAAGGTATTCTATTAGAGTAGGATTAGCCAATCAGAGACTTGAAATACAGAAATTTACAAGTTTAGACGGTTGAAATCAATTCAGTTGCCTGCAAACAGTCTTCCTAACCGGACGCGAGACACGTCCTCGAGAGATTTAATACGTATTCGTGTGAGACGAAAAATAGTTTACGTGTTAAAAAGTGCAAGTAGTTCATAAAAATAATCTCACAGCTCTCTATATCAGTGAAGTGTTATTTAAATCGTGACAAGCATTAATACAAGGAGTAAAGTAAAATTATAATCTGTGTAAGCCTACATTCTTGTCGCATCACAACCCTGCTAAGAGAAACGTGTCTCTAACAATAATACTGACGCAGCCGAGGCAAACATAAGTATTAAATATTTAAAGAAACAGTTTAATTACAAAGTTAATGTTTTTAAACTTGGGGCAAAGGCCACCTGAAAGTACACTTGGGGCGAAGGCTACCGGAAAGCGGGTACCATATTACATGCGGTTGCAACTAGTTGAAGTGTTCGGCTCCCCAACAGTTGAAATACAATACAACTCCTACTTCAAATCGGCTTTTCCATACGTGAAACAACAAACCTTTCTCAAATTGGCGCATACGTGGGGCAAACAACGTAAAGACAAACTTTCTCACTCTGTACGAAGGAACGCCTTAACATTGTAAATATACGACACGTGATTTAACCTTCACATGTGCTGGCTTAGTATCGGAAATAATGAAATTAATTATTGGCAAGTGATTCAACACCAATACTTTATACATGTTTTGCGCATTTAGGATATTCATCTTTGAAATTTTAATGTAGCAATCAGGATTTAATGTATGCCCAAATTTCATGCATATTTATAAATAAGTTCCAGAGAGTTAATTTTTAATTATTCTATATTGTTTTGGAAAATTGCTCCATATGATGCAGTTTTAAAAAAAATCTGATGTGATACATTCACATGACTCTCTCTACTCTCTATCGTTTATTAGTGGGCATACAAACTATTATTACTAAAGCATATTTTTCTACATACTATATTTTAATCCAAATAACCTTTACAGAAACAGCTACATTACACATTTCGTTATAGACACAAAGAGAACAGCGATAGTCAAATGTTTAACAACTGGACGCTATATGCTGACCTTAAAATTCCATACTGTTTCCATGACATCGCGAGAAACAACTGAATGTTCAAGGTCTTTAAGAGAATGACCAAAAAATGAACAATTCCAAGTGTTAATAAGGGATTCTCAAAGATGGCTTATGCCACAAAACAGTTATTTGAAATAACTATGTTTTAAAGAGATCTACATTTTTTGTGTAGTATCGCGTAATGTTTATCAGTTATATAAGTTTATATAAAATTTCTTCCGAATGAAGAGAACTTCTCAGGCCATTTCCAGAAAATTCAGGATATACATTTTATTTGTAATGTAAATATCTTTAATGTATGGTACTTTAATCAAAATCGTTAGAGCCATGTTATAGAAAATAAAAAAAAATCGAAAAATGTTTGACGTAAAGGGTAGTTCGGGTGGAGGATTTTCTTGAAAATCTTCGTGTCGTATCCTTGGAAGATAATGAATTTGAATTCGAAGTTTGGTGTTTGTCCGACTTTTCTTTTTTGAGTTATGCTGTTCACAGATACACACGCGGACCTTTTTCTAATGTTTTTTTTATTCAGGAGGCCTCAAAACATATATTTCCAGTGAAAACTCGATATCGAATTTTTGGGTGGAATACAATACCTTCTCTGCCTACTATGCACGTGGTACTGAAACTACAATATGGTAATTTTACAGGAGAGCTATTTAAAGAATTAACAACACTTTCCATAAAACACCACATCGTCTGCCCTTTTGAACCTATGAATTAAAGCGCAATGTGCTTTGGGTCTTTATATAAATCTCCATGGTGGAAAACGTTTTAAGTCGAATCAATATTTATTTTGAAAAAAAAAATTCTGTGGTATTTAATAAGCTATAGTTTATACGATCATGACATTTTCAAAGAAGCTAGGAATTTGTTTTAGCAGCAATTTATGTTGTAAAAAAGTGTGGCTTGCCACTATCCAGCCCCAAACCCAGTGAAATGGCTCCGCGTAACGCGTGGGGCTCGCATTCGGGAGATCCCGGTGGCCGCCCATTCTTACTATAGGTTTTTTGTTGTTTACCCTGGTTGGCACAAGCCGAATGCTTAAGTGATGTATTCTGCCACGGGTTTCCTCTCATTTCATTTCCCTTGCATGTTTCAGGTTGACTCCGGGGCTGTGGTTTTGTCGGTGTAGAGCAGATGGCGCAGAGGCTTGCCTCCGAGCGACCTTCCCGTGGTCGGGTGGTCAAGCCTGGAGTTGTTAGGAAACTCTGAAACTCTGCGCGTCTCTGTCGACTTGCGCCAGCCTCACTCTGCAGCCCACACGTCTCCTGCGGCTCCCCAAGCTCATACGTTCCTTCCGGGGTGTGCACACGGAAGATCCATTGGGGCTCGAGGTGCTAGTGTCCCAGTCCTATCCTACCCTATCTAGCCCCAGGCCCTTCAATTAAACTCCTTACTAATAAACTCTAGAGATGAACTTTTAGTTATCCTGTTAATTCGAGAGAAAATAATGTTTTACTTAAAACTTTATGCAAGTATGAATGTTACTATTGTTTAATAACATCACAATAAGCGTGTTAACAAAAATTTATCTCATCCTATTATTTATAAGGATGTATGCAACATTTCATTTATTTATACGAAGAAGTACATTGTGTGGAACTATTTGTAAACGAATGAAAATTCGAGAAAAGACAGTTTAAAAACTATCACATTGGCTGAGTTCATGTCTTTTAAAAAGCATTTAGAGCACATTCAGGTCCTCCTTCGTCTTTTTTCACTCCTCTGCATCTAATGTAGTATTTGAAGAGGCCATCTCTTGAATGTTTTGTTCACTTTTATATTGGCAAAACTTATCGTTGTTTTACCACATTTTTACTTTCTCTACTACGTATAGTAAGTAGGGGAAGTATTGCATTCCACCCAAAAATTCGATACCGAGATTTCACCGGAAATACATGTTTTGAGACCTCCTGAATCCAAAAAAAGCATTTTTAGAAACATGTCCGTGTGTGTGTCTGTGTGTGTGTCTGTGTGTGTGTCTGTGTGTCTGTGAACAGCATAACTCAAAAACGAACAGTCGGATAAACACCAAACTTGGTATTTAGGTTCAGTATCTTCCAGAGATGCGACACGAAGGTTTTCAAGAAAATCCCCCCACCCCAGACTACCCTTTACATAGAACATTTTTCGAAAATTTTTATTTTCTCAAAAATGGCTCTAACGATTTTGATTAAAATATCACATGTTTAAGATAATGTCATGAGAAATGAAATGTATATCTCGAATTTTCTGGGAATGTCTCCAAAAGTATTCTTCATTGTGAACGACTTTTGCATAACTGGTGAACCATAAGAGATAGACAAAATTTTACTACACAAAAAATGTAGATCGCATTAAAATACACAACTTATGTCATATACATTTCTTTTGTTGAGTGAACCGTTTTCGAGATATTGCTTGTTATTCCCTTAAATTTTCCAATACTTATAGTTCTTCTCAAATTCGTTATTCATTTTTTTATGTCCTGGACATGCAAAGAGAATGGAATTCGCCACATAGCAACCAGCGTTAAAATATTTGACTATCGCTTAAAAGCTACCATATTCCCCTTGCATCTACAAGAAAATTACCAATAAGATTGACATCTCGATATCTCGATTAACATGAAGCATATGGAGAATAGGCGTTTGTAAAAATAGATTGTACAAGAGTAGAGAAAGTCATGTGAGTGTAACACATCAGATTTTTTTAGGAACACAGACCTAAAGACAGACAAACCGCATTAAGATATGCTCTACAAGGTCGTAGAGCTATAAAAGCTACGCAGAACTAATAAGATGTTTAGTGTTTTAATAACACTAATGTCTATATTTATGAATTGTGGCAAATATTCACTTTTTTTCTTCTCTTTTATATCTAACTGTTCTTAATTTTAACCATAACTGAAACGCGTCGACATATTTTCTTCAAACTCTTCATATATAACATTTCTAACGATTCGTGAGTTGTTTCATGCCAGAGAGGTGGCCAAACCTAAGCTTAAAGGTGCTTCAGAAGTAGAAAACCACCCATATCTAAACAATGTGGTTATGTGTTTACCTGGCAATCCTTGCATGCCCTGCTCTCCCTTTCCTCCGGGTGGTCCTGTGACTCCTCTCTCGCCATCTCTACCAGGACGTCCGCGGCGACCTTCTCGTCCTTGGAGACCCATCATACCTCTCAGTCCTCGAGGTCCCTTTGGTTAAAATCCCAACATCGTGAGTAAAACAGGAGAGGAAAGAAGGGCGAAACATAGAGGACTAGGAACCGAAGAAAAAACCAAATATATTTTGTTCTTCATTTTCCCTTCTCTTTGTTTTGGGTATTATACAAATTATATTGTTTCTCTTAAGGAAACTCTACATTGAAAATGCTAAATTACACGATTTTCACTGAATTAAATTGAAATCTTTCATTGATTTTACTTCAATATCTTTTAAATCTTTCATGATATCACCATTTTGCAATATTTTGATGGCAATATTGAAGACTTTAAATCAAAATACAAGGTTCGGTTTAGAAATATCCCTCTTTCAAAACTAAGGATTATTTCCACATTTAAACAAAAACTACAACTACATTTTTTTAAAATAAAGCCATATTTTATTTCTTATATTTCTTTGTGACGTTTCAATAACTCAAGCTAAGAGGTCTAATAAACTGGATGAGACTCCATCTTGTGGAACTGTAGCAATGAATAGTATTTGAATCACGCTGAAGGGCGTAGAAAATACGAATAGGTTATAAATCTATAACGGATTTTTATTGATGAAAAAATGAAAAATTGCAATATTTTAAATGTTGTCAAAATATCTTTGCAGCATTCCCTTAATTTAAGAAACAGTTGTGATGAACGCGGTCTCACAGCCGTTGCTTACTGCACGGCAGGATCAAGGCGATCCCTAACAGCGGTTCACATTGCGTCATCCTCGCAGAGAGCGCGTTTACTCCGACAAACGACCGGTTTACAGTCTGTTACGTGTCCTCCACAGGCGACTGGGAGAAACCTTGCACGCCAACGCCGTTTCACTGCCAAACCTTTCGCATTAAAGCCCAACAAAGGAGCAGAGTGCTGTACAAGTATCGGGGGAGGGGGATTTAAGTGCAAAACTTGCCAAAAGATGGCATTTTTAGTTTTATATGCAGTCTTATTACTTGAAAGTTGCTATTTAATTTGATATATGTATTTTATAATTTTAGGCACAATATTACATTTTAATATATTTTTAAAAATGTTACTGCAGCTACCATTTTGTGTTGTGAATTGTGCCCCACTTCACAGAAAAACACACTATTACACACTTTGGGATAGAGTAGTAAACGTCAGCCATCCTTTAGGAGAAATATTGTTCTACAAATTGGTACTATAACTATTAAGCAGGCGGCGCCGTGGCCGAGTGGTTAGACCGCTTGCCTCCCACCTAGGCGGCCTGGGTTCGATCCTAGGGATCCGCATGTGGGATTTATGATGGACGAAGCGACGTCTGGCGTTAGGGGGTGTAAGCGAGGAGGGTAAGCCAAGAAAGTAAACTGTTAAGTATGACAGCTAGCATGCGGTTTCTTTCTTTGCAAGTATACCTACCTGCGTGAGTTTGTTTTCGGTGAATGGCATTTTTCTTGACCCGTTTTCTCAGAAAGTGTTGAAATGGCTAAGTTAAATTTTAGGATGATAAAAACAACCTTTAAGTGTTGTGGATCCATTTTGGTGTTAATAACATGGTTAGATATTTTTTAAAATAATTGCTGATACATTTTAATCAAAAGATTAAATAATATCTTCCTTAACAAGCAAACATGCTTGTTAACATCACAACCAGTTTCTGAGATAATGGGCCATGAATTTAGCCGATTTAACATTGGTGGGATAGGAGTTTTAATCTCCCCTTAACTAAGGAAAACCACGATCAAAACCTTAGTCAAATTGGCTATCCCCTCTAGGTCTGTTATTTTCCAACTAACTTTATGTAAAGTTTAAACCGCTGCTGGTGAAACATGAACTCTTTAAAACTATGATTTACATTTTCAAATATTAAGGAAAAGATTTCTATTTGTCACTTTCAGCTGAGATAATTGATACTCACAGGTTCACCGATGTCTCCAGGCTCGCCCTTGATTCCTTGAGGTCCAGGAGGTCCTTCAGGCCCCGGCACACCTGTAAGTCCCATGGGCCCTTCGCTTCCTCTCATCGCCATCTGCAAGGTAAGTTTCATTGTAACTTCAGCCATTTGGAAACACGTAAAACAGATTGTGCATGACACTATTCTTACCTGAGGATAATTCCTCTAATTAATGAGATCATTAGCCCCAGAGGAAGAATCTGGGTGACGTGAGATATGGAGAGAGTGGCAATTGTTGCCGAATGTCATTCAAATAATCACGGACATGTTTTACTCAGTGAGGTGGCGCACCACCGTGTTGGAACAGATTATCGCGTTGCAAATGTATGAGAATTTCTGTTCTTATAAAATATTATTTTGCTGTCTACTCCGTGTTAATCGAGATAAACATTTGTAGAAATAGTTTCATTATACATTTCGTTGTAGGCGGAGGTGGAGGTGATTCAACGGAAGGGGACACTTCGCGCGTTGCGACCCGCAGAGATTTATTCTGGCTACTCCCCCAGGAGGAAGGGATGAGGTGAAAGAACCACAGGAGGCTACAGGCCACAAACGCTCGGAAGTTCCTAACATTTCCAAGCTCGCAGACACGTCCCACTGCTGGAGCTGCCGATAGAGGGCAAAGAACGACCCAACAATCAAGCAGCCCTCTGGTGTCCACGAGAATACTCTTTCATTGAGCAAGCATCCGCGCCATCTGTCCGGCCCCGCCATACGCCACGCAACCTAGAAGTACATAACACCAGGGGGACTATGGCCCCATGCGACCCTAGGAGAAGGGCATCATCCGAGTGACTCTCCCTCCCCCATGAGCTTTTCCAAGAGGAGGACTACCGAGACTTCAGTGGGGACGACAGCAGAGTCTACCGGCTCTCCAGGGCGGTACCGGGAGCGTCTCACAACCCCGCCTGGACGGAAAGCCGCACGTACCCAATCTACCATGGGTATAGGGAAGCACTGCCCCGCCGAGTCCA
Source organism: Deroplatys truncata (assembly GCA_030765065.1). Classification (NCBI taxonomy): domain Eukaryota; kingdom Metazoa; phylum Arthropoda; class Insecta; order Mantodea; family Mantidae; genus Deroplatys; species Deroplatys truncata. The sequence continues at coordinate 202,742,777 of CM060980.1, read as the reverse complement.
ACCCAATCCAAACGACACCTTTACGGGTGGGGCTCGGACGTTTGGCACAGCGTACTACTAGTGACGTCAGAAGTACATCTAGAAGTGCACCTGAAAGATGAAACGGAAATGATGGAAAGGAAATCATTGTAGAGAAGAAACCACCCCAACATACGCCTGCTGACACCGGGGAAACCACGAAAAACCCATGGGTCAGAGTGGGCTGTCGCCGGGGATAGAACTCGGGACCTCCCGAATACGAGTCGCACACGTTACCGCGGCGCCATCTCGTTCGGTTTCCTTGTAGGTACAGGAGACTGTGATAGTCAGATGTTTAAAACGTAGGTCGCTGTATGTTGGCTTTGATAACATTGCAAGAAACAACTACAAACAACACTACAAAACTGACAAACCAATAACAACAAATATCTCGGAAATGACTGGTGCCACGCACAATTATTTTGAATAAATTGATATACATTTTGTTAATTGCCATGCAAATATCTTATACATGTGTTATTTTAATAAGAATCGTTATAGCATTTTTAAGAAAGAAAGGAAAAAAATGACAAAAATTAAGGGATTTTTTGAAAATCTTCGTGTTTTGATGATGAACTGAAATACCAAGTTTGTATTTATCTGCCATTTCGGATGTTGAGTTGTGCCGTTTAAGACAGACAATACATGTATTTCCAGTGCCATCTCGATATCGAAGTTTTGGGTGGGATGCTTACTGTATATGAGAACAATTCTCGTGTATTTCCAAACGTATCACGCTATAGTTGATCGCATTCGCGTCTGCGCAGGATAAGGAAACAGTACTCACCATATGCTGTGACAGCATCTGCCTGAACTGTTCAGCTTGTTGATCCGGTCCCTTTTCGTTGCCATGCGCGTTCAGCTAAGGAAAAACAAACAATTCATGTCTTAACACTTACTCTGTGTATAAAAGTGCAACACATTCTACGTGTTCAGTGCTCTGTCTGACTTAAAAACTTATTAACATTGTGGTTATACTAAACATACACTAAAATATATTATATTTAATAAATATTCATTAGTTTAAAATTCGAATCCTAAAATTAAGGATGATAATGAGCCTGATTTTGGGGAAGAAAAGGAAATTTATTTAACTAATATCTGACATGATCATCACAAGCTCCTTCTAATGGATCTGTACTGGAAATGGTTGAGAATGAGGCGAGGGAGCACGAAAGGTGGTCAAAGCTGACGGTGACAACATAGTGGGGCTCCTAACGTTTCCGGATATAACATCCCTAGCCTCCCCCCGTCCTATTTAAAGACAGGTTCGGACATAAGTTTACATGCCAGGTAAGAAACAGTTCTCTCCTAAGCACATCCATCACATGCGCTGCACATCACCATCCGCCGCGACTAACCCTGCAAGGAAAGAAAGAAATAAGAGGAAATGAGGAACAGGAAAAGTTTGTGGTTGTATGTAAACCATCCCAACATTCCCCCTATGGACCTGGGAAAACCTGAAACAAAGCCAAGGTCAGGTGGCAGGTCTTACAGGAATCGAACCCGGACCTCCTGAATTCGAGGCTCAGACGTTAGCGTTCTTTGACAATGACGTAGTTTTTAATCGGCATCTAATAGAATTAAAGCATCCAACCGTCAAAAGTCTGTTTTCTTATTATTTTCCAAACCAACTTGGGACAGTTTTAACTTTTACATGTAGAGATAGTAATGCGCCTTTGGGTGCGCATCACAGTGTGAGGTTTATACTCACGGGAATCATGAAGACGTGACCCGGAGGTCCAGGAATGCCGTTGGTCCCTGTTATGCCGTCTCTTCCAGTCTGTCCCTTAGGTCCAGGAGGTCCTGGAGCCCCTGGTGGTCCGGTATATCCTCTAGGACCTGGTGGACCTCTGATGGTGACGTAATGGTAACGGTGTTCACCTCCTCCAACATTGTCGATGTACTCATTACCTTCCTGCTAGAAGAAACAGGCACCCTTAAAACAGACTTTCCAAACAACTTTTTACCGGTGCAGATGACAAGCAAATAATTTAATTTTATTGCAATCTGTAAAAAGGGAGAACACATTTCACTGTGGCTTCATTTTAATTACTAGTGAAGTAAAATGTAAACACGTCATTTTTATGAGTCAATTACTTCTTCTTAATACAGGTCGTTGCAGCTATAAGAGACACACACTGAGCTAAAGCTATAGTCTGGGTTTTGAAAAGCGTGTCACTACCTGATGGTTTTCAAATTTCATACCTTTACATAACCACGAGAAAAAACGAATAACGACTTACCATTTGAAAAAAGTACAAGTACTTGAAGATTCAGAGCAATAAAAAAGAATATCTCTTAGATGGTTAACATAGAAAAATGTGTATTTTACACAAATTGTATGCTTTAAAGAGATCTGCTTTTTGTATAGTAAGGTTTTGTATATCTCTTACGGTTTACAAATTATACAGAAGTCTTATAAAGGACTACATAGGCTTTTCCCCGAAAATTCAAGATATAAATTTAAATTGTCGTGTAAAGATCTTTACTATATGGTATTTCAATCAAAATCATTATAGCCATTTTTGAGAAAATTAAAAATAACGAGCATATTTCCATGTTAAATTAAGTTTTATTTACGGACGCTCTTTAACCGTTGGTTCTTAGCGTCCCATTCTATATTGGCCTCTTTATCAGGCTTGAGGTTCTTTTACGTGCCGTAAATCTACGATACGGGACCACCGGCTTTACTTTCCTTCCGAAGGAAGCCATGCTAAGGATTTTACGTCCGAAAAAATCCATCGCCCTCCGCCGGGTTTGAATCCACGACCTCGGGAACTAGAGGCTAGCATGGTAACCAATTTTTTCCCATGTAAAGCGTAGTTTGGGGTTGGGGATTTTCTTTAAAATTTTGCAAAAATGATTTTCTCTTGGATTCAGAGGGCCTCAAAACACCTATTTCTGGTGAAATCTCGACATCGAATTTTTGGGTGGAATGCAATACTTCTCTTCTTACTGTAAGTATGTAGTAGAAAAAGTCATAAGGATCGTTATACTTGAACGAAAATAAAGTTACAAAAGTCAAATCGCTCCACTCATAGAGCCCAACTTGATGTAAACATGTGACGCCATTAATAGCCCGCGATACCCTGGAAACCAAAGCACACCATAGCATACAGGCTCTGTAAGGAATAATGCAAATAAAACTAAAATTGTGTCATTTATAAAAAAAACTCTCGAACACATCAAATTTAATCTTTTGAAAGGAAAATCTTGCAGAAAAGAAACGAAACTTTCGGCCAATATTGTGTAGGATGTGACGTCAACAACAAAAAGTTTAAATGCAACATATTATTTTATCATGTTTTTTGTTCTGAAATGTAATTAGCTTATTTAGTTGCATGAGCAATTTCATACCAAAGGTTTGGTTGCTATGTGAACAAATCTCTCTCTACTTGATCACTTGTTATGGGGATATTTAGTCTTCGTTACGAAACTTCCTAGTATGGAAGAGTTAAAAATGAGGATCAGAGATATACCACCACGAGCAGTGACTGAAAATGTTCAACACACTTCTTCGACTTAGCCACTGCCACATTGTAAATGGGGATCATAATTAGAATTTCATTTGATACAGTAGGTGTGTAAATTGTGGAGAAAATTGTTAAACAAGCCAACAATTAAACTGTTCCCATAGCAACCAAAACTTTCTGAGGCAAATGAAATTGTTCATGCAACTAAATTACCTTTCAAGGGAAGACACTGAGAAACAAAATAATACGTTGGAATTTAAATTTTTTGTCGATGGCGTCACATCCTGTACAATAATTGTTGAAATTTTTGTTTCTTTTTTGCAAATATTTCCTATCAAAATATTACATTTGACGTTTCCGAGCATTTTTTTAAAAAATGGGTTCACTTTCTTTTATTTCCATTATTCCTTTCTTATGAAACATCCTGCATAGTATGTTAAAAATGCTCGCTAACTTGTAGGTTTTCAAGAAGTATGTGAATCAAACATTGTTCAAAAACTACTGATTAATATGAAATAGTAAATAATACGAATAGTTAAACTAAAGTAGGTTGTAGCTTCTTTTTAATTCTGAGTGGTGTCGTTCACCTCTTTTCTACGTCCATACGATAATGATGAACAGTTGTTCCTATATGAAAGCAAGTCTAACACGGAGGGATTCAAAATGTTTTGTTTATATCAAGTGCGATTCTAAGCCTGGCTCGACTATAGATACCTACGACTCGAAACAGAATTTTCGACAAATTTCGATAAAATTACTTATTCTAGTTTTAATGGGGAAAAAATGCTCAAGCATTGTAGAAATATAATTGGCCATTTAAATGCACAAACATTTCGTTTAAATGGACTTGCGTAGGTGTGTGGGAATAGTGCGTGAAATTTTAAACTTCATTTTCTCATAATCTTGTTTTCTTACATTTGTTTGCCACAAAATGCTCCCCATTATGCAATTTTAGTTCAATTTCTTTCAGATTCTCACTAATCGTTCTTTGAACGTTGTTGAACAGATTTAGAGAGACCTTTTTTATATATGAATAGGTATAGTTTTGTACTTAGGATTTTAATATTTTAATTCGTCCTGCGCTGTGGCGCTGTAGGCTAGAGCTTCGAGGTCTGGTTCTTGGCTGCGGAATGCGCCCTGGTTCGATCCTACCCCATGGGGGATTTTACGTCCCGAGTAAGGAACTGGTGGCAATTCAGCATCGTGAGGAAAGTCAGGAGCTGCGATAGGCAGTGATCCTGGTCTCGTGAGTCAGTTTCCCGCCTGTGGGGAGTGTAATGCTAGCCACATCACTTGGATGATCGTTTACCGTGCGTAAGTGTGCGTGAGGTCGGCGTCGACTTGGCAGACCCTGGCCCTTCGCGGACTGTAGCGCCACAAGATTTATTTATTTTTTGTTTTTGATAATTTAATTAAGGATTTTGTTTAGAAAACTTAGAATGTTGCGTACTTTATTATTTTTTAGAAAGCTTTTAATGTTACACAGAATTAAATACTTGATTGTAAACAACTGTATTCGAGGAATAATATACAGACTTTAAACGTTTTAACACGAGACTCGATTTTAAGCTTTTAAATACTTTTCTTTGAAATATGATCATTAAAAGTAATTTTATGTGATAATTATTTTGAACACATCTAATAAATAACTATTCCAGTGAACCAGACTCACATAGGAAGAATTAGCCTGATACACGTGCGTCACCGACAACGGACTTGGGGTGATGCTCGACGTTCCTTCTTCTTCATCTTCCTCGTCGTCATCCTCGTCGTCCTCGTCCTCGCCTTCATCATCCTCGTCACCCTCACCGAAGTCTTCCTCGTCACGGTGGCCGTTGTTGTGGTTGTTATTGTTGTTATTTGTGGTGATGACGTCACAGTCTGGAGCGTAGTTCTTGCAGATCTCATACCCAGCCTCCGGAGTAGCAGCTATCCTCAGCAGTTGGACGTCTCCCTGCAAAATACCATGATATTCTTTACATTTCATGTTTATGGTGAAAGATAAGATGAGAAACACAGGAGAACAAGGTGATAATAGTGGGCATAGGACTGAATGGTGTGTGATTCAAGCGGTTCGTATTACAGAAGGCACAATCTCGTACCGTTATCACCCACCATTTGTCATAGCTTTGCTGGATTAGTCAACTTGCACGTCGCGTTGCTCCTCCGGCTATATGTAGGACCAATAACTTTAACGCTACATTCAGTCAATGCCTTATTTAATTAGCCAACAAGTTGTTAGGTTATGTCGGAGGATGAATGAATGAGAATTTGTGACCAACGTATCAAAGCTTTCTTTTGACAAAGGGCGTGTTTTAACGAGATAAACATTTCTTTGTGTAATAGGAGTGCATATCATGGACGGGCCCCCGAAGTCGGGGCAGTGCACCGCACGTAGGCCAGTGGGGCCCTTTGTGCTTCTAACGTGATCCCTGGGAGGGAGACAGATCCGGCGGCGATGTGCGCAAGCATGGGCGGGTTTACTAGCGATTCGAGGTTGAACGCATCCGAGGCCGGTCAACCTGCCCACAGATCCCGATTCCCTGGTGGCCTCTAGAGCCTAGGTATACCGCTCCAGAAGGCGGGTCCGTCAACAGTCCAACCAACGCCACAGAGAAACCTTTCCGCAGTGCATCTCCACCACCCAGTTGCAACACACTGAATGCCGTCACCTAGTCCTTCAACCTGAAACAAATGATAGGGAATGATAGGGGACAGGACAGAAGGGAAACCACCCCAGCATCGCTTACCGATCCGGGGAAACCACGAAAAACCCAGTCAGAGTGGCCAGCCCGACGGGAATCGAACCTGGGACCTTCCGAATGTGAGCTTCACCCATTATCGCGGAGCCATCTCACAGTTTTTTGTAGTACATTTGTCTTTGTCTTACGGTTTTCTAGAAACAGGACTTCACAAGCTGTTCACAGGTATTTCAAGGATATATATATTTTATTAGTTACACAAATATGTGAAACCTGTGTTACTTTAAGCAAAATCTTTGGAGCTATTTGAGGAGAAGAAAAAGAAGAAGAAAAAACGTTAAATGTGAAAGGTGGTTTGGGGTGGGAAAATTACACAATAATCTTCATGTTATTCTTAAAAATGCTGGATTTAAATACACAGTTGGTATTCATCCATTTTTTGTATTTGCACGAAGTTCACAGACAGTTCTAAAACACTATGCTTTTTTGGGTTCGAGGGTCCTCAAAGCTTGTATCTCCTCGATAACGAATTTCTTTTGGAATATAAAACTTCCCCTATCATAATAAAAATGTTGCATCTGTGTTCCTCCAACTTCACTTGGAGTCGAAGTATAAACGCAAGCAGCGATTGGCTAATTGAAGTATTTAAATGAAGGAAAACTCGCTTAAGGGATCTGAACTATGACCAACCAAGGGATTAAAGCATGCTCACCTAATCTAATAGATGGAATGAGGAATGAAGGGATTAATACCTCCTTGGCCGAGGAAGGTAAAAAAGGTTCCTGCTCAGTCTGTGCAGATGATCAGTACATGCTGTGACATGTGGAAGGTCCTGCTAGACATTTTAGCTCCAACAGCAGTTAAGTGGAAGTGGGGCGGAATGGTGACTGACAGCTAGAGAGGAGTTAATGTTTGGCAGGAATAGGTACGAAAATTATCTGGAGCGTTTAATCCCGAGAATTTCCTGTTAAAGACGACGGTTGTCCAAAGGATTGGCAGCTGCTGCGCCTTTTGAAGACCGGAAGACTGTAATGGTATGACGTGCTGCGTCGATGATAAATCCGTAACATGCGCTCATAAAACATAATGAGGAAATTACTTACAGTGTAGATGCCGTCATCCAACAGCTGCTGACCGATCAGTATGATGCCAGAGGTGCTGACACCAGGCGTCGGCTTTCGTTCCAGGGCCTTCGTGATTTGTTTCTTGCAGTCCAGTGTCAAGGTTGCAGCATCTCCCTTCACGCTGAAGCCCAGCCTGTGCCACCTGCAACATTTCGTGTGTCAGAGAGCAGATCTTTGCATCTGAAGACCTACCTCAACCGAGGTCATATGCGTATACTGGAACTCTCATACTTTATCAACAGGAAGACATGCACCTACTTGCCATCGCTGATGTCGGCGCCGAAACTAATGGTCTTCTTGGAGGCCGGCTTCGTGTCTGGATGCTCGTAGAACAGCGTGACGTCATCTCCGAGAGCAATGGCGATCTGCTCGTCACCCGTGTCACTGTAGATCGTGAAGAGCGCAGCGCGTCGTGCACCTGACAAAAAGTATCAAACGAGTAAACACTTGAAGTTATCATAATTATCACGTTTCGGCCATGACAAAGAAACTGGTCAAGCGTCCTCTTTACTTGCAACTTTACCAACATATAGGACAGATAGTGGAGAGACCAGGGTTTAAGCTAGAAAATAAAAGTATGTCGCAAAAATGCACAAATCAAAATCTACACTTGTGCAAACTCTGAAAACTCTCTAAACGTTAACACGCGGCTTGCCTTTGCTTCTCGGTAGATGTGCCACTGATGCTCCACATTGCAACAATGAGCGCCTAGCTTTAGCCAATGAAAACAAAGTAATCGCTTCACTCCACGTGAAATTAACAATATCTGAGAGGATTCTGAGAAATAAAGCGAAGCCGCATGTTAAGCTTAAGAGTAGCACAATAATATGATTATTAGGAAATCTATCCCCCCTCCCATGCGGCCTTACCAAGTTGTTAGAAAAACAAATTTAACAATGCCGCATAGAAGAGCATTAGCTCCCTGTCTCTATTAGCTCACATCAAACATTCGACACACAATAAATACCTATAAATCAAATGCCTTTGTTGTGAAAGATTGTCTTCGCATTTTTGCATTCTGTTTTAAGGTTCATCGTATTTCTCGACCTCGAGCAACAAATAGTGACAAAAAAGACTGTAACTTTTACCCTGGGAGAAACTTCAATAGTTCGGTTATGTTGCGACTCTTCTGTGGGCTTCCACATCTAGTCAAATAGATTCTCTTAACTGCGCAGTCGCTTTTCTGTACCATCTGCATCAGAAACTTGTTGATATTTGAAAATTTACCCGCCTGTAAATCTACCTTAACTCTGTGGAACGTGACATTGAAATATCCAATCCGGTATTTACCTTGCAATTGAAGGAAACCACACAAAAACCCTAGACAGTACTTAGAATTTGATCCCACCCAAGGTTAACTACAGACATTTTAGTCTGAGCAATTTCGTTTGATGGCGAAGAACTGTTCACGTAAGGAAAGTTTATACACAGTGATGCAACACTTCTTTCTGCAATATTTCTGGCCAGTGCAAACAAGACAGAAATTCTAGCTCAATGATGCAATTATTCTCGCAACTATTCCTTACCTTTGATCGGCAGCAAGATGGAAAAGTCTTCAGGGAGGCGTTAATGGTAGTTTGCTGGTAACTTACTTTTGCTCGCCTCACTACGAGTAGAATGAAATAAAAGTCTTAAAGGAAATGGTAGTAGCACAATACTTTGTTCGGGTCTGACTACGAGTGGTGTAAAGAATTCTTGATGGAAACATTTGAGTGTTCTGTACAGCGAGGATGATACATTCTCTTGATTGTGGCCTATACTTACCTTTGGCCTGCTCCAAAGCTGCAAGATGTAGGTATCTTGAAAGAAGTCGTTATAAAACAGCTGTATAATTTGCACACTTAGGATGATACGTTCTCCTGATTGTGACCTATACTTACCCTTGGTCTGCCTCAACAAGTTAAGAATGAAAACATCTTGAGAGAAACCGTTGTGAAACAGCTGTACAGTTTGCAATGCTAGGATGATACGTTCTCCTGATTGTGACCTGTACTTACCCTTGGTCTGCCTCAACAAGTTAAGAATGAAAACATCTTGAGAGAAGCCGTTGTGAAACAGCTGTACAGTTTGCAATGCTAGGATGATACGTTCTCCCGATTGTGACCTATACTTACCTTGGTCTACCTCAACAAGTTAAGAATGAAAACATCTTGAGAGAAGCCGTTGTGAAACAGCTGTATAGTTTGCAATGCTAGGATGATACGTTCTCCTGATTGTGACCTGTACTTACCCTTGGTCTGCCTCAACAAGTTAAGAATGAAAACATCTTGAGAGAAGCCGTTATGAAACAGCTGTACAGTTTGCAATGCTAGGATGATACGTTCTCCTTTTTGTGGCCTATACTTACCTCTGACCTGCCCCAACAGGTGGAGAATGAAGACATCTTGAGAGAAGCCGTTTGAAACAGCTGTGCAGTTTGCAATGCTAGGATGATACGTTCTCCCGATTGTGACCTATACTTACCCTTGGTCTGCCTCAACAAGTTAAGAATGAAAACATCTTGAGAGAAGCCGTTATGAAACAGCTGTACAGTTTGCAATGCTAGGATGATACGTTCTCCTGATTGTGGCCTATACTTACCTCTGGCCTGCCCCAACAGGTGGAGAATGAAGACACATTGAGAGAAGCCGTTATGAAACAGATGTACAATTTGCACATTTAGGATGGTACGTTCTTCTAATTGACCTATACTTACGTTTGGCCTGTTCCAAAAGTGCAAGATGTAGATATCTTGAGAGAAGTCGTTATGAAAGAGCTGTACAATTTGTACAGTGAGGTTGATACGTTCTCTTATTGTGGCCTACAATTGTGACCTTTGGCTTGCCTTAACAAGTGGAGAATGGATGGAGATAGTCGTTATAAAACAGCTGTGCTATTTGTACAGTGAGCTTGATACGTTCTTCTGATTGTGGCCTACAATTGTGACCTTTGGCCTGCCTTAACAAGTGGAGAATGGATGGAGATAGTCGTTATAAAACAGCTGTGCTATTTGTACAGTGAGCTTGATACGTTCTCTGATTGTGGCCTACAATTGTGACCTTTGGCCTGCCTTAACAAGTGGAGAATGGATGGAGATAGTCGTTATAAAACAGCTGTGCTATTTGTACAGTGAGGTTGATACGTTCTCTGATTGTGGCCTACAATTGTGACCTTTGGCCTGCCTTAACAAGTGGAGAATGGATGGAGATAGCCGTTATAAAACAGCTGTGCTATTTGTAAGTGAGGTTGATACGTTCTCTGATTGTGGCCTATACTTACCTTTGGCCTGCCTCAGCAACTGCAGGATGTAGATATCTTGAGAGAAGGTCTTTAGGAAACAGTTGTGCGGTCTGTACAGTAAAGCTGACCAGTGTCAACAAGAGCACTAGGGAGAAGTCCTGAGGGAAGCCATAGCATCAGTTTGCTAGTAACTCACCTATGGTCGGCCTGACTACGAGCAGGATGGAGAAATCCTGAGGGAAGCCCTTAGGAAACAGTTGTGCGGTCTGTACAGTAAAGCTGACCAGTGTCAACAAGAGCACTAGGGAGAAGTCCTGAGGGAAGCCATAGCATCAGTTTGCTAGTAACTCACCTATGGTCGGCCTGACTACGAGCAGGATGGAGAAATCCTGAGGGAAGCCCTTAGGAAACAGTTGTGCGGTCTGTACAGTAAAGCTGACCAGTGTCAACAAGAGCACTAGGGAGAAGTCCTGAGGGAAGCCATAGCATCAGTTTGCTAGTAACTCACCTATGGTCGGCCTGACTACGAGCAGGATGGAGAAATCCTGAGGGAAGCCCTTAGGAAACAGTTGTGCGGTCTGTACGGTGAGGATGGTACGTTCGCTGATACTGTAGGCCACTTCGCCGGGCCGCGAGGAACACATCCCCGCCGTGCTGTTGACTCCCAGAGGCAATCCATTGATGCGGGTGGCTTCGAGTAGATCCACTTCCTTCTCTGAAATAGAAACAGAGACATGCTGAAGTGAAATAAATGTGTCCAAAATAGCTTTGGCAAAGAATAAAAACTAAGTTATTTCGCAAAATATGAAAAATTGAATTTAAGGCATATTTCAGTATTAACGTGCAATTACTATCATAAACCGTTTGGAAATCTTATTTTTTACTTTCTAAAGTGCTTCCCTAGGATACAGAAATTATTGCATCCGTCAAACGTCCTATATCGCGATTTCAGTGACAATTTATGTTGAAGAAGATAGTTGCTGCTACGTATGGAACGTCAGTTTGAAGTAGGAGTTGTATTATATTTCAACTGTTGGGGAGCCGAACTTGTAATAGTTGCAACCGCACGTTCCGGTAGCCTTTACCCCAAATGTACTTTCAGGTGGCCTTTGCCCCAAGTTTAAAAAATATTAACTTTGTAATTAAACTGTTTCTTTAAGTATAATCGGCGCAACAGTTCTAGACACGTGAAAATCTTAATGAGAGCTATGATGCGAGTTGCTTACCAGATCAGGTGGTGACCGGTCGTGTGTGCAGGAGTGCGTGGGACAGTCTCGTCAAATATCCACACCGGTTATGCATTGCGTTGCGCAGATAAACTTAGTTATATACAGTATATTAAAATCCACGCTGTAAAAAGCGCTTAATATAAAAAACGCTGTCAATCATTGCCTCCAATTCTTCCACATCTAACAACCCTTCCTCTTCTGCGGAATCACTCACATTATTGTCGTCATCACTGCTGTCACTGCTTTCTGCACCATTATCCTGCATGAGAATTATTTCTATTTGATTTTCTGCAATTCCGTATTTTTCGGAATAATGATTCTTAATTTATTCAACATGTCGCCATACATTTTCCCATTCTGGCATTCCAATTTCAGCAAATTGCTGGCGTTATAACTGCTCCACATATTTTAATTTAAAAGTGATATTTCTGCATGCCACCCATTTTTTGATATCAGCCCAGATTAATTCGATTGGGTTTAGATCTGGGCGATACGATGACAGTCTAAGTACATTATGGCGATGTTGTATTACTATCTGGTCAAGTATGCATGACCTCTGAAGCTGTTTGTTGGCTTTAATTAAGTTATATAGCTTTGTTTTACTCATGCTTTCATCTAAAGCTTTATTATGTCTAAGTAACCAAGCTCTCATTTCTTCTTTCAAGGAAGTTGAGGTAGGTGGTTTGTGAATTTGAGTGTTGACGCATTGAGAAGCATTGTCGATGACCAGAACAGACCCAGCAGCATATTAGGTATCAACATGGCGTTGATTCACTTCATGTAATTTTCTGTATTCATTTCTTGATGAAAATCTCCTGTTGTTTGTTGCGACTTGTAAAAGAAGGGCATTTGGAACGAAGCCGATCTTTCCAACATCACGAACGATAATAAGTATTTGCCCTTTGGCAACAGGTGCCTGCAAACCTAATTCGCTATCGTCACTCCAACTTTTAGATGCTGTATTACTGCTGTGTATGTATGACTCATCTTCATACATTATAGTATTTTTCTGAAATTTGTAGCACCACCTTGAAAATTGATGCTGATATAAGTACACACTGATATAAGTACATATAAAATTATAGTCATTTGGAAAGGTAGAATCAGACTGAAAAATTCAATGCCATAGCCGGGATTTGAACCACGGATCTTAGGCTTTCCGTGCCGTTGCTCTAACCGACTAACCTATCATGGCAACATTTACTTTTTATTTTTATTTTTTTTATTTTATTTATTTATTTTGCTTTTCTGTTAGAACTCTTCTATTTGATTTCGGTTTCTTCCATTTGAACCCTAAATCTTTAATAATTTTTCTGAGATTTGTAGCACCACCTTGAAAGTTTCTGCTGTCTTTCAACTGGATGAGCAATCTGCTCATTGTTAGCACAGTTTTTTCTTCCACATAGGAATTGTGAATCGTGCGCCGAATGACGCATTCGAAATCGTCTATTTCTGTAATACGTTTAGGGACCTTATGTTTCTTCCCAGGTGTGTCAAATGGTACTCTTTCATCCATATGTTTTTTTCTCTTATCTTTGAGAACTCTGGAAACGGAACTCGGTGAAACACCAGTTGCTTTGACTACTCTTTCTTTCACTCTCATAAGACTTTTGTGGAACTCGGATATAATTTCTTCCTTCATCTCTGCTTCTTGCTTCATGAAGTCGATGACATTTGCAATTATTTCCCTACTTTGACTATGTAACACCTTACCACTTAACTTTGAAAACATAGGAGCCATGGTTATAAATATAACAAATATAAAATAAGTACTATTTAGATACTGCAGCTCTCTTCAAAATTACAACCAGATGCAGACACTTTCTATGCAGACTGTATGTGTTACGCACTGTGAGTAAGCAAAGGTGTTATATCGCTTTCGTTGATAAAGCTAAACATAAACCATTCCTAGGCTCGGTAGCTGGGTTGGCAATCAAGGATTCCAGAAGTTTTGCGCGAGTAATATTAAATATTTATTTTTGCCTCGGCTGCGTCAGTATTATTGTTAGAGACATGGAAGTCTTGGCAGGGCGTGATGCGACAAGAATGTAGGCTTACACAGATTTTAAGTTTTAATTCACTCGTTTTTATTAATCCTTGATACAAATTAAATAGCACTTCACTGATGTCGAAAGCTGTGAGATTCTTTTATTTAATACTTGCACTTTTTAATACGTAACTTATTTTCGTTTCACATGAATACGTATTAAATATCTTTCGAGTACGCATCTTGCATCCGGTTACTATCACTGTCTGCAGGCAACTGAACTGAGTTCAAGCGCCTAAACTTTGTAAATTTATGTATTTCAAGTCTCTGATTGACTATTTTTACTCCAATAGAATACCTGAATTTAACTATTTTTCTGGTTGTTGATTGGCTATTTTTTATAAACTGTCACTAAAATTACATTAATGCTTCCAAGAATCACAAACAGCATTTAAACTCCCAAACTCATTATTGCCTCAAGGTTACCTTATTGTTACCTCATTGTTAGCAACGTTTAACTTATTATTCTCACAGCTCCTACATTATTAAATTACGTAATATATTCATATAACATTATTACACATGGATACAATAATATAAACATATACAGTGACTTACATACATTTTACAAATTATTACATACACATATTGCTTCAAGGCGGGCTGTTATTGAATTTACATATTATATAATTAGACTAAAATTATTTAAGTGTTAAAAATACTGCCTCAATGTCAGACTTCCCTCTCAAATTACAAAATAAAACGAGATCCCCGATTGTTTTTTGTAAGGGGAATATGAACGACAGAACTAAAAAACGAATACTTGAATAAATAAGAAACTTCGTATGCAGGGTAATTCAGAATAACACCACACACATCATTAACTTTCATGCTGTTACTTATATTAGAGTTTGTGACCAGACTAACGTAAGTGAAACAAGATGATCCATAAGGAATTCCAATTATGTGCTGTACCTAATGCATGCAAGGGATTACGATAGAAAACACAACACTATTGCCAACCCAACATGGCAAGAGGGAAAATGTTGCAAAGCTTTAAATTCAGTTCTTAAGGCAGAGCTGATATTTGGTGAAAGTTTACACTTCATACTGCCATGACATTTTCTTAATATTGACCATTTTTAATTTCTGTACTACTTACATACGAAGTAGAGAAGGTAAGATTGCATTCCACTAAAAAATTTGATGTCGAAGTTTCACCAGAAATACAAGTTTTGAGGTCCACTGAATAACAAAAAAAGCATTTTTACTTTCTCGACCACGTACAGAGTAGGTGGAGAAGGTATTGCATTCCACCAAAAATTCTATATCAAGATTTCAGGGGAAATACATGTTTTGAGGCCTCCTGAATAAAAAAAGGATTTTTAGAAAAAGGTCCGCATATGTGTGTGTGTGTATGACTTCAACAGCATAACTCAAAAACGAAAAGTCGGATGAATACCAAACTTGGTATTTCAGTTCAGTACATTCCAAGGATGTGATACGAAGATCTTCAAGAAAATCCCCCACCCCCAACTACACTTTATATGGAACGTTTTTCGAAAATGTTGTTTTTCTAAAACTGGCTCAAACGAGTTTGATTAAAATACCATATATTAAAGATATCTTGAATTTTGTATAATGTAAAACTGGTAAACGTTAAGCGACAGGCGAAAACATACTACATAAAGATTGTAGATCTCATTAAAACACACAATTAATTTTAAATAAGTCTTTTGTGGCATAAACCATTTCTGAAATATCCGTTATTAAGGGTTTGAATTGTTCATTATTTGTCATTCTTTTAACATGACATTCAGTTGTTTCTCGCGATGTCATGGAAACAGTATGGAATTTTAAGGCCAGCATATAGCGTCCAGTTGTTAAACATTTGACTATCGCTGTTTTCTGTGTATCTATTACGAAATGTGTAATATAGGTTTTTCTGCAAAAGTTTATTTGGATTAAAATGCAGTAAATAGGAAAATAAACTTTAGCAAGAGTAGTTTATATACACACTAATAAATATGGAGGGTAGAGAAAGTCGTGTGAATGTATCACATTAGATTGTTAGAAAAATGTCCGTGTGTCTGACAATAGCATAACTCCGAAACCAAAACTCGGATGAACATCAAACTTGGTATTGAAGTTCAGAATTGTCCAAGGATGCGACACGAAGATTTTCATAAAAATCCTCCGCTCTAAATTACCGTTTACATGGAGGAATGTTCGAATTTGTTTTATTTTCTTAAACATAGCTGTAATTATTTTGATTAAAATGCCATATGTTAAAGATATTTACAAGGTAAATAAAATGTATATCTTGAATTTTCTGGGAATGGCCTATGAAGTCGTCTTCACTCCAAAGGAATTCTGTATAATCTTGTACAACTGGTAAACGTTACGCGATAGACAAGACGTTCTGCACAAGAAATAACGTTTTTGTGGAATCAGCCATTTCCGAGATGTTCGTTATTAATGGTTCGAATTGTTCAATACTTAACCATTCTTTTAAAGTCTCATCGACTTTCAGCTGTTTCTTGCGATGTCATGGAAACAGTATGGAATTTTAAGGCCAGCATATAACGTCCAGTTGTTAAACATTTGACTATCGCTGTTCTCTTTGTACCTATAACGATATGTGTAATGTAGCTATTTCGTAAAGGTTTATCTGGATTAAAATGAAGTAGAAGATAGGAAAACAAACTTTCATAAGAATAATTTGTATACCCACTAATAAATGTTAAAGGGTAGAGAAAGTCGTGTGAATATAACACATCATATTTTAATTTCTGTACTGGAAGTATTGTATCCCACCCAAAAATTCGATGTAGAGGCCGGAAGTACATGTTTTGAGGCCTCCGAACCCCCCCCCCCCAAAAGCGTTTTTGGACCAAGGTCCGTGTGCACGTGTGTGTGAGAAGAGCATAACTCAAAAACGAAATATCGTTTAAATACGAAACTTGGTATTTTAGTTTAGGACCTTCCAAGGATGCGACACGAGGATTTGGAAGAAAATTCCCCCACCCCAAACTACCCTTTACATGGAAAAGTTTTCGTTATGTTTCATTTTCTGCAAAATGGCTATAGAGGTTTTGTTTAAAATACTCGTAGCACAAGTTTAAGACATTTGCATGACATGTACAATGTATATCTTGTTTTCTGTGAAGTCCTTTTCATGGCTTTTGTTAACTGGTAAACCATAAGAGATACACAAAATCTTATTACATTCGTTATAGCACACAATTTGTTGTGGGATTAACTATATCCGAGATATTATTTGTTATTGCTTTGAATTTTCAGATACTTTATACTTTTGTCATCTGAAAATCGCTGATCTGTTTTACTTTCTTTACTACGTATAGTAAGTAGGGGAAGTATTCTATTCCACCCAAAAATTTGATACCGAGACTTCACCGGAAATACATGTTTTGAGACCCCCTGAATCTAAAAAAAGCATTTTTGGAAACATGTCCGTGTGTGTCTGTGTGTGTGTGTGTGTGTGTGTGTGTGTGTGTGTGTGTGTGTCTGTCTGTCTGTCTGTGAACAGCATAACTCAGAATCGAACAGTCAGATAAACACCAAACTTGGTATTTAGGTTCAGTATCTTCCAGAGATGCGAGATGAAGGTTTTCAAGAAAATCCCCCCACCCCAGATTACCCTTTACATGGAACATTTTTCGAAAATTTTAATTTTCTCAAAAATGGCTCTAACGATTTTGATTAAAATAACATATGTTTAAGATATTTTCATGACAAATAAAATGTATATCTTGAATTTTCTGGGAATGTTCCCAAAAGTATTCTTCATTGTGAACGACTTTTGCATAACTGGTAAACCATAAGAGATAGACAAAAGTTTACTACACAAAAAATGTAGATGGCGTTAAAATACACTATTTATGTCATATACATTTTTGTTGTTGAGTGAACCATTTTCGAGATATATCTTGTTATTCCCTTAAATTTTTCAATACTTATTTTCTCAAATGGGAATTCATTATTCATTTTTTTTTGTCTTGGATATGCAAAGCGTATTAATCTGTGGCAAAGGGAATGGTGCTGCACCTAGCAACCAGTTATTAAGAGATATGTATATGCTTAAAGGCTACTGTATTTCTATATTACCCTTGTAAATATATATTCCCCTTACATCTACAAGAAAATTAGCAATAAGATAGAGTCTGCAAATGTTTATCTCGATTAACATGAAGTAGATGGAGAATAAGCGTTTGTAAAAATAGTTTGTACAAGAGTAGAGAAGGTCATGTGAGTGTAACACATCAGATTTTTTTTCGTGTTGGTGTGCAAAGGGAACAGGATTTTACAGTCATCATATAGCGAACGACTTTGAAAAGATGTGACCACCGCTTTAGCTTACTTATTCTTTTTACACCTACAACTGAATGAGTAAATGTGTAATGAAAATTTATCTCTATAAAATAATTAATAGAAAGTGAGTAGGGAAGGTCAAGTGAATGCAACACATCAGATTTTTTTAAAGAATTCTCGTTAATCATGTTTTTCTCGCGAAGTAATGGAAAGAGTATAGTGTTTGAAGACCAGCATATTGCGACGTCTATCACTTCGGTCTCCTCTTGTACCTGCAACGAAACGTGTAATGAAACTATTTCTGTAAACGTTTATCTTGATCAACATGAACTAGATAGTAAATAAGCTCTCGTAACAATAGTTTGTAGGAGCTATATAAAAATAAACGATAGTGGGTAGATAAAGTCATAAGAATCTAAAGCATTCTAGTTTTGTTTCACACGGTCATTTAAATAGTGACATTCTACAGAGTGAGCCAAAACACTCCGAACCGCTGGCGCGGTGTTTTCCCTGTCCACTCCTCGGCGCTCGCTGCCGTCTGCCGCTATCATAGAAAGGCGTGGATGAAACCATACAACATTTTTAAAACTACTTTTAAAGGCTTTACTTACCAACTTTACGAAAGGAGATGCTGAAACTGGCCACCGTCGTTGTCCATACATTTTTGGCACCTCTTTAGGAAACTATCCATCACTCGCCGTAGTTCACGTTGAGAAATTTCCTGGCGGATTTTTTGTTTTAATTCTCCCAGGGTGTGTGGGTTTGTCTTGTACACTTTGTTTTAAATTACCCCGGAGGGGTATTTTATGAACAATATTACCGGATGAGCGGTGTTTTTCCACTGGACGTGTGGAAATTGATAAAAAACATAACGCACTGCTGTTATAAACAAAGTCACGCTGTTGTGGTTTTGCTGTGCAGTGTGAAGTGCAGTTTTGAGTTGACGGTGATGTGATATAGTTCAGTTATTACGAGTTATTTATTATTTTGTCCTGTACTTAGTCACAAAGTATATTATGGCTCAGTATATGTTTTCTACTGCACAGCGTGTATTTATTTATGGTTCGTATGTGTTAACTCGGTCAGCTCGCCAAGTGAAAGTATGATTTGCAGAAAGATTTCCAGGTGCAAAAGTTCCAGGCCGTACAACAATCCATGAACTTCACAGTAAATTTCAGGCCACAGGAAGTGTTCAGGCTAAGAAATCTAAAAGACGGCGTTCGGTTCTTACCGAAGAAACATTAGACGACATCGGTCATCGTTTGGAAAATTCCAGGATGGATAGTTTCCTAAAGAGGTGCCAAAAATGCATGGACAACGACGGTGGCCATTTTGAGCATCTCCTTTCATAAAGTTGGTAAGTAAAGCCTTTAAAAGTAGTTTTAAAAATGTTGTATGGTTTCATCCGCGCCTTTCTATGATATCAGCAAACGGTAGGAAGCGCCGAGGACGCGGACAGGAAAAACACGTGCAGGCGGTTCGGAGTCTTTTGGCGCAGCCTGTATTTGGTTAAACCAGTGTTAATAAGGATTTAAACACGGTTGTGCAACTACTGAAAAATACTAAGTATTTCATTTTCAATTAAAGATTTTCCAAAACTGAAACATTTTTGGAAACATGTGTGAGTGTGTGTGTGTGTGTGTGTGTGTGTGTGTGTGTGTGTGTGTCTGTCTGCGTGTCTGTGTGTCTGTGAACAGCATAACTCAGAAACGAACAGTCGGATAATCACCAAACTTGGTATTTAGGTTCAGTATCTTCCAGAGATGCGACACGAAAGTTTTCAAGAAAATCCCCCCACCCCAGATTACCCTTTACATGGAACATTTTTCGAAAATTTTAATTTTCTCAAAAATGGCTCTAACGATTTTGATTAAAATATCATATGTTTAAGATATTTTCATGACAAATAAAATGTATATCTTGAATTTTCTGGGAATGTCTCCAAAAGTATTCTTCATTGTGAACGACTTTTGCATAACTGGTAAACCATAAGAGATAGACAAAATTTTACTACCCAAAAAATGTAGATCGCGTTAAAACACACAGTTTATGTCATATACAAGTTTTGTTGTTGAGTGAACCATTTTCGAGATATTGCTTGTTATTCCCTTAATATTCCAATACTTATACTTTTTCTCAAATGGAAATTCGTTATTCTTTTTTTTTTGTCCTGGACATGCAATGAGAATGGAATACGCCACATAGCAACCAGCTGTTAAAATATTTGACTATCGCTTAAAGCCTAGCAATTCCCCTTGCATCTACAAGTAAATTAGCAATAAGATTATCATGAAGCATATGGAGAATAAGCGTTTGTAAAAATAGTTTGTACAAGAGTAGAGAAAGTTATGTGAGTGTAACACATCAGATTTTTTCTTATATAATGGCTCTTGTAAGTAGGTATGAAGAGGGTGTGGTTCAGAACTGATTCCAGTTTATCTTCAGGCAATCTAGATATAGGAGAGACATTTGTGACTTTCCTTCTGAATTACTGTTTCAATGCGCTACAGTTTGATCGTGTGTTTTAAGAAAACATGTTTTGCATCAGGTTCACATTTTCCATTGCTATTTACTTTATATTTGTCAGTGATGTGTCTAAGTCGCTATTTATTAGTCTTCCGTTCTTATTCTTGTAGATGCCTTTTCCTCAATTTCTATCAAACTGGAAATGTACTGCACGCATTTGTCGAAGTTCCCCATTCTCCAGTAGTCGTTGTGAAGTTCTTCCGTGCATACATCTCATAATATTTCATGTGTTTCTTGTTTTCTTTCTTTTCTCACTTTTCTTGTATTACCCTTCTTATTTCCTTTCTTCCTTTCTGTGTCATATTATTAGTTTCCTTTTCTTTTTCTTGAGCCTGACTTGACTCATTCGAAAACGTGAGCTGTAAGTCCTGACTTGTGTGTCAACGTGTATTACTCATACCTTTATTCTCAATGTACACTTCCCTTTCTTCGGTGTAACATTCTCGTTATTCTTAGCACCTGCACATTTACTTTTCTTTCTTCTGACTCGTGTACCATCCTTCTTAAATATCTCTCTTGGACTCTTTTTCTCTATATCTACAATATCATTGGAATCTGAATGTGGGCTGGAATAGTAATCTGGACCGAAATTAGGATCCTTGTCACTGTCGTCTGAACATCCAGTAATCTGTCTTAAAGTTTCTTCATGTTGAAGACCACTAGAAGAGTCTTCAGGTAATTTTTGTAGCCAGCGAAACTAACAGCTTACCTCTTGAAAACGTGATTCACAACTGAATGCAGCAATAGCAGTGAATAAAGATTTTATTTCCTGGTGAGCAAAATTCTATTGTTCTTGGCGCGCGTTATTAAACTCATTTTTGTTTAGAAACTAAGTAGCTGATATTAATCCTGTAAGTAAAGGACCCCCCTCCCATGGGGGATGTGCAAGTAAGTCACAGGAAGTGTGAAGCAATTAACACGAGTATGTGCACTTACTTAAAATAGGTTAAAGCCGGAGAAATCCTCCAGCTCTGACTTCACGTAAATAAAAGTCCAATTCACGAAATAACCGGAGACGCACAATGCCATATATTTAGCAACGACTTGACCGACTATACACAAAGATGCAGATTTCTTATTTATTTATTTTACGTCGCTTTAACTCCTTGGTCACTCCTTGTATAACTCTTAGATCGATATGTGATGGACAGTTAGCCTTCTAGGTCTCATCCCTGTAACCACCCGCTCCGTCACGTGTCAGAGACCCTAGCGCATAGCTACCGAAGCTTCTGCTTCGTGCCGTGCAGACGGCATTAGGGTGGCATCCAGTCCAACCGCCGTCCCCATATAAAGGCGGACAGTTAGCCTTCTAGGTCTCATCCCTGTAACCACCTGCTTCGTGCCGTGCAGATAGCGTTAGGTGCCGTCCAGTCTAACCATCACCCTCACACAGAAAGGCGGACAGTTATCCTTCTAGGTCTCATCCCTGGAAATGCCATCTTGCCTCGTCACGTGCCCACAGAGACCCCCAGCGCATGGCAGCCGGATCTTCTCCTTCGTGCCGTGCAGATGGCGTTAGGGTTCCGTCCAGTCTAACTGCTTACATTGTCTGTAGATAGATGGCATATCATTCGCTATTACCACTTATTTTTCATGTTACTATTGTTTTAGACTTAAGATGGAACTTTGGGTCGTGGTATTAAATATCCAATCCGGTATTTATCTTGGCGACTGAGGAAAATCACGAAAAAACCTGGATTTGAACCCGGAACCTCCCGAATGCGGGCCACAGACTTTACCGCCTGAGCCATCCCGCACGGTGCAGATTTCTTGTCTGGATAACGTGCTGTAAACTCAATATGGGCGTTTTTGTTTTTTGTTGTTTTTACTTAACGACGCGAGAATTTGAAGTTAATCAAAAGAAAATGGTATATTTCTATTTCTTTTTCAGATACATGCCTTAATAGGTAAGTATTTGAAAATGTGATGGTATTAAGAGACAAACAATTAATGAAAAAACAAACATTGTTTGCAATACCTATACTATCATAACATATAAAGACTGATCGTATAATGTTTATTGGTAGATGATATTACAGATTGGTAGTGACACGCTATCCTGAAGAACAGTATAACATCGGGTTTATCTTTAACTATACAATTGGCAGATATATTGAATAATCTCACTCTGGGGTAGCCTAGCTCACGTTGTTTGGCATTTGGTTATAATGGTGTCTACTATAGAACAGCGTGTGTTTATTGTATTACTTTCTCTACCCCTATCATTTATTGGTGAATATACAAATTAGTCTTTAAAAAGTTAAATCACTTAAATCGTGATAAACCTTTACAGAAATAGCTGCGTTACACATTTCGTTATAGATACAAAGAGAACAGCGACAGTCAAATGTTTAACAACTGACGCTATATGCTGGCCTTAAAATTCCATACTGTTTCCATGACATCGCGAGAAACAACTGAATGTTGACGGGACTTAAAAAGAATGACAAAATATTGAACAAATCGAATCATTAATAACGGATATCTCGGAAATGGCTGATGCCACAAAAATATATTTGAAATAAATTGTGTGTTTTAAAGAGATCTACACATTTTTTTTAGTAATTTTTCATCTATCACTTAACGTTTACACAATATTATACAAAATTCCTTCCGAAATAAGAGAACTTCACAGGCTATTCCCAGAAAATTCGAGATATACCTACATTTTATTTTCCATGTAAATATCTTTAATATATAGTATTTTAATCAAAATCGGCAGTCCAAGAAAGTGGCATTACAACGCGTTTTTATGTTAGATCCAAATCCGTGTGATTATTGTTATCTGTGGAGAATACTTAAAGATAAAGTTGAGCAACGAATCCCCACACGCTCGACCAGTATCAGTTCTGCACGAGTATTCAAGGTGCCAGGCAGCATAATGTTCATTGCAGACGACACAAGAGTATGCTGATTTAGAGCAGGAAATTAATTGAAGAATTTAACAAATGGGGATTAGTGTTTAATTTTGAAAAATCAAAGGGAGGAACAAGATTTGAAACTTGAGAAAAAAGAAGTTATTAATCAGTGTGCTGAATACAATCACTTGGGCGTTAACATTACAAATGATGGAAGAAATTATACTGAACTTAAACAGCGAATAAGGAAAAGGAAAAGTGCTATCACGCATTTGAAAGGTATATTATGGGACAAACAAATAATAAGAGAAAAAAGACAAACTTACAGCTCTATCGTTAAAAGTACACCTATGTGGTTCACAAATATGGCAACTCAAAAATATCTACAAACATTTTTGGCATTGGAAATTGATTATTGGCGGCACTCATCTAAATTCCTAGAAGAAAATAAGACAGGAAATGGACTTAAAAAAATCTGATGTGTTACACTCACATGACTTTCTCTACTCTTGTACAAACTATTTTTACAAACGCTTATTCTCCATATGCGTCATGTTAATCTTATTGCTAATTTTCTTGTAGATGCAACGGGAATATGGTAGGCTTTAAGTGATAGTCAAATATTTTAAGAGGTGGTTGCTATGTGGCGCATTCCATTCTCTTTGCATATCCAGGATATAAAAAACAATGAATAACGAATTTGAGAAAAAGTTTTAAGTATTGGAAAATTTAAGGGAATAACAAGCAATATCTCGAAAGTGGTTCACTCAACAACAAAAAATGTATATGACATAAATTGTGTATTTTAACGCGATCTACATTTTTTGTGTAGTAACATTTTGTCTATCTCTTATGGTTTACCAGTTATGCAAAAGTCGTTCACAATGAAGAATACTTTTGGAGAAATTCCCAGAAAATTCAAGATATACGTTTCATTTGCCATGAAAATATCTTAAACATATGATATTTTAATCAAAATCGTTAGAGCCATTTTTGAGAAAATTAAAATTTTCGAAAAATGTTCCATGTAAAGGGTAATCTGGGGTGGGGGGATTTTCTTGAAAACCTTCGTGTTGCATCTCTGGAAGATACTGAACCTAAATACCAAGTTTGGTGTTTATCCGACTGTTCGTTTCTGAGTTATGCTGTTCACAGACACACACACGGACATGTTTCCATAAATGCTGTTTTGGGATCCAGGGGGTAACATATATTTCCGGTGAAATTTCGGTGTCGAATTTTTGGGTGGAATGCAATACTTCCCCTACTTACTATACGTAGTAGAGAAAGTTAAAAGATATATATGTGAACGAAACAATGTGGTATGGACAAGTGAAGCGTATGGAGTAAGATACGAGCGCTGTCCCAGAAGTACCCGTCCTAATAAAGAAAACAAAAACTTTGGGAAAAATATCTTTATTTCTCTACGCAGTCTCCTTTCAGCTCGATACACTTTTCCCAGCGATGTTCAATAGCTTCGATACCCTGTTTATACTGAGAACCGTCGAGTTCTGCAAAATAGCCATCAACTGCAGACTCCACCTCTTCACCGTTGGTAAATCTTTTACCACCAAGCCATTTCTTCAACTTTGGTAACATATAATAATCAGAGGGACTAAGTCTGGCAAATAGGGTGCATGAGGAAGCGATTCGAACTTTAACTCATTGATTTTGGCCATGGCGATAATGGATGTGTGAACTGGTGCATTGTCTTGATGAAACAGAACTTTCTTTTTCGCTAAATACGGCCATTTTGCTTGATTTCATCATTCAAACGCTGCAATAAGTTTGCATAATACCCGCCATTGATTGCTTTTCCTTTTTGAAGATAATCAATATAAATTATCCCACGCGCATCCCAAAACAATTGACGCCATGACCTTGCCTGCAATAGGAACTGTCTTCGCCTTCTTTGGAGCCGATTCTCCCCTTTCAATTCACTGTTTTGACTATTCGTTCTCAGGTGTGAAGTGATGGACCCATGTTTTATCCATGGTTATGAGACGACGGCTTTATTGCAGCGAAACATCGCCAAACACTCGACTGGAACATCCTCACGATGCTGCTTTTGTTCCACTGTGAGTAAACGCAGCACCCATCTTGCGCACAGCTTTCGTATGTCTACATTTTCAGTCAGTATGCAATGTACAGCACTTTTTGAAATGCCTACGATGTCTGCTAGCTCGCGCACTTTCAGTTGGCGGTCATCCAATATCATTTTGTGGATTTTCTTCACAATTTGTGGCGTGGTCACCTCATTTGGTCGACCACTGCGATTTCGTCTTGGCAGCTCGTACGGCCTCGCTTAAACTCTGCCACCCAATATTTTACTGTTGTAAACGAAGGAGCAGACTCCCCCAGAGTAGAATCCAGCTCAGCTTTAATATTAGTTGGACTAAGACCTTTCAAATGAAAGTATTGTATCACATAGCGCTGCCCAGTTTATCCATGTTTACAAATTCGCTGAGACAGTTCACTATTAATGGCTGCCAAACAATTACTAAACAACATAGCGTCGTCAAACTTCAAACTTAAGCTTTATAAGGGTGGTAATTTCTACCATAGTCATTTGTTTGAAACAACAACCGACGTCAGGTCGGGTACTTCTGGGACTGCCCTCGTAGGTTACCGAAGATTGCTTTAGAATGGATGACATCAAAGAGCCGAAACAGAGGGCGACCTCCAGAGCACGGAAGAACGTAGTTATGGAAACTATGAAGAAGGACAACGGATATATAGTATAGAATGGTTTTTGTCAATACGAAAGGATGTTGTATTTGTCTGTCAGAACATGTAAACATTGTAAAAAAACTGACTAATAACAAAAATATCCGAAAGGTAGAATCAGAATGAAAAATTCAATACCATAACCTGGATTTGAACCACGGATCTTCCGGTTTCTATCGAGCTGCTCTTACCAATTGAGCTACCATGGCAACATCCGGGCAGACATTAAATACCCCAACTCACTCGCATTTTTCCCGGTAAACCACAAGGAGATGTTAAATTCATTTTGAGGTGAACATATCCCAATAGCGGCCTGAATTGTCGTAAGTATTTAAATCCTGGGCTTCAAGATATCTACGACATTGTAAAAACTGACCAATAATAAAAGTATTGTTTCGTATCTTAGCATTATCCAGGGGAGAGACGGTGGGCCGCTACTGCACGGACTACTGATACAGCAGTGCCACGGAAGCCACGGGCTCCCAGTCGGGTCATTACGGTACTGCGTAATTACGTCTAGTTCATGAATTCCAACGGGGACTAGTTGTTAGCAGTTATACAGTTACTTTTTGTTCTTGTAACCATTACAAAGTGAGCTTACGTTACTTTTTGATCATCCCTAAACATCAGTAGGCGTATTGTAGAATACGAAATTTAATATTTTGCCGGTCTCTTTGTTGTCAGAGCAGTTCATTCAAAGTTGTGTTATAAGAAAATAAGTTTATATGTTTATTTTTAAACAGACCACACTTGCAGACATTCCTAGCGATCCTGCTGCAACTTAAATGTTCACGGTCACGAATCATTTACATCTCAGACGGAGAGAGGGGGGGAAACAACAACAAAAACATGTCAAGATGGATGGAGAGTGGAAACTCAATATGACAACAAAATAACAGTTAGTTTTTCTGCTGAGTAAACAGAATGGAATATTTTAATGCGTAACAGTTACAGTATACACATTTCATAGCGCTTCTACGCATCATTCATACAAAAGGTTACTTTTCCACCCATTTCATGCTAAAGTGTCGCATAGAATTACTACTGATGGGTAAGCTAAACTTTATTATAGGCTGGAGTCTGAGAAAACTGTCAACTGTTTATAAAACAAGTGGATTTCTGCCACCCATGAGCCCATAAGTTATCGCTCATTCTCTCTAATCTACTTTCCATACAAAAAGAATTGCATTCGACCCGAAAAATTCGATAGATATCGAGATTTCCATGAAAAAAATCTGATGTGTTACACTCACATGACTTTCTCTACTCTTGTACAAACTATTTTTACAAACTCTTATTCTCCATCTATTTCATATTAATCGAGATAAACATTTGCAGAAACAATCTTTTGACATGCAAAGAGAATTTCATTTTACACATAGCGACCAGTTCTAAAAATATTTGACTATCGCTTAACGCATACTATGTTCCCCTTGTTTTGTATTTGCAAGGGCAATATAGAAATACAGTAGCCTTTAAGCACATACATATCTCTTAATAGCTGGTTGCTAGTTGCATCACCATTCTCTTTGCCACAGATTAATACTCTTTGCATATCCAAGATGAAAAAAAGGAAACGAATAACGAATTTCCATTTGAGAAAATAACTATTGAAAAATTTAAGGGAATAACAAGCAATATCTCGAAAATGGTTCACTCAACAAAAAAAATGTATATGACATAAATTGTGTATTTTAACGCGATCTACTTTTTTGTGTAGTAAAATGTTGTCTACTTCTTATGGTTTACCAGTTATGCAAAAGTCGTTCACAATGAAGAATACTTTTGGAGACATTCTCAGAAAATTCGAGATATACATTTCATTTGTCATAAAAATATCTTAAACATATGACATTTTAATCAAAATCGTTAGAGCCATTTTTGCGAAAATTAAAATTTTCGAAAAATGTTCCGTGTAAAAGGTAATCTGGGGTGGGGTGATTTTCTTGAAAACCTTCGTGTCGCATCTCTGGAAGATACTGAACCTAAATACCAAGTTTGGTGTTTATCCGACTGTTCGTTTCTGAGTTATGCTGTTCACAGACACACACACACGGACAGATACACGGACATGTTTCTAAAAATGCTTTTTTTTGGATTCAGGGGGTCTCAAAACATGTATTTCCGGTGAAATCTCGGTATCGAATTTTTGGATGGAATACAATACTTCCCCTAACTATACGTAGTAGAGAAAGTAAAACACTCACTATGGGGGAGATGTGTCCATTCACTGGCAGAACAGAACTGCCCTAGCCAAGTGAGCAGGCACGAAAACAACCGGCATGCCACATATGGCGACTAATAGAAATTCAATGGTAAACATCATCTCTCAGCGGTAGCTACCGAAATTATTTGAAAGTAATGTGCGATCAGCGTAAACTGAACATTGCACAAAGAGTTAATTCCTCTTTTCACGTCTTTCCATAACAATCTGTTGCTTTCGATGTTAAACAAAATACAACCTAATAATATTCTTCACTACAGTACACATGTAGAGTAGACATACGAAGATATACTTGTTGGAAAACTCGTTCATCCGCCGAAAAAATTTTCCCATATTTCACTAAACATTTTAGGTTATTATCCCATGTTAAAATTGCCATGCCGTCAAATGGAAAGCCTTTCATTCCTATTAGTTATAATATTCATCTCTTCTAATTGTTTTGTGGCATCATGAAATTAAATTGGTTTTTTGGGAAACTTCTTGCTCCGTTCCCCATAAATAGCCAGTCTTATATCAACATTAACATATTTGAGCGTCAAATTTGAATTCAGTGGTTATTGAGGGCATCCTGTAGGAACATCCCAAGAATCGATTAACTGGAGTGTTGTGCGCTTGCAATAGGTGGATTACGGAGCGTTTTCAATAATGCATGAAAATCGACCGTGGTATCTTTTCAATGCGCAGCGGCTGGGAGCTGTCGGACTTTACGGCGACACAGTGCTAAGCTCCTTGGACGGTAGGCAAACCGAAGAGCAAAAGGCCAATCATCGTGTCCCCTCTAGTTGGAACTCTTTCTTAAGGAGTGCCCAGGCAGTAAGTTAGTTTAAGACTTAAAGCTTTCACTGCGAATGTTACTCGTAGCTTCAAAGGTGATCAGCCATGAAGCTATAATGAATAAATTAATTACAATAAATTTAAAACAAAAAAACCTATTTTGTATTTAAGACTTAGCAAGGCTTGAAACGTTGTTGTTCGATGTGAAATAAACCACGGTCTTCAGCGTGGCAAGCGGCAGCATAACCCATTATACCACACAGCAGTTGTTTCAAATAGGAGTCTATAAACACGTTTACGGCGTTTCGGCCACTGCCCTGAATTGCATTATGGTTATACTCCGCTTTTAATAGTAATAAACATTGAATAAAAAATCTAATGTGTTACATTCACATAAATTTCTGTACCCATTGCAAAGTATTCTTACGACAGCTTATTGTTCTAACTACCCCATTTTAATCGAGATAGAAATAGTTTCAGTACGCATTTCGTTGTAGCTACAGGAAACTGAATCAATTAGTGAGATGTCATGTGCTGGTTTTGAAATTCTATACTCTTTCCATGATTTAGAGAGAAACAATAGCATTTTAAGACATACTGATGTGTTGCATTCACATGACTTTCTCCACTCACTTTTCTACAAACTATTTTTACAAAATCTTCTTCTTGCTAATGGAGATATAGAGAAACTTTCGCTACATATTTTTATAGGAATAAGAAGGAAACCGACGAAAGCGATAGTCGCATTTTTAAAGAGCGTGCTCTATGTGAAGGCTTTGAAATTCCACGACAAAAATGAATAGCGACTTGACCATGACAATAACCAGAAACAGATGAGGTGAAGGAACCGCAGGAGTGTATATAGGTATGAGTATGACTATGACCAGGGAACGGAGAGGACACCTTGCACCTTGACCCAACACGGATCTTTTGAACTTACCACACCAGGAGGAACGGATGAGGTGAAGGAGCCACAGGAGGCTATAGGCCGGTCGACAGAGATGTGCGGAGGTCCCTAACGATTCTAAGCTTGATGATCCGGTTACAACGATGGGCTGCTCTAAGAAGTTTCCTTCTGGTGGAACCGGGCAGAACTCGATCCACCTGAGACGGCTCAGAGAAGGCCGGCATCTGGCAGGAGCTTTCCAACGAGCAAGCATCTGCGCCATCTGCCCGATACTATACTCCTCTACTTGAAACAAGAAAGGGGAAGCGAAATGATAGGAAAGGAAATTTGTGGTAGAAGAGAAACCACCCCAGCATTCGCCTTGCCAACCAGAGAAAATGATGAAAAACCCATGGTCAGAGCGACTGGCCCTAGGAATAGAACCCAGGACCTCGCACGTTACCGTGGAGCCATCTCGCTCGTAATAGCGACTTACCCCTTGAAGAAAAAGAATAAATATTTCAAAATTCAAACCAATAATAAAGAATATCTTGGCAAAAGTTAAAGTCAAGGCAAGGATGTCCGGGAAAAAGATTGCAATATTTACAGAGGAGGCAGTATGGAACAAAAAAGGAAAAGGATTTCTTTAAACATTAGTCTTAATATGTGTTGGGTCATGGTATATTACTCTACCATCAATGATTACCATGTATTGATCTACTTTTCACGACATGTGGTCGCCTTATCCTGCGTCTCATAGAATCATGTATTCTTTGGAACACCTCGGGTTGTTGCTGCATTACACACTGAACAATCGTTCTCGTAGTGTCTGCGGTAGTCTTTAAATGTCCCCAAAGCTAAAGAGTTAAGACCAGGAGATCCGGAAATCCATGATATTGGCCCTCCCGACCAATCCATCGCTCATGAAAGTTTCGTGCTAGCTGTCGCCTAACCCTATGATGCAAATGGGCCGGCGCTTCGGTCCAGAGGACAGGAAAATAAATGAAAGTATTGCACTGTCACAACAAAACATGCGTCAGTTGAGCACTACCGTGTATCTGACTGATGGAGCAATACGTATGTGGAACACTACTCTTGTGTTCTGTTCTTACTTGATATGCAAACACAATGTGCTGTATTGTTCTCATTCGCTTTGTGACCAAGCGCTCGGGGTGCAAGTTACGCTGCTTGTACAAACTCACAAGGTATTACGTTTACGACCAATGTTTACCGGAACTGTTTGCATACTACCTCCTCTGTAAATATTACAACTTTTTTTTTCCGGATACCTGGTATATAAACTACGTGATCAAAAGTATCTGGACACTTGGCTGAAAATGACGTACAAAATCGTGGCGCCCTCCATCGGCAATGCTGGAAGTCAATATGGTGTTGGCCCACCCATAGCCTTGATGACAGCGTTCACTCCCGCAGGCATACTTTCAATCAGGTGCTGAAAGGTTTCTTGGGGAATGGCAGCCCATTCTCCACGAGTGCGGAACTGAGGAGAGGTATCCATGTAGGTCGGTGAGGCCTGGCACGAAGTCGGCGCTCCAAAACATCCCAAAGGTGTTCTATAGGATTCAAGTCAGGACTCTGTGCGGGCCACTACATTACAAGGATGTTATTGTCATGTAACCACTCCGCCAAAGCCCATGCAGTATGAACAGGTGCTCGATCGTGTTGAAAGATGGAATCACCATCCCCGAGTTGCTCTTCAACAGTGGGAAGCAAGAAGGTGATTAAAATATCAATGTAGGTCTGCGCTGTGATCGTGCCACGCAAAACAACTAGGGGTGCAAGCCCCCTCCAGGAAAAACGCGACCACACCATAACACCAGCATCTCCGAATTTCACTGTTGGCACTACACACGCTGGCAGATGACCTTCACCGGGCATTCGCCATACCCACAACCTCACATCGGATCGCCACATTGTGTACCGTGATTAGTCACTCCACATAACGTTTTGCCACTGTTCAATCGTGTAATGTTGACGCTCCTTACACCAAGCGAGGCGTCGTTTGGCATTTTCCTGCGTGATGTGTGGCTTATGAGCAGCCGCTCGACCATGGAATCCAAGGTTTCTCACCTCACGCCTAACTGTCATAGTACTTGGAGTGGATCCTGATGCAGTTTGGAATTCCTGTGTGAGGGTCTGGATATTACTCTTTACGACCCTCTTAAATGTCGGCGGCCCCTGTCAGTCAACGGACGAGGTCGGTCTGTACGCTTTTGTGCTGTACATGTCCATTCACGTTTCCACTTCACTATGCCATCAGAAACAGTGGACCTAGGGATGTTTAGGAGTGTGGAAATGTCGCGTACAGACTTCTGACACAAGTGACACCCAATCACCTGACCACGTTCGAAGTCCATGAGTTTCACGGAGCGTCCCATTCTGCTGTTTCACGATGTCTAATGACTACTGAGGTCGCGGATAATGAGCACCAGGCAGTGGGTGGCAGCACAATGCACCTAAGATGAAAAACGTATGTTTGTGGGGTGTCCGGATACTTTTGATCACATAGTGTAATACTGATGAATTATATGCTTCCGAGAACCACAATTCTTGTGTAGAAAGATTTTATCTAGCTCTTGAGGTTCACCAGTCATACAGGATTTCTACTGGATGAAGAGGACTTCAGAAGTTATTACAAGAAAATTGAAGATATACGTTTTATTTGTCATGTAAATATCTTAAACATATAGTATTTTAATCAAAATCGCTTGAGCCACTTTTGAAAGAATAAGGAAAAATTTCCATGTAAAGGGCAGTTTGAGATGGGGAAATTTCTTGAAAAATTTCAGTAATTTTACTAGATACTGAAGTTAAATACTTAATTTTGTATTTGATTTTGAGCTACGCTGTTCACACACACACACACACACACACACACACACATGGACCTTTTTTCCTTCAAAAATGCTTTTTTATTATTCAGGGAGCCTCAAAACATGTATTTCGGTGAAATCTCGATACAGATTTTTTTGGGTATAAGGTAAGCGCTCGAGAAAGTAAAAATGTCCCATGTCTACATTTACTCTTTACCTAGTGACAGTTGGTAATTAAGAGCTAAGTATCCATCGAATTAACAACTTATTAACCACGTCTTGATATGTGATATTACAGGTGTGTCATTCACAAATTTTGGAAATACTTCTGCTTTAAATGGTCAGCAATTAGATCTTGGTTCGAATGACAGTTAACATTCTTTTCTCAGTTATACAGCAAGGGAGAAGTTGGAAGCAAACCTCGTACCCCACGCTGAAGTATGACGTGTATGTATAAAATTAACTGCATTACACTAATATGGACGTAGACACTTATCGCTGGCTAAGAATGTCATCTGAATGAAAAACAGCATGTGCATCTGCTACTGAACGATATACCACGTGAGGGCTCGCTGCTGATGAGATTAACAGTCCTTGCTTTCGCTACACCTCTTCTCGCAGACAAGTATCCAACTTACAGCAGTAGCCAAAAACTCCATGTCGAGCTTTCGCCGGATATACACGTTTTGAGGCCTCCTGAATAAAACATGTATCTGTTAACAGCATAGCTCAAAAACGAAACGTCGGATAAATATCACACTTGCTACTTAAGTGCAGTATCTTCCAAAAAGAACCTTTCCTTTATGTGGAACATCTTTCGTAATTGTTAATTTGCTTAAAATGACTAACGAGTTTGGTTAAAATACCATATATTTAATAACTTTACATGACAAATAAAATGTATGTCTTGAATTTTGTGAAGTTCTCTTCATTCGGAAAAAGTTTTGTATAATTGTGTGTAATCAGTAAGCCGTAAAAGGTAGACAAACATTTACTGCACAAAAATACCTAGATCTCTTTAAAACACACACTTTATTTCAAATAACTTTTTGTGCCCTCAGCCATTTCCCAGATATCCGTTATAATTGGTCTGAAGTTTTCAACACTTTGTCATTTTTATAAAGTGCAATCGCTCTTCAGTTGTTTCTCGTGATCTCATGGAAAGAGCATGGAATTTTAAGGCCAGCGAACAGGTTTTTTAAAGCATTTGACTACCTCTATTCACTTTGTATCTAATGAAACTATATGTGTAAACGCTTATGTCAGTTAATTTGAAGTATTTGGAAAAATAATTTTTGCAAGACCGAGCAAGGCTCTGAGGCTCGCATTCTGGACGTCCCGGGCTCGATTCCTGTCGACCGTCCATTCTGATCTTGGGTTTTTCCTGGTTTTCCCTGGTTGGCAGGCGAATGCTGGGGTGGTTTCTCATCTACCACGATTTCCTTTCGTTCCGTTTCCCTCTCATGTTTCAGGTTTCGTGCCGGACAGATGGCGCGGATGCTTGCTCAAAGGGAAAAGGGCTGCTTGGTCAATGGGTCGTTCATCGTCCTCCCTGGGCAGCTCCAGTAGTGGGACGGGGGTTCAAGTCAGGAACTGATAACGACTTGCACGCGTGTCTGTTGTCTGTAGCCTCCTATGGTTCCTTCACTTCACCCTTTCCTCCTGGGAGATAGTAGCCACAATAGATCTATGTAGGTTGCAGTACGCCCCCCCCCGTTGTGTAACCTATAAGTTGTTTGCAAGAATTTCTTCTAAACTCTGTAATATATTATTTTATGTAAAAAGAAGCAATAACGGGCAGAGAAAGTCATGTGCATGTAACGCATCAGTTTTGTTGCCGCAATCCACTACCTTGGTAATCGCTCATACAATGTTAGTTGTCATTTCATTTCTTACTGACCTTCTCCAATAATCCATTTCCATTGCCAAACATTTATTTTTGAAAGCACTTTTCACTTGTCAAATTTCTGATTCATATAACTGATTTATACATTTTGTGATTTTTATGCCATAATATTTGATATTGTACGTTTACCTTTCTTTAGATGTGATGCAGTAATTTGTATTACTTAAATGTAAATAATGATTGTAATATGAATATGCATTTTTATGTGACATTGATTTGAGATGTTTATTGATTGTAATTATTGTTGAGAAGTAAGTTTATACTGCCTTACTGAAACTGACAATAATAGCGCGCAATAATGCAGCGAGGGGGTGAGCTGTTTATCATTATTGGAAACGAGGAAGTTGCGTAATATTGGCGCGTTTTTTCCGTTTAGAATCTTCTGGAATATTTCCCTAGAGCATATGTATTCATAATTTTCATTGGATATTAATATAGACGCTAATGTTGGCGCGTTTTATTAGCCAATTGCAGTTCAGTTATAATCTTTGGGCATATCGGTGTGTATGGGTATAAAAGCAGTAGGTTAGAGGTAAAGTCGTCCAGTTCATCAAAAATCTGTGTACACTACACGTCGTCTTCAGTCAGTCAGTTCGTCGAAGGTATTTGCACGGCACACTTCGTATATCAATTTGCAGGTTACGCGTAACAGAGTTATGAAAAATCTCAAGTGGGATAAAGTTAATTATACAAAAAGTTGAAGTACGTGAATTAAGAAATATCAGTAATGAAGTTATTATAACAGTTTCAGTTTGGCGAGTGTCAAGATCAATATGTAAATGTGATAGTGACTGTGTTTCGACAATAAAAGTGTATAATAAATTTCTTCATCAGTGTTATCTTTGGATAAAAGATTCCTTTCCGTTTACACAACCCTGATCAAGAGACATGTTCGATCGAGAAATAATAGCTAGCCGGAGGACAGTAAACAAAAATTAAAATTCTTTCAAACACTAATACTACCACAAATTGCTAACACTAGATGGAGCTACAAACCGAACAAATGAATGACGTCACAAGATGGCTTCACATGAAGTAAACACACATACACAAACATCACAAGTAATAACATTATAAGTAATACCGTTACAAATTGGCTACCACAACGTGGGGCTAACAAATACAAACATATAATTAATAATGCCGTTACAGATGTTATCAGTTTCTGTATCATTTCTTCCATCAGCTCCTAAGCGTTTATAGCTGTCTGTGTATTTAGTAACCCCTTTATTTTTAATTATGAAGATAAGAAATAAATTGTGTGCTCGCATTTCTTATGGTTTGCCCGTTATATAAAATTATACAAAATGCATTGCGAATAAACATGGCCTCACAGGCTGGGATATACAGTTTATATGTCATGTAAGCACACTAAGTATATGGTATTTTAATAAAAATTAAAACCAATTTTAAAGAAAATAAGAAATTTCGAGAAATCTTCCATGTAAAGGGTAGTTTAGAGTGGGGGAATTTTCTTGAAAATCTTCGTGTCGCATCAATGGAACATGCTCTACTAAGTCCTGGTGTTTGTTTTTGAGTTATGCTGTACACAGACACACACTCACACCCATATACAAACATGCAGGCATACATACACACACGCACATACATATATACATACATGCTTGCTTACATACATACACACACGCACATACATATATACATACATGCTTGCTTACATACATACACACACGCACATACATATATACATACATGCTTGCTTACATACATACACACACGCACATACATATATACATGCAGGCATACATACACACACGCACATACATATATACATACATGCTTGCTTACATACATACAAACATGCAGGCATACATACACACACGCACATACATATATACATACATGCAGGCATACATACACACACGCACATACATATATACATACATGCAGGCATACATACACACACGCACATACATATATACATACATGCTTGCTTACATACATACTCACACGCACATACATATATACATACACGCATGCTTACATACATGCACACATACATACATATATACATACATGCATGCTTACATACATACACACATACATACATATATACATACATGCATGCTTACATATATGCACACAGGTACATACACATATACATTCATGCTTGCTTACATACATACACACACGCACATACATATATACACACATGTATGCTTGCTTCCATACATACACACGTACATATATACATACATGCATGCTTACATACATGCACACATATACATACATATATACATACATGCATGCTTACATACATACATGCATACACACGTACATACATGCATACATACATGCATGCTTACATACATGCACACAGGTACATAATATATACATACATGCATGCTTACATACATACACACACGCACATATATATACATGCATGCTTACATATATACATACATGCATGCTTACATACATACACACACGCACATACATATATACATGCATGCTTGCATACATGCACACACATATATACATGCATGCTTACATACATACACACACGCACATAGATATATACACACATGCATGCTTGCTTACATACATACACACACGTACATGCATAAATACATACATGCATGCTTGCTTACATACATGCACACAGGTACATACATATATACATACATGCATGCTTACATACATACATACACGCACATACATATATACATACATGCATGCTTACATACATACACACACGCACATACATATATACATACATGAATGCTTACATACATACACACACGCACATACATATATACATTCATGCATGCTTACATACATACACACACGCACATACGTATATACATACATGCATGCTTACATACAGCATACACGTACATACATATATACATACATGCATATATACATACATACATACATACACATACATATGTATATGCACACACGTACATACATATATATATAAATACACACACGTACATATATATATATATACATGCATACATTCACACACTATGAATATATACATACATACATGCACACACATGTACATACATATATACATACATACAGGCATACATATACAAACGTACATACATACACATATATACATGCATACATACATGCACACACGTACATGCATATATACATACATATATACATACACACATATACATATACTACATGCAGGTATACATACATACATGCATACATACATACACTATTACATATATCTTACAAGAATGCTCCTTTTGGATTCAGGGGATCCCAAAACATGTATTTCCGGTGAAATCTCGGTATCGAATTTTTGGGTGGAATACAATACTTCCCCTACTTACTATACGTAGTAGAGAAAGTAAAAGAGAATAGCTATTTTTCATTTGAGAAAAGTAGAAGGGTTTGAAAATTGAAACCAATAACAAATGTGTACCTCGGAAATAATGAACGCCGGAAAAGCTTTTGTTTCTCATAAATTGTGTGCTTTAAAGAGATCTACTCTTTTGTGTAGTAAGATTTCGTATGTCTCTTACGGTTTACCAGTTATACAAAGGTCATTCAGAATGAAGAGAACTTCCCAGGCTATTTCCAGATACATTTTATTTGTCATGCAGATATATTAAATATGTGGTATTTTAATTAAAACGTTAGAGCCATTTCTGAGAAAATTAAATTTTTCATGTAAATGATAGTTTGGGGTGGGGGAGTTTGTTTAAGATGTTCCGTGTCACATCCTTGGAAGTTGCCGAACTTAAATGTAAAGTGTGTATTTCACCGACTTTTCCTTGTTATGCTGCTACAGGGTGCTTTTTCTCATTTTGTATTCAGGGACTCTCTAAACGTGTATTCCGCTGAAATTTCGGTATCGAATTTTTGGTTTAGATTGTATTCTGATTCAGTTTTAAACTCTTATTACCACAGAGTTTTGTAAAACTTTTTTTTCAATTAACAATGATAGAGTATCGGAAACAAATTTGATGTGATACATTCACATGACTTTCTCTAGCCTCTATCGTTTACTACTAGGTACACAAATTATTATTATTACGAAAGTTTATTTTTCTATCTACTTCATTTTAATCGAGATACACCTTTGCAGAAACAGCTACATTACACGTTTCGTTATAGATACAAAGAGAACAGCGATAGTCAAATGTTTAACAACTGGACGCTATATGCTGGCCTTAAAATTCCGTACTATTTCCATGACATCACGAGAAACAACTGAGTGTTGGCAGGACTTAAAGGAATGACAAATTATTGAACAAATTCTACCATTAACAACGGATATCACGGAAGTGGCTGATGGCACAAAAAATTTATTTGAAATAAATTGTATGTTTTAAAGAGATGTATATGTTTAGTGCAGTACGTTTTCGTCTATCACTTATCGTTTACCAGTTATACAAGATTAAGCAAAATTCTATCCAAACTAAGAGGACTTATTCCGAGAAAAGTCAAGATACACATCTTATTTGTCATGTAAATATCCTTCATATATGGTATTTTAATCAAAATCGTTAGAGCAAATTTTGGAAAAAGAAAATTTCGAAAAATATAAAGGGTACTTTGGTGTGGGGGATTTTCTTTAAAATCTTCGTGTCGCGTCTTTGGAAGGTACTGAATCTAAATACCAAGTTTGGTATTTATCCGACTTTTTTTTTGAGTTGTGCTGTTCACAGACACACACACGGATATTTTTCTAAAATGTTTGTTTGGATTCAAGGGGCCTCAAAACATATATTTCCGGTGAAATTTAGGTATGGAATTTTTGGGTGGAAATCAGCTTTTACTTTCTCTAGCTACTATGCACGTGGTAGAGAAAGTAAAAACCGATTTCCCATGTCGAGTGTTTTGTCTTCCACCTAATGTACACTCACTGCGCAGTGAGTTGGGTTGCCTATGTTTACAGGTTTGGAAACTGATTTTCAACCTGAACCCCTCTTGTCCAGGCAACTTCATTGCTTTAGCTGCACTGCGGGGCGATCTACTGCAAAGGCGACAGCTGCCGTTGTCCTTTTCCCCTCCAACTTCGTGTATTGAGGCTGGTCGGACTGACACGGTGCTAATAGAATAGAAGTTCCTCGGACGATAAGCAAACCGAGGAACAAAGTAGGGAGATTGGTTAAACTTCGTGTCCTCTTCAGTGACAACCCTGATCTAGGAGAAGGGTATGTTCGAAGGTTCAGGCGTGGCACA
Organism: Deroplatys truncata; assembly: GCA_030765065.1. NCBI lineage: Eukaryota > Metazoa > Arthropoda > Insecta > Mantodea > Mantidae > Deroplatys > Deroplatys truncata. The sequence goes on along the minus strand of CM060980.1, from coordinate 202,702,777 downwards.
CAAACTGTTTCGCTTTATTAACGTTTTTAACATTGTTTTTACCTTTTGTACCGCATAGCTACGATAGGCGAGAAGCAATTTTGAGGTTTTTCAGCAGCAACGGGCCTGTTTTGTCAATATTACTATGAAATAAAAATATAAGTAATGTTCTCTTCATTCTTTTAGGGTTAGTAATGCGAAAAATCGGACCTATTGGGAGATGGGAAGAAATTTGTAGGATTTTCAGCACGAATGGAAAATTTGTCACTATGAAAGTAAGGTGATCAAATTAAAATAATTGAATACTAATAGTATTGCAATTTATTTAATTTAAGTGTAAATAAATACATTTTTTGAAAAATGTGCCTATATTTTAAGAAAATCGCCAAAAACCCAGGCAACGTCGGGTATTTCTGTCAGTAACGGATGTATGAGAATTTGTGTGTGTGTAAAGTTACCGATGAAGACGGGCTTCACCTCTTGGAGCACGGAGGCCTACCTTAGGAATGTGCCAGCCTGTGGACGGATGTTACACACACATACCAGACCACCGCGGCGCGGCGCAGCGCATGGGAATAGACTGGCATTATCGTCGTCAAGTTCAAAGCCCTGCTGTCTCAGTGCTATAAATAGCCACAAGGGCGGCGCTCATGTGCAAGCCTGATCTCTACTTGATTTCATCTGAACCCTAAATCCTTTGTGTGACATCAGTAATACAAACACGGCCTTGTTCAGCATTAACACAAGACTTCATTAGCACTCCCGAGAAAAATGTATATCGTTTCCGGGAATATGGCGAACGATCTCAGGCCATTCCCACAAAATTCAACATGTGCATTTTATTTGCTATGTAAATATTTTAAATGTAAGAAAGTTTAATCAAAATCGTAAGAACAATTTTTCACAAAGTAAAAAATCTGATGTGTTACACTCACATGACTTTCTCTACTCTTGTACAAACTATTTTTACAAACTCTTATTCTCCGTCTATTTCATATTAATCGAGATAAACATTTGCAGAAACGATCTTTTGACATGCAAAGAGAATTACATTTTACAGATAGCGACCAGTTCTAAAAATATTTGACTATCGCTTAAGGCGTACTATGTTCCCCTTGTTTTGTATTTACAAGGGCAATACAGAAATACAGTAGGCTTTAAGCATAGTCATATCTCTTAATAGTTGGTTACTAGGTGCAGCACCATTCCCTTTCCCACAGATTAATACTCTTTGCATATCCAAGACAAAAAAATGAATAACGAATTCCCATTTGAGAAAATAAGTATTGAAAAATTTAAGGGAATAACAAGCAATATCTCGAAAATGGTTCACTCAACAACAAAAATGTGTATGACATAAATTGTGTATTTTAACGCGATCTACATTTTTTGTGTAGTAAAATTTTGTCTATGTGTTATGGTTTACCAGTTATGCAAAAGCCGTTCACAATAAAGAATACTTTTGGAGACATTCCCAGGAAATTCATGATATACATTTTATTTGTCATAAAAATATCTTAAACATATGATATTTTAATCAAAATCGTTAGAGCCATTTTTGAGAAAATAGAAAATTTTCGAAAAATCTTCCATGTAAAGGGTACTCTGGGGTCGGGGGATTTTATTGAAAACCTTCGTGTCGCATCTCTGGAAGATACTGAACCTAAATACCAAGTTGGGTGTTCATCCGACTGTTCGTTTCTGAGTTATGCTGTTCACTGACACACACACAGACACAGACACACACACAGACAGACACACACACGGACATGTTTCCAAAAATGCTTTTTTTGGATTCAGGGGGTCTCAAAACATGTATTTCCGGTGAAATCTCGGTATCGAAATTTTGGGTGGAATACAATACTTCCCCTACTTACTATACGTAGTAGAGAAAGTAAAAACGGAAAGTAGGATAAATGCCAAACTTGGTATTTAGGTTCAGGGTCTTCCAAAGGTGCGACAAATAAATGAATAAATAAATAAAATTTGGTATATTATCATCCTTATACCTGCTTATTTATATCAGGACGCATTATTCGAAACTTTTCATTGATTTTCTCAAATAATATTATTATACATTTCTCCTTTTTTGGTAGATATAAAACTGTAACAAAATATGATGTGATACATTCACATGGCTTTTTCTACCCTCTATCTTTATTAATGGGTATAAAACTATTCTTACTAAACATTTTTCTATGTACTGCATTTTACTGCAATAAACCTTTGCAGAAACAGCTACATTACCCATTTCGTTATAGATACAAAGAGAACAGCGACAGTCAAACGTTTAACAACTGGACGCTATATGCTGGCCTTAAAATTCCATACTGTTTCCATGGCATCGCGAGAAACAACCGAATGTTGGCAGGGCTTGAGATGACCAAGTAATGACAATTCAAACCTTTTATAACGGATATCTCAGAAATGGTTTATGCCACAAAAAGCTTATTTGAAATAAATTATGTGTTTTAAAGATATCTACAATTTTTGTTAAGTACGTTTTCGTCTCTATCCCTTAACGTTTATTAGTTCTGCAAGATTATACAAAATTCCTCCCGAATGAAGAAGACTTCGCAGACTATTCTCAGAAAATTCAAGATATACATTTTGTTTGGCATGTAAATATTTTTTAATATATGGCATTTTAATCAAAATGGTTGTAGTCATTTATCCGACTTTTCGTTTCTGAGTTATGCATTTCACAGACAGACCAGACACACACACACAGGGGCATTTTTCTAAAAACGTTGTTTTTAATTCTATTTATTTAGGGCACCTCAAAACATCTATTTTCGGTGAAACCTCGGTATCTAATTTTTTGGTAGAATACAACACCTTTTTTACCTACTAGGTACGTGGTAGAAAAAGCAAACACACTGGAATCCAGTGGTAAATTCTTACTTCTACTATTACTAAACTTGTGGAAACCAAAAGCAAACTTAAAGTAAACTTCTAACCTAAAGTTAAATTCTAATAATTAAACAATACTATAACAAACATTTAATTAAAATTTCACTCTATAATTCTTCTCTTCTCCCATCTAAAGCTATTTACAATATTTAACTTTAAATAAAAATTAAAAATAATTCCTTTTTTAATCACTATATAACATAATTAAATTTCATCTTGTTTTCTTTATAAAACAATCATTGATTTGAATTAGTCAATGTTCAAAATTAGTTGTTTTCGGATAATTGAAGTAAAAATTCACATAAAATGTTCACTAACGTCCGTAAACTCCTCGGCTATCTTCCTCCTGCGGAATTGAGGGAACCAAACGCTGCCGGCATCGAAAGAAATAGAAGCCTCTTGTTTTCTTTGTTCATTACCCATCACTCTGCAAGGTTTTCTTCTACTACTGCTAATACCCTCCCTCTTCTTTCTTCTTCTCGTGTTCTAATTCTTCTTCCCCCCCATTAACATCCAAAAACATCTTCTTGTGTTAAAGCTCGGTCAGTATTATTCTTAACTATATTTGTTCAGTTGGCTGCTGTAGCTCTATTTAAATTTCTTTGACTACTACTATAATGCTTTAGTTCGTAATTACTAGGCAACAAAACACGCTATGAAATACAGGTTCAACAAACCCTAAAATACACTTTAATGATGATCATCTACACCTTACTTTCCTTGATGATAATAATATGCATTAAAACAAAAACTTTCTCCCCTGATTGATAGTTATTGTAATATTACAACCATTACAAAGAGCGTTCATTTACGTCTGCTTCATTACCCACACACCAATCCTTCAATTTCGTATAACTACATAAATAAACTTTCCTTGACTTTTCTGGAAGTATATTAATAGTTGCATCTTGGACTGCTTTTAAACCTTTTCTGATGAACCGTGAAAATCACCTTCTTCGCTCACTTTTACTTTAAATTCACACAGAAACTAGCATCCAAAATTGCAGAATATAACAACGAAGTTTCTTGATTTATCGTGTCTTTTTGGTTTCTCTACTACGTAGGGTAAGTAGGGGAAGTATTTGATTCCACCCAAAAATTCGATACCGAGATTTTACCGGAAATACATGTTTTGAGGCTCCCTGAATCCAAAAAAAGCATTTTTGTAAACATGTCCGTGTGTGTGTGTCTGTCTGTGAACAGCATAACTCATAAACAAACAGTCGGATAAACACCAAACTTGGTATTTAGGTTCAGTATCTTCCAGAGATGCGACACGAAGGTTTTCAAGAAAATCCCCCCACCCCAGATTACCCTTTACATGAAACATTTTTCGAAAATTTTAATTTTCTCAAAAATCGCTCTAACAATTTTGATTAAAGTATCATATGTTTAAGATATTTTCATGACAAATTAAATGTATATCTTGAATTTTCTGGGAATGTCTCCAAAAGTATTCTTCGTTGTGAACGACTTTTGCATAACTGGTAAACCATAAGAGATAGACAAAATTTTACTACACAAAAAAAGTAGATCGTGTTAAAATACACAATTTATGTCATATACATTTTTGTTGTTGAGTGAACCATTTCCAAAATATTGCTTGTTATTCCCTTAAATTTTCCAGTACTTATACTTTTTCTCAAATTCGTTATGCAATTTTTTTATGTCCTGGTAATACAAAGAGAATGGAATACTCCACATAGCAAACAGCTCTTAAAATACTTGACTATCGCTTAAAGCCTACCATATTCCCCTTGCACCTACAAGAAAATTAGCAATAAGATTAACATCTCGATTAACATGAAGCATATGGAGAATAAGCGTTTCTAAGAATAGTTTGTACAAGAGTAGAGAAAGTCATGTGAGTGTAACACATCAGATTTTTTGCTCAGATGCCCTTTATCAGGCTTGAGGTTCTTTCACGTGCCGTAAATCTACAACACGGGAACACCGGCTTTACTTCCCTTCCGAAGGAAGCCATGTGTAGGATTCTTACGCCCGAAAAAAATCCATCACGTTCCGCCGGGTTAAACCCGTAACCTCGGGAACCAGAGGCTGGCATGGTACCCCTAGACCACGGAGGACGACGATCAATGATACATGAAGTGATAATTGGGAAAGGAAACGTTCTAGGTCTAAGTTAAGAGTACTTACATGACTTTTGCCAGTTATGAGGACTGAGGAGAACTTGGAAAAAGCCTGTCAGGGAGGATGGTGCTGACGGAAAATTTTCCATGTAAAGAGTATTTTGGGGTGGGGGGCTATTTTAATTTTCATAACGAATCTTTGGAACATACTGAACTTAAATACCAAATTTGGTAATTACCGACATTTTTGTTTTGAGTTATGCTCTTCATAGACACACACACACACACACACACACACACACACACACACACACACTCACACACACACACACACACGTGCGCACGCATTTCCAGTTAAATCTCGACATCTCATTTTTGGGTGCATTACATACTTCCTCTACTTATTAAGCACGTGGTAGAGAAAGTAAAAATAGTGACTTAGCAGTTCAAAAAATGTATGATAAAATATCGCAAAATTCAAATCAATAGCTCGGAAATTCTTAAGGGCAGAAAAAATTATTCTACATAAATTGTGTGTTTTAGCGAGATGTGGTAAGTTTTTGTATTGATAAAAGCTTTTCTCTCAGAAACTCTAGCGAAGTGATAAAACGTGAAGACGCATGTTGATACGTCATAAGGTTTTGTTTCGCGATTGCTAAATAAAGCAGCGCCCGCAATAAATAGACTGTGACATACGCAAATATGTTTAACGAGTGGCCCACATCCTTGACTGGCATGTAGTTCATTATCGTGCATATGTCTCGTGTTCCATTGACACGGAAGTGTAATTAATGGCCTTGACTTCACTAGCACAAACATTTGTATCGCAGTTTCCTTCAGGACGTCCCACATTGTAAGCCTTCACTTTCCTCTCTGCGGAAATAAACCATTAGTACGTCATCTGGTATGTCAATCTGCTCCGAATGTTTTTCCCAGTAACTATTACTTCCAACGGTTCTCTTATCAAACAGTTTACTCTTATAGAATTCCCAGGCAATTTCTCTAACCCTCCGGTAACGCGTGAGGCTCGCATTCGGTAGGTCCCGTGTTCGATTCCCGTCGAACCGGCCACTCTCACCAAGGTTTTTTCGTGGTTTCGCCGGATCGTTAGGAAAATGCCGGGGCGTTTCGCTTTTAACACGAACGTCCTGTCCTCCACATTTCCTATCATATGTTTCAGGATTGTAGGACCAGGCGACGGCGTTCGGTGTGTTGCGGCTGCGCGGTGGATGTGTCCTTTGAAAGGTTTCTCCCTGGGGTTGGTTGGAGTATTGACGGACCCGCTTTCTGGGGGCATCCCCGGGGAGCTCGGAGGTTGTGGGCAGGATGGCCGGCGTACGGAATCGTTAGGGACCCCCTCCATGCTTCCGCACATCGTCGCCCCTCGGTCCCCGCAGGAGTCACGTTAGAAGCAAAAATACGTGATATGTAGTTGTTTTCTTCTTTTCGTCGCAAGATAATAGCTCCCGCACTATACAACGACACCGTCCACACAAATACTTCACTGATCCCTTCCTTAGATGCTTTCTTCAAGAGCCATGAGGATAATACGAGGTTTCTCTTGAATGTTGCTACTGGTAGCCCGCAGCTCCCACGGCACTGCTATACGAATCCACTCGTGCAGCACCAGCGAACCGACCCGCCGTTTCTCCCACAGATAATGCTAACGAAATGAAACAATTCGCTTACCTTTGGTCATAAAGGATGTTCGAATTGATGTCCCACAAGCCGGCACCTGTTGAACACTCGGATGTTGTTCTGTAATTGGTCCACTGTTACATCAACTTTATCTTTAAACATACCCACTATTATAATAAGCTCATGGATTTAGATCTGGCGAGTGAGCCAATTATTGTCATCAAAAGCACGTTGTAATCCGATTTTCTTGGACTTCCGACGCCCCTATCTCGTCTAATTTGTTCTCGGTTACAGCTGTTGGCTGTCTATGTTTCTAACAACCTATATCATTCCTTCTCTGTCCGATACTTCATTCTAATTTTTTAATTCTCTTGTCACTGAATTGTATTGTCTCCGTGAAGTAAAAAAAATCATGTGATGTGTTATATTCACATGACTTTCTCTGGTCTCTATCGTTTATTGGTGGCTAGAACAAATTATTCTTACAAAAGCTTATTTTCCTATTTACTTCGTTGTAATCGAGATAAATCTTTCGGAATAGCTACATTACACATTTCGTTATAGATACAAAGAGAACAGCGATAGTCAAATGTTTAACAACTGGACGCTATATGCTGGCCTTAAAATTACATACTGTTTCCATGACATCGCGAGAAACAACTGAAAATCGACAGGACTTTAAAAGAATGGCTAAGTATTGAACAATTCGAACCATTAATAACGGATATCTCGGAAATGGCCGATGGCACAAAAAGTTATTAAAAACAATTTGTTTATTTTAAAGAGATCTACATTTTTACTTTGTCTACTACGTATAGTAAGTAGGAGAAGTATTGTATTCCACCCAAAAATTCGATACCGAGATTTCACGGGAAATACATGTTTTGAGACCCCCTGAATCCAAAACAAGCATTTTTGGAAACATCTCCGCGCGCGTGTGTGTGTGTGTCTTTGAACAGCATAACTCAGAAACGAACAGTCGGATAAACACCAAACTTGGTATTTAGGTTCAGTATCTTCCAAGGATGCGACACGAAGGTTTTCAAGAAAATCCCCCCACCCCAGAGTACCCTTTACATGGAACATTTTTCGAACATTTTAATTTTCTCAAAAATGGCTCTAACGATTTTGATTAAAATATCATATGTTTAAGATATTTTCATGACCAATAAAATGTATATCTTGAATTTTCTGGGAATGCCTCCAAAAGTATTCTTCATTGTGAACGACTTTTGCATAACTGGTAAACCATAAGAGATAGACAAAATTTTACTACACAAAAAATGTAACTCCCGTTAAAACACACAGTTTATGTCAAGACCACTCCATTCATACGCCTCGAATATCTACCAGTCATAGTCGTCCTTCAAGGAGGCTATTTTATCGGATAAAACGTCAACTTTTAGTGAACCGTAGTTGTATCAGTATGCAGTGATTAATGTCATCCATCTCGTTATTCATCAGTTCTGCAGAAATGACGAAATCCTACTACCTCAACATGCACTTCAGTTTCCATTACTGTAAACGAGCAGATTCCACTTTCAGATTTGAAAACTGTGTTTTTAATCAATGCGCATTCAAATAACGCGAATGTTTAAATAAATGATGTTATTGAAAAAACGTGTCTTTATTGTGTTTTAGCTCATCTTAAATTTGAGGTAACTATGTTCTCATTTCCAATGTTTGTAGCATTGGTTAGTATTCCATTACACTTCATTTAGTATGTCGTGATCTGAGAGCTGACAGTGATGATTTGATTTTAAACAACACGAGTAAGAAGGTAATTATTATTTGTATAATCTGTTACATTTTATTCATGGAATATTCTTAATACATCCCATTCGACATTACCTATAATACATTTTTGTGGCACTACTGCTTCCAATATACTTGTTGCAGTTGGTTTCAACTTTCCAATAATTTAGCTTATGTTTTTAAGCACCACTAAGTCACCATTCTTTAGTTACTCGCGATGGGATACAAAGAGTATGCAATTTCAAAAACAGCACACAGCGACATCTGTCACTTCAGACTCCTCTTGCACCTACAACGAAACGTGTAATGAAACTATTTCTATTTCGGTAAAATGAAGTAGATAGAACAATAAGCTTTTGTGTCGTTTGCAGACGAGATATGATGTGTTACATGATTTTTTCAACCCAGGCTTATTAGTGGGTATACAAACTATTCTTACTAAAGGTAGAATCAGATGACTGAAAAATTCAATGCCATAGCCGGGATTTGAACCACGGATCTCCCGGTATCCGTCCGGTTGCTCTAACCACTGAGCTACCATGGCAACATGCCGACACGACATTAAATTCTCCAGCTGATTCGCATTTTTCCCGGTAAACCACAAGGAGATCTCAAATTGTATTGAGATGACATACCCCAATGGCGACTTACAAACATTGTAAGTACTTAAGTCCCGGGCTTTATAGTTACAACCACTATTAGGTCAATTAATGGAATTAATTGTTCTTTCACACAAGCCGTGTGTTGGACAGGGTTGGAAAGGTAGAATCAGATGACTGAAAAATTCAATGCCATAGCCGGGATTTGAACCGGGAGATCCGTGGTTCAAATCCCGGCTATGGCATTGAATTTTTCAGTCATCTGATTCTACCTTTCCAACCCTGTCCAACACACGGCTTGTGTGAAAGAACAATTAATTCTATTCTTACTAAAGCCTGTTGCTTTCTCTAATACGTATAGTAAGTAGGGGAAATATTGTATTCCACCTAAAAATTCCATGCCGAGATTTCAACGGAAATATATGTTTTGAGACGCCCTGAATCCAAAAAAAGCATTTTTGGAAACATGTCCGCGTGAGTGTTGTGAACAGCATAACTCAGAAACGAACAGTCGGATAAACACCAAACTTGGTATTTAGATTCTGTATCTTCCAGAGATGCGACACAAAGATTTTCAAGAAAATCCCCCCACCCCAGATTACCCTTTACATGGAACATTTTTCGAAAATTTTAATTTTCTCAAAAATGGCTCTAACGATTTTCATTAAAATATCATATGTTTAAGACATTTTCATGACAAATGAAATGTATATCTAGAATTTTCTGGGAATGTCTCCAAAAGTGTTCTTCATTGTGAACGACTTTTGCATAACTGATAAACCATAAGAGATAGACAGAATTTTACTACACAAAAAATGTAGATCGCGTTAAAATACACAATTTATGTCATATACATTTTTTGTTGTTGAGTGAACCATTTTCGAGATTGCTTGTTATTCCCTTAAATTTTCCAATACTTACACTTTTTCTCAAATGGGAATTCGTTATTCATTTTTTTATGTCCTGGACATGCAAAGAGAATGGAATACTCCACATAGCAACCAGCTCTTAAAACATTTGACTATCGATTAAAGTCTACCATATTCCCCTTGCACGTACAAGAAAATTAGCAAAGATTAACATCTCGATTAACATGAAGCATATGGAGAATAAGCGTTTGTAAAAATAGTTTGTACAAGAGTAGAGAAAGACATGTGAGTGTAACACATCAGATTTTTTACTTTCTCTACTACGTATAGTAAGTAGGGGAAGTATTGTATTCCACCCAAAAATTCGATACCGAGATTTCACCGGAAATACACGTTTTGAGACCCCTGAATCCAAAAAAAGCATTTTTGGAAACATGTTCATGTGTGTGTCTGTGTCTGTGAACAGCATAACTCAGAAACGAACAGTCGGATAAACACCAAACTTTGTATTTAGGTTCAATATCTTCCAGAGATGCGACATGAAGGTTTTCAAGAAAATCCCCCCTCCCCAGACTACCCTTTAGATGGAACATTTTTCGAAAATTTTAATTTTCTCAAAAATGGCTCTAACGATTTTGATTAAAATATCATATGTTTAAGATATTGTTATGAAAAATAGAATGTATATCTCGAATTTTCTGGGAATGTCTCCAAAAATATTTTTCATTATGAACGACTTTTTCATAATTGGTAAACCATAAGAGATAGACAAAATTTTACTACACGAAAAATGTAGATCGCGTTAAAATACACAGTTTATGTCATATACATTTTTTTTGTTGACTAAACCATTTTTGAGATATTGCTTGTTCTTCCCTTAAATTTTCAAATACACTTTTTCTCAAATTCGTTATTCATTTTTACTTTCTCTACTACGTATAGTAAGTAGGGGAAGTATTGCATTCCACCCAAAAATTCGATACCGAGATTTCACCGGAAATACACGTTTTGAGACCTCCTGAATCCAAAAAATCTGATGTGTTACACTCACATGACTTTCTCTACTCTTGTACAATCTAATTTTACAAACGCCTATTCTCCATATGCTTCATGTTAATCGAGATATCGAGATGTCAATCTTATTGGTAATTTTCTTGTAGATGCAAGGGGAATATGGTAGCTTTTAAGCGATAGTCAAATATTTTAACGCTGGTTGCTATGTGGCGCATTTCATTCTCTTTGCATGTCCAGGACATAAAAAAAATGAATAACGAATTTGAGAAAAAGTATAAGTATTGAAAAATTTAAGAAAATCACAAGCAATATCTCGAAAACGGTTCACTCAACAAAAAAAATGTATATGACATAAGTTGTGTATTTTAACGTGATCTACATTTTTTGTGAAGTAAAATTCTGTCTATCTCTTACGGTTTACCAGTTATGCAAAAGTCGTTCACAATAAAGAATACTTTTGGAGACATTCCCAGAAAATTCGAGATATACATTTCATTTCTCATGACATTATCTTAAACATATGATATTTTCATCAAAATCGTTAGAGCCATTTTTGAGAAAATTAAAATTTTCGAAAAATGTTCCATGTAAAGGGTAGTCTGGGGTGGGGGGATTTTCTTGAAAACCTTCGTGTCGCATCTCTGGAAGATACTGAACCTAAATACCAAGTTTGGTGTTTATCCGACTGTTCGTTTTTGAGTTATGCTGTTCACAGACACACAGACACACACACAGACACACACACAGACACACACACACACACAGACACACACACGGACATGTTTCCAAAAATGCTTTTTTTGGATTCAGTGGGTCTCAAAACATGTATTTCCAGTGAAATCTCGGTATCGAATTTTTGGGTGGAATGCAATACTTCCCCTACTTACTATACGTAGTAGAGAAAGTAAAAATCTGATGTGTTACACTCACATGACTTTCTCTACTATTGTACAATCTATTTTTACAAACGCCTATTCTCCATATGCTTTATGTTAATCGAGATATCGAGATGTCAATCTTATTGCTAATTTTCTTGTAGATGCAAGGGGAATATGGTAGCTTTTAAGCGATGGTCAAATATTTTAACGCTGGTTGCTATGTGTCGCATTCCATTCTCTTTGCAAGTCCAGGACATAAAAAAATGAATAACGAATTTGAGAAAAAGTATAAGTATTGGAAAATTTAAGGGAATAACAAGCAATATCTCGAAAACGGTTCACTCAACAAAAGAAATGTATATAACATAAGTTGTGTATTTTAACGAGATCTACATTTTTTGTGTAGTAAAATTTTGTCTATCTCTTATGGTTTACCAGTTATGCAAAAGTCGTTCACAATGAAGAATACTTTTGGAGACATTCCCAGAAAATTCGAGATATACATTTCATTTCTCATGACATTATCTTAAAAATATGATATTTTAATCAAAATCGTTAGAGCCATTTTTGAGAAAATTAAAATTTTCGAAAAATGTTCCATGTAAAGGGTAGTCTGGGGTGGGGGGATTTTCTTGAAAACCTTCGTGTCGCATCTCTGGAAGATACTGAACCTAAATACCAAGTTTGGTGTTTATCCGACTGTTCGTTTTTGAGTTATGCTGTTCACAGACACACACACACACACACACACACACAGACACACACACACAGACACACACACACACACACACACACACAGACCACACACGGACATGTTTCCAAAAATGCTTTTTTTGGATTCAGGAGGTCTCAAAACATGTATTTCCGGTGAAATCTCGGTATCGAATTTTTGGGTGGAATGCAATACTTCCCCTACTTACTATACGTAGTAGAGAAAGTAAAAAAGTATTTTTGGAAACATGTCCGTGTGTGTGTCTGTGTGTGTGTGTGTGTGTGTGTGTCTGTGAACAGCATAACTCAAAAACGAACAGTCGGATAAGCACCAAACTTGGTATTTAGCTTAAGTATCTTCCAGAGATGCGACACGAAGGTTTTCCTAAAAATCCCCCCACCCCAGACTACCCTTTACATGGAAGATTTTTCGAAAATTTTAATTTTCTCAAAAATGGCTCTAACGATTTTGATGAAAATATCATATGTTTAAGATATTCTCATGAGAAATGAAATGTATATCTCGAATTTTCTGGGAATGTCTCCAAAAGTATTCTTCATTGTGAACGACTTTTGCATAACTGGTAAACCATAAGAGATAGACAAAATTTTACTACACAAACAATGTAGATCGCGTTAAAATACACAACTTATGTCATATACATTTCTTTTGTTGAGTGAACCGTTTTCGAGATATTGCTTGTTATTTCCTTAAATTTTCCAATACTTATACTTTTTCTCAAATGCGTTATTCATTTTTTTTATGTCCTGGACATGCAAAGAGAATGGAATGCGCCACATAGTAACCAGCGTTAAAATATTTGACTATCGCTTAAAAGCTACCATATTTCCTTTGCATCTACAAGAAAATTACCAATAAGATTGACATCTCGATATCTCGATTAACATGAAGCATATGGAGAATAGGCGTTTGTAAAATTAGATTGTACAAGAGTAGAGAAAGTCATGTGAGTGTAACACATCAGATTTTTTATGTCCTGGACATGCAAAGAGAATGGAATGCGCCACATAGCAACCAGCGTTAAAATATTTGACTATCGCTTAAAGCCTACCAATTCCCCTTGCATCTACAGAAAATTACCAATAAGATTAACATCTCGATTAACGTGAAGCATATGGAGAATAAGCGTTTGTAAAAATAGTTTGTACAAGAGTAGAGAAAGTCATGTGGGTGTAACACATCAGATTTTGTTTTAATGTGGTTCCATAAAGGCATGCCAAGAGATTAGCACTAGCCACTACGCCAAGAGGACGGTCACTCTAATTGAGTGTTGGATATAATGTTATTAAGATTTATCGGCACTTTGAAGCCGCGAGATCACAGATTGATGTTATTGCTGAATTGCGTTTGTCTGATTGGCTGAATGAATGTATTGATAAACAATGTGGCCCTTGTCTCGTTCCACTTAACACCACAGCTGACTCGGAGCTGGCATAACAACCACACTAGCCAGCGGCCGTAACTCTTTCGCTCGCAGAACGTTCCAGATACAAGCAAAAGTGTGCAGTTATAACGGAGAAATAGCACCAAATATTCCCCTACTGTCCATCCGCCTGTACGCTTGATATAACTCATAAACCGCTGTCGTTTTCTCTAGTTCCATTGTATGTAATTAATAGTTACAAGAAAATTTCTGGGTACATTTTAATGCGGTTCGTATCGGTATCTTAAATATTGACAAATGTTAGGATTATTCCGAAAATACCCAAAATAATAAACTTAACCAATTCTAACACTTTATTTGGACACAAAGTGAAATTTAAGACCATATGTAGCAGTAGCCATTGAGTTACAGACTTATGAACGGAAGGTCTGCAGTTCAAAACTCGCCAGGACCGTCCTCCCTGACGAGGGTCTTCCAGGATTTCCTCAGTCCTCATAACTGGCAAATACCTGGGAAATTTAGGCCTAGAACGTTTCCGTCCGAGCTATCATCGTATTTGGTGCCTATGTAGTAAGAACGGGCGTTAAACATCTTATGTGTTGCATCCACATGACTTTCTCTGCTCACTCTTGTACAAACTACTCTTAGAAAAGATACTTGTTAATAGAGATCAACTTTCACTACTCGCTCGCTCATTTCGTTGTTGTATAAGAGGGATACAGCAAACTAAAGCGACATTTAACTCGTTTCAAAGCTGGCCGCTATGCGATGGCTTTTAAAATCTGTTCCTTTCGTATGAGCAAGAGAAACAAACAAAAAAATCTGATGTGTTACACTCACATGACTTTCTCTACTCTTGTAAAACTATTTTTAGAAAACGCTTATTCCCCATCTACTTCATGTTAATCGAGATAAACATTTGCACACTCTATCTTATTGCTAATTTTCTTGTAGATGTAAGGGAAATATAAATTTACAAGGGCAATATAGAAATACAGTAGCCTTTAAGCACATACGTATCTCTTATTAGCTGGTTGCTAGGTACAGCACCATTCGCTTTGCCACAGATTAATACTCTTTGCATATCCAAGACAAAAAAAATGAATAACGAATTCCCATTTGAGAAAATAAGTATTGAAAATTTTAAGGGAATAACAAGCAATATCTCGAAAATTGTTCAATCAAAAAAAAATGTATATAACATAAATTGTGTATTTTAACGCGATCTACATTTTTTGTATAGTAACATTTTGTCTATCTCTTATGGTTTACCAGTTATGCAGAAGTCGTTCACAATGGAGAATACTTTTGGAGACATTCCCAGAAAATTCAAGATATACATTTTATTTGCCATGAAAATATCTTAAACCTATGATATTTTAATCAAAATCGTTAGTCATTTTTGAGAAAATTAAAATTTTCGAAAATTCTTCCATGTAAAGGGTAATCTGGGGTGGGGGGATTTTCTTGAAAACCTTCGTGTCGCATCTCTGGAAGATACTGAACCTAAATACCAAGTTTGGTGTTTATCCGACTGTTCGTTTCTGAGTTATGCTGTTCACAGATAGACAGACACACAGACACACACACGGAGATGTTTCCAAAAATACTTTTTTTGGATTCAGGGGATCTCAAAACATGTATTTCCGGTGAAATCCCGGTATCGAATTTTTGGGTGGAATACAATACTTCCCCTACTTACTATACGTAGTAGAGAAAGTAAAAAGTAGCCATTTCCATTTGAGAAAACTATAAAGTATCTGATAATTGAAACCAATAACAAAGAATAGCTCTGAAATGGTTAGCAACCATAAAAATTTTGACATGCATTGTGTGCTTCGACGAGATCTACATTTTTTTTTGTATTAAGATTTTGTCTATACCTTACGGTTAACCAGTTACACAGTTTCAAATAACCAGTCCTTCAACTTTGCCCTAACGCGATCGCTCGAGTATTTTCCAAAGTAAGACTGATGTACCGAGCGAGGTGGCGCCGTGGTAACGCGTGCGACCGCCCAATCTGACCCATGGGTCGTCAGGCAAATGCTTCAGTGGTCTCTTTCAGCCCATTAGGTCTGTTTCAAGGTTGCAAGTGTGGGCGGTGGTGTTTAGATGCGGCATGGAAGGGGAAAAGGATGCTCTCTGTGGAACTTTCGCCGCCCCTCGGATTTCGGCTGGCTGCCGGGGATAAACGGACCACCCCTTCGGAGCGAGATGTTGGAACCTCTTTGTGGGGTGGAGGTCCCCAGTCTGCCTGTCCGTTGTCGGGCGTCTCAATCTGGAAACTGTAGAGACCCTGTCATTGCTGTGCCATCACTTCTGATTCCGGCCGCCCAGTGTCACCTCTCGCCTCCTCCTACCTCCCAGGGGCGCCCCTATGTGGGGGCATAGCTACAATATTCTCAATGGAGTAGTGCCGAGTCCCCGCCGATCATCAGAAAAAAAATTCTGATGTGTTACACTCACATGACTTTCTCTACTCTTGTGCAAACTATTTTTACAAACTCTTATTCTCCATCTATTTCATATTAATCGAGATAAACATTTGCAGAAAGGATCTTTTGACATGCAAAGAGAATTACATTTTACTCATAGCGACCAGTTCTAAAAATATTTAACTATCGCTTAAGGCGTACTATGTTCTCCTTGTTTTGTATTTGCAAGGGCAATATAGAAATAAGCATAGACATATCTCTTAATAGCTGGTTGCTATGTGCAGCACAATTCTCTTTGCCACAGATTAATACTGTTTACATATCCAAGACAAAAAATGAATAAGAATTTCCATTTGAGAAAAAGTATAAGTATTGGAAAATTTAAGGGAATAACAAGCAATATCTCGAAAATGGTTCACTCAACAACAAAAAATGTATATGACATAAATTGTGTATTTTAACGCGATCTACGGTTTTTGTGCAGTAAAATTTTGTCTATCTCTTATGGTTTACCAGTTATGCAAAAGTCGTTCACAATGAAGAATACGTTTGGAGACATTCCCAGAAAATTCGAGATATACATTTCATTTGCCATGAAAACATCGTAAACATATGATATTTTAATCAAAATCGTTAGAGCCATTTTTGAGAAAATTAAAATTTTCGAAAAATGTTCCATGTAAAGGGTAATCTGGGTTGGGGGGATTTTCTTGAAATCCTTCGTGTCGCATCTCTGGAAGATACTGAACCTAAATACCAAGTTTGGTGTTTATCCGACTGTTCGTTTCTGAGTTATGCTGTTCACAGACACACACACAGACACACATACAGACAGACATGTTTCCAAAAATGCTTTTTTACTTTCTCTACTACGTATAGTAAGTAGGGGAAGTATTGCATTCCACCCAAAAATTCGATACCGAGATTTCACCGGAAATACATGTTTTGAGACCTCCTGAATCCAAAAAAAGCATTTTTGGAAACATGTCCGTGTGTGTGTCTGTGTGTGTGTGTGTGTGTGTGTGTGTGTGTCTGTGTGTCTGTGTGTCTGTGAACAGCATAACTCAAAAACTAACAGTCGGATAAGCACCAAACTTGGTATTTAGGTTCATTATCTTCCAGAGATGCGACACGAAGGTTTTCAAGAAAACCCCCCCACCCCAGACTACCCTTTACATGGAACATTTTTCGAAAATTTTAATTTTCTCAAAAATGGCTCTAACGATTTTGATTAAAATATCATATGTTTAAGATAATGTCATGAGAAATGAAATGTATATCTCGAATTTTCTGGGAATGTCTCCAAAAGTATTCTTCATTGTGAACGACTTTTGTATAACTCGTAAACCGTAAGAGATAGACAGAATTTTACTACACAAAAAATGTAGATCGCGTTAAAATACACAACTTATGTCATATACATTTCTTTTGTTGAGTGAACCGTTTTCGAGATATTGCTTGTTATTTCCTTAAGTTTTCCAATACTTATACTTTTTCTCAAATTCGTTATTCATTTTTTTTATGTCCTGGACATGCAAAGAGAATGAAATGCGCCACATAGCAACCAGCGATAAAATATTTGACTATCGCTTAAAAGCTACCATATTCTCCTTGCATCTACAAGAAAATTACAAATAAGATTGACATCTCGATATCTCGATTAATATGAAGCATATGGAGAATAGGCGTTTGTAAAAATAGATTGTACAAGAGTAGAGAAAGTCATGTGAGTGTAACACATCAGATTTTTTATTCAGGGGTTCTCAAAACATGTATTTCCGGTGAAATCTCGGTATCGAATTTTTGGGTGGAATACAATACTTCCCCTACCTACTATACATAGTAGAGAAAGTAAAAACACCACTCTGATCTTAGAGGGTGCATGTGTTACAATATAACAGTTGTAAGTATGTACGATATAATGTGAGACCTTGGAACTGTTACAATGGAGAGCAACGTCCACTATAAATCTTCCAGTCTATCAGAGTTAATTATGCTATTGAGCTGTTGTGATGCATATGCAAAAGACAATTACATGAGATGCCGTTTTGGAACATATAATAATTAATATCATAGGCATAACTTGTAGGCCCAGCTTTGGTGCAAAATAAGTGAAAGCTGTATCTTGAAACCCAGTATAAAATACGTATAAATGCGCTTTTACAACACTTTTCAGAGAAGTAAAACATGTATTGTTTTAAAAGATTACGATTATCAAACTAGTTTATTTCATTTTTATCTAATAGTACCCTTAATAGTGTAGTGTGTATATTTGTGTATTGTCACGCCAGACACATTACTGTGTCATTGGCGACAGTATTGTTGGGCAATTCTTTCGGCTTTGGGTTTGAGGTTCGTCTGGCGTGGCGACTCGCCACCGTCTAGCTGGTGATCCTGGCCAGAGGTGGACAGAGTGGGGGAAGTGATCGTGACTTCTTTGTGTGTTGTGTGATGAGCGTCACTTTTGGTCGAGTGTTGGGTCTGAAAGGTTGTATGTGAAATCTTGCGAATGTAGCCTCGCGTGTATAGTATCTCCCCTCAGTTTCTTCCTTTTTATCTTTTGTGTGTGATGTAGGGGCGCCGTGGTTATACTGAATAAACCACGGATAATGTGATTAATGTTAAATTCTGTGTACTTTGTTATAACTATCCCACGCCCGCTCTGGAATGTGTTGTTTAAGATTCTGGCCATCTTGCTGCCTCTGCAGTTATGCCTCCCAATGTATATGCTGGGGTAACTATAAAATTTAATATATAGGTAAACCTTTTGGCCTCACCCCAGATATAACAGTACGTAATGCTGTATGTAGAGTAGTACGACTGTTAATATTACGGTTAAAAAGCAAGTTGAAGTTACAAACTCTAATAAGGAACAAAGAAAGTAAATACTGCAATTTGGTACTCCAGAACATGTTAAAATATATTACTATATTATTACTGATAGGGAAATATAAACAGACAGCAGGATTGAGACTAGTCTATTTGTCAATATACGATAAGTATGTTAAACCTTCATAATGGACAGACATTTTACTTGCAAGCCGCTCTATTACTCCGAATACAAAAGTCAGCTCTTTGTTTTTACTTAAAGTTACTAAAAATAAAAGGGTGTTAAGCTGGAAGTACTGAAACGGTGGGGAGCATGCCCCCATGATACAGGACAGTTACTACGACAATGATAACAGAAATGAATTCCTTTAATAGGACTTAAGTGAGCAGTGACTACAACGTGTCTTCAGACTTATTCGGGCTTTACCGCCAGTCGATTTAAATGAATGACGTCATTATTAGTTCAGCGAGCCCTTGTCTCAAAGGGGAGATGCAGAATTCAACCTCGGACTGCATGCGTTTCCGACTTTGTAAACAGGTTGATATACTCCGGTGGTGCAGAATTCTTTTCACTAGGGCATTTTGTGCGTTCCTTCCACCGTCGATCACAGAATTTGCATGGCCGAGTGCTACGGGGGCAGTCCCAGAAGTACCCGACCTGATGTATAGATAGTAGTTGTTGTTTCAAATAGATGACTGTGGTAGAAAGTACCAACCTTATAAACCTTAAGTTTGAAGTTTGATAATGCTACGTTGTTTAGTAATTGTTTGGCAGCCATCAATAGTGAACTCTCTCAGCGAATTTCTAAACATGGATAAAACTGTGATCACATCGTTATGTGATACAACACTTGAAAGGTCTTAGTCCAACTAATATTAAAGCTGAGCTAGATTCTACTCTGGGGGAGCCTGCTCCTTCGTTTACAACAGTAAAATATTGGGTGGCAGAATTTAAGCGAGGCCGTGCGAGCTGCCAAGACGAACATCGCAGTGGTCGACCAAATGAGGTGACCACGCCAGGAATTGTGAGGAAAATCCACAAAATGGTATTGGATGACCGTCGACTGAAAGTGCGCGAGCTAGCAGACATCGTAGGTATTTCAATAAGTGCTATACATCGCACACTAACTGAAAATTTACACATGAGAAAGCTATGCGCAAGATGGGTGCTGCGTTTACTCACAATGGAACAAAAGCAGCATCGTGAAGATGTTTCAGTCGAGCGTTTGGCGATGTTTTCTGCAATAAAGCCGAGTTTTTGCGTCGATTCATAACCATGGATGAAACATAGGTCCATCACTTCACACCTGAGACGAAGGAACAGTTAAAACAGTATACTGAAAGGGGGATCGGCTCCAAAGAAGGTGAGACAGTTCCATTTGCAGGCAAGGTCATGGCGTCAGTTTTTTGGGATGCGCGTGGGATAATGTTCATTGATTATCTTCAAAAAGGAAAAGCAAACATTGGCGAGTATTCTGCAAACTTATTGTAGCGTTTGAATGATGAAATCATGCAAAAACGGCCGCATTTAGTGGAAAAGAAAGTTCTGTTTCATCAAGACAATGCACCAGTTCACATATCCATTATAGCCATGGCCAAAATCAACGAGTTAAAGTTCGAATTGCTTCCTCATGCACCCTATTCGTCAGATTTAGCCCCCTCTGATTATTTTATATTTCCAAAGTTGAAGAAATAGCTTGGTGCTAAAAGATTTGCCAACAGTGAAGAGCTAAAGCTTGCAGTTGATGGTTATTTTGCACAACTCGATGTTTCTCACTATAAACAGGGTATCGAAGCTATTGAACATCGCTGGGAAAAGTGTATCGAGCTGAAAGGAGACTATGTAGAGGAATAGAGATGTTTTCCCCCAAAACTTTTGTGTTTTCTTTGTTAGGTCGGTACTTCTGGGACGGCCCTGGTACTTCTGAACTGGAAAGATACGAGGGGAGTCTATCGTTACGGTAGTGGCCGCAGTGTGAATGATCTTCACTGTTATTGCCCAAATTTCATCAAGTCCCGAGACATAATATGCTAAAAAAAAACAGAGTTGTTTTTATTTAAAAAAATGTTTTAAACTATTTAAAATACTTCTTCTATTAAAAAAAGTTAAAGTTATGCCATTAAAGCCGAGACAGTCTATGCTACAAAAACCGTCCAATTGTTTGAATTACCTATCAGCATACATGCTGAGATTGCGAGTTTACAAGACGCAAGTGAAAGAAGTTCCAAATGTAAATACTGGAAAGGTACGATACAAGACCCATTTCACCAAGGTGACCTAGTAACAATTGATGATCACCCTTTCCACTCATCTTTTGTCAGTACTCTGCTATAGGCACTGTTGATAAACTCGCTTTAAGGTATTGACGTCACGCGCAGACAACTGACTGGCGGCAACGGCCGAACAAATCTGAAGACCCGTCTATTCGTCTGTTACGAATTAGGACGTGCATGGTGGAAAGGGCAGAAGAAGGGAGGGGAGCATTGACTTTCGGTACCGGAACGAAGAACTCGAGTGAGTCATGTAACAGTGGACAAAGACTATCCTGCTGTCACGGTTACGAGCAAATATTCGTGAACGTACTCCACTGTTATTTTGGAATGATCATTTGGAACCTAGTGTTGTCCTGGAACTGAAACATTCGGAAGTGTTTCTAAAAATTCTGATGTGTTATATTCACATGAGTTTCTCTACGCATTCTTCAACAAACTATTATTAAAAAGGCTTATTCTTCTATCTACTTCATGTTAACTGAGATACATCTTTGCACAAATTGTCTTATTGATATTTCCTTTTAGCTACAATGGGAGAATAGGGGAATGCGTAGACTTAAGAGTCAGTAAAATATTCTAAGAACTCGTCGCTATATGACGGCCTTGAAATTTCTTTCTCTTTGCATTACCAGGAGGAAGAAAAGAAGAATGACTTCCCATTCCAGAAAAGTTTAAGGAGAATTCAAACCAACGTATAAACAATGCCTCGGAAATGGTTAACTCCAGAAACAAACAAAAAATATGTTTGACATAAATTGTATGCTTTAACGATATTTACATTTTTTGTGAAGTAGGATTTTGCCCATCTCTTAAGGTTTACCAAAATACTAAAGTCATTCAGAATGAAGAGGAATGCAGAGGCTATTCCCAGAAAATTCAAGATGTACATTTCATTTGTCATGAAAATATTTTAAACGTAATATGACGTTTTAATCAAAATCTTTAGAGCCATTTTTAAGGAAACCTTCTTGAGTAAACTTCCTTTACTTACTATAAGTAGGTAGCAGAGAAAGTAAAAAGGCACTTTTAGGGAAAAATCATCCCCCAACGTGCGTGTGTTTGTGTCCAAATATGTTATAACTTTTAGGGGGACTTTCGTATTCATGTCACTGTTTCAATTCCGTCTCGTTGAATATAAATATCAGAGAACAGATTTTTGTGAACATGGCAGATTTTAATGACTTCTACCCTAAAGGGGTAAACGGGGAGGCTTAAAATAATTTAAAATTGAGTTATTGGAGGGGGTCGCATATTGTGTTCATATCACCAAATCTCCCTCTGATTTCGCTGAAATTTGTTATCAAGGAATATTTTTGGTATGGTTTTAAGAAAACTTGGTTCATTTATGTTTTAGAATCTGTCAAAAATGCTAAATTACCCTACAACGTTCAAAACTTTTACTATCCTTAGTCTCAACCCCTAGCATTCAAATCAACACTCTTTGACCTATCTAGTTAAACAACGCACACATACTGCAGCACCCAACGAAAATTATAAGCTACCTGAGAACATTCAAAAGATACCCCTATCATATTTTCAACCCATTATGTAGAAATCTGCATAACTGTTTAACCCATCTGATCAAAATATTGTACACTGCATGACCTGCAAAAATCATAGGTCAGTTGCCTGGATAAGGGCATATTTCCGGGACATTCCCTTATCCTGAAAAGACGAATGTCGCGTGACTCCAAGTTCTAGGTACTCCGGACCTATTGAGTATCATTTCAACCATTTCCTTCACTCGACGCCCGCACCCCCTCCCCAAATAAACATAGGTTACCTTACATGTATCTAACTCTTACTTTTAATCATGTAGTACCTGTAGTTTTAAAAACCACAATGCTTGGCCAATCAGGCCACATAAATGTGACTTGAAATTAAGACTTGACGAAATTTGCAGTATACCTTACAACTTCACAAGCTACCCCTATTAAAATTTTCAGGCTCTCACGTACACACGTGACACCATTTAACCAATCTACACAAAACTTTGGACAGTTACATTTCAGGTACATGTGAAAATTGCATGATACTCTCGACTTTCAAAAACCACCTTTTACTTAAACGTACTTTCCAACTTCCACGGTTTGACCGAAAAATATACGGAAGCGAAGGTCTTTTTGCGTTTTTGCGTCTTGATATTGAAAGAATTACAGATACTTTCACCACGGACATGACAAAACATTAAATTGTGCTGCATTATATTGTAACTTAGGGTTACAGAACGAATGGTATACAGTGCTATGATAAACCAGAGCTTATCTGCGTGTCTATTCTTTATCATGATCATAGATCCCCTTCACTGGGCTGCAACAAAATGGATAGCACCAATAGTGACTTCTAGTAAATGGTATACAGTGCTAAGACAGACCAGAGCTTATCTGTGTGTCTATCCTTCATCATGATCATGGTCCGCCTTCACTGGGCTGCAACAAAATGTATAGCACAACTAGTGACTTCTAGTAAATGGTATACAGTGCTATGATAGACCAGAGCTTATCTGTGTGTCTATCCTTCATCATGATCGTGGTCTCCCTTCACTGGGCTGCAACAAAATGTATAGCACCACTAGTGACCTCTAGTAAATGGTATACAGTGCTATGATAGACCAGAGTTTATCTGTATGTCTATCCTTCATCATGATCATGGTCCCCCTTCACTGGGCTGCAGCAAAATGTACAGCACAACTAGTGACCTCTAGTAAATGGTATACAGTGCTATGATAGACCAGAGCTTATGTGTGTGTCTATCCTTCATCATGATCATGGTCCCGCTTCACTGGTCTGTAACAAAATGTATAGCACAACTAGTGATCTCTAGTAAATGGTATACAGTGCTATGATAGACCAGAGCTTATCTGTGTGTCTATACTTCATCATGATCATGGTCCCCCTTCACTGGGCTGCAACAAAATGCATAGCAGCACTAGTGACCTCTAGTAAATGGTATACAGTGCTATGATAGACCAGAGCTTATCTGTGTGCCTATCCTTCATCATGATCGTGGTCCCCCTTCACTGGGCTGCAACAAAACGTACAGCACAACTAGTGACTTCTAGTAAATGCTGTACAGTGCTATGATAGACCAGAGCTTATCTGTGTGCCTATCCTTCATCACGATCATAGATGCCCTTCACTGAGATGTAACAAAATGTATAGCACCACTAGTGTCCTCTGGTAAATGGTATACAGTGCTATGATAGACCAGAGATTATCTGTGTGTCTATACTTCATCATGATCATGGTCCCCTTCACTGGGCTGCAACAAAATGCATAGCAGCACTAGTGACTTCTAGTAAATGGTATACAGTGCTATGATAGACCAGAGCTTATCTGTGTGTCTATACTTCATCATGATCATGGTCCCCCTTCACTGGGCTGCAACAAAATGCATAGCAGCACTAGTGATCTCTAGTAAATGGTATACAGTGCTATGATAGACCAGAGCTTATCTGTGTGCCTATCCTTCATCATGATCGTGGTCCCCCTTCACTGGGCTGCAACAAAACGTACAGCACAACTAGTGACTTCTAGTAAATGCTGTACAGTGCTATGATAGACCAGAGCTTATCTGTGTGCCTATCCTTCATCACGATCATAGATGCCCTTCACTGAGATGTAACAAAATGTATAGCACCACTAGTGTCCTCTGGTAAATGGTATACAGTGCTATGATAGACCAGAGATTATCTGTGTGTCTATACTTCATCATGATCATGGTCCCCTTCACTGGGCTGCAACAAAATGCATAGCAGCACTAGTGACTTCTAGTAAATGGTATACAGTGCTATGATAGACCAGAGCTTATCTGTGTGTCTATACTTCATCATGATCATGGTCCCCCTTCACTGGGCTGCAACAAAATGCATAGCAGCACTAGTGATCTCTAGTAAATGGTATACAGTGCTATGATAGACCAGAGCTTATCTGTGTGTCTATCCTTCATCATGATCATGGTCCCCCTTCACTGGGCTGCAACAAAATGTATAGCACCACTAGTGACCTCTAGTAAATGGTATACAGTACTATGATAGACCAGAGCTTATCTGTGTGTCTATCCTTCATCATGATCATGGTCCCCCTTCACTGGGCTGCAACAAAATGTATAGCACCACTAGTGACCTCTAGTAAATCGTATCAGTGCTATAATAGACCAGACCTTGTCTGTGTGTCTATCCTTCATCATGATCATGGTCCCCCTTCACTGGGCTGCAACAAACTGCATAGCGTGCGCACTTGCACCATTAGTGACCTCTAATAACCAGGGCGCTAACATTCAGTAATGGACGAATGAATTGTAAAGTCAATTCGCTCACGTAAATTGTTTATCTTATTCATGTTGTATGTTACAGAATATAAGTTTCCCATTTTGGTGACAATTTTTTTATTTATAGTTCATGCTATGAAGCGTAACCTGAGCGAGAGTCTTCGTGGTAACGTGTGAGGCCCGCATTCGGGTGGTCCCGGGTGCGATGTCTTTCCACGGCGGCCCACTGTGACCTTGGTTTTTTGAGGTTGATCTGGTTGGTCGCCGAATGCTAAAATAGTCTCTCATCTACCAGGGTTTTCTTTCCATCATTTCCTTTTCATTTTGTTTGCTTCGGTTTTACTTATAGGTTTCGTTTCGTATGGCGATGCCGGACAGATGACGCGGATGCCTGCTCAAAGGAAAGAGTATTTCTCGTGGACATTAGAGGGCTGCTGGGTCGTTCAACGCCCTCTTTTTTTTTGTCGTCCTCCGTGGTGTAGTGGTTACCATGGTAGCCGAGGTCGCTGGTTCAAACCCGGCGGAGGGCGATGGATTTTTTCGGGCATAAGAATCCTTAGCTAGGCTTCCTTTGGAAGGGAAGTAAAGCCGGTGGTTCCGTGTCGTAGATTTGCGGCACATAAAAGAACCTCAAGCCTGATAAAGAGGCCTCTGAGCAAAATTACCGGTCTTTCACACCCAATATAGAATGGTACACTAAGAACCACAGTAATTAAAGAGCGTCCATAAATAAAACTCAATTCAATTTAATGCCCTTTTTGGGCAGCTCTAGCTGTGGGACGGGTCTTCGAGCTCCAGGAACTTCTGCACGGCTCTGTAGCCTTAATCTCCTGTGGTTCCTTCACTTCCTCCTGCAGATGTTTGCAGTAGGCAAGGTTTCCCCCTCCGTTTTATAAGCTATACTTATGGAGTGTAAAATGTGGACCTGAAATCTGTAATATAACCCAGGAAGTGGCGTTCTTTGTTTTAATAGTGCTTATTGTGGTACCAGGAAGAATTTCAGCAAGAAGCAGTACTGCCAGGTCTTAAAAGATTCTTATAAAACGGGATTCTCGTTTATTTTACATGTAATGTTTGTAGCACTGAACACTATTGCGCTTTGCTGGACAAGAGTTACAACCTCAGGGATTTGGCAAGTATGCTAGCAGGTGTAAGACAGATACTATTGTGATCCCTCGATAACTTCAATACAAATCGTGTAGGGATGCTGCAGCACTTTGCCGATCGCCTGCTCTGAATTGTGACCTTATCCTGAAATGTCACGGACGATGCAATATCCCGATCCATCACAGCGATCGTGCTTGTTGTAAACATCCTGTAAACTGTGCAGCGCTGATAAATCGCCGAGCTAGCGAGCGCCACAAAAAATAGGCGATAGAAATGTATACCAAGAGTGCAGTTGGCATCCATGTGACTTTTCTGCGCGCCTCTTCGCGTGACCTATTGTATACAACATGGCCTCGTCGACGTAAACTGTGAAACCGAGAGATTAATGGCTTGTAAAGCAGACAAAACACTGCAAAATCTCTCACCATACAGCTGTGAGAAAGTCTAGCAAGAGGCGAAGGGTACAAGAAAACATGTGTAAGAACGAATGGGCTCTTTTTGTCCGGAAAAGTAAAAGTGAGGTTATGTTTTACGTAATGTTAGGCTGCACTATCATGAAACGTATCATTTCCAAACTAAAGGCAGTCGTGGGAATAGAACTTTACGCTTCAGCACATATTTTTCATACAGCATATATTGGAATGCATATTATTTTACGAATTTTAAACCATTGCACCAACAAGAAATTTGCATTTAGCTTCCCTAACCTAACAATCCTCAAAGCCTTCTAAACCGAACAACCAGGGGACCATAAAAGAAATTCTGACATGTTACATTCGCATGATATTCTCTAACCACCCTTCTACAGAGTATTCTTACAAAGCTTATACTTCTTTGCATTTCTTGTTAATCCAGATAGACTTTGCAGAAATAGTATCATACACGTTTCCTTGTAAGTAAAAGAGGGAAACAGGAGGCTAAAGTGATGCTCAAATGTTTAAAATACTGACTTTGAAATTCCATACTCTTTGTATGACATCACGAAAAACAACGAATGGTGACTTAGCGCTTAAGTAAGCATAAAGTATTTGAAAATTCGAAAAACAAACAAACAAACAAACCCAATGTATAGGTAAATGGTTAATGCGTATTTTAAAGAGATCTACTTTTTGTGCAGTAAGATTTTGTCTATCTCCTATGATTTACCAGTTACACAAAAGTTATTCAGAATGAAGAGGACTTCAGAGGCTATTCCTAGAACATTCAAGGTATTCATTTCATTTGTCGTGTAAATATCTTAAATATATTTTATTTTAACCTTCAGACTGCTATACGGGTTCCAGTTGGACCCCAGTGTTAAACTTTTTAATTTTTATGAGTGATATATCTAATTTAGAATTTTGAAATTTCTGTAATGTGTTGCAAGCTTATTCAGCTTTATTACCATAAAATAGTTCCATGAAATGTTCACTAAATACAACTGTAAAAAATCTGATGTGTTACACTCACATGACTTTCTCTACTCTTGTACAAACTATTTTTGCAAACTCTTATTCTCCATCTATTACATATTAATCGAGATAAACATTTGCAGAAACGATCTTTTGATTGCAAAGAGAATTACATTTTACACATAGCGACCAGTTCTAAAAATATTTGACTATCGCTTAAGGCCTACTATGTTCCCCTTGTTTTGTATTTGCAAGGGCAATATAGAAATACAGTAGCCTTTAAGCACATACATATCTCTTAATAGCTGGTTGCTAGGTACAGCACATTCTCTTTGCCACAGATTAATACTCTTTGCATATCTAAGACAAAAAATCTGATGTGTTACACTCACATTACTTTCTCTACTCTTGTACAAACTATTTTTACAAACGCTTATTCTCCATCTACTTCATGTTAATCGAGATAAACATTTGCAGACTCTATCTTATTGCTAATTTTCTTGTAGATGTAAGGGGAATATATATTTATAAGGGCAATATAGAAATACAGTAGCCTTTAAGCATAGACATTACTCTTAATAGCTGGTTGCTATGTTCAGCACCATTCTCTTTGCCACAGATTAATACTCTTTGCATATCCAAGACAAAAAAATGAATAACGTATTCCCATTTGAGACAATAAGTATTGAAAAATTTAAGGGAATAACAAGCAATATCTCGAAAAAGTTCACTCAACAAAAAAATATATATGACATAAATTGTGTATTTTAACGCGATCTACATTTTTTGTGTAGTCAAATTTTGTCTATCTCCTATGGTTTAGCAGTCTTGCAAAACCCGTTCACAATGAAGAATACTTTTGGAGACATTCCCAGAAAATTCAAGATATACATTTTATTTGTCATGAAAATATCTTAAACATATGATATTTTAACCAAAATCGTTAGAGCCATTTTTGAGAAAATTAAAATTTTCGAAAAATGTTCCATGTAAAGGGTAATCTGGGGTGGGGGATTTTTTTTAAAACCTTCGTGTGGCATCTCTGAAAGATACTGAACCTAAATACCAAGTTTGGTGTTTATCCGATTGTTCGTTTCTGAGTTATGCTGTTCACAGACACACACGCGGACATGTTTCCAAAAATGTTTTTTTTTTGATTCAGGGGTCTCAAAACATGTATTTCCGGTGAAATCTCGGTATCGAATTTTTGGGGGAATGCAATACTTTCCCTACTTACTGTACGTAGTAGAGAAAGTAAAAAATAAAATACAAAGTAGTTCATGTCTCATAAAATTTTTTGCATCTTGAGTTTTATGTTGGCTGCGTTGATATTTTTCAGTTATTCTAGATGCATTGTTGGTTTGAAATTGTGTGGAAACTGTTCAGTACTCACCTATTGAGCACTGTAAGGTGTATTCATGTCGAAATGAAAGGGTGAAACTTCTAAAAGCTCGATGTAAGTTATGTCTAAGAAAAAATGATCGAAAAACTAGAACAAAATGTAAGGGTTGCAGTAAATTCATTTGCGATACCCGGTGTAAGAAGATGCAGAGAGGATGTTACACTTAGTGAACATGAATTGTAAACCCCAGTGAAAAATAAAAAATAAAACAAATCATTAAATCTAATGCGATAGTGCTGGAAAATTGAAATAATATTGTAATTTGTAATTCGGTTGTTTGTTTGACAATGCTAATTTTGAGGTACATTCTTGGCAAAAAACTGTTGAGACATCAGAATTGTTATTTTAAAATTATTTTATGTGTTCTAATTAGAACATGAGATAATTATATTGTGCTAATTCGAGTTTTCTGCGTGGTTCCACTTGGAACCCTGTCAATAGTTTAAGGTGGCACAAAAGCATAGCAGTCTGAACGTAAAACAAAGTCGTTGGTGGAAGGATTTCCTTAAAATCTTCGTGTCATATCTTGAAGATGCTGAACTTAGATACTCAAATACCAAGATTGGTATTTATCGTTTTTTGAGTTATGGGCTTCACGGCGATAACATATATTTTTGGGTGAAGTGCAGTACTTGGGCAAGTGATTGAAAGAGCAATTCAGATGCACGTAACAATATCGTATAATGAGGGTCTGCCTGCGTCTTCAGCACAGACTCAAGTTCGAGTAACTTCTTTAGGTGTTTTGTCCTACAATAGGGGATTGAGAAAACGCATATGCGGTCATTAAAATACTAGTGAAACCACTTCTTACAGTTGTGTAATAAATATTCATTATATAACATCTATATAGAGGATAATGCTAATGGTGTACCATTTTATGCAATATTTCCTTTCTTCAAAATTATGCCCTGAAAATGGCTCCATTTCTGCTCACTTTGTTTGTTTTCCATTTCTTAACTTAAATTTGTTATCTTCTACTTTCTCTGCGGCTTACCTATGGCAGCTAGAGGAAACACATTTCACCAAAAAAGCTTATATGGAGATTTCACCATAAATACATGTTTTGAGGTCCAATTATTGCAAAAACAGTATTTTTACATAAGCTCCGCGCGCGTTTGTGTGAAAAGCATAGGTAACACAAAAGCGAAAATTTGCATGGGTTTCTTCACTTCATACATAAGTCTAGAATCCGAACATGTTCATAAACTGCCCCCTTCACAAATTACTCTTTACGTGAAAAAAATTTCATATTATATTTTTCTATAAACGGCCCTAACGATTGAGCTTATATCATGTGTCTCAAATGCTCAAGTAAAGAATAAAATGTATATTTTGAATTTTCTATAAAGGATAAACCGTAACACATAAACATAAAACTTACTAAACAAAAAGTGTAGATCTGTTTAAAGCTCGCAATTTATATCAAATAACTCTTTGTTTTCTAGCATCAGCTATTTCCGAGATATCCGTTATTACGGATTTGAATTTTTCAATACTTTGTCACTTTTTAAGTGCTGCTGCTACTCAGTTGTTTCTCGCGATGTTATAGAAGGAGTATGGAATTTCAAGGCCAGGATGTAGCGACCAATTCGGCTTTCTCTATCCCCTTGTACCTACAACAAGCTGTGTAATGAAGCTATTTCTGTAAACGTTTGTCTCGATTAACAAGAAGTAAGCTTATATGAAAGTAAACGTTGGTGGGTAGAGAAATTTATGTGAATGTAAATATATGATGCTTACCACTTTACCAGTTTCCCTAAGTACCACGTATCTCTTATGCAAGACGCCCTATTTTAAACACTTTAAAAGTACGGTGTAAGATATTATTATGAGAAAATAAGCTTTGCAATGGTAACAAATCGAATGCGTTACAGTCACAGGAATTTCTCTACCCACTATCATTTATTTTCATATCTACCCTACAAACTATTCCTTCAAAGCCCTACTTTTCTATGTGCTGCATGTTAATAGCGGTAAACGCTTACGGAAATACATTTCGTGCGCATACAAGAGGAATACAGGAGACTGAAGTGATAGTTAAATGTTTAAAAGCGGGTCGCTGTATGCCGGATTTGAAATTTCATACTCTTTGTATGACATCACGAGAAACAAAAAGAAAATTGTGACCAAGCACTTAAAAATATGTGTAATGCAAGATTCAGACCAATAACAATGAATATATCTGATATTGTTACTGTCACAATTTGTTATTATTTCATTTGTATAACATGCTTTAAATTTTATGCTTATGTCAGGGGCTATGACATTTTAGCTTTTATGTTATTAATTTCCGTAAAGAAGCACACGCACATTCATACTCCCGGACTCTGCGGAGGGTAAGCAATTATTCTAATTTAAGGAAAAGTAGCCTATCTCAGCCGGAAATCAAACGCGGGACCCCTGGTTTGAGAAGCCACAAGGCTCATAACTCGACTATAGCTGCAGTAAAAAAGTTTATTCTACATAAAGTATATCTTCAAACGAGATATACCTACATTTTTTGTCTTGTAAGATTTTTACTTTCTCTACTACGTATAGTAAGTAGGGGAAGTATTGTATTCCACCCAAAAATTCGATACCGAGATTTCACAGGAAATACATGTTTTGAGACCCCTGAATCCAAAAAAGCACACACATGTCCGTGTGTGTGTCTGTGAACAGCATAACTCAGAAACGAACAGTCGGATAAACACCAAACTTGGTATTTAGGCTCAGTATCTTCCAGAGATGCGACACGAATGTTTTCAATAAAATCCCCCCACCCCAGATTACCCTTTACATGTAACATTATTCGAAAATTTTAATTTTCTCAAAAATGGCTCTAACGATTTTGATTAAAATATCATATGTTTAAGATATTTCCATGACAAATAAAATGTATATCCCGAATTTTCTGGGAATGTCTCCAAAAGTATTCTTCATTGTGAACGACTTTTGCATAAGTGGTAAACCATAAGAGATAGACAAAATTTTACTACACAAAAAAATGTAGATCGCGTTAAAATACACAATTTCTGTCACATACATTTTTTGTTGTTGAGTGAACCATTTTCGAGATATTGTTTGGTATTCCCTTAAATTTTTTAATAATTTTCTCAAATGGGAATTCGTTATTCAGTTTTTTGTCTTGGATATGCAAAGAGTATTAATCTGTGGCTAAGAGAATGGTGCTGCACCTAGCAACCAGCTATTAAGAGATATGTATATGCTTAAAGGCTACTGTATTTCTATATTGCCCTTGCAAATACAAAACAAGGGGAACATAGTACGCCTTAAACGATAGTTAAATATTTTTAGAACTGGTCGCTATGTGTAAAATGTAATTCTCTTTGCATGTCAAAAGAACGTTTCTGCAAATCTTTATCTCGATTAATATGAAATAGATAGAGAATAAGCGTTTGTAAGAATAGTTTGTAGGTACAAGAGCAGAGAAAGTTATGTGAGTGTAATACATCAGATTTTTTATAGTTTTACGGTTTACCAGGTATATAAAATTCTTTTCAAATGAAGAGGACTTCATAAGCTATTCCCAGAAAATTCAAGATATACGTTTCATTTGTCATGTAAATATCTTAAACATATGATATTTTAATCAAAATCTTTACAGATATTTTTGAGAAAATAAAAAGGAGCAACACTTTTTCATATAAAGAGTAGTTTGGGGTGGAGAGATTTTCTTAAATGTTCATGTCTTTGGAAGAGTCTGAACTTAAATACCAAGTTTTGTTTTTGAGTTATGATTTTCAGCTTTCTTATGGATTGAGAGGTTCTCAGTTTCTGTACTTCCGCTGAAATCTCGATATCAGAATACTGTACTTGCTATAGGTTGGCAGTACACAGAGAAAAAAGGTTTTCAAAAGGTTCTGGTGCTGCATTTCGCTAATGTTCTCTTTACGTGGCAGTTGGCAATACAGGGAGAGAGGAATATTGCACGTGTCGCGGTAACAAACAAAAGCTACCTGCTTCCTCCTGTTGCTGCTGCGGCAGTGTCGATGTGGTCCTCAGAAGTAGCAGAAACAAAAGGGAGGTGGTTGCCGCAGTGTCGCGGTTCCCTCTAGTCCTGTAACAGTTCACCATGGTCCCCGCCCACCTGGCTCATGCGCACTCATCACACTGCACTACATAACACTAGTTCACATACTCCGCTGCACTAACACACTAACTACACTGCATCGGGAGTCGCAGCATCTCGCATGGCTAGGCCCTCCACGCATGCGTACTCTTCTCCCAGCTTGGCTCGCTTTTTGCTGCCTTGTGATTTATATGCTGCAAGCTAATGTCAGCTTATCCATTCATAACTTATGACTCAGGGGCGAAAATTACCCAAAAAATAATATATTTTAAGTTTTTTTTGTGGAGTCTTACGAAGGCGTTACTGATTTTTTTTGGAATTTCATGTTTCTGAAAACAAATGAAATCTGTTTATATTGAACAGCTGGTTTTTAATGTCTTGCGAGTTGAGTTTTGATTTCCATGTAGTTTGTTCGATTTGCTCTAATATTCGCTAATTATCAACATTTAAAAAATTTTGTGTTCATCCAAAAATGAATTTGATTAGAGAACATTTCCGGGCTATGTTCTTTTCGATTTTGAATCGTCATTAACGCCTAAACAATGTGAAAATTGCCTTTGAAATGCAATTGGCGAAGAAGTTCCATTTAAGGTAACAATTTATAATTGGTGCAGGGAATTTAAAAGAGATAGGTTGTTTCTTAGTGATGAATTTCGTGAAGCACGCCCAAGAACTGCTGTTACTGATGAAAATATTGCCGTTGTTCGAGCAATGCTTGAAGAAGATCGACGGACATCTTATGAATTTATTCGGGCGACATTGGGCATTGATATGAGTCAAATCCAAAACATTTTACATCAACAGTTAGACGTGCGAAAACGTTGTTGACTATGGATGCCCATAAATTGACTCCCGATCAAAAACAACAACGCACTGATTGGTGCAGAAAAACTCTGGAAAACTTTCAAGGCGGCACTTCAAATTTGGTTTGGAATATCGCTACTGTTGATGAATCTTGGATAAATTCTTGTGATTCTGAAATGAAAAGTCAATCGGCTCAACGGGCCTTTCGAACAAAACCTAAGCCTACAAAAGTCCGACGAATTCGCAGTGTTGGTGAGAAGATGGTTGCTAATTTATTTCTTTTTTTCCTAAAAGGCCATATTGCTACTATAGCATTAGAAGATAGACGTACCTTTACTGCCAATTGGTACACAAATATCTGTTTAAGTCAAAATAATGTTACATAATGCCAACGCATTCGTTGCATACAGAAAAATTAACAACTAAGTATCTGGATGCTCTAAAGGTCAGCGAATGGATCCTCCACCATACAGCCCTGACCTAGCCACCTTGTGATTTCTTTTTGTGTCCAAAAATTAAAGATAAAATGATTGGAATACTTTTTATCATCAGTAGAACATTATAAAAACCTGGTTTCTGAAGTGCCTCAGGAAGATTGGCATCATTGCTTGAAGGACTGCTTTCATGGAATGTAGAAAGTATTGATGTTAGGAAAATATTTTCAAAAACAATAAAATCCTTTAAACTTTTTAAAACTAATCCTTTGTTTAATGTTCTGAAAATGTTCAGTGCCGCCCTGGTATTAACTGGAATTTCTTCTTCAATTTGGTATATATTTTATTGTAGTAGGTATGAGACTTATACGTCTGCCATTTTGTGCTGTGTATTCTACACCACTGCACAGAAAGAAATCTGTGTAGATGTAAACTTTAGCCCATTTTATAGGGAAAGTTTTGCTCTACAAATTGGTGCTACTGATAAGTATGGCAGCTCCTGACCTAACGAGGTGGCGCCGCGGTAACGTATGCGACTCGAATTCGGGAGGTCCCGGGTTCGATCCCCGGCGACCGCGAATTCTGGGGTGGCTCCTCTTCTACCACGACTCTCCTGTACCCATCATCTTCCTTGTGATCCGTTTCAGGATTATAGGACCAGGCGACAGTGTTCGGTGGTGATTGTGCGCTTTGTGGCGTCGTCCAGGGACTCCTCGATTGGATAGCCGCCTCTGGGTGCTTTCGGGCTGGCGCTTCCTCGGGGACCCCCTGCAGGTTCGGGCGGGTTTGAAGCGTTCAATCTGGAAACATTAGGGAACCCTGTTCGTTATCCTGATCTGGTCGCCCTTCGGGTCTCTCCCCTCAACCCTCCCCCCTGGGGGTCACGGTAGAAGCACAAGGGGCCGGATGGGCTGCGTGCGGTGCTCTGCTCGTCCGTTCACCAGTATCTTTACGGCAGATAAGCCACGTGGTTTCTTTGCAAATATATGCGAGTTTATTTTCTGCATTATTGATGACTGAATTTGGAAGGCTGTAAACATTTCAGTTTGGCATCTTAAATTGGGTCATTAATTTAGCAGATTTAACATTTGTGGGATAGGACGTTTAATCTGCAATTAAAAGATCAGACAGGGTAATTTACACATTACGCAACCGTAAAGATACGTTTTGAAGAAACATTCTTCCAACTTTGTAAATTAGAATCTAATGACGGGTTTGCGCTTTTGGTAGTTTAAATGCCCAAACGCGACGCTTAAATGCACGTGCAAAGCTTTGAAATGTTAAAATTTCATGTTCTCCTATTCTGTTTCCTTACGTTTTAAAATGCTCTCTATGATGCAATTTTTGTTCAACTTCTTTCAGAGTTTTAGTGTACGTACTTTATAGGTTGATTCTGAGATGTAAAGAAACATTTTCTCCATATCCATACTAATGTTATAAACAAAGAACATACGAGAATCTCAAAATCCGATCAACCAATTACTTTCTCTACTACGTATAGTAAGTAGGGGAAGTATTGTATTCCACCCAAAAATTCGATACCGAGATTTCACCGGAAATACATGTTTTGAGACCCCCTGAATCCAAAAAAAGCATTTTTGGAAACATGTCCGCGTGTGTGTGTCTGTGAACAGCATAACTCAGAAACGAACAGTCGGATAAACACCAAACTTGGTATTTAGGTTCAGTATCTTCCAGAGATGCGACACGAAGGTTTTCAAGAAAATCCCCCCACCCCAGATTATCCTTTACATGGAACATTTTTCGAAAATTTTCATTTTTTCAAAAATGGCTTTAACAATTTTGATTAAAATATCATATGTTTAAGATATTCTCATGACAAATGAAATGTATATCTCAAATTTTCTGGGAATGTCTCCAAAAGTATTCTTCATTGTGAACGACTTTTGCATAACTGGTAAACCATAAGAGATAGACAAACTTTTACTACACAAAAAATGTAGATCGCGTTAAAATACACAATTTATGTCATATACATTTTTTTTTGAGTGAACCATTCTCGAGATATTGCTTGTTATTCCCTTAAATTTTCAATTACTTATACTTTTTCTCAAATTCGTTATTCATTTTTTGTCCTGGTAATACAAAGAGAATGGAATGCTCCACATACCAACCAGCTCTTAAAACATTTGACTATCGCTTAAAGCGTATCATATTCCCCTTGCATCTACAAGAAAATTAGCAATAAGATTAACATCTCGACTAACATGAAGCATATGCAGAATAAGCGTTTGTAAGAATAGTTTGTACAAGAGTAGAGAGAGTCATGTGAGTGTAACACATCGGATTTTTTTTATAATTCTTTCACCATTGACAGCTCTATTCTTGCTGACGAACATGGGCTATAAAATATCAACTCATAAATTACTAAAATAGGAAAAAGGATTTAGAGAGCCGTGCCATGGAGTTGAAAATGGTTACTGTACTCCGCAGAGTTGCAGGTAGAAACAAAAGCGAGTTACATTTTATTCCAAGGAATATACATAGATGACTGTGATGTAACACTTCCGCAAACAGAAGACAGGGCTCTGAAATACCTTTATTGTAATTCTACACGTGCAAGCACTGAAGTTTCTAGATGCCAAAACCTTCTAATAACACTTATGTTAGAAAGTTTTGTTTTATTTCCTTTGTACTTACGTTGTAACAAGTTCCTTGGCAGGGCATGCTCAAGAATTTTATAAAGATGAAACATTGTTGGCATTAGAAATCAGTGAACCGATATTTTATAGTTGAAAACTGAGGAAAGCATTTTTCTGGATGGTCGCAGTCTTTTCAAGAAGGCTTAACTTGGTGGACTGGGAGTGCGGAATTTTCATATTCACCAGCTTCACCTGTATTTCGTCGTATATGTTAAGGGTTTCTATATCATGTGAAAGCTAGGTAGCTTTTACGTAAAAAAATCTGATGTGTTACACTCACATGACTTTCTCTACCCTTGTACAAACTATTTTTACAAATGCTTATTCTCCATATGCTTCATGTTAATTGAGATGTTAATCTTATTGCTAATTTTCTTGTAGATGCAAGGGGAATATGGTAGCCTTTAAGCGATAGCCAAATGTTTTAAGAGCTGGTTGCTATGTGGAGCATTCCATTCTCTTTGCTTTACCAGGACAAAAAAAAATGAATAACGAATTTGTGAAAAAGTAAAGTATTGGAAAATTGAAGGGAACAACAAGCAATATCTCGAAAATGGTTTACTCAACAGAATAAATGTGTATGACATGAATTGTGTATTTTAACGCGATCTACATTTTTTGTGTAGTAAACTTTTGTCTATCTCTTATAGTTTACCAGTTATGCAAAAGTCGTTCGCAATGAAGAATACTTTTGGAGGCATTCCCATAAAATTCAAGATATACATTTTATTTGTCATGAAAATATCTTAAACATATGAT
The DNA here is from genome assembly GCA_030765065.1 of Deroplatys truncata. Lineage (NCBI taxonomy): Eukaryota > Metazoa > Arthropoda > Insecta > Mantodea > Mantidae > Deroplatys > Deroplatys truncata. The sequence continues at coordinate 202,664,486 of CM060980.1, read as the reverse complement.
ATTTTAATCAAAATCATTAGAGCCATTTTTGAGAAAATTAAATTTTTCGAAAAATGTTCCATGTAAGGGGTAATCTGGGGGGTGGGGGGATTTTCTTGAAAACCTTCGTGTCGCATCTCTGGAAGATACTGAACCTAGATACCAAGTTTGGTGTTTATCCGACTATTTGTTTCTGAGTTATGCTGTTCACACACAGACACACACACGGACATGTTTCTTCAGGGGGTCTCAAAACATGTATTTCTGGTGAAATCTCGGTATCGAATTTTTGGGTGGAATACAATACTTCCCCTACTTACTATACGTAGTAGAGAAAGTAAAAAGACATTTACATTGTGTTATGTAAATAACCACAGGACCAAAGGGAAGGTACAAAGACATATTTGCCTGTAATGAAAATATACATCTTGACGTTAAAAGACCTCTTTTAATATCCTGTGAAGTAGGTACTTTTCTGCTTTATTGGATTTTATACACTTTAGAAAAATACACGACTAACAACAACTAGCCACGTGAAAAATGTAAATCTCGTTAAAATTTATATAAAATAAACGTTTATGACATTAACCATTTCCGAGATATTCTTTGATATTAGTTTCAATTCTTCAATGCTTTATCATACACTTTTGGAAATTCTATGTCACCGCTTTTTGTTTGTCGTGAGAGATATCGTGGAATTTCAAACACAGCAAGCATATAGCGCCCCAATTTTTAAACATTTCACTATCACTTCAGTCTCCTGTATATACAGCGAAATGTGTAATGAACCTACTATCTAGATTAACGTAAGTAAACAGTAAAATAAGCTTTCATAAGAAGAATAGGCAGAGAAATCATATGAGAGTAACACATTGGACATTTTAAAAATACTCTGTTTATTATTCTTTTACCGCATTGATATTAAAACACGTGTAAATTTATACACTGTAGAATGCACATTTACGTTCCTCTTTGTATGTGACTTCACTGACCAATAGAATTAACTAATGTGAATCATACTTAACTCTGCAGGATTCATAAATGAATTTATAATTCCTTCACATTAGCAGAAATAAATATTGCCGCTACAAGGCTACTCAATTAGAGGGCACAAGAGGCTCTCATGTTTTGGATCCCGCTGCGCGAAAAGAATTAATGTCTTTGTAGCGCCGACAAGTGAAGAATGAGACGGATGCCAGGCCACACAAAAACCAGTGTAATCGCACATGGTATGTCATTAAGTCTCTTCCAGAAGCGCGTCTCAGCATCTTCCTTCCTCCCTCGCTCGTTAAAACTCCTCCACCTGATGCGGGTCACTTCATAAGTAGTGCCTGTTTCAGTCAATAAGTAGCAAATCTTCCTATCTGTACAGGAGTATTATGATCACGAGACACAGAGCGTATTTGATGTTTCAAATGCAGGCGATATTTGCGTTTAAGCTAATAATAGTTGAAGGTTTTTTTTGGCAAAATCATAAACCTTCCAAAGCTTTCATAATACTACTTAGGACATATTATGATTCTGCGTTTTAAGAGGAAGCACAAAGTTATCCACGTTTCGCATCCAGAACTATACCTATAGTTTCCTAGGATAAACAGAAACGACAGGTAACATATTTTGTAACTGATTTATATAAACGAATACTAACACTCAACAAACATAACTCCCTAAAACTATTAATCGTATCCAACTTTTGTAAAGATATTTTACAGTTACGCCATAATACCTGTGTCTTCTGACGTGGCCCAATCATGTGTAATAATGCCTTAAAGGTAAAGGTGGAGGTACATATTAAGGAGGGGCCCTCGAAACGGAGTCAGAGCATCGCAAGTACGCCACAATGGCCCTTTTGGTCTTTAACGTGACCCTTGGGAGGGAGGAATGAGGGAAAGGACCTGAACGTTTGCAGATACCCGATTCCACCCACGAGCCCCGAACCCCAGGTGGTCCCCTTCCCTGGTTGGAATTACTTTGGAGGCGAGTCCTAACCGACGCTAGGGAAGAAACCTCTACATAGCGCACGTCCACCGCCCAGCCGCACCCACCGAACACTGTCGCCTGGTCCTCCAACCCTGAACCAGAAATGATGAGCATTCGCGGGGATCGAACCCGGGACCTCCCGAATGCGAGTCGCACACGTTACCGCGGCGCCATTTTGTTCGGTTAATAATGTTTAGACTTCTACAATCGGAACCACGTGTTTGTGTGTGTGTGTATGTGTGTGTGTGTGTGTGTGTGTGTGTGTGTGTGTGTGTGTGTGTGTTTGTTTTCTGTAAATTCTAATGATCGAGGAATATCTCTGCGGCTATTCCCAGGTTTTTAGTAGCAGAACCCGCAGGTTTGTTCCCGTCATTGCCCCTCCACCGTTCCTTTTCGCAGATTCCTTTATTTTTACCCTTTTTCTCATTCGCTATTTGCTGTTTTCCTCATTTTTACCCTCCCTTTCCATTCTCTCCTTCTCCCATGATATTCATGGTAACTGGTTTACGCACACAAATAATATGATGCGTTACATTCACATGTTCTTTTCTACCGATTCCTCTACAAACTATTCTCACAAAAACTTATTTTTCTATCTACTTCTTGTTAATCCGGACAAACGTTTACAGAAACAGTTTGTTTACACATTTCGTTGCAGGTAGAAGAGGAATACAGGAGACTGAACCAATAGTGAAACCTTCCACTCTTTGGATGACCACCAGAAAAAAGTATAACCACATAGCATTTCAAAAAGGCATAAAGTATTTGAAAATTCAAACCAACTTCCCGAATGGTTAATGCCACAAAATAAGTTGACATAAACAGATCTACATTTTTTGTGTAGTACGTTTTTGTCTGTCTCTTACGGTTTACCAGATGTACGAAATTATAGAAGGCTATTTGTAGAAAACTGAAGATAAACGTTTTATTTGTCATACAAATTTGTTAAGCATATAGTATTTTAATCAAAATAATTTAAGCCATTTTTGAGAAATTAAAAAATAAGGAAATATTTTTCATGTACGGGGTAGTTTGGGGTGGAGGATTTTCTTAAAAAACTCTTGTCGTATCTTTGGGAGATGCTGAACTTAAATACGAAGTACAGTGGTACCATACTTCCTCTGCTTGCTATAGATGCTACAGGCATAGGTTTGCAACAGAAGGGACACCTCGCGACCTACAAAGATCTATCGTGACTACCATCTCTAGGAGGAAGGGATGAAGTGAAGGAACCACAGGAAGCTACAGTATCTGTTATACAACGGAAGCGGACATCTCGCGTACTGCTACCTACATAGATGTATTGTGACTACCGCGTCCAGGAAGAAGGGATGCAGTGAATGAAACACAGGAGGCTACAGGTCACAGAGACGCGCGAAAGTCCCTAAGAGTTTCAGGCTCGAAAGCCGGTCCCACTGCTGGAGCGGCCTAGAGAAGGCGATGAGCGACCCATTGACCAAGCAGCCCCTAGTGTCCACGGGGAATACACTTTCCTTTGAGCACAGATGCACGCCATCTGTCCGGCACCGCCATACGCCACGAAACCTAGAAGCACACCTGAAAGATGAGGATACGGAATGAAAGGAAGTGATGGATAGAAATTCGTGCTAGGTGAGAAAGCACCCCAGTATTCGCCTACCGGCCAGGGAAAACCGCGAAAAATCCAAGGTGAGAGTGGGACCTTCCGGTAGAGAAAGTAAGTATGCTAAACATTCCTAATTTTGGCTTCGGTATGTTCTTTATACACGTTCACATAAATTATTTATTCAAAATGGAAAATTGTCAGCATATGGCTATTGATGTGTTTTGTGCGTGCTCTGCGGATGCAGAATCAACATCCCGAACAGAATGTTGGTTTTTCCTTCCGTTGCCCAGGTCGCTAACTTCCACAATGACCGTGTAATTCGAGTCCACATGTGTCTCACTACACGCGCAGCACATGGACTTTGTCACCTTGTTGTGAGTGTAGCGCTTCTCCCCATTCAAACCAATGTAACACTGCTGGCTTCTTAAGGTCATGGATCTGAATTCGAGCCTAGGTTAACTTCATAATGCTCTGCTTATTCCAAACGTATTTGCACGCGCACGTACGTGTGTGGGAATGGGCAGCTTAATTCCCAAACGAAATGTTCGACAAACACCAAACTCGGTATTTAGCTTAACATCTTTCAAGCACGTGGCACGAAGATTTTTCAAGAATATCTCCCATCCCAAACTACCCTTTACATGGATTTCTTTTCCGTGGTTTTATTTTATAAAAAATGGCTCTAACGAATTTTACTAAAATACAAATCTTGACTAATAAAATGCATGCCGTGAATTTTGAGCGAATAGCCTCTGAAGACCTCTTTCACTGAACAAATTTGCTACAACTGATGCTAGATAAAAACTGAATGCAAAAATGTAGATCTCGCTGAAGCACACAATCTATGATACTCATTATTGGCAACTATTTTCCAGTACTCATTTTTTACTTTCTCTACTACGTATAGTAAGTAGGGGAAGTATTGTATTCCACCCAAAAATTCGATACCGAGATTTCACCGGAAATACATGTTTTGAGACCCCCCGAATCCAAAAAAAAGCATTTTTGGAAACATGTCCGTGTGTGTGTCTGTGTGTCTGTCTGTGTGTGTGTCTGTGAACAGCATAACTCAGAAACGAACAGTCGGATAAACACCAAACTTGGTATTTGGGTTCAGTATCTTCCAAGGATGCGACACGAAGGTTTTCAAGAAAATCCCCCCACCCCAGAGTACCCTTTACATGGAAGATTTTTCGAAACTTTTAATTTTCTCAAAAATGGCTCTAACGATTTTGATTAAAATATCATATGTTTAAGATATTTTTATGACAAATAAAATGTATATCTTGAATTTTCTGGGAATGTCTCCAAAAGTATTCTTTATTGTGAACGACTTTTGCATAACTGGTAAACTATAAGAGATAGACAAAATTTTACTACACAAAAAATGTAGATCGCGTTAACATACACAATTTATGTCATATACATTTTTGTTGTTGAGTGAGCCATTTTCGAGATATTGCTTGTTATTCCCTTAAATTTTTGAATACTTATTTTCTCAAATGGGAATTCGTTATTTATTTTTACTTTCTCTACTACGTATAGTAAGTAGGGGAAGTATTGCATTTTACCCAAAAATTCGATACCGAGATTTCACCGGAAATACATGTTTTGAGACCTCCTGAATCCAAAAAAAGCATTTTTGGAAACATGTCCGTGTGTGTGACTCTCTCTCTCTGTGTGTGTGTGTGTGTGTGTGTGTGTGTGTGTCTGTGTGTGTGTCTGTGAACAGCATAACTCAAAAACTAACAGTCGGATAAACACCAAACTTGGTATTTACGTTCAGTATCTTCCAGAGATGCGACACGAAGATTTTCAAGAAAATCCCCCCACCCCAGACTACCCTTTACATGGAACATTTTTCGAAAATTTTAATTTTCTCAAAAATGGCTCTAACGATTAAGATAATGTCATGAGAAATCAAATGTATATCTCGAAATTTCTGGGAATGTCTCCAAAAGTATTCTTCATTATGAACGACTTTTGCATAACTGGTAAACCATAAGAGATAGACAAAATTTTACTACACAAAAAATGTAGATCGCGTTAAAATACACAACTTATATCATATACATTTTTTTTTGTTGAGTGAACCGTTTTCGAGATATTGCTTGTTATTTCCTTAAATTTTCCAATACTTATACTTTTTCTCAAATTCGTTATTCATTTTTTTATGTCCTGGACATGCAAAGAGAATGGAATGCGCCACATAGCAACCAGCGATAAAATATTTGACTATCGCTTAAAAGCTACCATATTCCCCTTGCATCTACAAGAAAATTACAAATAAGATTGACATCTCGATATCTCGATTAATATGAAGCATATGGAGAATAGGTGTTTGTAAAAATAGATTACACAAGAGTAGAGAAAGTCATGTGAGTGTAACACATCAGATTTTTTTATGTCCTGGACATGCAAAGAGATTGGAATGCGGCACATAGCAACCAGCGTTAAAATATTTGACTATCGCTTAAAACCTACCATATTTCCCTTGCATCTACAAGAAAATTACCAATAAGATTGACATCTCGATATCTCGATTAACATGAAGCATATGGAGATTAGGCGTTTGTAAAATTAGATTGTACAAGAGTAGAGAAAGTCATGTGAGTGTAATACATCAGATTTTTTACTTTCTCTACTATGTATAGTAAGTAGGGGAAGTGTTGTATTCCACCCAAAAATTCGATATCGAGATTTCACCGGAAATACATGTTTTGAGATCCCTGAATCAAAAAAAAGCATTTTTGGAAACATGTCCGTGTGTGTGTGTGTGTCTGTCTGTCTGTGAACAGCATAACTCAGAAACGAACAGTCGGATAAACACCAAACTTGGTATTTAGGTTCAGTATCTTCCAAAGATGCGACACAAAGGTTTTCAAGAAAATCCCCCTACCCCAGATTACCCTTTACATGGAACATTTTTCGAAAATTTTAATTTTCTCAAAAATGGCTCTAACGATTTTGATTAAAATATCATACGTTTAAGATATTTTCATGAAAAATAAAATGTATATCTTGAATTTTCTGGGAATGTCTCCAAAAGTATTCTTCATTGTGAACGACTTTTGCATAACTGGTAAACCATAAGAGATAGACAAACTATTACTACACACAAAATGTAGATCGTGTTAAAACACACAATTTATGCCATATACACTTTTTTGCTTGTTATTCCCTAAATTTTTTCGATACTTATTTTCTCAAATGGGAATTCGTTATTCATTTGTTTGTCTTGGATATGCAAAGAGTATTAATCTGTGGCAAAGGGAATGGTGCTGCACCTAGCAACCAGCTATTAAGAGATATGTATATGCTTAAAGGCTACTGTATTTCTATATTGCCCTTGTAAATATATATTCCCCTTACATCTACAAGAAAATTAACAACAAGATTGACATCTCGATATCTCGATTAACATGAAGCATATGGAGAATAAGCGTTTGTAAAAATAGTTTGTACAAGAGTAGAGAAAGTCATGTGAGTGTAACACATCAGATTTTTTAAAATGCTAAGTCACCATTCTTTCGATTTTCGGAGATGTCATGCAAAGATATGAAATTAATCCCGCTATAGCGACCCGCTTTTTGAAGCATTTAACTATCGCCCCAGTCTCCAGTATTCGTCTTGTACACACAACGGAATGTGTAATAAAACATTTTCTGAAAACGTTTATCTTAAAACTCTGATGTGTTGCATTCATAGGATTTTCTGTATCCATTATCGTTTACTTTAATACTGCTTATACAAGCTATTGTTACGAAGGTTTACTTTTCTATATACTTCAATGTTAATGGAAATAAACCTTTACAGCCTTAGTTTCATTACAAAACCGAGCGGGTTGGCTTAGGCGGTAACGTCTGTGGCCCACATTCGGGAGATGGTGGGTTCGATTCCCGCGGCCGACCTTCCTTTCGGGGTTTCCCGGGGTCGCTAGGCGAATGCTGGGAAGGGTCATTACATCCCCCGAACTACCTGTCCCTCTCATGTCACTTCACCCGCGAGGTCTCGGCGTGTGCATGGCGGTGGAAAAGGTTGCTCTGAGGAAACCTTCGCCCTCCGGAATGGGAGCGGTCTCCGTGTCCCGGGCTGTAAATGGTAGGACCCTGCCCTCTGTCTCCACTCACCTCATTCCTCCCTGGGTAGGTCGAGGTGCCAGTCCCCCTCCTGTCCTCTCCTCTCCTTCATTACAACATATGTGGTTGTAGGTACAAGAGGGGTAGAGGAAACCTAATCGATAGTCAGATGTTTGAAAGCTAGTCGCTACACACTCTTTCCATGACATCGCGAGAAACACCTGAATAGCGACAGCACTTAAAAAAATGAAAGAGGTGCTGAAAAATTCAAAGCAATAGTAACGAATGTCTCGGCTAATCTCACAGACACTTGTTTTAAATAAATTGCGTATCAAAGAGATCTACATTTTTTGTGCACTGCGTGTTTGTCTTATATTTTATGACTTAGCAGTTGCAAAATTCCTTCAAAATGAAGAACACTTCAACATATTCCCAGAAAATTCGAAATGCGCTTATTATTTGTCATTTAAATATCTTAAGGAGAGACTAGATGGTGAAAAGGCCGAAAAATAACATTTTTAGTTTTTATGTACTCTTAAAAACTTAAATGTCCCCTTTAATTTGATATATAGTTTATGCTTACACTTTAAATACATTTTATACTGAGAGTTCTGCATCATTTCACAGAAAACTCCTATACTATTTGGAGTACAGAAACGCATGTTAGCTTATCTTTTAGTGTAAACTATGTCTACAAGTTGGTACCACTACTAAACATAGAAATTTTCAAAGAATGTGATTTGTGCTTTCTAAATGTGAATGACATTTTGTGATATAAATGCCACGTTTTCTCACGAAGTATTCAAGATAGCTAAATGATGAAAACAATACGTCAGTGGTGTTATTCAACTACTTTGGTGTTAAAAGTTGTTGCTTAAGTTTTAAAACATTTATTGCTAACAAATTGTAATAAAATTGTGTAATTAAACCACATTAGTGTATGAGAGTATATCAGTGAACTTAGAGTCGTCCTCCGTGGTGTAGTGGTTACCGTCTAGCTTCTAGTTCCCGAGGTCGCGGGTTTAAACCCGGCGGAGGGCGATGAATTTTTTCGGGAAGTAAAGCCGGTGGTCCCGTGTAGATTTACGGCACGTAAAAGAACCTCAAGCCTGATAAAGAGCACTCTGAGCAAAATTACCAGTCTTTAACGCCCAATATAGAATGGGACGCAAGGATCAGCAGTTAAAGAGCTCCATAAATAAATAAAAAAAAAGTGAACTTAGAAGGCATGCATCTACATGCTGTAAAACGTTCAGTCTGATACGTAAAATAGTTTCGGAGACATGGGTTAGCAAAGTCTCCCCCAAGTCGTTACAGCTACTCGTGAGAAAAACAAAAGTATTGAAAGTTTTTCCATCTAAAGAGTAGCTTGGAGTGGAAGGATTTTCTTGAAAATCTTGGTGTTGCATCCTTTAAAGATACTGAACTGAACACACACACGCGGACCTTTTTCTAAAAAATACTTTTTTTTTTTCAAGGAGTCTCAAAACATGTATTTCCGGTGAAATCTTGGTATCGAATTTGTGGGTAAAATGCAATACATCCTCCACCTACTGCATACGTGGTATAGAAAGCTTAGGCTTGTGTGAGAATAGCTTGTAGAGAAAGTCATGTGAATGTAGCGCGTCATTAAATCCGCAGAGCGATGGATCCGTTTGGCATGACTATTGGTGAAACAAAGGAAGGAACCACGTCTTCAACAAGTGATAGCAAGTGATAACGCCGTGTCAAGGGTCAAACCTCGCGCGGCCTTGACGAAATATTCGGGTTACTGACACACACTTGGGCTGTTGTGAACGGTTTTTGTACCAAGGGCTTGCCATTGACCGCAAGGCCTGCCGATATCGCCACGATCATTCATCTCTTTTTACTTCCCCCGCCACGTACAACACCTAAAAATTACATGTACAGATATCAGGAGGTACTGTTTTTAGGAAAAAGGTTCGAAAAGTCGATTAAATACCAAACTTTGTGTTTCAGTTCAGTGTCTTACAAGAAGATTTTCAAGAACATCCCCCACCACAAAGTACCCTACATATGGAAAACCTTTCGTTACTTTTTATTTTCTCCAAGTAGCTCTAACGGTTTTGATTCAAATACCGTATGTTTATGATATTTACATAAAATCTAAATGGAATTTTCTGGAAACAGCCTGTGAAGTCCTCTTCATTCTGAATGAATTGTGTATAATTGTATAACTGGTAGAACTTTAGAGAAAAACTTACTACAAAAAAAAATGTAGATATCTTTAAACAACACAGTTTATTTAAAATAACTGTTTTGTGGCGCCAGCCGTTACCTTTGGATTGGGAAATGGAGGGGATTCGGCACCGATCCAGGAATGAGCATATTATACCGGCATCCCCGGGAGGGAGGGATTAGGTGAAATGAGACAACGGCAGGCTGGAACCAGGGGTGACGGCACAGCATTGACAGGGTCCCTACATTTTCCAGATATAGACGCCCCGGCAGTCGGACAGGCAGACCGGGGACGCCGCCTCACATAAGGTCCAACGCACCCCTCGGGGGCTGTCCTTATACCCCGGAAACCAGCCAGGACGGAGAAAGTTCACAGAGCGCATCCTTTTCCCTGCCACACTGCACCGAAACACCATCGTCGACACTTCCAATCCTCAAACAGACCAAACGGGGATGAATCAAATGATTAATGGAACGAAATGGTGGGACAGGAAATTCGGGAATGAAAGGAACCGCTCCAGCATTCGTCTCATGACCCGGGAAAACCCCCGAAAAACTCATGGGTCAGAGTGAGCAGTCGTCGGTGGCCGAACCCGAGACCTCCCGAATGGGGGTTACAGACGTTAGCGTCTGAGCCATCATGCTCGGTTCCATTATCATTGATTTGAATTTTTCAATACCTTGATCATTTTTAAGTTGCTGTCGCTATTCAGTTCTTTCTCGGGATGTTATTGAAAAAGTATGACATTTCAAGGGCAGGTTTTAGGCACGCGATTTTAAACTTCTGACTACACTTCAGTATCCGGTAGCGCTCTTGTTCCTACAACGAAATGTGTAATGAAACTATCTCTGTAAGGGTTTATCTCGATTAGCATGAAGCAGACAGAATAATAAGCTGTTGTAAGCATACTTTGTAGAAGCTATATAAAAATAAACGATATTGGATGTAGAAAGTCGGGTTCGTAATTTATAATATATATTTAACTTTTTCTTTGGTATGTGGCGTTAATTTACATGTTGTTAGTAGAGAAAATTATGCATTTTATTTCTCATGAAAATATCTTACACATGTGGTATTTTAATCAAAATCGTTACAGCTATTTTTGAAAGAATTAAAATAACGTACAGTTTTGCAAGTAAACGGTAGTTTAGGGTGGAAGAATTTTCTTGACAAGTCTTCGTTTTTCATCTTTGAAGGGCGCTGAACTTAAATACCAAGTTTGTGGGTAACAAACCTTTCGTTTTTGAGTTATGCACAGCATTTTTTTTAAAAAAAATGTTTTTTTTTCATTCAGGGGTTCTCAAAACATGTATTTCTGGTGAAGTCTCGATATAGAGTTTTTGGATGGAATGTAATTCCTTCTCTACCTATTAGCTATGTACCTGGTACAGAAGGCAATATTTGAATGTTCGCGTTAGTGCAAATTTGACTTGAGGACAGTTTGTTCACGCCTCTACAAAGCTGCTATGTAAACTGAGGCAAGAGTGCAGGTGTGGGCGGGGCTATTTGTGACGTCACAAATAAGCTGCTACATAGTAAACGTACTACAACAAAAGGAACTGATAAAGTCATTCAGGCCCTTTCCCCATTCATATCCGTTAAGGAACGAGCGTGGGTTCTTGTTGCAATCACCATAACAATAGCCAGGAAAGTGACGTTCTAATTGCAGATCACGTTCTTACGATGCAGTAATTGAGTTATTGTGTTGCTCTGCCCGTTATTAAAATGCTCATCAATATTCCTCGCAAGCGCTCTACAGAACTGGTGCAACATCTTGTCACAGGGGAAACAAATTACATGTAAACAGCTGTGAACAGATATCGCATACTTGTGGCCAGCGACTCTCACAATGAATTTTTCGTGGCTTTTCCTGCTGGGGTGCTCTCTACTTTACCTTCAATATGTCCTTTCCCTCATTTCCTATAATTTCGCTTCCCGTTTCATGTCGGTCGATGTACGACATATAATGCAGATGCTTGCTCGTTGAAAAGTTCTTCTCGCCTCTGTTATATAAAATAACAGACTTCTCTGAGCCGCCTCAAGTGGATCGAGTTATCCCCGGTTCCGCCAAAGGGAAGCCTTTCTGAGCAGCCCGCCGATGTGACCGGGCTATCAAGCTTAGAATCGTTAGCGACCTTCGCAGGTCTCTGTCGGCCGGCCTATAGCCTCTAGCGGTTTCTTCACCCCATCCGTTCCTCCTGGGAGTGATGAGCACAAAACATCCACGTTGGGTCGAGGTGTGAGGTGTCCCCTCCGTTCCCTAGTCATAGTCATACTCATACCTATAGCCTCCTGTGGCTCCTTCACCTCGTCCATTCCTCCTGGGGATGGTAAGCACAAAAGATCCACTTTGGGTCGAGGTGCTAGGTGAATCCTCCGTTCCCTGGTCATAGTCATACTCATACCTATAGCCTCCTGCGGTTTCTTCACCCCACCCGTTCCTCCTGGGAGTGGTATGCATAAAAGATCGGCGTTGGATCGAGATGTGAGATGTTCCTTCCGTACCCTGGTCACACTCACACCTCTAGCCTCCTGCAGTTCCTTCACCTCATCCGCTCCCCAGGGTCCTACTACAGTAGGTATGGAATTGGCGCTCCCGGAGTCCCAAGCCACACTCACAATTGGGTTCCTCTAAGAGGTGAAAGGGCTTATGCCAAACGCCCAATCAACTTCGGTCCACAAGCATGTTTGACCAACTACAAGTTACTTCCCTGAACGCAGTCTGACGGATACCGATGCGCGGGATGGCAGAGGAAAGTTGTAAGGAGTGACTGGATAATTCGTAACTCCCAGCTCCTGGATATCATGTAGGACTGTGTTTATATCCGCTGATAAAGGTCAGTTCCGGGGAGATGAGCTGTTACAGTCCTGAAGGCGATCGGGTCCCTCCATCTATGAATTGGGAGGTGAGACCCTAAGGTGAGCAAGGTCCAGGCCAGATCTTCCACCTAAGCTGAGGTAGCGCCCAGGATGTGAGCATGCCATCGGAAACATTTGTGATGGTGGAGGATGTAACCACCATGTGTAATAAATATAAAAAACTGTAAAAGGTAGCGGAAAAGAAGTATTCGAGTGTAGTGGTCCTTGCTACTTAGTTATTAACAGAACAGCAGAAGGAAGAAAATTTACATCGGTGAATCTTTTTACAGTTCAAAAGAGTCTCGATAAAATTGGTGGTTCTGTTAAGTCGTGTATTAGGAGTCGTAATGTCACGCCCTGACTGAAGTAATTTCAGCATCCCAGGAAAGGGCTATCTCGAAAGCAATTATGTTAGCCAGCTATCCGATACGAGACGAACCTTGAATTCCTCGAGCGGAGTTGTAAACACCCGTGCATTGTACGGTGTGTCCAATGAGGAGATTTAGAATCTGGAAGAACAAGGCGTGACATCCGTATATCGGGTTCAGCGGAAAGAAAGAGGTGAATTACTACCTGCTCGTACCCTGTTCCTTACCTTTGATTGGGTAGACCTGCCTCAAAGGATTAAGGCAGGGCATGAAGCCGTTGAAGTTAGGCCATATATCCCCAATCCGGTGAGATGCTATAAGTGCCAGCGCTTTGGTTACACAGGTGATTAATGTAACGGTGAAGCTACCTGCGTTAACTGTGGAGAATTCTCACACGAGGGAGCATGTACATCAGTTCCAACATGTGTTAACTGTGGAGAATTCTCACACGAGGAAGCATGTACATCAGCTCCAACATGTGTTAACTGTGGAGAATTCTCACACGAGGAAGCATGTACATCAGCTCCAACATGTGTTAACTGTGGAGAATTCTCACACGAGGAAGCATGTACATCAGCTCCAACATGTGTTAACTGTGGAGAATTCTCACACGAGGAAGCAAGTACATCAGCTCCAACATGTGTTAACTGTGGAGAATTCTCACACGAGGAAGCATGTACATCAGCTCCAACATGTGTTAACTGTGGAGAATTCTCACACGAGGAAGCATGTACATCAGCTCCAACATGTGTTAACTGTGGAGAATTCTCACACGAGGAAGCAAGTACATCAGCTCCAACATGTGTTAACTGTGGAGAATTCTCACACGAGGAAGCATGTACATCAGCTCCAACATGTGTTAACTGTGGAGAATTCTCACACGAGGAAGCATGTACATCAGCTCCAACATGTGTTAACTGTGGAGAATTCTCACACGAGGGAGCATGTACATCAGCTCCAACATGTGTTAACTGTGGAGAATTCTCACACGAGGAAGCATGTACATCAGCTCCAACATGTGTTAACTGTGGAGAATTCTCACACGAGGGAGCATGTACATCAGCTCCAACATCTGTTAACTGTGGAGAATTCTCACACGAGGAAGCATGTACATCAGTTCCAACATGTGTTAACTGTGGAGAATTCTCACACGAGGAAGCATGTACATCAGCTCCAACATGTGTTAACTGTGGAGAATTCTCACACGAGGAAGCATGTACATCAGTTCCAACATGTGTTAACTGTGGAGAATTCTCACACGAGGAAGCATGTACATCAGCTCCAACATGTGTTAACTGTGGAGAATTCTCACACGAGGAAGCATGTACATCAGTTCCAACATCTGTTAACTGCGGAGAATTCTCACACGAGGAAGCATGTACATCAGTTCCAACATCTGTTAACTGTGGAGAATTCTCACACGAGGAAGCATGTACATCAGCTCCAACATGTGTTAACTGTGGAGAATTCTCACACGAGGAAGCATGTACATCAGTTCCAACATGTGTTAACTGTGGAGAATTCTCACACGAGGAAGCATGTACATCAGCTCCAACATGTGTTAACTGTGGAGAATTCTCACACGAGGGAGCATGTACATCAGCTCCAACATCTGTTAACTGTGGAGAATTCTCACACGAGGAAGCATGTACATCAGCTCCAACATGTGTTAACTGTGGAGAATTCTCACACGAGGAAGCAAGTACATCAGCTCCAACATGTGTTAACTGTGGAGAATTCTCACACGAGGGAGCAAGTACATCAGCTCCAACATGTGTTAACTGTGGAGAATTCTCACACGAGGAAGCATGTACATCAGCTCCAACATGCGTTAACTGTGGAGAATTCTCACACGAGGAAGCAAGTACATCAGCTCCAACATGTGTTAACTGTGGAGAATTCTCACACGAGGAAGCATGTACATCAGCTCAAACATGTGTTAACTGTGGAGAATTCTCACACGAGGGAGCATGTACATCAGCTCCAACATGTGTTAACTGTGGAGAATTCTCACACGAGGAAGCATGTACATCAGCTCCAACATGCGTTAACTGTGGAGAATTCTCACACGAGGAAGCATGTACATCTGCTCCAACACGTGTTAACTGTGGAGAATTCTCACACGAGGAAGCATGTACATCAGCTCCAACATGCGTTAACTGTGAAGAATTCTCACACGAGGGAGCATGTACATCAGCTCCAACACGTGTTAACTGTGGAGAATTCTCACACGAGGAAGCATGTACATCAGCTCCAACATGTGTTAACTGTGGAGAATTCTCACACGAGGAAGCATGTACATCAGCTCCAACATGTGTTAACTGTGGAGAATTCTCACACGAGGGAGCATGTACATCAGCTCCAACATGTGTTAACTGTGGAGAATTCTCACACGAGGAAGCATGTACATCAGCTGCATGTGTTAACTGTGGAGAATTCTCACACGAGGGAGCATGTACATCAGCTCCAACATGTGTTAACTGTGGAGAATTCTCACACGAGGAAGCATGTACATCAGCTCCAACACGTGTTAACTGTGGAGAATTCTCACACGAGGAAGCAAGTACATCAGCTCCAACATGTGTTAACTGTGGAGAATTCTCACACGAGGAAGCATGTACATCAGCTGCATGTGTTAACTGTGGAGAATTCTCACACGAGGGAGCATGTACATCAGCTCCAACATGTGTTAACTGTGGAGAATTCTCACACGAGGGAGCAAGTACATCAGCTCCAACATGTGTTAACTGTGGAGAATTCTCACACGAGGAAGCAAGTACATCAGCTCCAACATGTGTTAACTGTGGAGAATTCTCACACGAGGGAGCATGTACATCAGCTCCAACATGTGTTAACTGTGGAGAATTCTCACACGAGGAAGCAAGTACATCAGCTCCAACATGTGTTAACTGTGGAGAATTCTCACACGAGGAAGCATGTACATCAGCTCCAACACGTGTTAACTGTGGAGAATTCTCACACGAGGAAGCAAGTACATCAGCTCCAACATGTGTTAACTGTGGAGAATTCTCACACGAGGAAGCAAGTACATCAGCTCCAACATGTGTTAACTGTGGAGAATTCTCACACGAGGAAGCAAGTACATCAGCTCCAACATGTGTTAACTGTGGAGAATTCTCACACGAGGAAGCAAGTACATCAGCTCCAACATGCGTTAACTGTGGAGAATTCTCACACGAGGAAGCAAGTACATCAGCTCCAACATGTGTTAACTGTGGAGAATTCTCACACGAGGAAGCAAGTACATCAGCTCCAACATGTGTTAACTGTGGAGAATTCTCACACGAGGAAGCAAGTACATCAGCTCCAACATGTGTTAACTGTGGAGAATTCTCACACGAGGAAGCAAGTACATCAGCTCCAACATGTGTTAACTGTGGAGAATTCTCACACGAGGAAGCAAGTACATCAGCTCCAACATGTGTTAACTGTGGAGAATTCTCACACGAGGAAGCAAGTACATCAGCTCCAACATCTGTTAACTGTGGAGAATTCTCACACGAGGAAGCAAGTACATCAGCTCCACCATGTGTTAACTGTGGAGAATTCTCACACGAGGAAGCAAGTACATCAGCTCCAACATGTGTTAACTGTGGAGAATTCTCACACGAGGAAGCAAGTACATCAGCTCCAACATGTGTTAACTGTGGAGAATTCTCACACGAGGAAGCAAGTACATCAGCTCCAACATGTGTTAACTGTGGAGAATTCTCACACGAGGAAGCAAGTACATCAGCTCCAACATGTGTTAACTGTGGAGAATTCTCACACGAGGAAGCAAGTACATCAGCTCCAACATGTGTTAACTGTGGAGAATTCTCACACGAGGAAGCAAGTACATCAGCTCCAACATGTGCTAACTGTGGAGAATTCTCACACGAGGAAGCAAGTACATCAGCTCCAACATGTGTTAACTGTGGAGAATTCTCACACGAGGAAGCAAGTACATCAGCTCCAACATGTGTTAACTGTGGAGAATTCTCACACGAGGAAGCAAGTACATCAGCTCCAACATGTGTTAACTGTGGAGAATTCTCACACGAGGAAGCAAGTACATCAGCTCCAACATGTGTTAACTGTGGAGAATTCTCACACGAGGAAGCAAGTACATCAGCTCCAACATGTGTTAACTGTGGAGAATTCTCACACGAGGAAGCAAGTACATCAGCTCCAACATGTGTTAACTGTGGAGAATTCTCACACGAGGGAGCATGTACATCAGCTCCAACATGTGTTAACTGTGGAGAATTCTCACACGAGGAAACATGTACATCAGTTCCAACATGCGTTAACTGTGGAGAATTCTCACACGAGGGAGCATGTACATCAGCTCCAACATGTGTTAACTGTGGAGAATTCTCACACGAGGGAGCATGTACATCAGCTCCAACATGTGTTAACTGTGGAGAATTCTCACACGAGGAAGCATGTACATCAGTTCCAACATGCGTTAACTGTGGAGAATTCTCACACGAGGGAGCATGTACATCAGCTCCAACGTTCTTTAGCCGCAGTGGTAAACGTCCATCTAGTTCCCGAGAATGTCCCCGTTTTATAGAGGAAAGGGCGATCCCAAGAGACCCGGGTTAGGGAGAAGGTTTCCTTTTCAGAAACCCGGAAGCTCCTGCGCATCCGCCAACCCTCTGTCCAGAAGTCCGGTACCTATAGCTGAGTTGCAGCTCATGCGGTACCGAGTCGGGAAACCGCAACTCAAACCAGCGATATTAATGGGGCCACAATTTCAGAAAAGATTATCGTAGTCAGATCGCTTCCAAAGACCACGAAATCAACATCAAATCTGCCGAGTCTGTTACTGGTAAGATCCCTTCAGTAAAGTTACCATCAAGACCATCGACTTCAAACAATAAGACTGTATAGCCCGTAAGTTGCACCACAAATAAATTTCAAGACCAGCTATAATAGAACCGACTTCGTAAAAGAAAATCGCAAGCCTTTGCCCAGAACATCTAAAGGCAAGAAAAGTTCACGAGCATCTCCTCGAAGTGTAAGCACAAAAGATCCGCTTTGGGTCGAGTTGCGATGTTCCCCTCCGTTCCCTGGTCATAGTCATACTCATACCTACAGCCTCCTGCGGCTCTTTCACCTCATCCGTTCCTCCTGGGAGTGGTAACTACAAGAGATCCGCTTTGGTCGAAATGCGAGGTGCCCCCTGACTTCCCTTTTCATAGTAATACTTATACCTACGGCCTCCTGCGGTTCGTTCACCCCATCCGTTCCTCCTAGGAGTGGTAAGCAAAAAAGATCCGCTTTGGGTCGAGGTGCGATGTGTCCCATTCGTTCCCATTCATTCATTCAAGTACATGTAACATAATTTTGTAAACACTAAAAACGAAAAGGTTCCAAAATCGGTGCAAATTTCGAAAAGGTTATAAAACTAACAAAATGTAATATCACTTGATATTTCTGCATATTAGAATTTGGAATTTTCTGTATAGTTGATTTTGCTACGAGAATTTTTTGAAGCATAGGGGAATATTTCTGTATATTACAAAATTGATTTAAAAAGTGATCCCGCTATCTACGTTAACGATACTTTTTGTGTAGCAATGGCTTTAAATTTAACTATGAGTACTTAGTTGTACACAACATGCGAAAACAACTTTCACATGTTACAAAAACCGTAAACTTCCAGGCAAGTTCTGTCAGATGACGTCTTTACGAATGAAACATGCAGTATGAAATATTTTAAAAACAATATGAAATTAATTCTGTGTCAATGAGTTTTACGTTTTTGATGTAAGTTTTTGCCTAACCTTTTGGTTTATCAATTACATAAAATAAAAATAAAGATTCTTTCCGAACGAAGAGGGCTTCATAAGCTGTTCCTAGAAAATTCAAGACATACGTATTTGTCACCTAAATATCTTAATTTTATGGTATTTTAATAAAAATGAAGCCATTATACAAAAAAATTTTTGAAGCAGTTCATATTAAATCTATCATACTAATGTTATAAAGACAGAAAATGTGTGTGTGTGTGTGTGTGTGTGTGTGTGTGTGTGTGTGTGTAAGGTTCGGACTGTATGGTCTTACAACCAAATTTGGTGATTTTCTGACGAATAGCAGGAGCAACATGGGGACGAGCATTGTCATGAAGAATTTTGACATCATCAGCATTCATGTTGTGGCGTTTGTCACGAAGGGCACGACCCAACTTCACCAAAGTTTTCATGTAGGCTGCAGCATTCACAGTGGTCCCGTGTTCAGCCAAGTCCACCAACACAACAACATGCATATCCCAGAACACCGTCACAAGCACTTTCTTAGCAGATTGAGTCACTTGGAATTTTTTCTTCGCTTGAGAACCAGCATGTTTCCACTCCATACTTGCCTGTTTGGTTTCGGGCGTGTAGTGGTATGCCCACGACTCATTGCCAGTGACGATTCCTTTAGGAAAGTCATGCCCTTCTGCGGTGTACCGCGTTATGTAATCCAAGCTCATCATTATTCGCTGGCCCTTGTGGTTGTCTGTCAGGTTCTTAGGCACCCAGCGAGCACTAACTTTACGAAATTTCAACGTGTCATGAACAATATCGTACACTGCACCATAGCAAATGTTGAATGTTGCGATAAGGTTCGCAGTTGCACACGCCGGTCGTTCAAAATTGCCGTCTCAATGCCTCTGACATTCTGCGGGGTTGCAGCTGTTACCGGCCTTCGGGTTCGTGCCAAAACACTAACGTTCACACGACCCTCTAGGAAGAATGCACACCACCTGGAGATATCGCTACGGTCCATACAATCATCCCCATACACACAATGCATGTCCCTGTGATTATCACTCAGTTTATGCCCTTTGGCCCACAAACATCGAACCACACCTCTCTGCTCTTCACACGTGGACGACAGTAACATCTTTGTTGCGTAGTTCACGTTTCTCTTGCTAGAGCTGCACATGAAACAAAAAATACCCTTTGTAGTGAAAACTTCAAACTACATCTGTGTGAAATTGCAACATTCCAGCTGCAATACCAAGGCAGAAAAAAACTATTGTGCGTTACTTTTCGATCCCTCCTTGTATTTTAAAATTGATTTATTTTACGGGGTTGTATATCGTTTATATCACTACATTTCCCTCATGTTTCACTGAAGTTTTATCAAATAATATTTTGTTATAACTTTGACAAAACTGGGTACCGTTGTAATCTAGAAACTGACCGCCCTTACATTCAACCCGTAACATACAAATTAACTTCGTTTGGCCTATCTAGATGGAACTTTGTACGCTTATATTATAGGATTCAACGAAAATTATAAGCCACCTTACAAATATAAAAAACTATCCCTATCGTATTCTCAAAACCTGCAGTGCTTAAACCTTTTTATTGCACAATTATATAATAGGAGTTGGCAAGTCATAGGTTACGTTATAACTTACAAAAACCACTTAATGCTTAATTATAATTATACAGAACCATCATTTGTGAAAACTACCCTTAATTTATTTTCAACCCCTTACAAATAAAACTATACTGCTTGGTCAACCAGGGCACAAAATTGTGCACTTGGACTATAGGACTTGGTGAAAATTATAGGATACCATACAACTTCAGAAAGCTACCCATACTCTTATACTTCATCTCCAAATGTACGAATTGTCATTATTTGATCAACCGGGAAAAACTTTGGACACTTGCATTTTATGTACAACTACAAATTACAGACTACTTACAACTTAAAAAATCTGATGTGTTACACTCACATGACTTTCTCTGCTCTTGTACAAACTATTTTTACAAACGCTTATTCTCCATATGCTTCATGTTAATCGAGATGTTAATCTTATTGCTAATTTTCTTGTAGATGCAAGGGGAATATGGTAGGCTTTAAGCGATAGTCAAATATTTTAAGAGCTCGTTGCTATGTGGAGTATTCTATTCTCTTTGTATGTCCAGGACAAAAAAAATGAATAACGAATTTGAGAAAAAGTATAAGTGTTGGAAAATTTAAGGGAATAACAAGCAATATCTCGAAAATGGTTCACTCAACAAAAAAAATGTATATGACATAAATTGTATATTTTAACGCGATCTACATTTTTTGTGTAGTAAAATTTTGTCTATCTCTTATGGTTTACCAGTTATGCAAAAGTCGTTCACAATGAAGAATACTTTTGGGGACATTCCCAGGAAATTCGAGATACACATTTCATTTGTCTTGAGAATATCTTAAACATATGATATTTTAATCAAAATCGTTAGAGTCATTTTTGAGAAAATTAAAATTTGCGAAAAATATTCCATATAAAGGGTAATCTGGGGTGGGGGGATTTTCTTGAAAACCTTCGTATCGTATCTCTGGAAGATACTGAACCTAAATAACAAGTTTGGTGTTTATCCGACTGTTCGTTTCTGAGTTATGCTGTTCACACACACACACACGTACATGTTTCCGAAAATGCTTTTTTTGGATTCAGGGGATCTCAAAACATGTATTTCCGGTGAAATCTTGGTATTGAATTTTTGGGTGTAATACAATACTTCCGCTACTTACTATACGTAGTAGAGAAAGTAAAAATCCTCCCTTTCTTTATTTCCAACCCCGTCCTTATAGAAGGTAGCTCTGCAATGAGTAAGCTAGTAAGTAATATATTTGTATTATTGACATTGCTGTTTTCTTTATATATACATGGTGTCTCACAAGTAATGTCGATTTATAAGCAAAACTTTATTTGGAACGTTTTCTGACAAGAAATTAAACTACTCTTCAAAGTAGAGACCGTCAGATTCTATGGTGTTTAGCCATCTTTCAGCAAAGTTTATTATCCCACGACGGTACCAGTCTCTGGTATTTGATTCGAGGAATTCGGTGAGACCCACTTCCACAGCTTCAATGTTTTCGAAATTTCTTCCCGCAAGAAATGGGCCATGGATCGAAACATATGGTAATCTGAAGAAGCAAGATTAGGGCTATAAGCTGGGTGTGGTAGCAGTTCCACTCCTTCCTCAATTTTTGTCATGGCTGTTCGTGAAGTATGGGGTAAATAAATAAATTGAGTTTTATTTATGGACGCTCTTTAACTGCTGTGGTCCTTAGCGTCCCGTTCTATATTGGGTGTGAAAGACCGGTAATTTTGCTCAGAGGCCTCTTTATCAGGCTTGAGGTTCTTTTACGTGCTGTAAATCCACGACACGGGACCACCGGCTTTACTTCCCTTCCGAAAGAAGCCATGCTAAGGATTTTTACGCCCGAAAAAATCCATCGCCCTCCGCCGGTCCTCGGGCAGTATGGGGTGTTGCATTGTCCTTCTGCAAGAGAACTGTATTTCGGTTAACTAATGCTGGGTGTCTCCGTCTCAAAATTTAATGAACTCGTTCCAGTAGTTGATAATAAAGATCCTCAATGACTGCACCCGGTTTGGAACAAACTGCGGCAGTCTCTCCTCCTGTCCGAAGTTGTGGTTCTTGTTGATGCCCGTTGCTCGCGGCTTACCTTGCTGCATCCTCCATGTTGGCTCCAGTTGTTCGCAGTGTGCTGGTCTCTGCATTTTTATCCTCGGCTAGCTGCAGTAATTTTCTTTAAACTATGTGGGAGCATGGACTTATCCTTGGTAAAGGAAGCGTAGATCTCGGGTCGTGGTAAAAGGAGAAATAGACGTGCTTTGGTTACGATAAGTTGACACTGCAGTTTCTTTTATTTAGCTAATCCACGTAGTACAGAGCACTGATATTGCCGCCGTTAAAATACTGTCCACCGCTGTTGAAACACGGCGCGGATAGGACGCGAAGTTTAAATATGCTTATTATCTCTTTACGAGTAGCGATTCTTATCTGTGTTTCTAAAACTGTCTTCATTCCCCTTTGGCGCGATATCTCTCAAACATCCTGCAGCATCTCTCCCTGCCCACAAATGACAATATGCCTCGAATTTGTTCCTAGCAGATCCATTTATAGTCTCAGGCTTCTGGGGCTGCTTCCTTTCCTATTGGTCCATTTTAGCGCCACTCGACGCGTCTCACTATTTCTAATAAACTTACAGGGATCTCATTGGTCCAAGTTTAACATAAATCGCGGCTTTTCCTAAATTTACCGTTAAGCTAGTTGTCTCTCTCACTTGGTCACGGCGAATTATCGTATAAAGGAACAAAGACTCTACACCCTCGCTGTATGAACAATGCCCCTGCGACCAGAGAGACATCGTAAAACTAGATTTTCTGCCTTCGAAGACACTATTCCTGTAGCTAAAACATTTCGTCGTGGACAGTATTTTAACATAGCGCTTAAATTATTTACATTAAACAATTCATAACTTCTCTAATATTAGTAACCTAAATACATACATATCGTTAAATCACCCTTCTTAAACTATACAAGCAGTAAAAAGAAAAACATATGTACATAGCATGAATTGACATCAATAAAAATTAATTAATCAAATTATCTATAATTACAGTTCTCGGGCTCGGCCTAGAGTTGCCGTTTCAAAACTCCCAATTAATCGTGCTCCTCCGTGGTGAAGTAGTTACAATGCTAACCTCTAGTTCCCGAGGTCGCGGGTTAAAACCGAGCGGAGGGCGATGCCTTTTTTCGGGCGTAAAAATTCTTAGCATGGCTTTCTTCGGAAGGGAAGTAAAGTCGGTGGTTCCGTGTGTAGATATACGGCACGTGAAAGAACCTCAAGCCTGATAAAGAGGCCTCTGAGCAAAATTACCGGTCTTTCACGTGCAGTATAGAATGGGACTAGAACAGTTAAAGAGTGTCCATAAATAGAATTCTATTTAATTTACGTTGTCATTTTGGGGTTCCTCGTCATTATTTATAGAGAAAATCTCGGAAGAGAAGAAATGATAGCAGTTTAAATAATATCAACATAACTTTGTTCATACTCGGTAACTAACATACACAAAACTACTAAGAAAACACACGAAAGACAAATAAAGTGAAGGCCAAAATTAGTACACAAAGAAAAGAACAATAGCAGTAAGAAGTGGTACTTCGACTGGTGTTATGCTCTTGTTATTGTCAATTCCCACTGTCATTTTTATATGTCACTCAGTTTTTACTTTCTCTACTACGTATAGTAAGTAGGGGAAGTATTGTATTCCACCCAAAAATTCGATACCGAGATTTTACCGGACATACATGTTTTGAGACACCCTGAATCCAAAAAAAGCATTTTTGGAAACATGTCCGTGTGTGTCTGTGTGTCTGTCTGTGTGAACAGCATAACTCAGAAACGAACAGTCAGATATACACCAAACTTGTATTTAGATTGAGTATCTTCCAGAGATGCGACACGAAGGTTTTCAAGAAAATCCCCCCACCCCAGATTACCCTTTACATGGAACATTTTTCGAAAATTTTAATTTTCTCAAAAATGGCCCTAACGATTTTGATTAAAATATCATATGTTTAAGATATTTTCATGACAAATGAAATGTATATCTTGAATTTCCTGGGAATGTCTCCAAAAGTATTCTTCATTGTGAACGACTTTTGCATAACTGGTAAACCATAAGAGATAGACAAAATTTTACTACACAAAAAATGTAGATCGCGTTAAAATACACAATTTATGTCATATACATTGTTTTGTTGTTGAGTGAACCATTTTCGAGATATTGCTTGTTATTCCCTTAAATTTTTCAATACTTATTTTCTCAAATGGGAATTCGTTATTCATTTTATTGTCTTGGATATGCAAAGAGTATTAATCTGTAGCAAAGAGAATGGTGCTGCACCTAGCAACCAGCTATTAAGAGATATGTATGTGCTTAAAGGCTACTGTATTTCCATATTGCCCTTGTAAATATATATTCCCCTTACATCTACAAGAAAATTAGCAATAAGATAGAGTCTCCAAATGTTTATCTGGATTAACATGAAGTAGATGGAGAATAAGCGTTTGTAAAAACAGTTTGTACAAGAGTAGAGAAAGTCATGTGAGTGTAACACATCAGATATTTTTATGTCCTGGACATACAAAGAGAATGGAATACTCCACATAGCAACCAGCGCTTAAAAGATTTGACTATCGCTTAAAGTCTACCAATTCCCCTTGCATCTACAAGAAAATTAGCAATAAGATTAAGATCTTGATTAACATGAAGTAAGGCCGAATGTTTAGGCCGCTCGCCTCTCACCGAGGCGGCCCGGGTGTAGGATTTGTGGTGGACAAAGCGGCGTCTGGGCGGCTTTTCTCCGGTTTCTCCCGCCATTCATTCCACCGACTGCTCCATCATCACCTTTCCTTTCACCCATTTCACCGTTATTTTGTTTCATCTACTTCTTTCATCCCATACGGGGCATCGGGCTGATCACCCATCCTGGATGTTCTGTCTGCTCCATGAGAGTGTCTGCTCCTCGACGGGCCTCTGACCCCAGGCACCCGCCTGTAAGTCCTGGGGGGTGTAAGTCCGACATAAGATGAGGTTAAACAATGAATGAATATATTATTACTCCATGAACAATGTCAGGGAGGATATCAACGAATACGCGAACTCGCTGTTCCTTTGTTATTTTGTAAGGCCGTGAAAGCCTAGTAATTGTTCGATCTATTACGATTATCTTTGAGAAATATATAAATGGTCTTGCGAGCGTTTGTAGGCATAACATAAAATTAAATAACTAATCGTGTGAAGTGGGGCGGAGTTTCCAATTCTAAGCTAACAGTAATTTTCGCCTTGTGTGGAAGGCTATCTGTGCCAAGTTCGGTCGAAATCGGTGCAGCGCTGCAGAGGCTATAGGGAACACACACTCACTTTTATATAGATTAAGTCGTTTAAAGCTAGGTGTAGGATGAATGGAATAAGGAGCTTGTTTTAGAAATGGTAACAGGCAGAGAAACTCATGTGACGTCAGGTTTTTCTTATTCCCTGGGGTGTGTTGAGGATAATGGCAGCCGAATATTTGGAAGAACCAGTTCTGTCTCGCGCTATGACACGTGCTCCATTATACGAGCAGATCCATCTTTTTGACAACGTCCAACATCACTTGTTAGAGCTAACAATAGAGAATCGACGGCAGAACTTGGGAGTAGCTTTAACAGCCACAGGTCTTTGTCATTGATGTTCAAGTCGGCTGTTGCATGTACTTTCATTCTGTGAAACATGCGTGTTGTAACTGTGTGCCCTTATGTTTTTATTCCACACAGTTTCCCTACCATCTACTTATGGTAGAGGAAGTAGTGCATAACACTCAAAAATTGCCTGTGTACAACATAACCCAGAAACGAAACTCGGTATTTAAATTCAGCATCTTCCAAGAATATCCCCCACCTCAAACTACCCCTTACATGGAAAATCTTCGTTTTTCTTATACCTTGGTCAAAAACGACTCTAACGATTTTAATTAAATACCCTATGTTTAACAAATACATAAAACGTATATCGTATAATTTTGTATAACTGATAAATTTCAAGGCAGAAAAACGCTTACTAAACGAAAAATCCGATGTGTTACACTCACATGACTTTCTCTACTCTTGTACAAACTATTTTTACAAACGCATTCTCCATATGCTTCATGTTAATCGAGATGTTAATCTTATTGCTAATTTTCTTGTAGATGCAAGGGCAATTGCTAGGCTTTAAGCGACAGTCAAATATTTTAAGAGCTGGTTGCTATGTGGCGCATTCCATTCTCTTTGCATGTCCAGGACATAAAAAAATGAATAACGAATTTGAGAAAAAGTATAAGTATTGGAAAATTTAAGGAAATAACAAGCAATAACTGGAAAATGGTTCACTCAACAACAAAATGTATATGACATAAATTGTGTGTATTAACGACATCTACATTTTTTGTGTAGTAAAATTTTGTTTATCTCTTATGGTTTACCAGTTATGCAAAAGTCGTTCACAATGAAGTATACTTTTGGAGACATTCCCAGAAAATTCCAGATATACATTTCATTTGTCATGAAAATATCTTAAACATATATTTTAATCAAAATTGTTAGAGCCATTTTTGAGAAAATTAAAATTTTCGAAAAATGTTCTATGTAAAGGGTAATCTGGGGTGGGGGGATTTTCTTGAAAACCTTCGTGTCGTATCTCTAGAAGATACTGAACCTAAATACCAAGTTTGGTGTTTATCCGACTGTTCGTTTCTGAGTTATACTGTTCACAGACACACACACACACACACACACACAGACAAACATGTTTCCAAAAATGTTTTTTTTGGATTCAGGGGTCCCAAAACATATATTTCCGGTGAAATCTCGGTATCGAATTTTTAGGTGGAATACAATACTTCCCCTACTTACTATATGTAGTAGAGAAAGTAAAAATGTTAAAATACACAATTTATGACAAATAAAACTTTTGGCATTAACCATTTCCGAGATATTTTTCCCTATTCGTTTGAAAGCGTTTGTTGACGTCCTAAGATCACATTCGTTTGTCTGACGTGATCATAGAAAAGGTATCGAATTTCAAGGTCACCATGTAGCCACCCGCTTTTTAAACATCTGCCTATCACTTCAGTCTCCTGTATCCCTATTGTACCTCTAACGAAATGTGTAGTGAAACTCTGCCTGCAACGTCTGTTTCGATTAACAAGAAGTAAATAGAAAAATAAGCATTTGTAAGAACAGTTTATAGAAGAGTGCTAGAGAAAGTAATGTGAATGTAGCACACAATTTTTTTTCTTTCTTAGGTCAAGTTCAGTCTCTCAAGAGCGTGTTGCACTACTGATAGTAGTAGTCTACCAATTTTCTAAAATGTTTGGAACGGTCGCATTATTACTTTCTCTACTACGTATAGTAAGTAGGGGAAGTATTGTATTCCACCCAAAAATTCGATACCGAGATTTCACCGGAAATACATGTTTTGAGACCCCCTGAATCCAAAAAAAGCATTTTTGGAAACATACCCGTGTGTCTCTGTCTGTCTGTCTGTCTGTGTGTATGTCTGTGAACAGCATAACTCAGAAACCAACAGTCAGATAAACACCAAACTTGTATTTAGGTTCAGTATCTTCCAGAGATGCAACACGAAGGTTTTCAAGAAAATTTCCCCCACCCCAGATTACCCTTTACATGGTACATTTTTCGTAAATTTTAATTTTCTCAAAAATGGCTCTAATGATTTTGATTAAAATATCATATGTTTAAGATATTTTTATGACAAATAAAATGTATATCTTGAATTTTCTGGGAATGTCTCCAAAAGTATTCTTCATTGTGAACGACTTTTGCATAATTGGTAAACCATAAGAGATAGACAAAATTATACTACACAAAAAATGTAGATAGCGTTAAAATACACAATTTATGTCATAGACATTGTTTTGTTGTTGAGTGAACCATTTTCGAGATATTGCTTGTTATTCCCTAAAAATTTTCAATACTTATTTTCTCAAATGGGAATTCGTTATTCATTTTTTTTGTCTTGGATATGCAAAGAGTATTAATCTGTGGCAAAGAGAATGGTGCTGCACATAGCAACCAGCTATTAAGAGATATGCCTACGCTAAAAGGCTACTGTATTTCTATATTGCCCTTGCAAATACAAAACAAGGGGGATATAGTAGGCCTTAAGCGATAGTCAAATATTTTTAGAACTGGTCGCTATGTGTAAAATGTGATTCTCTTTGCCTTTTAAACGATCGTTTCTGCAAATATTTATCTCGATTAATATGAAATAGATGGAGAATAAGAGCTTGTAAAAATAGTTTGTACAACAGTAGAGAAAGTCATGTGAGTGTAACACATCAGATTTTTCATTTTAGCACCAGTGTTGACAACATGATGAGTTAAGAAAACCTTTTGTTACAGTGACATGCCTTTCTCCATCCTCTATCGCTCATTGGTGTGTATATAAATTATTCTTACGAAAGTTTATTTTCCTATCTACTTCATTTTAATCGAGATAAACATTTCCGGAAATATATACATTAAACATTTCGTTATAGACACAACGGGAGTAGCAATATTCAAATGTTTAACAACTGGACGTTATATGCTGGCCTTAAAATTCCATATTGTTTCCATGCCATCGCGAGGAACAACTGAAAATAACGGATATCGTAGAAATGGTTAATCCCGCAAAAAAATTATTTGAAATAAATTATATGTTTTAAAGAGAATCCATATTTTTTGTGGAGTAGTTTTCGTCTATTGCTTAACGTTTACCAGTTATACAAGTTTATACAAAATTCTTACCGGATGAAGAGGATTTTACAGCTGTTACCAGAAAATTCAACATATACATTTTAATTATCACGTAAATATATTTAATATACGGTATTTTAGTCAAAATTCTTAGAGCCATTTTTTAAAAATAAAAAAAATTCCACAAATGTTCCATGTAAAGGATTGGAGTGGGGGATTTTTTTAAAACTCCTTGTGTTGCACACATAGAAGTTATTGGACTTAAATACCAAGTTTGGTATTTATCCAACTATTCGTTTTTTGTTCAGGCACACACAGATATTTTAAAAATGATTTTTGGGTTCAGGGACCTCAAAACATGTATTTGCGGTAAAATATCGACATGAAATTTTTGGGTGGAATGCACTATTTCCCCTACTTAGTGTAGTAGTAGACAAAGTAAAAAATATTACACATAAAGAAGGTATGAGAATAATTTGGCTGGTAACCTTCAGAGATCCCTTTCAAAAATGGTATTAATTTACAGTATTTACTTTTGCATTTGTTGTGCTTGAAGTGAGGTACATGATCATAGAGTAAGTTCCCACAATGTTGAAGATATGTTTTGGTTTTGTCTTCAAAATATCCTAACAGTGCATTTTCAGTATAATTAATTTGCATGTTTCTTGCCTTGAACCATTGAAGAAACCTCTATATGCTATTTCGTACTGTTTCCTCGACTTTTTGGTCAGCAATTCTAATGTTGCCCTCTCCGCTATTCGTAAAATTTCATATTCAATAACCAATGCATTCAAATTATCCGCCATTACATCTTCACATCTGCCAGGAAATCAAAGTTGGTAGTCTTGGAGTGTTATAATTACATACCGCCCATTGGCATAATTTTCTCCTTTCAGTTAATAATCATCTACCGTCAAAAACGCCTTCGATTGTCTATTACTTTCTCTACTACGTATAGTAAGCAGGGGAAGTATTTTATTCCACCCAAAAATTCGATACCGAGATTTCACCGGAAATACATGTTTTGAGACCCCTGAATCCAAAAAAAGCATTTTTGGAAACATGTCCGTGTGTGTGTCTGTGTGTGTGTGTCTGTGAACAGCATAACTCAGAAACGAACAGTCGGATAAACACCAAACTTGGTATTTAGGTTCAGTATCTTCCAGAGATGCGACACGAAGGTTTTAAAGAAAATTCCCCCACCCTAGATTACCCTTTATATGGAACATTTTTCGAAAATTTTCATTTTCTCAAAAATAGCTCTAACGATTTTGAATAAAATATCATATGTTTAAGATATTTTCATGACAAATGAAATGTATATCTCGAATTTTCTGGGAATGTCTCCAAAGGTATTCTTCATTGTGAACGACTTTTGCATAACTGGTGAACCATAAGAGAGAGACAAAATTTTACCACACAAAAAATGTAGATGGCGTTAAAATACACAATTTATGTCACATACATTTTTTTGTTGAGTGAACCATTTTCGAGATATTGCTTGTGATTCCCTTAAATTTTCCAATACTTATACTTTTTCTCAAATTCGTTATTCATTTTTTTGTCCTGGTAATGCAAAGAGAATGGAATACTCCACATAACAACCAGCTCTTAAAATATTTGACTATCGCTTAAAGCCTAGCAATTCCCCTTGCATCTACAAGAAAATTAGCAATAAGATTAACATCTCGATTAACATGAAGCATATGGAGAATAAGCGTTTGTAAAAATAGTTTGTACACGAGTAGAGAAAGTCATGTCAGTGCAACACATATTTTGTTTCCCCACACAGACTACCTGAGAAGCACAACATCTGGACTTGCCTTGCTAATGATGAAGTTTGCTAGTGTCCTAACAACACTATTATGAACATGTGTGTACTTTCAGATTGAGGCATGTTAACGCTTATGAAAAATCTGATAGGAGTCAGTATATTTATATAGACTCGACAACCACACGAAAGTGAAGATTTCTGTCTCAGAACCCAAAGAGAGAACTCTTGACAATTTGTGTTGGCTCAGTCTCATTTGCAACGGTCACAAATTTCTTATTTTATACAGGTTTAGTCACTTTCGCCTCCCCCCCCCCAATTAAATCCTTTATACAACCACTTGAAGATGAGCTGCAGTTTGTTGGGTGTCTGGAGCCACTAGAAGCAGTTGATGATACCTGAACTCAGGTGATGACGTAATTTATCCACACGTTCCGGACGGTTTGGGGCGTGGACAGTTCCATGGGTATTAGTTTTAGAGCTACCTGTTTATTCAGTACAAGTACACAGTTTCTTTCTGTGCTGTGGGTTGAAGGTTGAAAATAGTAGATTGTGATACAAGGGGTAATTTTGCGAGCAATCCTACGAGGAAAATAAAACCACTTTTAATACATCTGGCATATACTATCTTTTAGACGGCGCTCGAATTTGTAAAATATGAATAATATTATATTGGTTCCTGAAACTAACGTTTAGAACGTGGTTCTTCAAACAAGAGAAATGATAAAAAAAACAGATGTCAGATGTTTTTATGTTTTTTTGATTCACTAGCAGTCATTTTTAGTGAAATTATTTTCACCATGTTTTGCCTTGCACCAGGCAATGAAGCGATTAAATGATATCATATTGTTTTTAGATTTTTTTTGGATAAGTTTCTAGTCTTATTCTTTCTGATACACAATGTGATCAAAAGTATCCGGACACAAACATACGTTTTTCATCTTAGGTGCATTGTGCTGCCACCTACAGCCTGGTACTCATAATCCGCGACCTCAGTAGTCATTAGACATCGTGAAACAGCAGAATGGGACGCTCCGTGGAACTCATGGACTTCGAACGTGGTCAGGCGATTGGGTGTCACTTGTGTCAGAAGTCTGTACGCGAGATTTCCACACTCCTAAACATCCCTAGGTCCACTGTTTCTGATGTGATAGTGAAGTAGAAACAGCACAAAAACGTACAGGCCGACCTCGTCTGTTGACTGACAGAGACCGCCGACATTTGAAGAGGGTCGTAAAGAGTAATAGGCAGACATCTATCCAGACCATCACACAGGAATTCCAAACTGCATCAGGATCCACTCCAAGTACTATGACAGTTAGGCGTGAGGTGAGAAACCTTGGATTGCACTGTCGAGCGGATGTAAATAAGCCACACATCACGCAGGAAAATGCCAAACGACGCCTCGCTTGGTGTAAGGAGCGTCAACATTACATGATTGAACAGTGGCAAAACGTTGTGTGGAATGACGAATCACGGTACACAATGTGGCGATCCGATGGCAGGGTGTGGGTATGGCGAATGCCCGGTGAACGTCATCTGCCAGCGTGTGTAGTGCCAACAGTGAAATTCGGAGGTGGTGATGTTATGGTGTGGTCGTGTTTTTCCTGGAGGGGGCTTGCATCCCTTGTTTTTTTGCGTGGCACGATCACAGCGCCGACATATAGTGATATTTTAAGCACCTTCTTGCTTCCCACTGTTGAAGAGCAATTCGGGGATGGCGATTGAATCTTTCAACACGATCGAGCACCTGTTCATACTGCACGGACTGTGGCGGAGTGGTTACATGACAATAACATCCCTGTAATGGACTGGCCTGCACAGAGTCCTGACTTGAATCCTATAGAACACCTTTGGGGTGTTTTGGAACGCCGACTTCGTGCCAGGCCTCACCGACCTACATGATACCTCAGCACCTGATTGAAAGTATATCTGCGAGAGTGAACGTTGTCAACAAGGCTAAGGGGGGCCAACACCTTATTGACTTCCAGCATTACCGATGAGGGCGCCACGAACTTGTACGTCATTTTCAGCCAGGTTTCCGGATACTTTTGATCACGTAGTGTACTTGTGTAATTTCACCTGACTCTTCCATTTCGGTTTTACTGAATTCATAATTTCCATCATTTAATTTCTCTGTAGGTTATACTAGATGAGAAAGCTGCCAATATAACGTATAGGTTAATTTTACAACGAATTGCGATAAATTGAAGTATAACGATTTGTATTGTGAAAAGATAATGCGAGCGCCATGAGAAATTAACCATGTAAAAGACTTAATGAAAACTAAAACCTAATAAGATCAAGTCCAGTTATTAAACATGTGCAGATACAAAAGTAATGATCATGTGATTGGACTTGAAACCAAAGTTGCTCTCAATGAAGATTATCACACTAGTGCTTTTAACTTCTGTGTTAGAAGTTCTGCTTCTAGGCCATGCTGTCTAAAAAGTTATTTTTCGGCAATTGTTCTAGTTCCGACATACGAGGTCGGATCGAAAAGTAACGCACAGTAATTTTTTTACAAAAAAGTTTAATAGTTAAAACAACAACAAAAATCACAAATGAACTTACACCTTTTATCTACTTTTTGACATAGTCAGCAAGTTTCTCAGCACATTTCTCCCATCGTGATACCAGTGTCAATATACCCTGTTCGTAGAAGTCCGTTTGCTTGGAGTATAGTCATCTGCGGACTGCTGATTTCACTTCCGCATCTGTCGCAAGGCGTTGGCCGGTCAGGAATTTCTTCAGACCAAACAGATGAAAGTCCGACGGTGCAGGTTCGGACTGTATGGTCTTCCAACCAAATTTGGTGATTTACTGACGAACAGCAACACACTAGGAATAACGAATAACACTAGGTTCCAAATAACGGTTCCAAAATAACGGAGTCGTCCTCGTGGTGTAGTGGTTACCATGCTAACCGCTAGTTCCCAAGGTCGCGGGTTCAAACCCGGCGGAGGGAGATGGATTTTTTCGGGCGTAAAAACCTTAGATTTACGCACGTAAAAGAACCTCAAGCCTAATAAAGAGACCTCTGAGCAAAATTACCGGTCTTTCACGTCCAATATAGAATGGGACGCTAAGGACCACAGCAGTTAAAGAGCATCCATAAATAAAACTCAATTTCAATTTCCAAAATAACCGCCAAGTACGTACACACAACCGTAAGGACTAATTAACAGAAAAGGCACCTCGACCCCAGTGGATCTTTTGTGAGTACACCGCGGGAGGAACGGATGAGGTGAGGGAACCACAGGAGACTTATAGGCAGACCTGCGCAAGTCGACAGAGACGCGCAGAGTTGCCTAAAAACCCCATCCTTGACAGCCCGGGCATGGTAGGGTCGCTAGGAGACGTCCTTCTAGTGGCACGCAGCAGTGGAGGCTCGACAGGCTTCCCTCTAGCACGGCGGAGAAGAAGATTCAAATCGCAAGCCTCTGCGCCATCTGCCCCACACCGACCGAACCACAACCCCGGAGTCAATTTGAAACATGAAAGGGAAATGGGAGAAAGAGGAAATCCATGGTAGAGTACATCACTCCGGCATTCGCCTATGTCACCCAGGGAAAACCACGAAAAACCCATGGGCAGAATGGGCGACCATCGAGAATTGAACCCGGGACCTCCCGAATCCGAGCTCCACACGTTACTGCAGAGCCATCTCACTTGGTATACTCAGCCGTAACAGCAAGATACTCCTGGCCCACTGCTACTTGATTGATACGGTTCTTTCGCATTTTTAGAAAAAGGTCCGTGTGTGTGACAGCGTAACTCAAAAAGGAAAAGTCGAATAAGTACCAAACTTAGTATTTAAGTTCAGTATCTTTCAAAGATGCGAAACGAAAGTTTTTCAAGAAAATCACCCCATCCCAAGCTACCTGATTTTTTAAATTTTTGATAAATGAAAGATAATTCTAACGATTTTGATTAAAATACCATATATTAAAGATCATATGACAAATAAAACATAAATAATGAATTTTCTGGAAATATCCTGTGAAGTTCTGTTGAAGAAGGTGTATTATTTGTATTGTTATTTGCACCACGCTTTGGGCGTCAATTTGAAGTAGGTTGTATTGAAGGAGTTGTATTATATTTCAACTGTTGGGAGCGGAACGTGAAGTTTGTTGCAACGACACGTATAGTACCCGCTTTCCGGTAGCCTTCGCCCCAAATGTACTTTCCGGTGGCCTTTGCCGCCCAAAAAATGTTTAAAAAATATTAACTTTGTAATTTGACTGTTTCTTTAAATATTATATATTTATGTTTGCCTCGGCTGCGTCAGTATTATTGTTAGAGACATTTCTCTTTGCAGGGTTGTGGCGCGACTGAAGAATGTAGGCTTGCACAGATTATAATTTTACTTCACTCCTTTTATTAATGCTTGACACGATTTAAATAACGCTTCACTGATATAGAGAGAGCTGTGAGAGTTTTTATTAATTACTTGCACATTTTAACAAGTAAACTATTTTCGTCTCACACGAATACGTATTAAATTTCTCGAGGACGCATCTCGCGTCAGGAACACTGTCTACAACCAACGCGTCCAGTTATGAGCACTGTCTACAAGTTACTGACTTGATTTCTACCGTCTAAATTTGTAAAGTTTACTATATTTCAGTTTCTGATTGGCTAATCCTGCTCCAATAGAATACCTTCATTTAACTAAAGCTTTTTCTGGTTGTTGATTGGCTATTTTATAAACTGTCACAAAAATTACATTATTGTTGCTCCAAGAATGACTAGTAGCATTATTAAACTTTCTTACTCATTATTGCCTCAAGGTTACCTCTTTGTTAGCAACTTTTAACCTATTATTCTCACAGCTCCTACATTATTAAATTACGTAATACTTTCACATAATATTATTGAACATGTACATAATATAAACAATATAATGACTGTAACTTACATTTTTTATATATTGTTACATACACATATTGCTTTAAGGCGGGCTGTTATTGAATTTATATATTATATAATTACACTGAAATCATTTAAGTGTTAAAAATACTGCCTCACTGTTCGTTCGGAAGGAATTATATATAGTCTTTGTATAACTGGTAAACGTTAAGCGACAGACGAAAACGCACTACACAACAAATGTAGATCTCTTTTTATGGCATAAGCCATTTCTGAGATATCCATTATTAATGCTTTGAATTGTTCAGTAGATATTTAGCCATTCTTCTAAAGTCCTCTCAATTTTCATTGTTTCTCGCGATGTCATGGAAACAGTATGGAATTTTAAGGCCAGCATATAGCGTCCAGTTCTTAAACATTTGACTATCGCTGTTCTCTTTGTATCTATAACGAAATGTGTTATGTAGCTATTTCTGTAAAGGTTTATTTGATTTAAAATCAAGTAGATAGGAAAATAAACTTTCGTAAGAATAACTTGTATACCACTAATACGTGATAGAGGATAGAAAGTCATGTGAATATACACATCAGATTTTTTTAATTTTTTATTCTTGGAGCTTTAAACAACACTTAGTGTTTAATAGCTAACTGCTCCAAGCATGACTTATTTGTTTGGTTAGCGTGTGTCTTCTTTTGATATGTATGCTAGCAACTTTAGCATTACATCATTCCGAAAGTAATGCCTCCTATTTATTTTCATGGAAACTACAACGGAAAGCACAATAACACAGTTAAATAGTGCAAGACTTCCACATAATCACCATATTCATTATGCACTTTTGCTAACTATGAACAAGGGCCTGCATGCCGCGCTTGTAAAAATCTAAACCAGCTGAGGCTAGCCACTGTCTTACAACTGTGACAATAGCATCTGAGTCTGGAATGTGGAACTCTTTCATAGGCCCAAAGAGATGGAAGCCGGAAGGTGCTAAGTCAGGACTGTACGGT
The DNA here is from genome assembly GCA_030765065.1 of Deroplatys truncata. NCBI lineage: Eukaryota > Metazoa > Arthropoda > Insecta > Mantodea > Mantidae > Deroplatys > Deroplatys truncata. The sequence goes on along the minus strand of CM060980.1, from coordinate 202,627,687 downwards.
GGATGTGGTAGGAGCTCCATGGTCGCAAAACTGGTGTGGGGCCTGGCATTATCATGCTGCATGCGGAAGTTTGTCTTCTTCTCTGGCTTGTCTCTGGAAATTCGGGCTTTCAGCCTAGTCAATGTCGTCTTGTAGCGTTCGGAAATGACATTTGCTCCAGGTTCCAAGGTATCCAAAAGAACCACACCCTACCTGTCCCAGAAGACTGTGCTGAGTCTTGAACTTCTTCTTTGTTGGAGAAGTCGGATGTCGCCACTCCATGGACTGTCGTTTATACTCTGGCTCGTAGTGGAGACACCACGTTTCATCTCCGGTGATGCTGGAGTTGTCACCTTCGGCCTCGTATTGGTCCAGCAGGTCCCGATAAATTTCCATTCGATGAGGTTTTTGATCTTGTGAAAGCATCCGCGGGACCCATCTCGCACGGATGAGTTGATCGGGACGCTGTTCATTATTTGCTGTGACAGTCGACCAGAGCCTGGCTTGTCCTGCACATCTTTTTCACCACTTTTGAAACGCTGTATCCACGCCTCACATTAATCACATCTACTGTATCGACTCCATACACCTTTAGCAAGCGTCAATGGATTTCAATTGCTGCAATTTGTTCAGGGTAAGGAATTCAATCACACATCTCTGTTTGTATGCACCTCAATGTAAGTACCCATTTTGGAACGCTCCCGTGCTGCTGCTGCTTGTCGCAGGACAACGAAACTAACAGGACATAGCGGGGAAGTTCAACAATTAATACTACACCAACATAATCTGGCTTGGACACTCAAAGGCAACACAAAAAATCTGATGTGTTACACTCACATGACCTTCTCTACTCTTGTACGAACTATTTTTACAAACTGTTATTCTCCATCTATTTCATATTAATCGAGATAAACATTTGCAGAAACGATCTTTTGACATGCAAAAGAATTACATTTTACACATAGCGACCAGTTCTAAAAATATTTGACTATCGCTTAAGGGTATTATGTTCCCCTTGTTTCGTATTTGCAAGGGCAATATACAAATACAGTAGCCTTTAAGCATCGACATATCTCTTAATAGCTAGTTGCTATGTGCAGCACCATTCTCTTTGCCACAGATTAATGCTCTTTGCATATCCAAGACAAAAAAAAATGAATAACGAATTCCCATTTGAGAAAATAAGTATTGAAAAATTTAAGGGAATAGCAAGCAATATCTCGAAAATGGTTCTCTCAAAAAAATGTATAGAATAAATTGTGTATTTTAACGCGATCTACATTTTTTGTGTAGTAAAATTTTGTCTGTCTCTTATGGTTTACCAGTATTGCAAAAGTCGTTCACAATGAAGAATACTTTGGAGACATTCCCAGAAAATTCAAGCTATACATTTTATTTGTCATGAAAATATCTTAAACTTGTAGTATTTTAATCAAAATCGTTAGAGCCATTTTTGAGATAATTACAATTTTCGAAAAATGTTCCATGTAAAGGGTAATCTGGGGTGGGGGGATTTTCTTGAAAACCTTCGTGTCGCATCTCTGGAAGATACTGAACCTAAATACCAAGTTTGGTGTTTATCCGACTGTTCGTTTCTGAGTTATTCTATTCACAGACACAGACACACACACACACACACACACACACACACACACACACGGACATGTTTCCAAAAATGCTTTTTTTGGATTCAGGAGGTCTCGAAACATATTTCCGGTGAAACCTCGGTATCGAATTTTTGGGTGGAATACAATACTTCCCTATTTACTATACGTAGTAGAGAAAGTAATAATTTAAAATAAAACATAGCTCAGGGTTGAGGGCCCTAAGGCGCAAAGCGTAGCCGAGGAATGGTTTTACGAGGGGCGTCCAATAAGTAAGTTTCCCTATTTTATATAAAAAAAACATTACATACAACTGATTATGTTGAATTAATTTTATTTATATTGTACAACCCTTCTACAAAGTCAACATGCTTTTCCAAGCATTTTTGCGGACGTGAGACAAGTTTTTTCAAGCCAGTGTTGTACAGGTCGGGTCCTGTGCTCGCAACCAGCTGTTCACTGATTTGACTTCATCGTCGGTGTTAAAGTGTTTACCTTTGAGTTGTAGGAACATGTGAAGATCACTTGGGGCAAGCTCTGGTGAATACGGAGGATACGAGAAAACTTCCAAGTTGAATCTTGACCCAGGCGGAGCTCAGAAGATTCAACTGGGAAGCTTTCTCGCATCCTCCATATTCACCAGATCTTTTCCCAAGTGATTTTCATATGTTCCCTGACTCAAAGGTCATCTTGGAGATAAGCACTTTAACACCGTGACGAAGATCAATCAGAAGTGAGTGGTTGCGAGCACAGGACCTGAACTGGTACAACACTGGCTTGGAAAAACTTGTGTCGCGTCCCCAAAAATGCTTGGAAAAAGATGTTGACTATGTAGAAACGTAACAGAAGGATTGTACAGTATAAATAAAATTAATTCAACATAATCAGTTGTGTTTAATGTTTTTTTATAAAATAGGGAAACTTACTTATTGGACGACCCTCGTATAACTAGCACGGTGAAGCCGAAGCCTACAACTGCAGAACGACGACAGAGCGTAGCCGTAGCATCTGTGAAGCAAAACCCTACATTACTTTTGCGTTTTCGTATGTTGGCGACATTGATTTAGAGACCTTTTTACTTTCTCTACTACATATAGTAAGTAGGGGAAGTATTGTATTCCACCCAAAAATTCGATACCAAGATTTCACCGGAAATATATGTTTGACACCCCCTGAATCCAAAAAAAAAACATTTTTGGAAACATGTCCGTGTGTGTGTGTGTGTCTGTGAACAGCATAACTCAGAAACGAACAGTCGGATAAACACCAAACTTGGTATTTAGGTTCAGTATCTTCCAGAGATGCGACACGAAGGTTTTCAAGAAAATCCCCCCACCCCAGATTACCCTTTACCTGGAACATTTTTCGAAAATTTTAATTTTCTCAAAAACGGCTCTAACAATTTTAGTTAAAATATCATATGTTTAATATATTTTCATGACAAATGAAATGCATATCTCGAATTTTCTGGGAATGTCTCCAAAAGTATTCTTCATTGTGAACAACTTTTGATTAACTGGTAAACCATAAGAGATAGACAAAATTTTACTACACAAAAAATGTAGATCGTGTTAAAATACACAATCTATGTCATATACTTTTTTTTGTTGGGTGAACCATTTTCGAGATATTGCTTGTTATTCCCTTAAATTTTCCAATACTTATACTTTTTCTCAAATTCGTTATTCTTTTTTTTTGTCCTGGTAATGCAAAGAGAATGGAATACTCCACATAGCAACCAGCTCTTAAAATATTTGACTATCGCTTAAAGCCTAACAATTCCCCTTGCATCTACAAGAAAATTAGCAATAAGATTAACATCTCGATTAACATGAAGCATATGGAGAATAAGCGTTTGTAAAAATAGTTTGTACAAGAGTAGAGAAAGTCATGTGAGTGTAACACATCAGATTTTTAAGTACAATGTTCATTCCCATACACGGGAGCGGTACCAAACATTGCTAATTATTATATCAGGATGGTGGGTACTAGAGAGTCTGCTACTTTGAAGAATGTTAAGTATTCTGGAGTTATGGTAAACTATTGTTGTTTGGTGCTGTGAGTTGACTTACTGCGAGGATGGCTTCATGTTTCTCGTGTGTTGACAGGGTTTCTTGTAGTACTCGTGTTCACTGGGGTCGTACTGACGTTCTGCGAAGGTGAACTGCTGTACTCAGCAGCCGCCATACGTCCTACATGTTGATATGAGCGTGTTTTAGGTTAACTTGTGGAGTGTAGGTGTACAAGATTCCTTAATTGCGGTTAGTAGTCGAGTACACTATTGCAACAAACAGTTCTTATCTGCCTCGCAGGCAATATAAAACTCCTGAGAGTTTGAAATAATTATACATTATCGTAGGAACGATGAGAAGTAAAATAGTTTACTGTCATGGCCTCCTCTGACAAAAAAACTGATTTAAAATAAACTGAATGCTTTAAAGAGATCTACATTTATTAGGTAGTAAGATTTTGTCTAAGTATCTCTTATACAACTGTATACAATATTCCTTCGGGATGAAGACTTCACAAGCTATTCCCAGAAAATTTAATATACGTATTTTTTATCGTGTAAATATCTTAAATACTTGTTAGTTTTTTTTATCAAAGTCGTTATAAAATCCAACATATCGAAAGCTTTTCTATGGTAGTGTGGGATGGGGGACATTCTTGATAATCTTCGTGTCACACCTCTGGTAGATACTGCCTTTAAACACCATTTTGGTATTTATCCGATATTTCGTTCTTCAGTTCTGCCGTTAAGACACACACGCAAACGCACATGGATTGTTTTTTCTGAATGCTTTTTATTTATCACGGGCCTCAAAACATGCATTTCGGGTGAAATCACGATATCAAATTTTTGTGTGTATTGAAATACTTCTTCTACCTTTTAAGTGGGGAAAGTGAAAATGAAAACGAAAAAAAAAATTGGGATAAATACCAAACTTAGTGTTATCTTGTAAGAATATGACAGGAAAATTTTCAAGGGAATTTCTCCAACCCAATCTATCCTTTATATGGAAAAAAAATCGATATATTTTTATTTTATAAAAAATTGTGCTAACGATTTTGATTAAAATAGTTTGTATTTTAGATATTTGCACGACAAATAAGATAAATTATTTTCTGGGTATAGCCTGTGAAGTCCTCTTCATCCTGAACGCATTTTTATATCTGGTAAAAGATAAACAAAAACTTAGTACCAAAAAAAATATGTAGCCCTCTATAAAACACAGTTTCTTTCAAATAGCTTTTGTAGCATCAGCCATTTCCCAGATATTCGTTCTTATATTTTTTTCAATACTTTGTCGCACATGAGAGCTGTTTAAGTGGAGCCGAATGTGAGAGGAGGTGCGTAAAGACCGCAGTTGAGTTGGATGTGTCGCACTTTGATAAATCAGTCCGGCCTTCAAGTTGATCCAACACAGTGTCGACCTCCTTGTTAAGACGGATTTATTGCCGCATCTCTTTAGTATTCTGATGTCATCCCCGCAGCTCCTTGACTCTTAATCTGCACACTGTTTGTGCCACGTGTTACCTTAACATGCATTTCTGTTGCAGTACAAAAACCTTTCTCAGTGCAAGTATTGCACTCCACCCAAATATTGATATACAAATACGTGTTCTGTGAACCCCATTTTTAGAGAAGGTCCGCGCGGGCGTCCACTTGTTACTTTGGGGTGCACAACTAAAAAATCTGATATGTTTCATCTACATGACCTCTCTACTAATGACAAATTCACATATGTTCATTATGATAAGGTACGCCAAACTTCCTATTTGGGCGTCAAGCTAGACAAAGGCCTAACTTTTCGACAACACATCTGTGATCTGCCACACCGACCATTGTACCTCGTACTAAGGTTATGGGATGTCAGTTGCCCTAAAGCTACGCCTTTTTAGAGCCTTTATAATTCCCCTACTTCTCTAGAAGCATGGCCGCAGAGTTCAGCTTGCTGAGCCTACAGAGGATACGGAATAGGGAGTCTTCGGGCCATCTACTCTGTATGTCGTTCCTTCTCCTTAACAAAGCCTCATCTCTTCTATATGTGTAGAATAAAATTAGCGAGTCGTTCGGTCTCTGGGGTTGCTTGAGGCAACACCGGCTTGCAGACACCTCCAAACAGCAGCTAGAGCTGAACTCCTTTCCAGCAATCCAGCAATCGAGAACAGGTCGGTGTTCCCACATGGGCGGACTAGCGACCATGTGGTGACCAAGCCCAATACTGCTTAACTTGGGCGACCGCTTGTGAGGTCGCCAAGCCAGGCAGACCGGAAGAGTAGCAAAGCAGGATGGAAAAATTAGGTAATGGTATGGGGCATCCAAGTTGGCAGCAAGGCGGGTCACTGCTAGATGGTCACTCATCCAGCTAGCGACCCAGCCCAATGCTGCTTAACTTGGGGGTGCTTTTGATGTGAGGGATTGGCAGACCTCAGCCTCGGGGGGCCAAGCCGTCCTTCGGCAACCGGTAACTCTTTCTCCGCCTTGGCGCTTTGTGGTCATAGCGGCCCAAAATCTTCCAAGAGATGCTTGGACTCAAACTTTACATTAGCACCGCCATAAATGCCAGCGGTGCAAAAAGAGCCTTTTCGCCCTAACCAGCAGCCATCGAGGAGCAATATTCCTACCTCCATTCACTCCCTCTCCCTCATTCTCACCCGTCACCTTGCAAACCCCTTCCTCTCTTCGAGACGTAGGCACGCTTAATAGCAGTCCATCGGGCTGCCCCCATGATCACTCGTTCTACAACATTTTGGGAAATAAGACAGGAAGAGAATGTATCACATGAAATATTCAAAATGTCCTTTTGGTTACGTCTAGTTAAGCTATAATTCTTATGTTCACCGCCAGCCACCACCACTGTTCCATTTGAACCAAGGTATTGTTAGCATGCGACTCATCTATAAGCACACCTCAAATATAGAAGGAAACGAATGGAAGCGAAATGATAGAAAGGAAATCGTGGTATATGATAAACCACCCCAGGGTTCGCCTACCGACAGGGAAAAGCACGTAAAACCCGAGGCCAGAGTGGACGGTCTAAGAAATCGAACCCGGGCCTCACACGTTACTGCGGAGTTATCTCGCTCGGTTATCGTGTGAGTTACATTTCATCTGATGTTTCATAAAGTCAGATTCCCACTATATTCATGTAGCGTTTCCGTTACTATGCAACATCCTAACCTCAAACTGCTTGGTTTGGCAAGCTCTAAACTTTCCTGCACATTGTTTTAGATGGATTATATACAGAATGTTTCAAAAATAGAGGGCATAATTTCAGGTATGCATTTCCCATATGCAGACAATAAAAAAACTCCATTAAAACATGTGTCCGGAAATGCTTGGCTTCTGAGCTATGGCCTGGTATTCATCGCAACGTGTTTCTTACCGCAGTAGTTTTGTTTACAGAAGATGCTCAAAGTATCCACTTCCTCTTGAATAGAGGCCTCACATCGACGTCTCATGGCCGTGCGAACACGGCCCCAAATTTCAGGAGTATTGCGTATTTCCTCACAACCTGCCACAAATCGATTCTGAAGGGATTCCACGACCGGAGACGAATACACCAACGCTTTTAAATGGCCTCACAAGTAGAAATCGATAGCGTTCAAAATCAGGTGAGCGTGGTGGCCAAGCAATCCAGCCACCTCTACCTATCCATCGATCAGGAAAGCTTCGATCCAAGTACCGGCGAGCGGTACGACCGAAGTGTGCAGGAGTGCCATCATGTGAGCTTGTTGTCGAATGCTCAGTGAAGTGTCTTCATACACGTGAGGTATAGTGTTTTCCAGGAAGTTTGTGACGCCTGCCCCGTAAGTCTGTTTACAAGTACATGGGTTCCAACTAGCCGATACGGCCCACATGTTGAGTGTGAACCGCACTTGGTGATGAGATGGAACGATTGCATGTGCCCATACATGCTGATTTTGGAAATTTGTAATGCCATCTCGTGTGAACTGTTACTTCATGTGTAAATAATACCAAGGCAGGAAAGTTGGGATTTGTAGCACACTGCTGCACGAACCACTGGCAGAACATCAATCGAGCAGGGCAATCTGCCGGTGACAATCCTTGCATACGTTGCAAATGATAACGTACAACTGTTGGTCTCGCAACAGTCTCCAGACGAACATTCACTTGCAACGCTAACCTTCATGTACTGATAGGAGTCGTGTGCACAGAATCTAGAATCTTCTCCTCTAGTCTGGAGTTGTAGATCTTGGTCGTTCCCTCCCCAAACCACGACATGTAAACTTCCCATGAGCGCGCAGACAGCGATGCAGACGTTCAAATGTCTTCCGATCTGGACACCTTCGCTGTGGGTACCTCTCTTGGTACAAACAACGAGTCAGCGCAGCATTGCCGTCCGCCTTACCGTACATCAAGGGTGGCGAAAACACCTTCCTTCCGCGAGTCACCAAATATGCAACACGCACTGCATCACTCAGCAGCACGTGAAAAGCAAATGGAAATGTGGCAGAGAGAGAACGGCGTCTGCGAGTCAAAATAACTCGCGAGTCACGTTTTCGCCACCTCTGCCGTTCATGAAGTACATGTCTGCCAGCTCCTGATTTGAATAAGGGTATGTCGCTCATTAGAACGCCAAACACAACACTTAGTGAACTGTCAGAGTGTCCTGTTAATATCTTCTGTCACGGCAACTACCTGCGGGAGGAAAAACGTTCCGGTGAATATCACTGTTTTGAAGGCCATAACTCAGAAACCAAGCATTTTCGGACACATGTTGTAATGGATTTCTTTATTGTCTACCTATGGAGAATGCTTGCCTGAAATTATGCCCTCTATTTTTGAAACGTCCTATATATACAGTATTAATATTATCTAAGCTTTTTGTTTGATTCCTTAACATTATACTTATATTTGTTTTAACTTCAGATATACTGCAAATACCATATGATACTTACGTTTCACACCAGCGCTGGTGTCAGTGGGACATGGAATAAATAAACAAACCTGTCGTGATTAGGCCAGCATTTTACAATTCTGTTTTAATTATTTTAAGAGTGTGTAACATCAGGAAGTAATACGATTAAAGAAATATAATGCTTTTATTACTTTCACATAAAATGTCACAACCATTCTGAAAAACCACTTTGTACAACATGGCGCCAAAATGAAAGTGATGTTCTTAATACATTTAACACAAAAAGTATATGAAAGGTGTTCTTAAGTCGGTCTCAAAAGGGCGGTATCGAAAAATACCTTAACTGTCGATACTGAACCGTTTTGTTTTCTCGGATAAAGAGTTTTTTTATATGCAAGAGAAGATAATGTAAAGGCAGAATCGTGTTATTGCCAGTGTTTAATGTTTGCAAGGCCTCCTTGGAGTTGGTGCGGGTATTACCATACAGCAGGCTGAGAACACGCGAGTAACAGGACGTTTCTGGGAAGGAACAACTCATGTTATATCCCATATCTTAGTAGTAACTTGGTTCTGAAGTGCCAAAGTTTAGTTTTTTGTGCAGTCTTATAAATTTAAGTTTCCTCTTTAATTTGACATATGTTTTATTATTGTACGGTACAATATTTGCATTTTTAAATGGTACTGCACATCCTGTTTTGTACTGCGAATTCTGCATCACTCCACAGAAAAAAGTGATAATTCCTACACACTTCGGAGTAGAGAGGGGAAGTTTTGCTCTACAAATTGGTACTACTGTCAGTGTGGAAGCTTCTGTGTGCTCAAGCCATGCGGTTACTTTCTTTGCAATATGAGCTTGTTTTCTCGATTTTTTCTTTCAATAGTTTTTTCTGTCAATGACATTTTCTGGTATAAATGACTCGTTTTCTCAGAAACTATTGACGATTGCTAAATTAAATTTTAGGATGATAAAAACACCTTTAAGTGCTTTTGTGATTCTAATTTTGCGTTAATAGCATGGTTGATTAATTTAAAAAAAATAATTGCTGATACATTTTAATCAAACGATTCTATAATTAAGAAAGTAATCGTATCTTTCTCAATAAATAAACAAACTTGTATGAAAGTTAATTATTGAACTTAGAAGGCGTATATCTATATCCCGTAAAAACTTCAGTCTTATATGTTAAACAGTTTGTGAGATAACGGGTCATACATTTAGCAGATTTAACATTGGTGGAATAGGTCTGTTATCTCCTCTTAAACCTCGCAAGCCTCAATCAAGGAATTGAAAACATTTTGAAGCCGTAAAATGTAAGAAAATATGAACACCAGAGAATAACATTTTAAAATTAACGCTCTGTTAGTACAAATCTGCGCATGTCACGTTTGGACATGTAAATGACCAGAAAAGTAAACCCTCAATTGCGTTCTGATTCTATAATATTTTAGGGCTTTACCACAAAAATAATAAAAAAAAATTTTTCGGAAATATTCGAATATTTTGTCGAAAACAGTATGGTGTACTCATTAGTTGTTAAATAATGATATCGTTACCTGTAACCATTAGCGCGTTGTAACTATTCCGACAAGCGTGGCCGAGATCGTTAAAGCACGGAACTTTGAACAGAAGGTCCGTGTTTCGAATCCCGCTAGGACCTTTCTCCCTCTGAGTAATTTTCTAGATTTTCCTCAGCCCCCAGGAAGATACCCTAAACTTTCTAGAACGTTTTCTTTCCTAGTTATCGTTTAATTTCATGAACCATCAGTAGAGAGCGGATTTATATGCACTAAAAATCATGGATATATACTTGCATTTATGCAGTAAACAGCTGAAAATGTGCTTCAAAAATGGAAAAATATTCACAAAAAAAGTTTTAATAGCATAATGAAGGCGCACAATTTCCTTACGTAGATTTATTGCTTTTAATAAAGTAATAGCTGCATTGAATTTTAATATTTTATTAGTTACTGAAAATAGGTAATTATGACCCGTTGTACTGAGTGTTTATTTTAAATTGGTCCTGCCGTAGTTCAGTCTCGCTCTAAATGACGTCACCATTTTGGTGCGGACTTCACCTCCTCAGAGGCTATACAAAATGGAGTAGATTTGTGTCAAAGAAGTTGCCTAGTTCCCAAGGCGTAACAAATCCCATAGTGGCACTCATACCTATGGCGCCCTCTGTCGATCAAACAACCGACCTCAACCCCCACCAAGATTACGTTACTAACGCATTGGGTTCGTCCATAAGAGCTGCAGTGCTCCCACTTTAACAGACAACCTTTTTTGGGGGGGAGGGTAATTCTTAGAGGATTGTTTGCATGTTCGACACATTTCGTTATTTTCCTAACCTACTCGGACTATATCAGTTGCAGGAAGCCTACTTTTGCCGGGCGACTGCGTAAAGTCGCTAACTGCCATCCTTAATGACTGTAATGCTACGGCAAATGGAATCTTTACTTTCTTTAAAATTTCTTTCATTTATGGCATATATTCGTTGGGATTCGGATATTGTAGAATATAACGGATTTACGGTAGACAATTTCTGACGTAATATTTATAGCTAGAATGTCCTCTGTTTACTGCAGATGGCTGCACAAACAGAGTCCTTTTAATGTAGCGTGCCAAGGTAAGGGAACTGCACCCAGATTTAGGAAATGTCTCTGTATCCGCACGTTTCTTTGGTGCGACAGGTAATTCGGTACAAGTGTTTTCGAACTTCAGCTGTTCATTTATTGTTACTACTGCATGAAGCAAAATGTAAATACAAAGCCCTCACTTAAAAAGATTATCTATAATACACTTTGGTACAAAGTGATTCTAAGCAGTTTTAGCCTACTTCTTGAAGCAATGACTAATTCTTCCCTTCCTTTCAATGTGATTGCTGCAATTTAGACGAACCAAAGAAAGAGGTAACCACGCGTTAACGAGCCTCGTATAGACTACTAAGTAAGGCGACTTGAGTTTACTTTTGTGCTGAACTTAATACTGGCCATTTTAAAGTAAAATTTTGATATAACCAATTCCACTGTAACACTCCCAATTCACAAGTTCACGAACCGCCACTGGGTTGGGGTACTGTTAATGTTTAAATTGTTCACTTTGATTCCTGTATCGTAGCAAACTGTTTGTTTATCAGTCTTTAACGTAAGGGGTCAGGGGGCTATCACCGAATAGGAATATCAATACGCGATCAACCAACGTGGAACTGATATTGCAGAGAAATATCTCCAAGTTCAACAGATGTCTCGAGTTAGTTTATCTTTATATTAACGTAATGTTGTAATCGACATAATTATCGGCAACCCTTCAATGCCCTCGATTTGGCACCACTTAATTGTTTTCTCTGGAGTTATCTGAGGGATCGAGTCTTTGCTACATGCCCTGAAAATCTGAACCAGCTGCTGAACTCCAGGAGGTGACAGTCTTGCCCGTAATGCTTGAGGCACAAGAGAGTCAAGTCATGCTTACAATGGAATCGTAGACACTTTGAATAATTCGTTATGTGAATTCTTGGAAAATGTTTCAGAATTTGAGGTTATTTTTAGGTTTTGTTTACTATTCAAAACGTGTAAAGCGATTTATTTTGTTATATTCTCCACCTGTCACTCTGCAATTAAACAAAATTAATGCTTCAAAAAACCCGAGAATCTACCGGGCAGGAAAAGCATAACACACAAAAATTTAGATACAGCTGAAATGTGTTGTCATATTGGTAGATTGCTAGAATTTGTTTTCGTGTGTACTTTGCAAACAAGAATATAAAACGTTTGGCTGTCTGGTGCATTTAGAATCCTTGCCTGTTTTGCAACATTGTTCCGATGCCACACCGAACAATGTTGTTGAAATTGCAAACAAATCATATCACAGTGAATGTTCATTTATTATTCTCTATAGTGTCGAGATTTTGTGCTCTGAAAGATGCCTTTGAGCCCTGTTGATTGCGCAAAATCTGTTGCATTAGTGGAAGATGGGGCAGCTATCGCTATGTAGTGAGAGTTTAGGAACAACTCTCACAAGTGTTCTGCGAGCTAAGACATAACACCTCGGACAGGCTTCCTGGATCACGTCGTCCGAGATTACATCGCATAGGAATGGCCGTTTTTTAACTTTGGCGATTTTAAGAGATAGTCACATGACAGGAGTCGAGGCGAGAAATGCTCGTAGGACTAGACTCAGTCAACTAAACCTGGAGGAGACCTGCCACAGGACCACTATTAACTCCTCAACAGCACCAAAGAGATCGTCTTCAATTTGCTCGAGGGCATGTGGGCTGAACAACTGAGCAATGGAGAAACATTCTCTACACAGATGAGTTCAAATTCAACCTTAGAGCTCCAGGTGTAAGTGGCAGGGTATGCATGTTTTCCTCAAGGGTTCCTTATGGAGGAGGCACATAGCTTCTTTTTATGGGGAGAGGCAGTGTATTATATAATGAACCCCAAGTTTCGACCTGTTTTCCTTCCACCCTATAACCTATTCATAGCAGTTGCTGTTATCTGGATTACAGATTGAACGTTTGGAGAGTAAAGGATCGCCATTCAGCGGTGACATCATATCTTGTCCAAAATGCTGGACAACGGACCAAAATAAAACGAACACTCAGTATTATTTACAGTCAATAATCGATCAATACAGAACGACAACGTTCAGACAACTGCTGAAATTTAAACGTTATATTAATCAGAGAAAAGCAATAAATAAGTAGAAAGGCGAATCCCAAGTACCCTCTACCCAACAATAAACTGTCCATTGTTGGTAAGCACAGGCGATATAGTTATGCATTGCTGCCGTGTAAGGATTTATAACTTCCTATCTGACCCGCGCGGTAATTTCACTTCGAGCCAAACATACAAACAGGAATGTTGTTTGGGCTATATTAAAACGCAGTAATATAGCAAAACATCGCCGTTTTATAGAAACGTGTCAACATTTCAATAACAAGTAGAGAGAGAGAGAGAGAAAAGAAATATATGCATCCATGTGCAAATATTAGTGAAATGTGGACTGACCCCTTGAATATTCAGTGCCCACTACCCGTGATGCAGTATATACTAGAAAGAATGAACGTTAAATACTAGCAAAAAATTAAACCGATATAGAAATAAAATTAATTAAATCACATTTCTAATAAGACATCCATACACATCCAAATATTGATGCTTTCTGAAGGTCCAGAAAGGGTTAGTTATTTTAATTTTCTCTTTCTTTGCTCCTTTGAATATGCTACTGCCAAGCGTATAAATTGACCTTTTCCCCTTTGTGATGTCTAAAAAGCGAAAAAAAGATTAGAAAATACTTACAAATTGAAGAAGTAGCATACACTCTGACAATTTTTAAAGGAACTGTAGGTACCTACGAGAGGTCACCAATTTATCTAATGGGATTTATTAAAGCTATTCTATGAATAAAGTGTAACAGATTATACAAACAATAGCTACTTTCTTACTTGTGTTGCTTCAAATCAAAGCACCATTGTGTTAGATCACGGCATACTAAATGCATGCGTTACGCAATACTAACCAATGCTACCAACAGTGGGAATGAGAAAAATAGACTCAAAATTAAAATAAGGTAAAATCAGAACGCAATATAGTCTGTTTTTATTTCAAGAATGTAATTTAGTTGAAACTGACACTATCTGAACGTGCAATGATTAAATGCTAATAATAGAAACTGAACTGTTGAGGTAGTAGGATTTCATAATTTCTGCAGCATTGGTGAATGACGAGATGGATGACGTACCCAGTTAATCACTGACGTTTTATCCGATAAAACCTCATCCTGTTATAAGATGAGGCATTGCTAAACCTTATTGGGAATAGTTTGACTCAGTCCTGCTGCATGTAACTTTGGGTAACTGTCACGTGCACTAGTCAGCTCTCTTGACTGCTGTCGTGGAGTAGGTTGTTGTGCGATACAAAATAGTTTATTTAACATGATCATCGGTCTTAATGTAAGTACTCGAAGAGAATTATTGTCAAATTTACACTTCATAACTGTATAACGTAACGGAGTTAATGCATCTCGGAGGCATATAAGTTCTCATTAACAAAAATAGGTAGGAGGGTCCTTCGGTTTAGAGCACGTGCATTTATCGCCTGACCTTGCATTGCACAGGGCTGGTACATCCCATTCAGCATTAGCAAGTCAGGGACAAGGTTGTAAGAAACATGCACTGCCTTGTTTATTTCCTAATCCCGCACCAAGGGAACGTGAGAACAATCGACTGTTGCGCTCGTATCGATATTAACCGGCCGCTTTTGAGACCGATACATGTTTAAGCACAAACACACACACAGTCTAATCTCCCCAGTCTTTGAAGCAAGAAACAAGTGAAGAGCACACAGTTAACTAAGGTTATGGAACACTGTTAGCGTCCCCATCGCAAGGGTTGTCCAGTTGGTCTCTGTCCTCTTGTCTCGGCCGATACGAAGTCTATTCCAGGCAGCATGGACATCAGGGGTGCTCGTGGGGGGTAGCGGCCCAACAGGGAGTTGAACCCTATGCTGAACGGTTTCCAGCGTGACAGCGAGGTGAGGCCTCTCTTGTCGATCCTGTCTTCTTCACCTCCTGTAACATGGACAGTATGAGCATAACTTTTGGGGGAAAGTAATTGATGAACATTCACATGACCTTCTCTACGCTCTATCGTTTATTAGTGAGCATACAAATTATTCTTACGAAAACTTATTTTTCTATCTACTTCATTTTAATTGAGCAACAGCAATACCGATGTTTAACAACTGGACGCTATATGCTGACCTTAACATTCCATACTGTTTCCATGACATCGCGAGAAACAAATGAATGTTGATGAGACTTTAAAAGAACCACAAAAGTATTGAATAATACAAACCATTAAAAACGGATATCTCGGAAATTGCTTGTGACACCAAAAAATTATTTGAAATAAATTGTGTGTTTTAAAGAGATCCACTTTTTTGTGGAGTACGTTTTCATCTATCGCCCAATGCTTACCAGTTATAAAAGATTATACAACATTTCTTCCGAATGAACAGGACTTCACAGGATATTCCCAGAAAATTCAAGATATACGTTTTATTTGTCATATAAATATCTTTAATACATGGCATTTTAATCAAAATCGTTAGGGTAATTTTTCAGGAAATCTAAAACTTCGAAAACTCTTCCATGTAAAAGGTAGTTTGGGGCGGGAATATTCTTGAAAATCTTGTGTTCCATCTTTGGAAGATACTAAATTTAAATACTAAGTTTGGTGTTTATCTGAATTTTGTTTTTGTGTTATGCTGTTCACAGATGCATAGACACACAGGGATCTTTTTATTCAGAGGGCCTCAAAACATATATTTGGAGCGAAATCTCAATATCGTGTTTTTGAGTGGAATGCAATGCCTTCCCTGCCTACTATTTACGTGGCAGGGAAAGTAAAAATGCTCGGACACTTAAATTTAATATTTTGAAAGGAAACCTTTACAAAAAAAATGATACAAACATGTTCAGCGATTATAGTACAGGATGTGACGTCGTGGACAACAAATTTTAATGGCAACATATTACACTGGTGTGCAAAACCTAAGGACGATATGGGTAAAGTAACATAACAAATGAACTGCTTGGTGGAAGTAGATGAAGGTGCGGGAGCATGTTGCCAGAGGTCTCTCACACGTACACAGAAAGCTGGACGTCACATGGCGTGAGTGTAGCGAGCCCATAGTGCCAAACGGGTCTGGTCCCGCAACACGGGGCAATTGACAAAACGGTGTGTGGCAATTAGCGAGCTGTTACGGTGCACTCTAGTGGTGTTCTTCATTGCAACATGGCCCGTAGACACCATTTGGATGACTTCACACGAGGAAGAATCATCGGGAAACTGGAAGAATGGCTGTGTTACGAGTGTTGCTCAGGAGTTTGGAATTGCTCACAGCATTGTTTCACGTGCATGGGGAACCTTCCAAACCACAGGCACTGCTGTCCCAAGGAGAGGTGGTGGTCGACCACGCTCAACTACAGCAGCAGATGACTGCTACATTGTGCAACAGGCAAGTAGGGATCCACGCTAAACTGCGGGTGCAATTGCAACCACATTTAACAGGACAGCTAGGGACGTAATCTCACGATACACAGTGGCACGGGGACTACACAGAGGTGGTCTCTTTGCCCGACGGCCAGTACGTTGTGTTCCATTGACATCCGTTTGCGATGGTCCCAAGATCATCAAAATTGGATCAACAAGGAATGGGGTCGCGTGCTCTTCTCGGATGAGAGCAGCTTCAGTCTAATTAGTGATTCTCGACGTACCCTCATCTGGCGAGAGGTGGGAACACGTAATGAACCCAGGAACATCCTTGAACGTGATCGTTTTGGTGATCCGGGTGTTATGGTTTGGGTAGGCATAGTGTTGCATGGGCGCATCGACCTCCAAATCTTTGAACACGGTACGCTCACTGGTCAACGTTATTGTGATACTGTACTCCTTCCCCATGTGCGTCTTTTCAGGGGTGCAGTCAGTCCTGACTTCATTTTTATGCATGACAATGCGCGACCGCACCGGTGGAGGATCTGTTGGAACGAGAGGATATTCGGCGAATAGACTGGCCTGCCCGTTCCCCCGATATAAATCCCATGAAACACGTGTGGAATGCCTTGGGGAGACGCATTGCAGCACATCCACATGCATCAACAATGGTCAACAGCGCTGGTGGAGGAATGGAACGCCCTACCACAAGAACTGCTTACCAACCTTGTGGCCAGCATGGGAGCACGATGCAGAGCATGCATTGCTGTCCGTGGTGATCATACACCCTTTAAAGCGCCATGTATCTGTTTCTGTGAATCTAGAGAGCCATCATATGACGTATTGACTTTAAGTATAGCTTATGGTCTTTGTGGCATTTCTGTTCGTCTCATTGCATATTTCGTTTAGTTGCCTACTGTAGCAGTTCCCGCTATGTTACTTGGCAGTGTCACAGCACGCGAAGATTACTTTCGTCCTTAGGCTTTGCACACCAGTGTATTTGTTCATTTGAAATATGTGTGACTTTGGAGTCATAGAAGAAGGGTGGCTACTGTTGCAACAGTTGATGGGTATGTTACAAATTGAAAAGCGATAATGTTCGCGTTTCTTTGTGTAGGAAAATGGACCGAGGTATTAGGATGCAGGTGACACGAATAAAGTGTTTGCAAGAAACGTGGGAGTTGGAACACTTTGTCCGCTTCACACGCGCCTTGCCTTCTCAATTTAATCGCCGTAATGGCAGTTGTGCCGACTTCTTCCAGTGCACTTGTTGCTTTTCTCTTGGGAGTACGACTACAGCCAACTTGTTCCATAAAGTTTTAGCTCTGGATACTCCTGAGTAGCCGGGCCAACGTTCAGCTGGCAACAGCTTCAATAAGGAAACGTAATACAAAGTTTGTTACTTGTATTCAATATTGAGAATTCACTGCAAATAGTATTTTGAGGTGACTGAATCAAATAAAATCCGATGTGTTACATTCACACGACTTTTTCTACCCTCTATTGCTTATTAGTTGGTATACAAATTACTAAGAAAGTTTATTTTCCTATCTACTTCATTTTAATCGAGCTAAAGCCTTCCGGAAATACCTACATTACACATTTCGTTATAGATACAAAGAGAACAGCGATAGTCAAATGTTTAACTGGACGCTATATGCTGGCCTTAAAATTACATACTGTTTCCATGACATCGCGAGAAACAACTGTAAATCGGCACGATTTTAAAATAATGACTAAGTATAGACTCCATTAGTGATGACGTCAGCCGTTGCTAGGGGGCTATCTTTCTTTCCAAACAACTGGTTGCTATGCAGTTTGTGCTGTATATTTGTCTACTGCTTTGGGAGAATGTTAGGTATTTTGAAAAGTCTACATTAATTATTTATCAATCCTAGATAAATACCATTGCTAGGAATACAGTTATACTTACACCGTGTAGAGGTTATTATTAGTGTTAATAGTTATTAATTATAGTGGTAAATATAGCCGCCTTAAGTGAGCATTACGCTATAACATGGTTGTCAAACTGAGTGAAATATAGCATATTTTGAAGACGAATTGAGACTGGTAAAGATGCTGTTGAGTATAATCACGTCTTAGCCGAAACATATGGTGGAGAAATTTCCTATTTGCGAGGCCAGGTTCAAGCCAGCATGAAAAATAAATCTTACAATGTCCAGGTAAGTACAATTAAGAAATACCTTTATATATTTTGTCCTACAAATGAAAATGAGTAATATTATGTAAATGTTTTACTACCCATGGACAACATAAAGGCGTAGAGTCCAAGGCGAACTAACCTCACATTGCATATGTTAGGGATAAATGTCCATAGGATGAAACTTTATTTAAGAGGGTATCTGTGAAACCAGGTGGTTCTTACAAGTGATTATTTTCGTTATATTATTACTAAAGCACACCTAACTTAACCTCAATAATTGAAATGTAAGTTCCACAATGCACACTTACTTAAAAATGTAATTACTGAATAGAAATAATTGTAGCTGTAAGCAAATGTGGTGTAATTAAGTTCTGTTGGAGGTATAAAGATTTAAGTCAGGTGGAATTATCAGCTTATTAAAAAAGGGCACTCATCTAGGGAGTTTTTAGAACTGGAGTTCACTATAGTCAGGAACAAAACACACAACCAATGCGAGAGAAACGCTCTTGGCCCTGCTTCATCTATTTGAAACACCTTGTCTCTGCCCAAAGTAATTGAAACTAATATATCACAGTACAATTACACTAAATATTATTCGTTATATGAAAGACTTCCAAAAACTCACTGTAGGAATCAATGTTGTTTGGAAAGCAAGTTGGCGATCTCTATGGCAACGGCTAGCTCTGACGTCACTCTAACGGAGTCCGTTGAACAATTCAAACCATTAATAACGGATATCTCGGAAATGGCTGATGCCACAAAAAACTTATTTGAAATAAATTGTGTGTTTTAAATAGATCTACATTTCTTGTGTAGTGCATTTTCGTCTATCACTTAACGTTTACTAGTTACACAAGATTATACAAAATTCCTTCCGAATGAAGAGGACTTTACGGGCTATTCCCAGAAAATTCAGGATATAATTTTAATTTGTCATGTCAATATCTTTAATATACAACATTTTTCTCAAAATCGTTAGAGCCATTTTTTATAAAATCAAACTTTTCTAAAAATGGCCCATGTAAAGGCTAACTTAGACCGCTTTTAAAACCAGCAACGGTTCGCTTTTAAAAAGGATAACGTAAGTAAAACAAAACAAAGACTGTGCCTCCCAGCAGTGAACCAAATTCCATTTAAAGGCATTGGTTTACTATAGTATTTATTCCTGCAATAATATATTCCATCTTTGTGTTGCATCTTTGGGAGGTGCTGAAACTAAATACCAAGCTTGGTATTTTTCATTTTTCAGTTATTGTGTTCACAGACACACACTTACACAACGGATCTTTTTTTTTTAAATCTGATGTGTTACACTCACATGTCTATCTCTACTCTTGTACAAACTATTTTTACAAACGCTTATTCCCCCATATGCTTGATGTTAATCGAGATGCTAATCTTATTGCTAATTTTCTTGTAGGTGCAAGGGGAGTATGGTAGGCTTTAAGCGAGTCAAATCTTTTAAGAGCTGGTTGCTATGTGGCGATTTCCATTCTCTTTGTATGTCCAGGACATAAAAAATATGAATAACGAATTTCCTATTTGAAAAAAGTATTGAAAAATTTAACGGAATAACAAGCAATATCTCGAAAATGGTTCACTCAACAACAAAAAATGTATATGACATAAATTGTGTATTTTAACGCGATCTACATTTTTTGTGCAGTAAAACTTTGTCTATCTCTTATGGTTTACCTTCGTGTCGCATCTCTGGAAGATACTGAACCTAAATACCAAGTTTAGTGTTTATCCGACTGTTCGTTTCTGAGTTATGCTGTTCACAGACAGACACACACACACACGCAGACACACAGACACACACACACGGACATGTTTCCCAAAATGCTTTTTTTTATTCAGGGGGTCTCAAAACATGTATTTCCGGTGAAATCTCAGTATCGAATTCTTGAGTGGAATACAATACTTCCCCTACCTACTATACGTAGTAGAGAAAGTAAGATTAGGAAGTTTAATGTGATTATATGCATTGCACACTTTCTAGTTACCCTAAAGAAAGATTCCACGCCTCAGTCGAGGATCGAACATGAAATCTCCGGGTTCAAAAGCCAGCATACTGACTACTGGACCACAGAAACGATCTGTTGTATTTTCTTTTTACTTTCTCTACTTCGTATAGTAAGTAGGGGAAGTATTGTATTGCACCCAAAAATTCGATACCAAGATTTCACCTGAAATATATATTTTGAGACCCCCTGAATCCAAAAAAAAAAAAACATTTTTGAAAACATGTCCGTGTGTGTCTGTCTGTCTGTGAACAGCATAACTCAGAAACGAACAGTCGGATAAACACCAAACTTGGTATACAGGTTCAGTATATTCCAGAGATGCGACACGAAGGTTTTCAAGAAAATTCCCGCACCCCAGACTACCCTTCACATGGAACATTTTTCGAAAATTTTAATTTTCTCAAAAATGGCTCTAACGATTTTGATGAAAATATCATATGTTTAAGATAATGTCATGAGAAATGAAATGTATATCTCGAAATTTCTGGGAATGTCTCCAAAAGTATTCTTCATTATGAACGACTTTTGCATAACTGGTAAACCATAAGAGATAGACAAAATTTTACTACACAAAAAATGTAGATCGCGTTAAAATACACAACTTATATCATATACATTTTTTGTTGTTGAGTGAACCGTTTTCGAGATATTGCTTGTTATTTCCTTAAATTTTCCAATACTTATACTTTTTATCAAATTCGTTATTCATTTTTACTTTCTCTACTACGTATAGTAAGTAGGGGAAGTATTGCATTCCACCCAAAAATTCGATACCGAGATTTCACCGGAAATACATGTTTTGAGACCTCCTGAATCCAAAAAAAGCATTTTTGGAAACATGTCCGTGTGTGTGTCTGTGTGTGTGTGTGTGTGTGTGTGTGTGTGTGTGTGTGTGTGTGTGTCTGTGAACAGCATAACTCAAAAACGAACAGTCGGATAAACACCAAACTTGGTATTTAGGTTCAGTGTCTTCCAGAGATGCGACACGAAGGTTTTCAAGAAAATCCCCCCACCCCAGACTACCCTTTACATGGAACATTTTTCGAAAATTTTAATTTTCTCAAAAATGGCTCTAACGATTTTGATTAAAATATCATATGTTTAAGATAATGTCATGAGAAATGAAATGTATATCTCGAATTTTCTGGGAATGTCTCCAAAAGTATTCTTCATTGTGAACGACTTTTGCATAACTGGTAAACCATAAGAGATAGACAAAATTTTACTACACAAAAAATGTAGATCGCGTTAAAATATACAACTTATGTCATATACATTTCTTTTGTTGAGTGAACCGTTTTCGAGACATTGCCTGTTATTCCCTTAAATTTTCCAATACTTATACTTTTTATCAAATTCGTTATTCATTTTTACTTTCTCTACTACGTATAGTAAGTAGGGGAAGTATTGCATTCCACCCAAAAATTCGATACCGAGATTTCACCGGAAATACATGTTTTGAGACCTCCTGAATCCAAAAAAAGCATTTTTGGAAACATGTCCGTGTGTGTGTGTGTGTCTGTGAACAGCATAACTCAAAAACGAACAGTCGGATAAACACCAAACTTGGTATTTAGGTTCAGTGTCTTCCAGAGATGCGACACGAAGGTTTTCAAGAAAATCCCCCCACCCCAGACTACCCTTTACATGGAACATTTTTCGAAAATTTTAATTTTCTCAAAAATGGCTCTAACGATTTTGATGAAAATATCATATGTTTAAGATAATGTCATGAGAAATGAAATGTATATCTCGAAATTTCTGGGAATGTCTCCAAAAGTATTCTTCATTGTGAACGACTTTTGCATAACTGGTAAACCATAAGAGATAGACAAAATTTTACTACACAAAAAATGTAGATCGCGTTAAAATATACAACTTATGTCATATACATTTCTTTTGTTGAGTGAACCGTTTCCAAGATATTGCTTGTTATTCCCTTAAATTTTCCAATACTTATACTTTTTCTCAAATTCGTTATTCATTTTTTTTTTGTCCTGGACATGCAAAGAGAATGGAATTCGACACATAGCAACCAGCGTTAAAATATTTGACTATCGCTTAAAAGCTACCATATTCCCCTTGCATCTACAAGAAAATTACAAATAAGATTGACATCTCGATATCTCGATTAATATGAAGCATATGGGGAATAGGCGTTTGTAAAAATAGATTGTACAAGAGTAGAGAAAGTCATGTGAGTGTAACACATCAGATTTGTCTATATTGCCCTTGTAAATATATTTTCCCCTACATCTACAAGAATTATTAGCAATAAGATAGAGTCTGCAAATGTTTATCTGGAATAACATGAAGTAGATGGAGAATAGGCGTTTGTAAAAATAGTTTGTACAAGAGTAGAGAAAGTCATGTGAGTGTAACACATCAGATTTTTTTTATGTCCTGGACATGCAAAGAGATTGGAATGTGCCACATAGCAACGAACGCTTAAAATATTTGACTATCGCTTATAACCTCCCAAATCCCCCTTGCATCTACAAGAAAATTACCAATAAGATTGACATCTCGATATCTCGATTAACATGAAGCATATGGAGAATAAGCGTTTGTAAAAATAGTTTCTACAACAGTAGAGAAAGTCATGTGAGTGTAGCACATCAGATTTTAAAAATTGTACTGTGACCTCCTCTGTAACTCAAAGTTTTAATTTTTTAACTTCCAGAAAGATTTTCCTCAAATTTGCATTTTGTAGTCCTTGTGAACAATCAACAACAATTTACTTTAATAACTGTCATTGAGAAGTCTCTGACTGCAGCATCAAACTCACCTGTCCAAGCACGTGCATTGATATCCGGACCTCCCGCATAGTCGTACTCTGAGTAGTCTGGGTTCATGTCGCTCCACGGGTCGACATCTAGCACATCTTGCATGTTTGTTAGTACAGGTGTCGACATCACGAGTACCACACATTCCAAGATGAACAGCAACCGCATCATCATGGACCTGCAACCAACACACTTCAAGTCAGGAAACATATTACACGATGCATAAGTTCGTAGCGTTGCTAGGATGCTGGGGTGAAATGCTTGTAACTACGCAGATTTAAATAAACTTCCTGCCATTTCTGTGTTAAACTACCCAGTCCTGCAACCAACACACTTCAAGTCAGGAAACATATTACACGATGCATAAGTTCGTAGCGTTGCTAGGATGCTGGGGTGAAATGCTTGTAACTACGCAGATTTAAATAAACTTCCTGCCATTTCTGTGTTAAACTACCCAGTCCTGCAACCAACACACTTCAAGTCAGGAAACATATTACACGATGCATAAGTTCGTAGCGTTGCTAGGATGCTGGGGTGAAATGCTTGTAACTACGCAGATTTAAATAAACTTCCTGCCATTTCTGTGTTAAACTACCCAGTCCTGCAACCAACACACTTCAAGTCAGGAAACATATTACACGATGCATAAGTTCGTAGCGTTGCTAGGATGCTGGGGTGAAATGCTTGTAACTACGCAGATTTAAATAAACTTCCTGCCATTTCTGTGTTAAACTACCCAGTCCTGCAACCAACACACTTCAAGTCAGGAAAATATTACATGATGTATAAGTTTGTAGCGTTGCTAGGATGCTGGGGTGAAATGGTTGTAAATACGCAGATTTAAATAAACTTCCTGCCATTTCTGAGTTAAACTACCTAGTCCTGCAACCAACAACTTCAAGTCAGGAAAATATTACATGATGCATATTTTTGTAGCGTTGCTAGGATGCTGGGGTGAAATGCTTGTAAATACGCAGATTTAAACAAAACTTCCTGTCATTTCTGAGTTAAACTACATAGTTCTGCAACCAACACACTTCAAGTCAGGAAACATATTACATGATGCATAAGTTCGTAGCGTCTCTAGGACGCTGGATTGTTATGCTTGTAAATACGCAGATTTAAATAAACTTCCTGCCATTTCTGAGTTAAACTACCTAGTCCTGCAACCAACAACTTCAAGTCAGGAAAACATTACATGATGCATAAGTTTGTAGCGTTGCTAGGATGCTGGGGTGAAATAGTTGTAAATACGCAGATTTAAATAAACGTCCTGCCATTTCTGAGTTAAACTACCTAGTCCTGCAACCAACAACTTCAAGTCAGGAAAATATTACATGATGCATATTTTTGTAGCGTTGCTAGGATGCTGGGGTGAAATGCTTGTAAATACGCAGATTTAAACAAAACTTCCTGTCATTTCTGAGTTAAACTACATAGTCCTGCAACCAACACACTTCAAGTCAGGAAACATATTACATGCTGCATAAGTTCGTAGCGTCTCTAGGACGCTGGATTGTTATGCTTGTAAATACGCAGATTTAAATAAACTTCCTGCCATTTCTGAGTTAAACTACCTAGTCCTGCAACCAACAACTTCAAGTCAGGAAAACATTACATGATGCATAAGTTTGTAGCGTTGCTAGGATGCTGGAGTGAAATGCTTGTAAATACGCAGATTTAAACAAAACTTCCTGCCATTTCTGAGTTAAACTACATAGTCCTGCAACCAACACACTTCAAGTCAGGAAACATATTACATGATGCATAAGTTCGTAGCGTTTCTAGGACGCTGGATTGTTATGCTTGTAAATACGCAGATTTAAATAAACGTCCTGCTATTTATGAGTTAAACTACCTGGTCCTGCAACCAACCCAATTCAAGTCAGGAAACATATTACATTATGCATAAGTTCGTAGCGCTGCTAGGACGGTGGGGTGATTGGTTGTAAATACGCAGATTTAAATAAACTTCCTACTATTTCTGAGTTAAACTACCTAGAGCTGCAACCAACACACTTCAAGTTAGGAAACATGTTACAGGATGCATAAGTTCGTAGCGTTTCTATGACGCTGGATTGTTATGCTTGTAAATACGCAGATTTAAATAAACGTCCTGCTATTTCTGAGTTAAACTACCTAGACCTGCAACCAACACACTTCAAGTCAGGAAACATGTGACATGATGCATAAGTTCGTAGCGCTGCTAGGACGGTGGGGTGAAATGCTTGTAAATACGCAGATTTAAATAAACTTCCTACTTTTCTGAGTTAAACCAGCTGGAGCATGAAGAGGAAAAATCGGATATGTTGCAATCCTACGGCTTTCTCTATCCACTATAATTTACTTTCTATTTGGAAATTACTCTTAAGAAAAGGCTTATCTTCTACTTCTTGTTAATCCTTTTCCCTAAGTGGTTTCATACACATTTTGTTGTAGTTAGATAGAAACATATCATATAAGGTCACTAAATCTACAAAAATCTTCTGCTTTACATTCACACAATTATATCTAGCCACTATTGCTTGTTTTTATATACCAAGGTTTTATAAACTATTCTTACGGAAGCTTATTTTTCTGTCTACTCCATACCAACTCAATAAACTTTTCCAGATATAGTTTCATTACACATGTCGTTGTAGGTACAAAGAAGACGATGATGAACTTCGAGCGACCTCAATAGAGGTGTGCACGTAGGATCATGGAGCCCTTTGTGCCTCTTGTCCTAGGCATGAATCAAGTCTGATGGTCCGGATAAAACAACCTTGATATCTGCGCTTCTTTATCCAAGAAAAATGAGCCTAGAGACACGCCAACTACTGATCTAGTTAAATTCAGGAGAAACTCACTCTGTTTTCCGACAGGCCCCGAAATAAACCAGAGCCCATACCAAGATGACTCCTCACAATATGTGAGACACACCCCACAACGGTTCAGGTCTTATTAAATCAAGCCCCGCTCCCTTCTTGTCCGGCACCTCATTTCCTCTAATACCAGTATGCTCTGGAACCCAACCAAGGGTAACCTGACAGTTGGCACAGAGTCTATCCCATTACAAAGAAGATAGAGGGAGCCAAACCGATAGTCACATGTTTAACAGCAGTCGCCATATACTGGCCTTGAATTCCAAACTCTTTACACGACATCGCTAGAAACAACTGAATACCGACAGCACATTAAAAATTACTAATTATTGAATCTCGGAAATGGCTAATGGCACAAGAAATTTATTTGAAACAAATTGTGCGTTTTAAAGGTATTACATTTTGCTTTCTCTACTACGTATAGTAAGTAGGGGAAGTATTGTATTCCACCCAAAAATTCGATACCGAGATTTCACCGGAAATACATGTTTTGAGACCCCCTGAATCCAAAAAAAAAGCATTTTTGGAAACATGTCCGTGTGTGTGTCTGTGTGTTTGTGAACAGCATAACTCGGAAACGAACAGTCGGATAAACACCAAACTTGGTATTTAGGTTCAGCATCTTCCAAGGATGCGACACGAAGGTTTTCAAGAAAATCCCCTCACCCCAGATTACCCTTTACATGGAAGATTTTTCGAAAATTTTAATTTTCTCAAAAATGGCTCTAACGATTTTGATTAAAATATCATATGTTTAAGATATTTTATGACAAATAAAATGTATATCTTGAATTTCCTGGGAATGTCTCCAAAAGTATTCTTCATTGTGAACGACTTTTGCATAACTGCTAAACCATAAGAGATAGACAAAATTTTACTACACAAAAAATGTAGATCGCGTTAAAATACACAATTTATGTCATATACATTTTTGTTGTTGAGTGAACCATTTTCGAGATATTGCTTGTTATTCCCTTAAGTTTTCCAATACTTATACTTTTTCTCAAATGGGAATTGGTTATTCATGTTTTTGTCTTGGATATGCAAAGAGTATTAATCTATGGGAAAGGGAATGGTGCTGCACCTAGCAACCAGCTATTAAGAGATATGTATGTGCTTAAAGGCTACTGTATTTCTATATTGCCCTTGTAAATATATATTCCCCTTAAACCTACAAGAAACTTAGCAATAAGATAGAGTCTGCAAATGTTTATCTCGATTAACATGAACTATATGGAGAATAAGCGTTTGTAAAAATAGTTTGTACAAGAGTAGGGAAAGTCATGTGAGTGTAACACATCAGATTTTTGAATCATTACATCATACACACATTCACATCCATACTTCCAGACTCTGGGGAGGATAGGGAATCGAACCTGGTACCTCTCGCATAGTAGGCAGTTGCTCTGCCGACTAATCTACGGGACCAGCCTAAAGGTTCGAATTGTTCATTTCATGGTCCCTCTTAAAGTCCTGTCAACATTCAGTTGTTTCTCGCGATGTCATGGAAACAGTATGGAATTTTAAGGCAGCATATAGCGTCCAGTTGTTAAACATTTGACTATCGCTGTTCTCTTTTTATCTATAACGAAATGTGTAATGTAGCTATTTCTGCAAAGGTTTATTTGGATTAAAGTGAAGTAGACAGAAAAATAAGCTTTTATAAGACTAGCTTGTATACCCAATAATATAGGATAGAGGCTAGAGATAGTCATGGGAATGAAGTGCATACGACTTTTTTATGGTTTCCCGCAGTAACCAGGTAAATGAAGAACAGAATAATTAATATCGCGACGCAAAGTTCCACCTAGAGAGTAAAATATAAACAAGTAAATAAATAAAAAATTAATAAAAAGTGACACAGGAAGCTGACTACGCAACAACTGCTATACACTCAATGAACAGCTAGCAGGATCCACGATCACAAAGTCCGCCAAAAAGTAAGAAAACAGATGGTGCAGGAAAGCGACTACGCAACAACGACTGCTATACACTGGATGAACCGTCAGCAGTTCCATGATCACGAAGCCCACATTCCGCCAAAAGTAAGAAAACAGATGGTGCAGGAAGGCGACTACGCAACAACGAATGCTATACACTGGATGAACATTCAGCAGTTCCATGATCACGAAGCCCACATTCCGCCAAAAGTAAGAAAACAGATGGTGCAGGAAGGTGACTACGCAGCTAAAGACATGTGTCTAGCACACCTATAAAAGGAAATACAGAGGAATGAAAGATAGTGAATACTTTAAAAACAAACAAAAAAGGGAGGTCACTGTGTTCCGGCTTTGAATCATAGGAAACAAAAGAAGGATGCTTTAGCAGCTTACAAAAAGTAAAAAAAGTATTGGATAATACACGTACAAAAAATAAATTAAATTGTAATTCGGAAAGGCCTTCTAACCAAAAGTTTCGGTGACAGTCGTAATGTAACCAACAATTTTGTTTTAATGTATTATTGTTGCTTAAAATTTTAAAGTCATAACGCGGTTACAATAAATTTTAAAAAATGCAATATTTTG
The DNA here is from genome assembly GCA_030765065.1 of Deroplatys truncata. Taxonomy (NCBI): domain Eukaryota; kingdom Metazoa; phylum Arthropoda; class Insecta; order Mantodea; family Mantidae; genus Deroplatys; species Deroplatys truncata. The sequence continues at coordinate 202,598,854 of CM060980.1, read as the reverse complement.
AAACAATTTACAACTTTTATTATATAAAACTACACAGTTGTATCTCTTTTACAAACTTTACTATGTTATGGCGACTATTTGAACACTGAAGGCCACCGAGACGTGAACATCGTAGACAACAGTGAGAACAGGACATGTAAGGCTGTGATGTTTTGCTAGAGGATATGAACGGTTAATTGGTCACGAAGAATGAAATGTTTATCGGGCAACTGAAACTGTGATTGGAGCTTACGGCGTGTAGTTTGCTATTGCATGTGGAACTTGCATTGCCTACATTAATGTCATACTTGAGGACATTTTGGAAGTCGTGATGCAGTGCCAACAATTTAAAGTGACGTTAAATAAAAGGAAAACAAAAGTAATGTAAACGAAAAATTAATGGATGTAATTTGAAATCGATTCACATTCAAGACTACTTAATACGACTGCTAAAAATCTACCATTATGGGATACTCTTCTAAAATACGAGGGATTTTTAAAACCAAGGTCCGTTTTGCGTTTTTAGGGGATATTTACCGAGCGAGATGGCTCGCATTTTGGAGGTCCCGGGTTCGATTCCCCTCCACCACCCATTCTAACCATTCTAGTGAGGTGATCTTCGAGCCTGGCACTATTAGGGATTTCCGCGCGTCTCTGTGACCTGTAGCCTCCTGCTGCAGTGGATGTATGTAAGTCCTCCGTTGTATAAGGGGATGTACCCGCATATGTACGGAAGCTTGTTGAAGGGCGCCTGTTCTGTCGGATATGACGTTAACAACTCTTTTCTGAACTGTGATGAAGATCGGACTTTCGCGCCCCCCCCTCTGAAACAAACTACACCAATAACGCAATTTCTTCTGCCACGACATCTTAAATACAATAAAAATGCTTGTCAAAGGCATTGTACGGTGTTATGTGGGCGAACTTCTATGAAAAGTGAAGCTGTTATCGAGACCCAGGAGAAATAATAATAATAATAATAATAATAATAATAATAATAATAATATACGATCGAACATAGCGACGAAAATGTGCTGAATTCATATTAGGAATGGGTTTGTAGGGAAGACAGATAAACAAAGTTGGTTTCCTCGAAGCAGAGGTATTTTACCTGCGATGGTTAACGAACCTGCATACCGGAAGTCTCGCCTTTATACTTTTGGCTCGGACAGGGTTTACAACGGTTTCAAAGCTTAGGCGGGTGAGGAAGTATATGTGCCTTAACTACGATCTAAGAATGTTCGTGGGAAGATTTTAAAACTCAAAATAAGCTGTAAGAAGCAGATGTGAAAGTTGTCAAGTGGGGGTAGCCAATAATAAAAATCATGAAACAAAATGATAGCCAATCGAAAGATCGCGTAGGCATCACATGATACGTTTGAACTTAAAACAGAACGAAACTTAAGAAAGGGAGAGGGGGAAAATTCTACGTTTGGCGAAAGGCGTGAAGGAGGAAAGAAAACGCGGGGACAGTCGGGTACAAACTAACCATGAGGACAGCCGAGACACATTCCGGTACAAACTAACCACGAGGACAGCCGAGACACATTCCGGTACAAACTAACCATGAGGACAGCCGAGACACATTCCGGTACAAACTAACCACGAGGACAGCCGAGACACATTCCGGTACAAACTAACCATGAGGACAGCAGAGACACATTCCGGTACAAACTAACCATGAGGACAGCCGAGACACATTCCGGGACAAACTAACCATGAGGACAGCCGAGACACATTCCGGTACAAACTAACCATGAGGACAGCCGAGACACATTCCGGTACAAACTAACCATGAGGACAGCCGAGACACATTCCGGTACAAACTAACCATGAGGACAGCCGAGACACATTCCGGTACAAACTAACCATGAGGACAGCCGAGACACATTCCGGTACAAACTAACCATGAGGACAGCCGAGACACATTCCGGTACAAACTAACCATGAGGACAGCCGAGACACATTCCGGTACAAACTAACCATGAGGACAGCCGAGACACATTCCGGTACAAACTAACCACGAGGACAGCCGAGACACATTCCGCTACAAACTAACCACGAGGACAGCCGAGACACATTCCGGTACAAACTAACCATGAGGACAGCCGAGACACATTCCGGTACAAAATAACCATGAGGACAGCCGAGACACATTCCGGTACAAACTAACCATGAGGACAGCCGAGACACATTCCGGTACAAACTAACCATGAGGACAGCCGAGACACATTCCGGTACAAACTAACCATGAGGACAGCCGAGACACATTCCGGTACAAACTAACCATGAGGACAGCGGAGACACATTCCGGTACAAACTAACCAAGAGGACAGCCGAGACACATTCCGGTACAAACTAACCATGAGGACAGCCGAGACACATTCCGGTACAAACTAACCATGAGGACAGCCGAGACACATTCCGGTACAAACTAACCATGAGGACAGCCGAGACACATTCCGGTACAAACTAACCATGAGGACAGCCGAGACACATTCCGGTACAAACTAACCATGAGGACAGCCGAGACACATTCCGGTACAAACTAACCATGAGGACAGCCGAGACACATTCCGGTACAAACTAACCATGAGGACAGCCGAGACACATTCCGGTACAAACTAACCATGAGGACAGCCGAGACACATTCCGGTACAAACTAACCATGAGGACAGCCGAGACACATTCCGGTACAAACTAACCATGAGGACAGCCGATACACATTCCGGTACAAACTAACCATGAGGACAGCCGAGACACATTCCGGTACAAACTAACCATGAGGACAGCCGAGACACATTCCGGTACAAACTAACCATGAGGACAGCCGAGACACATTCCGGTACAAACTAACCATGAGGACAGCCGAGACACATTCCGGTACAAACTAACCATGAGGACTGCCGAGACACATTCCGGTACAAACTAACCATGAGGACAGCCGAGACACATTCCGGTACAAACTAACCATGAGGACAGCCGAGACACATTCCGGTACAAACTAACCATGAGGACAGCCGAGACACATTCCGGTACAAACTAACCATGAGGACAGCCGAGACACATTCCGGTACAAACTAACCAGGAGGACAGCCGAGACACATTCCGGTACAAACTAACCACGAGGACAGCCGAGACACATTCCGGTACAAACTAACCACGAGGACAGCCGAGACACATTCCGGTACAAACTAACCACGAGGACAGCCGAGACACATTCCGGTACAAACTAACCATGAGGACAGCCGAGACACATTCCGGTACAAACTAACCAGGAGGACAGCCGAGACACATTCCGTTACAAACTAACCACGAGGACAGCCGAGACACATTCCGGTACAAACTAACCATGAGGACAGCCGAGACACATTCCGGTACAAACTAACCATGAGGACAGCCGAGACACATTCCGGTACAAACCAACCATGAGGACAGCCGAGACACATTCCGGTACAAACTAACCAGGAGGACAGCCGAGACACATTCCGGTACAAACTAACCACGAGGACAGCCGAGACACATTCCGGTACAAACTAACCATGAGGACAGCCGAGACACATTCCGGTACAAACTAACCATGAGGACAGCCGAGACACATTCCGGTACAAACTAACCATGAGGACAGCCGAGACACATTCCGGTACAAACTAACCATGAGGACAGCCGAGACACATTCCGGTACAAACTAACCATGAGGACAGCCGAGACACATTCCGGTACAAACTAACCATGAGGACAGCCGAGACACATTCCGGTACAAACTAACCATGAGGACAGCCGAGACACATTCCGGTACAAACTAACCATGAGGACAGCCGAGACACATTCCGGTACAAACTAACCATGAGGACAGCCGAGACACATTCCGGTACAAACTAACCATGAGGACAGCCGAGACACATTCCGGTACAAACTAACCATGAGGACAGCCGAGACACATTCCGGTACAAACTAACCATGAGGACAGCCGAGACACATTCCGGTACAAACTAACCATGAGGACAGCCGAGACACATTCCGGTACAAACTAACCATGAGGACAGCCGAGACACATTCCGGTACAAACTAACCATGAGGACAGCCGAGACACATTCCGGTACAAACTAACCATGAGGACAGCCGAGACACATTCCGGTTCAAACTAACCATGAGGACAGCCGAGACACATTCCGGTACAAACTAACCATGAGGACAGCCGAGACACATTCCGGTACAAACTAACCATGAGGACAGCCGAGACACATTCCGGTACAAACTAACCAGGAGGACAGCCGAGACACATTCCGGTACAAACTAACCATGAGGACAGCCGAGACACATTCCGGTACAAACTAACCATGAGGACAGCCGAGACACATTCCGGTACAAACGAACCATGAGGACAGCCGAGACACATTCCGGTACAAACTAACCATGAGGACAGCCGAGACACATTCCGGTACAAACTAACCATGAGGACAGCCGAGACACATTCCGGTACAAACCAACCATGAGGACAGCCGAGACACATTCCGGTACAAACTAACCATGAGGACAGCCGAGACACATTCCGGTACAAACTAACCATGAGGACAGCCGAGACACATTCCGGTACAAACTAACCAGGAGGACAGCCGAGACACATTTCGGTACAAACTAACCACGAGGACAGCCGAGACACATTCCGGTACAAACTAACCACGAGGACAGCCGAGACACATTCCGGTACAAACTAACCACGAGGACAGCCGAGACACATTCCGGTACAAACTAACCATGAGGACAGCCGAGACACATTCCGGTACAAACTAACCATGAGGACAGCCGAGACACATTCCGGTACAAACTAACCATGAGGACAGCCGAGACACATTCCGGTACAAACTAACCACGAGGACAGCCGAGACACATTCCGGTACAAACTAACCATGAGGACAGCCGAGACACATTCCGGTACAAACTAACCAGGAGGACAGCCGAGACACATTCCGGTACAAACTAACCATGAGGACAGCCGAGACACATTCCGGTACAAACTAACCACGAGGACAGCCGAGACACATTCCGGTACAAACTAACCATGAGGACAGCCGAGACACATTCCGGGACAAACTAACCATGAGGACAGCCGAGACACATTCCGGTACAAACTAACCATGAGGACAGCCGAGACACATTCCGGTACAAACTAACCATGAGGACAGCCGAGACACATTCCGGTACAAACTAACCATGAGGACAGCCGAGACACATTCCGGTACAAACTAACCATGAGGACAGCCGAGACACATTCCGGTACAAACTAACCACGAGGACAGCCGAGACACATTCCGGTACAAACTAACCATGAGGACAGCCGAGACACATTCCGGTACAAACTAACCACGAGGACAGCCGAGACACATTCCGGTACAAACTAACCACGACAGCCGAGACACATTCCGGTACAAACTAACCACGAGGACAGCCGAGACACATTCCGGTACAAACGAACCATGAGGACAGCCGAGACACATTCCGGTACAAACTAACCATGAGGACAGCCGAGACACATTCCGGTACAAACTAACCATGAGGACAGCCGAGACACATTCCGGTACAAACTAACCATGAGGACAGCCGAGACACATTCCGGTACAAACCAACCATGAGGACAGCCGAGACACATTCCGGTACAAACTAACCAGGAGGACAGCCGAGACACATTCCGGTACAAACTAACCATGAGGACAGCCGAGACACATTCCGGTACAAACTAACCATGAGGACAGCCGAGACACATTCCGGTACAAACTAACCAGGAGGACAGCCGAGACACATTCCGGTACAAACTAACCACGAGGACAGCCGAGACACATTCCGGTACAAACTAACCATGAGGACAGCCGAGACACATTCCGGTACAAACTAACCATGAGGACAGCCGAGACACATTCCGGTACAAACTAACCATGAGGACAGCCGAGACACATTCCGGTACAAACTAACCATGAGGACAGCCGAGACACATTCCGGTACAAACTAACCATGAGGACAGCCGAGACACATTCCGGTACAAACTAACCATGAGGACAGCCGAGACACATTCCCTACAAACTAACCACGAGGACAGCCGAGACACATTCCGGTACAAACTAACCATGAGGACAGCCGAGACTCATTCCGGTACAAACTAACCACGAGGACAGCCGAGACACATTCCGGTACAAACTAACCATGAGGACAGCCGAGACACATTCCGGTACAAACTAACCATGAGGACAGCCGAGACACATTCCGGTACAAACTAACCATAAGGACAGCCGAGACACATTCCGGTACAAACTAACCATGAGGACAGCCGAGACACATTCCGGTACAAACTAACCATGAGGACAGCCGAGACACATTCCGGTACAAACTAACCATGAGGACAGCCGAGACACATTCCGGTACAAACTAACCATGAGGACAGCCGAGACACATTCCGGTACAAACTAACCATGAGGACAGCCGAGACACATTCCGGTACAAACCAACCATGAGGACAGCCGAGACACATTCCGGTACAAACTAACCATGAGGACAGCCGAGACACATTCCGGTACAAACTAACCATGAGGACAGCCGAGACACATTCCGGTACAAACTAACCATGAGGACAGCCGAGACACATTCCGGTACAAACTAACCATGAGGACAGCCGAGACACATTCCGGTACAAACTAACCATGAGGACAGCCGAGACACATTCCGGTACAAACTAACCATGAGGACAGCCGAGACACATTCCGGTACAAACTAACCATGAGGACAGCCGAGACACATTCCGGTACAAACTAACCATGAGGACAGCCGAGACACATTCCGGTACAAACTAACCATGAGGACAGCCGAGACACATTCCGGTACAAACTAACCATGAGGACAGCCGAGACACATTCCGGTACAAACTAACCATGAGGACAGCCGAGACACATTCCGGTACAAACTAACCATGAGGACAGCCGAGACACATTCCGGTACAAACTAACCATGAGGACAGCCGAGACACATTCCGGTACAAACTAACCATGAGGACAGCCGAGACACATTCCGGTACAAACTAACCATGAGGACAGCCGAGACACATTCCGGTACAAACTAACCATGAGGACAGCCGAGACACATTCCGGTACAAACTAACCATGAGGACAGCCGAGACACATTCCGGTACAAACTAACCATGAGGACAGCCGAGACACATTCCGGTACAAACTAACCATGAGGACAGCCGAGACACATTCCGGTACAATCTAACCATGAGGACAGCCGAGACACATTCCGGTACAAACTAACCAGTAGGACAGCCGAGACACATTCCGGTACAAACTAACCACGAGGACAGCCGAGACACATTCCGGTACAAACTAACCATGAGGACAGCCGAGACACATTCCGGTACAAACTAACCATGAGGACAGCCGAGACACATTCCGGTACAAACTAACCATGAGGACAGCCGAGACACATTCCGGTACAAACTAACCATGAGGACAGCCGAGACACATTCCGGTACAAACTAACCATGAGGACAGCCGAGACACATTCCGGTACAAACTAACCATGAGGACAGCCGAGACACATTCCGGTACAAACTAACCATGAGGACAGCCGAGACACATTCCGGTACAAACTAACCATGAGGACAGCCGAGACACATTCCGGTACAAACTAACCATGAGGACAGCCGAGACACATTCCGGTACAAACTAACCAGTAGGACAGCCGAGACACATTCCGGTACAAACTAACCACGAGGACAGCCGAGACACATTCCGGTACAAACTAACCATGAGGACAGCCGAGACACATTCCGGTACAAACTAACCATGAGGACAGCCGAGACACATTCCGGTACAAACTAACCATGAGGACAGCCGAGACACATTCCGGTACAAACTAACCATGAGGACAGCCGAGACACATTCCGGTACAAACTAACCATGAGGACAGCCGAGACACATTCCGGTACAAACTAACCATGAGGACAGCCGAGACACATTCCGGTACAAACTAACCATGAGGACAGCCGAGACACATTCCGGTACAAACTAACCATGAGGACAGCCGAGACACATTCCGGTACAAACTAACCAGTAGGACAGCCGAGACACATTCCGGTACAAACTAACCAGGAGGACAGCCGAGACACATTCCGGTACAAACTAACCACGAGGACAGCCGAGACACATTCCGGTACAAACTAACCATGAGGACAGCCGAGACACATTCCGGTACAAACTAACCATGAGGACAGCCGAGACACATTCCGGTACAAACTAACCATGAGGACAGCCGAGACACATTCCGGTACAAACTAACCATGAGGACAGCCGAGACACATTCCGGTACAAACTAACCATGAGGACAGCCGAGACACATTCCGGTACAAACTAACCATGAGGACAGCCGAGACACATTCCCTACAAACTAACCACGAGGACAGCCGAGACACATTCCGGTACAAACTAACCATGAGGACAGCCGAGACTCATTCCGGTACAAACTAACCACGAGGACAGCCGAGACACATTCCGGTACAAACTAACCATGAGGACAGCCGAGACACATTCCGGTACAAACTAACCATGAGGACAGCCGAGACACATTCCGGTACAAACTAACCATAAGGACAGCCGAGACACATTCCGGTACAAACTAACCATGAGGACAGCCGAGACACATTCCGGTACAAACTAACCATGAGGACAGCCGAGACACATTCCGGTACAAACTAACCATGAGGACAGCCGAGACACATTCCGGTACAAACTAACCATGAGGACAGCCGAGACACATTCCGGTACAAACTAACCATGAGGACAGCCGAGACACATTCCGGTACAAACCAACCATGAGGACAGCCGAGACACATTCCGGTACAAACTAACCATGAGGACAGCCGAGACACATTCCGGTACAAACTAACCATGAGGACAGCCGAGACACATTCCGGTACAAACTAACCATGAGGACAGCCGAGACACATTCCGGTACAAACTAACCATGAGGACAGCCGAGACACATTCCGGTACAAACTAACCATGAGGACAGCCGAGACACATTCCGGTACAAACTAACCATGAGGACAGCCGAGACACATTCCGGTACAAACTAACCATGAGGACAGCCGAGACACATTCCGGTACAAACTAACCATGAGGACAGCCGAGACACATTCCGGTACAAACTAACCATGAGGACAGCCGAGACACATTCCGGTACAAACTAACCATGAGGACAGCCGAGACACATTCCGGTACAAACTAACCATGAGGACAGCCGAGACACATTCCGGTACAAACTAACCATGAGGACAGCCGAGACACATTCCGGTACAAACTAACCATGAGGACAGCCGAGACACATTCCGGTACAAACTAACCATGAGGACAGCCGAGACACATTCCGGTACAAACTAACCATGAGGACAGCCGAGACACATTCCGGTACAAACTAACCATGAGGACAGCCGAGACACATTCCGGTACAAACTAACCATGAGGACAGCCGAGACACATTCCGGTACAAACTAACCATGAGGACAGCCGAGACACATTCCGGTACAAACTAACCATGAGGACAGCCGAGACACATTCCGGTACAAACTAACCATGAGGACAGCCGAGACACATTCCGGTACAAACTAACCAGTAGGACAGCCGAGACACATTCCGGTACAAACTAACCACGAGGACAGCCGAGACACATTCCGGTACAAACTAACCATGAGGACAGCCGAGACACATTCCGGTACAAACTAACCATGAGGACAGCCGAGACACATTCCGGTACAAACTAACCATGAGGACAGCCGAGACACATTCCGGTACAAACTAACCATGAGGACAGCCGAGACACATTCCGGTACAAACTAACCATGAGGACAGCCGAGACACATTCCGGTACAAACTAACCATGAGGACAGCCGAGACACATTCCGGTACAAACTAACCATGAGGACAGCCGAGACACATTCCGGTACAAACTAACCATGAGGACAGCCGAGACACATTCCGGTACAAACTAACCATGAGGACAGCCGAGACACATTCCGGTACAAACTAACCAGTAGGACAGCCGAGACACATTCCGGTACAAACTAACCACGAGGACAGCCGAGACACATTCCGGTACAAACTAACCATGAGGACAGCCGAGACACATTCCGGTACAAACTAACCATGAGGACAGCCGAGACACATTCCGGTACAAACTAACCATGAGGACAGCCGAGACACATTCCGGTACAAACTAACCACGAGGACGGTCGACGAAACAAAATAAGAAGAAAATAATCAGAAAGTTTATAGTGTAAAAATGAAGTTATGAAATCTAGGCAATTCGAGGGCTAGTCGGAGAAACACATAAGTAGCGACTTCGAAAGTGATAAGAATAACAGTGGTTTCGACGACGAAGGTGGCGGGTTGACCAGATAGGAATCTACGCAACAAAATAAAGATCTAACTCAAATTTCTCCGGCAGTATTATTAATATCATCAAGGCAGTGTCACCACCCCTGAAAAACAAGAACCTCAGCTCTACCAAAACAAATTCCAAATCCCTGCCATCCAACCATCGAACCCAGGACTCTGAGTCCACTGAAGCAACTGCCAGGAACAACACCGATGCGTCAGAGGTCAGCGTCATATGGCGCCCACGACGTTGGGGCTCGAAATACTGCCAGCGGATAACACACCCGGAGAACCGACAACGGAAGCAGGGACAGAAAGACGACGCCGATGACGACATTAGCAACCACCAGCAGCAGAGTTTACCGATAGACGCGTGGCAACAAGCGACATCGACGCCGCTCCATTACAACAAGGAAGCAGACATTCAGCGCAGACATCATCAGTGTCCAAAAAGTGTGTAAGTGTAATGAAGTGTTTTGTGAACTATTACAACACTTCGCAGCAGCTCAATCCAGCACCGAGTAAGTGTTAACTGCATGATACATAAGTTAATAAAATTTTGGAAGGGAGTGTATATGCAATAAATATAAGTAAACTGGGTTATGTATGTTTGTAAATGCTGTTAAGAAACAAGAAATTAACCGGCAACGATATGGAAGGTAATAGCAATGAACAAGGGGAAAATTTCACTAACAATAGCCCGCGGGTAGGTGTAGAAAATGGAGATAGCGAAACATTAGAAAACCAAGTTACCGGATCACTTAACACGAGCGAAATGATGCAACAAATGTTGGCTCAATTGAGCCTCCTCAACACTAAAATAACAGAACAAGAGCAAACACTTGGGCAAACACTGACTCAACGATTAACAGAACAAGAGCAAACACTTGGGCAAACTCTGACTCAACGATTATCAGAACAAGAGCAAACACTTGGGCAAACACTGACTCAACGATTATCAGAACAAGAGCAAACACTTGGGCAAACTCTGGCTCAACGATTAACAGAACAAGAGCAAACACTTGGGCAAACACTGACTCAACGATTAACAGAACAAGAGCAAACAATAAAACAACAATTGTCCACCCAGGAACAAACATTGCAGCAATTAAGCATCCAACAGAAGGAAATCAGTCAGGGCTTAGAAAATAAAATACAGGGTGTCATGTTAGAAATTAGAACAAGTCAAAATGTAATCCAAGAGGATGTGGAATATATAAGAAGCGAACTAAAAGCAACACAGAATAGTGTAGAGGTAGTAAGGAAGGAACTTGGCGTGGAAATAGACGCCATCAGGGCCCAACAAGTTGTAAACAATGAAAACTTAATATGTACAATTAGTGATAAGGCAAGGGAAGAAGCAATGACAGTCTGTGTAGCATTACAGAACAAGCAACAGGCACTTGAAGCAGGGGTTGACAAATTAAGGGAGGAGCTGACACAGACCGTCAATGCTCGCAGGGACGCGCTAGAGGAAATCGAACCGCGATCTCAGGGAGCCACGGACGCGCGAATTACCTCTCAGGTTTCCGCGCTTTCGTCGTTCCAGTGTAACAACCCGAGTAGCGAACCGAGGTCGAACGAACCTGCCTGCACTCCTTCGGCCTCACCGCACCCGGCAAGTGAAATGTCAAGCACAGTAGGGCCTCTGCAACAATGCAATATACCTTTACAATTTTTGAATGAACTGCCAATCCCCAAGTTCAACAGTGAAGTCGATAATGCGAAGCAGTTCATTAATGACCTCGAATCTTATTTCGCGCTTAGGGGAATTCCCGACCGTTTCAAAATGGTAATTATAAAAAGGAGCTTGATAGGCCCGTCCCTGAGTTGGTTTCGATTGACGGTAGGCGAGCATGCACAATATGAACATTTTAGGTCTGCATTTTTGGAAAAATATTGGAGTGGCGTTGCACAGTACAGGGTGCGAGCAGAAATAAACAATGGCCGATACAGGGAAGAGAAGCGTGAGTCGATGGTCGACTACTTCTTGCGACTCGGCCAATTAAGTCAACTCCTGGACCCACCGATGCCCGAAGGTGAATTTGTATCCCTCCTGACACGACACTTCCCAGACGTTATACGTCATCACCTCGTGGTAGCACGTCCGAGGACGCTGAGCGAATCCATAGAACTACTTACCGCTCTGCAGGGGTACGGAACGCGGGAAGAAGATAGGCCCAGAATCAGGACTGAAGGCAGACACATTGATCGGATACATTCGCATCGTAATGATGGGACGAGGGCACAAGGTGCGTTGAACAACTATTCCACAGTCCGACAGCGTTATCAAGAGCCATTTACAAGAAATCGGGAGAGATACTATAGGCCCTGGAACCAAACGGGCACGGGTAGGCCACCGAGGCAACATGAGGAGTATCCCGTTCAGTACATGAGATTCTCCAGGTACCCGGCGAATAGTAGGCAACACCAGGGAAATAACCTCCACGGTGGAACAGCGGATAGGCCAAGAACGCCTCCGAACCGCCCAGAAACTCCCCCGAACCGACCTGGAAACACCCCGGGCAGGCCAAGGACACCTCCGAACAGGCCAAGAACACCTCCAAGCTGGCCAGCGACCCCACCCCGTAGAGATGAGAACCACGAGCTCTTAAGCATGCCTACGTACAGTCACGTTTTGACGCCGAGCGGGTACCCATCACAGACACGACAGCCGCGAAATGTCCACCGCGAAAAGGATGATGCGATAGGTCACCTAAGCGGGGCAATGGCAGGACAAAGCATAGGCCAATGGATAGGCCCCAGTCAGAGATCGTGGTCACGACGGTCGGAAAACTGGAGACAGGAAGAGTCGTAGCGTTCCCAGGCTCGACCTCAGAGAATGCGCGCAGGTTCTCGCATTACACAGAGAACGAAAACAAATACAACAAGAACAATTCTTTTATTGAATATTTGCACATTGGGGGAGGCAATAACGTGGTTAGAATTTTTACGCAACAACTATGCAAAGGGAGAGATCTTAACGACACGCCACTGCAGTCAGCTGATGAGTCAGAAGTAGGTCAAGCACCCCAGTATTGTGAGTTAAACACAGAAAATGAAAATGTTTATTTTGGTGAGAGAGCGGACGACTCGCAGGTAGTCAGTGATCAAAACATGTCCCTATCAGGTATAAACGAACGTGTAGCATCAACAGACTGCTTAAACCATCAAGAGAAAGAAGGAATACAGCCGTATGCATATGTGTTGGAAAGGTCCTTATCGGATATCACAAACCTTCGGGGACAGGGTATATCAACTCCAAAAAAAATTGAGGACCAAAGAAATTTAGTAGAGTCGGACAGGGAAAATGTACAAACGCACTCGGAACACGAGTAAGGAAAGTCATATATGCGAACATTGTTTACAAACAAATTGGTAGCTTTGGGATAGCAATGTCCTGTAAAACCGTGTGCTTGACATTCACGATGTTAATGACATACAGTAAGAAAACCGGACAGAATGTATACCTGGCAGAAAAAAGGTACCAAAAGGTGTCTGAGTGTGGAGGCTGCTAATAGCCTCAAGAAAACCAGTATTGTATATAATGTGCAAGAGAGAGAGAGAGAGAGAGAGAGAGAGAGAGATGAACTAAGATGTATAATTAAAAAAAATTGTTTGAAGAATGTATTGTGTGTATAAACAGATTCCTTAAATATAAATGTTTTGTAGCCTGGTTGTTGACGGCCAGATATTATGTAGATTGTTTTTCTTTTATTTTGTAAAAAACTATTTGTGTCAAATTTGAAATTGCATTGTATTCAGTGATTGAAATGTATTGTGAACAGAATAAATGTGTAACGGTGGGCTCGCCATCAAATCGTCGTAAGCCACTAAATAAATGAATGAATAACTAAATAAATGAATGAATAAATAAATAAAATGATAAATGAAAGGAACAGAGGGAGAGAGGGACATTAGATTAGCTTAGATGGGACATTAACGATAAACCCATCATCCAACCTAAAGGTCCGATGATAAATTTACCGTCAGGGCATATGACGCTGGTTATCGAGACCCAGGAGAAATAATAATAATAATAATAATAATAATAATAATAATAATAATAATAATAATAATAATAATAATATTATACGATCGAACATAGCGACGAAAATGTGCTGAATTCATATTAGGAATGGGTTTGTAGGGAAGACAGAGAAACAAAGTTGGTTTCCTCGAAGCAGAGGTATTTTACCTGCGATGGTTAACGAACCTGCATACCGAAAGTCTCGCCTTTATACTTTTGGCTCGGACAGGGTTTACAACGGTTTCAAAGCTTAGGCGGGTGAGGAAGTATATGTGCCTTATCTACGATCTAAGAATGTTCGTGGGAAGATTTTAAAACTCAAAATAAGCTGTAAGAAGCAGATGTGAAAGTTGTCAAGTGGGGGTAGCCAATAATAAAAATCATGAAACAAAATGATAGCCAATCGAAAGATCGCGTAGGCATCACATGATACGTTTGAACTTAAAACAGAACGAAATTTAAGAAAGGGAGAGGGGGAAAATTCTACGTTTGGCGAAAGGCGTGAAGGAGGAAAGAAAACGCCGGGACAGTCGGGTACAAACTAACCATGAGGACAGCCGAGACACATTCCGGTACAAACTAACCATGAGGACAGCCGAGACACATTCCGGTACAAACTAACCATGAGGACAGCCGAGACACATTCCGGTACAAACTAACCACGAGGACAGCCGAGACACATTCCGGTACAAACTAACCATGAGGACAGCCGAGACACATTCCGGTACAAACTAACCATGAGGACAGCCGAGACACATTTCGGTACAAACTAACCACGAGGACAGCCGAGACACATTCCGGTACAAACTAACCACGAGGACAGCCGAGACACATTCCGGTACAAACTAACCACGAGGACAGCCGAGACACATTTCGGTACAAACTAACCACGAGGACAGCCGAGACACATTCCGGTACAAACTAACCACGAGGACAGCCGAGACACATTCCGGTACAAACTAACCATGAGGACAGCCGAGACACATTCCGGTACAAACTAACCATGAGGACAGCCGAGACACATTCCGGTACAAACTAACCATGAGGACAGCCGAGACACATTCCGGTACAAACTAACCATGAGGACAGCCGAGACACATTCCGGTACAAACTAACCATGAGGACAGCCGAGACACATTCCGGTACAAACTAACCATGAGGACAGCCGAGACACATTCCGGTACAAACTAACCATGAGGACAGCCGAGACACATTCCGGTACAAACTAACCATGAGGACAGCCGAGACACATTCCGGTACAAACTAACCATGAGGACAGCCGAGACACATTCCGGTACAAACTAACCATGAGGACAGCCGAGACACATTCCGGTACAAACTAACCATGAGGACAGCCGAGACACATTCCGGTACAAACTAACCATGAGGACAGCCGAGACACATTCCGGTACAAACTAACCATGAGGACAGCCGAGACACATTCCGGTACAAACTAACCATGAGGACAGCCGAGACACATTCCGGTACAAACTAACCATGAGGACAGCCGAGACACATTCCGGTACAAACTAACCATGAGGACAGCCGAGACACATTCCGGTACAAACTAACCAGGAGGACAGCCGAGACACATTCCGGTACAAACTAACCAAGAGGACAGCCGAGACACATTCCGGTACAAACTAACCACGAGGACAGCCGAGACACATTCCGGTACAAACTAACCATGAGGACAGCCGAGACACATTCCGGTACAAACTAACCATGAGGACAGCCGAGACACATTCCGGTACAAACTAACCATGAGGACAGCCGAGACACATTCCGGTACAAACTAACCATGAGGACAGCCGAGACACATTCCGGTACAAACTAACCATGAGGACAGCCGAGACACATTCCGGTACAAACTAACCATGAGGACAGCCGAGACACATTCCGGTACAAACTAACCATGAGGACAGCCGAGACACATTCCGGTACAAACTAACCACGAGGACGGTCGACGAAACAAAATAAGAAGAAAATAATCAGAAAGTTTATAGTGTAAAAATGAAGTTATGAAATCTAGGCAATTCGAGGGCTAGTTGGAGAAACACATAAGTAGCGACTTCGAAAGTGATAAGAATAACAGTGGTTTCGACGACGAAGGTGGCGGGTTGACCAGATAGGAATCTACGTAACAAAATAAAGATCTAACTCAAACTTCTCCGGCAGTATTATTAATATCATCAAGGCAGTGTCACCACCCTTGAAAAACAAGACCCTCAGCTCTACCAAAACAAATTCCAAATCCCTGCCATCCAACCATCGAACCCAGGACTCTGAGTCCACTGAAGCAACTGCCAGGAACAACACTGATGCGTCAGAGGTCAGCGTCAAAAGGAGCCACTAAGACGTGTTCTACACTACAATGAGAATTTAAATGATTGTGAAAACGTGTAGATACAGAACGGAATAAAACAGCTATCCAGAATATTTTTGGTAGTTCTTAGTGTATTGCATACGGACCCTACTTTAAAAATATCAGAATGTAAATCACAAGACGTAGTGAAGGCGCCTGAAATATAACGCTAAGCATATATTTACGATTTTGTTATATTTGTCCGAGCTAGAATATCAAGGAGTGACATTTGAATGAGCCTGTATTTCTCTGGTTGGAGAAGAAATAAACTTAGGTAATACTCCGAGAGTGTTAACTCCAGCTGCTGGAACAGAAGCAGTGTCGCCAACTTAAGTAAAATGTAACCTCATTCTCGCAGTTCCAGAGCCCCGCTGTAACAATTTCTTCACCTCTAATAGCTCCATATGGAGGCTGTAGTAGGTATTGACATCGTTTCTCAATTTAGATTACCTGCCTTGCGTCTTTTCACACCCCGGTGTCTGGGGAATTGGGGGTGGAGGGCTGTTAGCAACCTTCGTATTGCATTTGCACCATCTCCAAAGTAGATATTACTTTCTCTACCATTTCAATATAGTAGGTAGAGGAAGTATTGTGTTCCACCTAGAAATTCGATACTAACATTTTATTGGAAATACACATTTTGAGCCCCCTGAACCCAAAAATTGTATTTTTAGAAAAAGGTCCTGTGTGTGTATGCTTATGAACAGCATAATACAAAAACGAATAGTCGGTTAAATACCAAATTTGGCATTTAAGTTCAACATCTTCCAAGAATGCAACACCAACATTTTCAAAATATCCCCCTATCACAAACTGCTCTTTACATGCAAAACGTTAATTATTTTTGATTTTCTGAAAACTGGCTCTAACGATTTTGAATAAAATATCACATGTTTAAGACATTTTTATGGCAAATGAATTCTATATCTCGAATTTTCTGGGAATGTCTCCAAAAGTATTCTTCATTGTGAACGACTTTTGCATAACTGGTAAACTATAAGAGATAGACAAAATTTTACTGCACAAAAAATGTAAATCGGTTACAATACACAATTTATGTCATATACATTTTTTTGTTGAGTGAACCATTTTCGAGATATTGCTTGTTATTCCCTTAAATTTTCCAATACTTATACTTTTTATCAAATTCGTTATTCATTTGTTTTTGTCCTGGACATACAAAGAGAATGGAATACTCCACATAGCAACCAGCTCTTAAAATATTTGACTATCGCTTAAAGCCTACCAATTCCCCTTGCATCTACAAGAAAATTAGCAATAAGATTAACATCTCGATTAACATGAAGTATATGGGGAATAAGCGTTTGTAAAACTAGTTTGTGCTAGAGTAGGGAAAGCTATGTGAGTGTAACACATCAGATTTTTAAAAACTAAAATCACATTGTTTTGTTTCTCGGTATATCATTACAATACTTTCAAGGACAGCATATAACGACCCATTGTTAAACATGTGACTGTAACTTCAGTCTCCTCTTGCACCTACAACGAAATGTGTAATGAAACTATTTTTGTAAAGTTTATCTCGATTAAGATGAAGTGGACAGAAGAATAAGCTTTTGCAAGAATCGTCTGAAGAACAGATACAAAAATAAACGCTTGTGGGTAGAGAAAGTTATGTGAATGTAATGCAGAATGATTTTGTAGAGCTTGAAGTCAGGATTCATAAACCATGAATTATACTTGTTCATGCGCGCGCACTCTGCGCCGGTATTTACTTGTGTCCACGCAATTGTTTCTGTACATTGAAGCCATGCATAATTATTGTAATTTGATTGTTGGGCGCCACTGTTTATAAACAGAAGGCAAGAGATGGCACTAGTGTTTCACATTAGCATCTGATAATTTTTCGTTATTGTTCCGGCTAGCTAATGACTATGCTCGAGCACGTAGCGTCTCTACCTTACATGTACAAATTTGAAAGTTTGGCCTTACGCGCGCCTTGTTGTCTCACTTTATATTTTAAATCTGCTTCCCTGTTATTCCAAATATCACATGACAGTTAACACACGCGTTCATTTTCTCTCTTTCCTACCATTTTTTGTGGTCCTCACCAAAATTATCCCCTAAGCTATAAAATTTAGTGAGTTTCATCTGGCCGACACCAACTTCTTCCGTTCTCGTCCTCCACAGCAGCCAACTCTGAATACACTTCGTTAAAAATATACAGTCACAACTTTCTTCTTAAATCCTATACAAACACTGTCAATATTATATAAACTATAAAATGCAAAAATCATTAATTAACTAACATGTAAAAATTGCTGCTTATTATTATTATTATTACTTAGGCTTGTGGTGTGAGGCATTGTTTATTTAATGTTAATATGTGCCAAAAATACTGCCACAACTTGCTTCGATGCCAAAACAGTTTAACCTCTCTTGAAAGGGCCTGCGTAGGTAATAGTACAAAAGTAATATTAAGATTCTTTGTAAGCGCTATTATCATTTCGTCACCAAATAAACCGATTTACAAATGTTTGTTTAAAACAGTACGTAACAGAAGAGTTATAGTAGTGACGCAATGGAGGCATCTCAACAATGGGCAGAAGTAAGCGCAACAATCAAAATGTCCATTTAGTTCGCCATTTGGCCAGGAAATGGATGAGCGCCACTGCAGTAAAAGCAAACAGGCGGCAGTACGATCGTCTTTTATAGACAACTTTAATTACTCCGTGGCGGGACAAAGGACAGTCGACTTTAAGCTCTGATTGTTCCCGTCATTTACGATTTCCTCGGCTAAACTTACAAATTTTGCAACAAATAAAGAACTGATGATAGCAATCAGCTGATAAGTAGAGGGAAGGTTTGCGACCATTACTGCGGTCAAATATCGTTATAGATAACATATAAAAGCAACAATACCTACTTATTAATTTATAGCAGAGATATGTCTGATGTGTTACATTCATATGATTCTCTACAAATTATTCTCACAAAAGCTTATTATTTTCTCTATCACTTACCTACTGTAAGTAGAGAAAGTATCTACCTATTGCATTCAGCTAAAAATTCAGTATCGAGATTTAACCAAAAATACATGTTTTGAGGCCCGTGAGTAAATAAAAAAAACCGAGCGGGATGGCTCAGTCCGTAAAGTCTGTGGCCCGCATTCGGGAGGTCCCAGGGTAAAATCCCGTGGGCCGACCAATCTGTCTGAGGTTTTCTCGTGGTTTTCCTCAGTCGCCAAGGTAAATACCGGATTGGATATTTAATACCACCTTAAGTCTAAAACAATAGTAAAATGAGAAATAAGTGGTAATAGCGAATGTTATGCCATCTATCTACAGACCATGTAAGCAGTTAGACTGGACGGCACCCTAACGCCATCTGCTTGGCACGAAGCAGAAGATCCGGCTGCCATGCGCTGGGGATCTCTGTGGGCACGTGACGAAGCAAGATGACATTTCCAGGGATGAGACCTAGAAGGCTAACTGTCCGCCTTTCTGTGTGAGGGCGGCGGTTAGACTGGACAGCACCTTAATGCCATCTGCACGGTATGAAGCAGGTGGTTACAGGGATGAGACCTAGAAGGCTAACTGTCCGCCTTTCTGTGTGGGGGCGGCGGTTAGACTGGACAGCACCCTAATGCCATCTGCACGGTATGAAGCAGGTGGTTACAGGGATGAGACCTAGAAGGCTAACTGTCCGCCTTTCTGTGTGGGGGCGGCGGTTAGACTGGACGGCAGCGTAATGCTATCTGCCGGCATGAAGCAGGTGGTTACAGGGATGAGACCTAGAAGGCTAACTGTCCGCCTTTCTGTGTGGGGGCGGCGGTTAGACTGGACAGCACCCTAATGCCATCTGCACGGTATGAAGCAGGTGGTTACAGGGATGAGACCTAGAAGGCTAACTGTCCGCCTTTCTGTGTGGGGGCGGCGGTTAGACTGGACAGCACCCTAATGCCATCTGCACGGTATGAAGCAGGTGGTTACAGGGATGAGACCTAGAAGGCTAACTGTCCGCCTTTCTGTGTGGGGGCGGCGGTTAGACTGGACGGCAGCGTAATGCTATCTGCCGGCATGAAGCAGGTGGTTACAGGGATGAGACCTAGAAGGCTAACTGCCCGCCTTTCTGTGTGGGGGCGGCGGTTAGACTGGACGGCACCCTAATGTCGTCTGCACGTCACGAAGCAGAAGATTCGGTAGCTACGCGCTAGGGTCTCTGTGACACGTGACGGAGCGGGTGGTTACAGGGATGAGACCTAGAAGGCTAACTGTCCATCACATATCGTTCTAAGAGTTATCCACCAACAGATCCGTCGCGATATGACCAAGGAGTTAAAGCTACGTAAAAAAAAATTTAGAAGGAGTTGCATGCGTGTATATGTGACTGTGAACAGCATAACTCAAAAACGACATGCTGGTAAAAAACCAAACTTGGCATTTAGGTTTACTACCTTCCAAATGCACGACATCATCCCACTTACTACCCCTTATAAAGAAATGTTTTCGATAGCTATTTACGATTTTGATTAAAATTCTACATATTTAAGATATTTACATTCAAATATAATTTACATCTTCAATTTTCTGGGAATAGTCTGCGAAGTGCTCTTTATTCGAAAATAATTTTGCATAATTGGCAAATCACAAGAGATAGACGAAATCACACTATACAAAAAATGTAGATCTCTTTAAAACACATAATTTATCTCAAATAGCTTTTGTGTGACCTCAGCCATTTCGAGACAGCCATTATTTTTGTTTGAATTTTTACTTTCGTTACTGCGTATTTACAGTAAGTAAAGGAAGTATTTTATTCCACCCAAAAATTCGAATTTTACCGGCAACACGTCTTGAGGCCCCCTGAACTCCCCCTCCAAAAAAGGATTTTTAGAAAAATATCCATGTGTCTATCTGTGAACGGCATAACTCAAAAACGAAAAGTCAATTAAGTACGAAAGTTGGTATTTCAGTCCAGGGCCTTCGAAGGATTTTGAAGAAAATCTCCCTTCACCAAACTAACTTTACATGGAACATATTTACAAATGTTTGATTTTCTCAAAAACGGGTAGAATTTTATTACATTTAAGCTACTTTCATGACAAAATGTATATCTTGAATGAAGCCCTGTTTAATGACACACTTTTGTATAATTAGTAAACCGTGTGACAAAACCATACTACATAAAAATGTAGATCTCATTAAAGCATATAGTTTATGTAAAATAACATTTGTTGTGGCGTTAGCTATTTCCGAGATATTCTTTGTTGTTAGTTTGAATTTTATTTTTTTTCGTATTCGTGCAAAGAGAATAGAATTTCAAAGCCATCACATAGAAACCGGCCTTGTAAAGATTTGTCTCGCTTTAGTTTATTCTATCCTTCGTATACTTACAACGAAATGTGTAAATATATAATGGCGGTTTGTATATATTAACAAGAAGTAAATAAGCTTTTGTAAGAGTAGTGGGTAGGGAAAGTCATGTGAATGCAACACATCAGACTTTTTAAAATACTGTCGCTAATCAGTTGTTTCTCGCGATATCTTGCAAAGAGTATACAATTTCAAGGACTGAATATGGCGACACTTTTAAACGTCTGACTATCACTTCAGTCTCCTGTATCCCTCTTGTTTGCAGAGGGTGAGTAGGGAATGTCATGTGAATGTAACATAGATTTTGTTTTCTAAGTATTCTTTTAGAATACAACACCTACTTCCTCTTCCTATTATAAGTAAGGGTAACGGAGAGGCCCCCACAACCGGGGCAGAGCACCGCAAGTAGGCTGCGACGGCCCTTTCTGCTTCTACCGTGCTCCTGGGAGGGAGAGACCCGAAAGGCGACCACATCCGGATGACGACGGTCGCAAGCATGGACGGGGTCCCTAACTTTTGCAGTTTGAACACATCCGCCGCCATCCAGAAGCTCCTAACCCTGGCGGTCCCCCCACCGGTGGGACCTACTCGGAGGCGAAACCTAACTGAGCAGTCCAGCAACGAGCCATGGGAGGAAACCTCTACAGAGCGCACAGCCACCGCCCAGTCGCAACACGCCGAATACCGTCGACTGGTCCTTCAACCCTGAAACAGATGATGATGGGTACAGGAAAGTCGTGATCCCAGCATGCTTCTGCCACCCACGAAAACCTCATGGGTCGCGGGTATCAAACACGGGATCTCCTGAATTCGAGTCACACTTTACCGCGGCGCCACCTCGCTGGGTAGGTGGTGGGGAAAATAAACATTGACCTGCAGCTGCATATTCTATCAGCAAGGTGAGTCCATTCTGCAGACATGAGGAATTACGATAACAAGATATTAGATGTTAGTTATAGTTGAGATAATCTTCTGTTGATATTTACATGCCCAAATCAGGCATCGCACTCGAACCCACATGATGACGCTCTAAACTTGCTAGTTATTAAAGCTTGACTGTGTAGGACGCAGTTTATTGGGAATCAGAACCGTTTTAGGACCGGAAATTAAAACGCAGACAACTATGTTATGTTCACGCCAAGTTTAATGTAGTGTTAACTTCAACTGAACTTCCCTCCACTTGAAACTTTTCTCTCTTCTTCACTTTCTCGCCACACTCTTCTACAAACTATTCTTACAAAAGCATATTCTTCTATCTACATCTTGTTAATCGAGATAAACTGCCAGTACACATTTCGCATAGCAGAGTGCAGTAGGATAAACAGATTTTTACTTTCCCTACTTCGTACTTACAAGCTAGAGGAAGTATTGCATTCTGAATGGCACATTATGTGCATAGTTTTATAAATAATAATGTGTATTTTCTTATATCACTATTAATTTAGAAGCATGTATACAATATGAGTTTTAAGTCCACCGATAAACTTCAGGAGATGATTGCTGACTGAAAATGGAGCACAAAAGTTCATATCAGCTTGTGTCCGGAAATACATAGCTTCCACAGTATATGGCACTGAGGACATTCTCTCATAACTTCAGTGTGCGTTTTGTGTGTTGCAGATAGTGAGATTTAAGTAACATAGAAGCACAGTGGTCCAGTATTCATTCCAAGAACAAGCCGAGATGGTGTATGGCCAAGCAAGTGGAAACGGTCGAGAGACAGCACGGATGTACCCTGACAGACAACACCACACACACATTTGGAGCTATTTTTCGGCGTTTGTGTGAGCATGGGTCCTTTGAGACAGACGAGCGCTCAGGGTGGCCACTGACTGTGCGTACATCTGATATGAAATAGCATGTTCTCCATGATATAGAGAATAAGCCTGGTACAAGCTCCAGGCAATTGACCCGCCAATATGGTGTAAGCCAAAGGACGGTTATCTGTATCCTACATGTCAACAGCTATTATCCCTATCACCTCCAATGTGTGCAGGGATCATCACCGGCGGGAAAGATTCTTCTCTGGTTTGTGCATAAGGGCCATAATCATTCAGTCCTTTTCACCAGTGAAGTGGCCTTTGGTAGAGATGGTATCATTAACCTGCATAATCGTCATCTGTGGGTACAGAAAATCCTCACAAAATGGTTGAAGCATTTCATGAGCAGCAGTTCAGCATCAATGTTTGGACAGGGATTACTGGCAATCGCCTATTTGGACCAGTTCTTCCATAACGCCTGAACTGTACATCAGTGTGGTTCCTAACATCGAGTGCAAAGTGTACCGGCGCCCCGTCATGTTGAAACCACATAAGCTGACGAATTCTCAGCGGCACTTCTTCTAAGACATGTTGAAGGAACGTTTTGTACATGACTCCGTTCAGTGTACCAGGAAGTACGTAAGGTCCAATCACAAAATCGTTGACAAGACCAGCCCAAACATTCACAGCGAACATCTGTTGATAGCATTGACACACCAGTGCGTGTGGAGGTTTTTTGTAATCCCATACATAGCTACTCCTACTGCTGAACATGCCCTCTCTTGTAAACTTGTCCTAGTCTGTAAACATTACCAAAGCAGGAAAATTGTGGTTTTCTGCACATTGCTGTAGAAACCAATTTTCAAACTCCATTCGAAATGGGAAGTCAGCTGGCTGCAACGACTCCTTCTGTGGATGAAATGGGTGCAATCGTTCTCAAAACAGTTCAGAGCTGTACAATGCGCCGACTACTAGCGGTAGGATTGTCACCAGTCGCTTGTAACACATTCTCTCCCAGATCGGATGTTCTGGCATACCTCGCACGGCCAGTATCTTCTATTTTAATACGCAAAGATCCAGGTTCTCGTAGGCGCCTGTGTACAGATGCAAAAGTACTGTGATGTGGTTACTGAACAGTTCAGCATAGCGTCGTTGTGCTGCTCTTCCATTGCATTCGGTGAAGCAATGCACGAGGTACATATCGGCCAGCTCTTCATCAGTAAACCTATCCTTACTGCTGTGTATCGCTGTTAACCTACGACTAACATTGCTGGAAAAACAAAACCCTAGACAGAACCGAGCAGTACTGCATGCAAGCCTGAGGGCATTACTGTTGTCAGGAGCAAGTACTGTGAACCAAAGGAAACAATTTGTTTACAAACAAGAGACACGGCGCATACCGTCGACATTTGCACGGTTGTGCAGAATTTTCAGTGCAATACAGATACAAAGCTGATTGGAGCAAGTAACCAAACGAAACGCAATTGCTCTGGCCGCCCGAGACCGTAGGTCCCTTGCACCAAAATACTAGAAGGTATACCTGAACGACCTCTGTAAATTTGTCGATGAAGCTCTGATTCAGCCTGTGTAATATGGAAACGGTTTAGCAAATAAAGATACAACAAAACAAAAGAGAATCGAATCTGCTTATAGCGGTACGATGCGCATGAGATACCAATGCCAAAATACTGTAATAATCCTCATGTAAGACAGTTTCGGTTTATTACTTTCTCTACTACGTATAGTAAGTAGGGGAAGTATTGTATTCCACCCAAAAATTCGATACCGAGATTTCACCGGAAATACATGTTTTGAGACTCCCTGAATCCAAAAAATCTGATGTGTTACACTCACACGACTTTCTCTACTCTTGTACAAACTATTTTTACAAATCTTGTTCTCCATATGCTTCATGTTAATCGAGATATCGAGATGTCAACCTTAATGGTAATTTTCTTGTAGATGCAAGGGGAATATGGTAGGTTTTAAGCGATAGTCAGATATTTTAACGCTGGTTGCTATGTGGCGCATTTCATTCTCTTTGCTTGTCCAGGACATAAAAAAAATGAATAACGAATTTCAGAAAAAGTATAAGTATTGGAAAATTTAAGGGAATAACAAGCAATATCTCAAAAATGGTTCACTCAACAAAAGAAATGTATATGACATAAATTGTGCATTTTAGCGCGATCTACATTTTTCGTGTAGTAAAATGTTGTTTATCTCTTATGGTTTACCAGTTATGCAAAAGTCGTTCACAATGAAGAATACTTTTGGAGACATTCCCGGAAAATTCGGGATATACATTTCATTTGTCATAAAAATATCTTAAATTTATGATATTTTAATCAAAATCGTTAGAGCCATTTTTGAGAAAATTAAAATTTTCGAAAAATGTTCCATGTAAAGGGTAATCTGGGGTGGGGGGATTTTCTTGATAACCGTCGTGTCGCATCTCTGTAAGATACTGAACCTAAATACCAAGTTTAGTGTTTATCCGACTGTTCGTTTCTGAGTTATGCTGTTCAAAGACACACAGACCACAGACACACACGGACATGTTTTCAAAAATGCTTTTTTTGGATTCAGGGGGTCTCAAAACATATATTTCCGGTGAAATCTCGGTATGGAATTTTTGAGTGGAATACAATACTTCCCCTACTTACTATACGTAGTAGAGAAAGTAAAAACATTTTTGGAAACGTCCGTATGTGTGTCTGTGTCTGTGTCTGTGAACAGAATAACTCAGAAACGAACAGTCAGATAAACATCAAACTTGGTATTTAGGTTTAGTATCTTCCAGAAATGCGACACGAAGGTTTTCAAGAAAATACCCCCACCCCAGATTACCCTTTACATGGAACATTTTTCGAAATTTTAATTTTCTCAAAAATGGCTCTAACGATTTTGATTAAAATATGATATGTTTAATATATTTTCATGACAAATAAAATGTATATCACGAATTTTCTGGGAATGTCTCCAAAAGTATTCTTCATTGTGAACGACTTTTGCATAACTGGTAAACCATAAGAGATAGACGAAATTTTACTACTCAAAAAATGTAGATCGCGTTAAAATACACAATTTATGTCATATACGTTTTTTGTTGTTGAGTGAACCATTTCCGAGATATTGCTTGTTATTCCCTTAAGTTTTCCAATACTTATACTTTTTCTCAAATGGGAATTCGTTATTCATTTTTTTGTTTTGGATATGCAAAGAGAATGGTGCTGCACCTAGCAACCAGCTATTAAGAGATATGTCTATGCTTAAAGGCTACTGTATTTCTATATTGCCCTTGCAATTACAAAACAAGGGGAACATAGTACGCCCTTAAGCGATAGTCAAATATTTTTAGAACTGGTTGCTATGTAAAATGTAATTCTCTTTGCATGTCAAAAGATCGTTTCTGCAAATGTTTATCTCGATTAATATGTAATAGATGGGAATAAGAGTTTGTACAAGAATAGAGAAAGTCATGTGAGTGTAACACATCAGATTTTTTCCTTTGTACTTAAGTTGTAATTAAATTCCTTAACAGGGCATGCTGAATAACTGTATAACGAGAGAAAATGGCTAATATTAGAAATCAGTAAACCGATGTTTTATAATTAGCAACTGAGAAGTTTAGCTCTATGTGTCTTTACCAAAAGGTTAACTTGGAGGCCTGGGAGCGGGAAGCTTGATATTCACCAGCCTCACCTCTATTTCGTTGTATATGTTATGGGTTTCTGTATTACATGAAAACTATTTAACTGTTATTTAATAGTTACCCAAACATTCTGATAATTGTTTCACTACCAAAAATTCTTCGAGACTGTATAACATTTCTAGAACTTGGAAGAATGTGTAAGGGAAATTAAGGAAATCAGAAATGCAACATCTGCTGGTATTTCCTGCGTTTTCCCGTGAATATTGTAGGATATCTGCTATCATATCCGGGGCTTTTCAAGTTTACAATTATATGAATAGAAAACTTGTATATGTTGTGCAAATGTTTGATAAAGAATGCGAAGCGATGTAAATGAAACTAATTAAATCGTAATTAAGGTTTAAATGACCCGTGCAATGTCGGGGAGGTGAGTCAGCAAGTGTTCTATAACAGCAAAAATGGACCAGGAAATGATAATTATTGCTTGTCAGCCAATATATTCGAGTCGACAGCACAGATAAGCACCTGGGGACTTTGCCCAGCAGCGTATTGACATAATATGAAAACCTTGTTTAACATTAATACTGTGGCGCGGACCTCGTCACTGTGACGTAATGTTGGCTTAAACAAGTGACTGTAGACAACGTAACCGATGCAAAATGATGCTCTGCACTAACCTACAACATTTGTGTGGGTAATCTCGAAAACCAGTCAACCGATTTTCATAATAAATTCACCGTTGGGAAGCTCTGTTCTTCCCGATGGACATATGCTATGAAATGTTTTTTTGAAAAAGTTTAAAACTCCGGATTCATGTTCCTGTCACCCATTTTCTATCCCGTTTGGTTAAATATGGTTATCAGAATATATATTTATTGGCCCCTATTGCGACCTCCAGCCCAAATGGGCAAAGCAGGAGGTTAAAATCGTTAAAGCTGATTTATTGGAGGCGTGAGTTGTATTCTATTGGTGCACTTGGGTTTTAGAATATGTCTAAGATTATTAGCTACATACAGCTTTCTATTTCCAACCACTAACATTCACATCAACGCTCCTTGGTGTGGGCTAGATAACACTTTGTACGCCTATACTACAGCGCCCAACGAAAATTATACCTTACAACTCTCAAAATATTCCTATAATAGTTTCAATAACTGTTTAACCCATCTGGTCAAAATATTGTACAATTATACCGGGAAGGCACGGACTCTTCAACGGAAGGACTGTAGTTCAAATCCCGCCAGGATCATCCTCCCTGGCTAGTTCTTTTTTCAGGTTTAAATTATTACTCAAATGGGAATTGCTGGGGAGGTACCCTAAAAATAGGCCTGGAACGATTCCTTCCCAAATTATCATCTCATGTATCTTCAGGGTCACTGTCTGTGGTGCCGTATATAGTAAGTGCGGGCGTTTAACATTTCTAAATTTACACATACGCACACGTTTATCGTGAACGACACAACTGGCAGCCCGCCACTCCCGCGGCACTACTGTATGAATCCGTTCGTGCAGTAGCAGCGGACCGACCCGCCATATCTCCCATAGATAATGCTAACGATGTGAAACTGTATGCTTACTTTTCATTATAAAAGATGTTCGAAATGATGTCCCACAAGCCCTGAACCTGTTGAATGCGTTATTGAACACTCGTGCAGACCGATAATGTCTTCTAATTGGTCGAGCGCATGGGGATTTGATACATAAACTTTAACTTTAAGCATTCCCCACAGATAATATAGATGGTGTCTCTAATAAGTAACGTCGGTTTTAAAGCAATACTTTATTTGAAACCTTTTCTGCCAATAAATTAAACTACTCTATAAAGTAGAGACCATCAGATTCTATGGTCTTTAGCCATCTTTCAGGGAGATTTATTGTCCCGCGACGGTGCCAGTCTCTGGTTTTTGATGCGAAGAATTCGGTGAGACGCACTTCCACAGCTTCAATGTTTTTGAAATTTCTCCCACGTAAGAAATGGACCATGGATCGAAACAGATGGTAATCTGAAGAAGCGAGACCAGGGCTGTATGCTGAGTGTGGTAGCCGTTCGACTCCTTCCAATTCCTGAATTGTGTCTTGATTGTTCGTGCAGTATGAGGTGTTGCATTGTTCTGCTGCAAGAGAACTCTATTTTGGTTAACTAATGCTGGGCATCTCCATCTCAAAATTTCATGAACTCGTTCCAGTTGCTGAAAATAAAGATCCGCATTGACTGCATGCCCGTGTGGAACAAACTCCGCAGTGAATCAAATTCCACCACCCACACAACAATTACTTGGGGCCGAACTGAGTTTTTTTTAACGACGACTTTGGCAGGTTGACGGGGACTGAGCCACTGTTTCGAGGCGTCAGGATTGCGGTAATAGACCCAATTTTCATCCACGTGACAATTCTCCTGATAAATCTATCATCTATGGGATTACCGATAAGCTGACGACAGATATTCACTCTACGATGAGCCTGTTGAGGTGTCAATTCATGAGGTACAGATCTACAGCTTCTGTTTGATTTTCCAAGTTTCTTAATCCGGCAATGTATGGTATCTTTTGATGGACCAAGTTCTTCTGACAGTCTACGAGCGCTTTCCTGTGGATTTTCTTCCCAAACTCTGCGTGTATTCTCAATATCCCATAATTTAGATCTTCCAGAACTGGTAAATCTTTAGTGTTTTCTTCCCCAGTGTTGAAACGTTGGAACCATCGTGTCACACGCTCACTAACGACACCTTCTCCTTCCACTTCACATATGTTTCGAGCCACGGCAGCAGTTTGTTTCCAGTAGTGCTTTAGAAGGACTCTAACCTCAAACTTTGTAACTTCCATTTTGTGATTGTGTATTAACAACTGACGACTGACACATTTTCACAATATACGCAATACTAGCCATGGCATCCTGTAAATAGCATTGGCAAACCAAAGAAAACCACTTCTATCTTATAAAACACCAAACTTAAAAACCGATGTTACTTATGAGACAACCTAATAAAATATTGATTCCCATCTGGAGAGCGATTCAATCATTCTGTCATCAAAAACACCTTGTAATGCGATTTTTTGGACTTGTTCCACGATAGTTCCTATTTCGTCTGATTCCTAGTTTACAACTGTTGGCTGTCTATGTTTCTAGCATGGATCCAGTCTAACAAACTATATATTGTGTATTTGTTAGGAACGGTGACATCATCGAATTTCTGTATAAATTGAAACTCCAGCAAAGCTTAACACAATAAACACACTTTGTTCACAGTGCCAATCAACGTGAACTAGTATTGTGCCACCCGATGCAGCCATTGCATAGAGAAAGAGAGGTGTTGGGGAGAGAGGGGAGAGCCATACAGAAATACTTTGTCAGTTAATGTAAAATAACTCGCAGCTACAACAAGAATGCGCACAAGTGACCAAGTCAATGGAGTGCTTGCAACTTGTGCTCGTACCCGCTGTATATAGACGCATGCTCTTTCTCGAGGCGTATTTGCTCTACCTGTTTTGACTGCACATATATTACACCTGCCAAACTGTTTGTTTGTTTGTGTTGTCGGTATTGATTTCCCCTATTTATGAATTTTACGTACACGATAATTAGCATCTCGTTGATTCTGGGGACAGCTTGCTGCGTCAGGTCATGTGCGTTCATACACCATAGCGTTGAATTTCAGGTGTGTTCAGAAACAAACCATTCTTACAAAAGCTTATTTTTCTATTTACTTCATATTAATCCAGATAATAGCTTGCAGTGCCTCTAGTTCCCGAGGTCGCGGGTTCAAACCCGGCGGAGGGTGATGGATTTTTTCGGGCGTAATAATTCTTAGCATGGCTTCCTTCGGAAGGGAAGTAAAGCCGGTGGTCGCGTGTCGTATATTTACGGCACGTAAAAGAACCTCAAGCCTGATAAAGGGGCTTCTGAGCAAAATTTCCGGTCTTTCACGCCTAATTTAGAATGGGACGCTAAGGACTACAGCAGTTAAAGAGCATCCGTAAATAAAAAACTAAAAAACAAAATAGTTTCATTACACATTTCGTTGTAGATACAAGAGATACAGGAGACTGAAGTGATAGATGTTAAAACAACGGATCGCTGTATACTGTCTTTAAAGTTCCATGTTCTTTGTAGCATATCGCGAGCAAGAAACGAATGGTGACTTAGCACTTAAATGCAGAAATGAACATTTTCGGTACAGTAAACTTTTGTCTATATCTTATTGCTTACTATTTAGACCAAATTAATTCAAAATGAAGGTAGTTTTTTTAATCAAAATAGAACAGTTTTAAGCAACAAAAATAACGACTGCTTTTTATGTAAGCAATAGGTTATGGACACTGATTGCATGAGGGTAGAGTTAAAGAAAATATATTATACTTGATATTTTCATTGTGGGTGGCACACAATGGTCAATGTTTAAAAAACAAGCCATCCAATTGGTTCACCTTTATAGGGTAAAGCAATCAGTGAAAATACTTGAAGGTTTCAGCACGAGGAACGCTAATTTTATAAATTGGAAAGACGTTGAGCGAGAGTTTAAATTATCAGCTTTTCAAGTTAATATTGGCAACAGTGAGGGGTCGTCCTCTATAGACCTAATGAAGCAGAAAATTAATTTTGTTTCCCCGACCCTGTACGGCGCTCTCCAGCAATAAAAAGACGCAACACTCAGCTTGCTATACTGGGGCATCTTGTTCTATCTGACTGGGGGAATTTACTCCAGACACGTGCAGTAATGTGTTGTTACACTTATATAAAATATCTGATAAGGTACACTAACATCAGCTTGCTATACTGGGGCATCTTGTTCTATCTGACTGGGGGAATTTACTCCAGACACATGCAGTAATGTGTTATAGGGTACACTAATATCAGCCTGCTATACTGGGGCATCTTGTTCTATCTGACTGGGGGAATTTACTCCAGACACATGCAGTAATGTGTTGTTACACTTATATAAAATATATGATAGGGTACACTAACATCAGCTTGCTATACTGGGGCATCTTGTTCTATCTGACTGGGGGAATTTACTCCAGACACATGCAGTAATGTGTTGTTACACTTATATAAAATATATGATAGGGTACACTAACATCAGCTTGCTATACTGGGGCATCTTGTTCTATCTGACTGGGGGAATTTACTCCAGACATGTGCAGTAATGTGTTGTTACACTTATATCAAAATATCTGATAGGGTACACTAACATAAGAAATTACTCAACTCACAATATTATTTTTCTCACGGTGGTAGACTATGTGCGTTTTCGAAAGCGGTTAACTTGGTAGCCTGAGAGTGGCGCATCTTCATATTCACCATCTCCGT
This sequence comes from Deroplatys truncata, assembly GCA_030765065.1. NCBI lineage: Eukaryota > Metazoa > Arthropoda > Insecta > Mantodea > Mantidae > Deroplatys > Deroplatys truncata. The sequence continues at coordinate 202,566,004 of CM060980.1, read as the reverse complement.
CTCTGTTTCGTTGTATACGTGAAAACTAAATAGCTTCTATGTTATTAAATAATTATGGGACCAAAGAGAAGACCCAAAGGTTTAAAATTTCACCTACTATAATTGTCTAAAAAAAGTCATGTCTAGCATTCACATGACTTTCTCTGCCCATTCTTCAACAAAATGCTCCTACCTATGTCGCTATGCGATGGCTTTAAAATTCCCTTCTCTTTGCATGACCACGGGAGGAGAAAAGCACTAATAACATCTTCCCGTTTGAGAAAATGATATGTATTTGAAAATCAAACCAATAAGAAGGAATATCTCGGAAATGGTTAAGTCCACAAAAACATTTATTTGACATAAACTGTGGACATTAACGATATCTGCATTTTTGTGTAGTAAGATTTTATCTTTCCTTTATAGTTTACCAATCATACGAAAGTCATTCAGTATGAAGAGGACTTCGCAGGCTTTCCCAAATGTTATTTGTCATGTAAATATTTTAAATATACAATATTTCAATAAAAATTTATAACGTTTTTTGAGAAAATAAAATAATAGGTAATAGTTTCCATGTCAAGGCTTGTTTGGGGCTGGAGGATTTCCTTGAAAATCTTCTGTCGCGTTTTTTGGAAGATACTGTAGTTAAATATCCAGTTTGGTATTTATATGACTTTTTGTTTTTGAGTTACGTTGTTTAGGGACAGACACAGCACCAACACACACTGGCCGTTTCGCGTAGATGCCTTTCGTTTACTTTCTCTACTACCTACATAGCAGGTAGAGAAGGTATCGAATTCCACCCAAAAATTCTGTATCGAAATTTCACCGGAAGGACATGAATCTCCCTGAATCCAAAAAAAGAAATTTTTTTAGAGAAATGTCCATGTGTTAACAGCGTAACTCAAAAAACGAATAGTCGGATAAATACCATACTTGGTATTTAGATTCAGTATTTTCCAAAGATGAGACACGAAGATTTTCAAGAAAATCCTACCACTCCAAACAACCCTTTACATGGAATATTCTTCAAATTGTTTGATATTTTGGGAAATGGCTCTAACGATTTTTATTAAAATACCATATATTAAAGATATTTACATGGCAAATAAAATGCATATCTTGAATTTCGGAGAATAGCTTTTGAAGTCCTCTTCATTAGGAAGGAAATTTTAATAACCTTGTATAACTGGCAAACATTAAGCGAAAGACGAAAACGTATTACACAAAAAAGTAGATCTCTTTAAAACACACAATTTATTTCAAATAACTTTTTTTGTGACATCACGCATTTCTAAGATATCCGTTACTAATGATTCACATCGTTCATTACTTAGCCATTCTTTTTAAAGTTCTGTCGATGTTTAGTTGTTTCTCGCGATGCCATGGAAACAGTAAGGAATTTTAAGGCCAGCATAAAGCGCCCAGTTGTTAAACATTTGACTATCGCTATCCCTTTGTATCTATAACGAAATGTGTAATGCGCCTATTTCTGCAAAACTTTATTTCGATTAAAATGAAGCAGATAGGAAATAAACTTTCGTAAGAATAATTTGTACACCCGCTAAGAAACGATAGAGGGTTGAGAAAGTCGAGTGAATGTAATACATCAAATATTTTTTTCTTTTATTTCAAAAGCTGTCTTTCTGGTGAAATCTGGATAAAGAATTCCTGTAATTGCTACAAAGCCATTGGTCTGGAGAGCAAACGTCTAGAGGTGTATAGATTGCAGTGTTTTGCCGAATGAACTACCTTGTGTTGGCCGTCTGAAGCAACAAGTAACCTTTGCTGGGCTGCCCGCTAGTCTCGAATCATACACTCGAATGCTTCTTTAATATAATCCCGGGTAATTTTTACTCCTGAGATGAAGATGTCGCCATAACAACACCAGGGTTGGGGGAGGGTGGATCCACAGCCAACAAATTAATACCTCGTAAAGTAGATTTCATTTCGTGGTTATACTAGCTCGTCTGGCGCCTTATGGGGGATGCCAGATAAAGAAAATACTACATAGCTTTATTAAGGCTTTCCACGACCTTCTGTTTTCTTCGATTTCAACGAATGGGAACCAACCTGTAATTCTGACTTCTTAACCAATTAGTTTGACTTTTTACTTTTTCATCTGTGCCTACTGTATGAAGACAAAGCATTGTATTTCACCCAAAAATTCGATACCAAAATTTTACCGGAAATACGTTGTCAAGTGTTTAAAACGCGCTCGCTGCATGCTGGCCTTGAAATTCCGTACTATTTCCATGACATCACAAGAAACAACTGAATGGTGGTAGCACTTTAAAAATGACAAAGTGTTGAAAAATTAAAAACAATAACTAAAGAATATCTTGTAAATGGCTGACGACATAAAACTCTTATTTGACATAAACTGTGTGCTTTAACAAGATCTAACCTTTTTTGTGTGTAGTAAGTGCTTGTCACAAGGCTATTCTCAGAAAATTCAACCTTAAATTGTGTTTTAAAGATATCGTGACCGCGTGCGAAGTTACCTGCCGGCCCACGGTAAGCGCATTCCGGCCCGATACCTGGGTGGGGCCCTCGACCGGTCTTAGAAGTATAGGCACATAACGTACCCATTATTTACTGCTTCCCCGCAGTTTTTACTGATCCAAAGATTCCTTTGAGCCGATTCTAGTAGGCCTTCCTTCTAGAACATTCCGCTTCGTATGCCAGATCTATGTAAAGGGACTGCTGCCCGGAGAGTTAGTTACCTTTTTAAGTTCCATTTACACTCCGCCTTTAACTACAATGGTCTTATCGACGGTCTTTTCTTTGGAACATGTTATTGGTGTTAAAGGTAAAGGCAAAGGCGCGTATCACGGAGGGGCCCTCGGGAACCGGGGCAGAGCACCTCAAATAGGCCAGTCGGCCCTTTATGCTTCCAGCTGAACCTTCGGAGGGAAGGATGAGGGAAGAGACCCGAAGGGCGACCAGATCTGGATGCCGACGGACACAAGCTTGGACGGGGTCCCTAAAGTTTCCAGACAGAGCGCATCCGCCGCCGCCCGGTCCCTGCCCACAAGCCACAACCCGCCGAACACCATTGCGGTCCTACAACCCTGAAACAGATGATGGGAACACGAAATAAGAAGCAGGAGAGTCGTGGTAGAAGATGAACCACCGCAGCAGTCGCTTGGCGACCCGGGGAAACCACGAATCGTCGCGGATCAATCCCGGTACCTCCTAATGCGGGCCACAGACGTAACTGCCTGAGGAGACATCCTGCTCGGCGCAATGGTGTTAACTCGTTATTCGCTTGTCTTGGGTTTCTAGTAAACTTTGCATTAGATCACACACACACATTCATACTTCCAGACTCTGGGGAGGATAGGCAATAGTCTTGGTTAAAGAAAAGTTCCCACCTCGCAGTCGGGAATCGAACCTGGGACTCCTGGTACAGCAGGCAGATCTACCGACTGAGCTACGGGACCAGCCCCGGACATTCTAGAAGTCGAGGAGTTTGGACAGTGCCGAGTTGTTTGTGTGACTCAGCAGTTCAGTTGTGTTCTGTTCTGAGTGTCTCAGTGTAAAGTTTGTGCTATGCTGAGCACGTATGTTTAGCAGCAACTGGTGTTCTCGTTTGTTACATTTTTGTAAGTTTTTTTCTATCTCGTACGATTTACCAATTATAGAGTTGTCTCCGAATGAAGAGGACATTACAGAAAATTCAATTGTAAAAAGTGTTTTAAAGATACTTATCTACATTTTTTGTGTGGGAAGTTTTTTCTGTCTCTTATGGTGTACCAATTATGGCGGCGTCTGTTGCCCGCATTTGGGAGGTTCCTCATTCGATCCTCGGCGACCGCCCACTCTGACTCATGGGTTTTTAGCGGTTTCTCCGGGTCGGCAGGTGAATGCTGGTGTGGTTCATCTTCTACCACGATTTTTCTGCCCCTCATTTCCTGCACCCACCATATTCCTTGTCATCATGATTCAGGGTTGTAGGACCAGGCGACGGTGTTCGGCTCGTTGCGGCTGGGCGGTGGCTTGCGCCCTGTGCTCTGTGGAGTTTCTTTCTTGGCGTCGCTGCGGGGACTACTCAGTTAGGTCTCTCGTCCGAGTGGGCTGCACCCGAAAGGGGATTGCCGAGGTTTCTGTGGCTTGTGGGTAGTACCGTGCGACGCCGTATGTGTTCAATCTGGAAACGTTATGGACCCCGTCCATGCTTGCGCCCGGGACATCCGGATCAGATCGCTCTTCGGGTCTCTCCCCTTATGCCTCCCTCCAGGGGTCACTTTGGAGGTAAAAAGGGCCACTATGCCCTACTTGCGGTGCTCTAGTTCCTCCCTATATTTACCAGTTATACAAAATTCCTTCCAAATGAAGAGGACTTCACAAGGCTATTTACAGAAAATTCAAATGTAAATCGTGTTTTAAAGATATCTATATTTTTTGTGTTGTAAGCTTTTTCGTATCTCTTATGGTTTACCCATTATACGTAATTACACAGAACTCGTTCAGAATGAAGAGAACTTCTGCGGCTATTCCCAGAAAATTCAACACATACAATTTTCTATTTAATTGTTCCATTTGTGTAGCCCCCTTTAACTTCTGAGGTCATATTCATTTAAGAAACAACTGTAAGGCATCTTAATGTTGGATTTTAATACCTTTTGCTATTAAACTCACTCTCACTCATACTTCCAGACGCGGATGGTAGGGAAAAATTTCCTTCCCCAGTCGAAAATCGAATCCAGGACTTCTGGGTTGCGAAGCCAGAAAGCTGACAACTCCACTACAGAGGTAGTTAGATGTTTTTTATTAGTCTTGCAAATAAATGTCTTAAACGTGCGGTATTTTAATTAAAATAGAACGATGTCTTAAAAAAATCTGATGTGTTACACTCACATGACTTTCTCTACTCTTGTACAAACTATTTTTACAAACGCTTATTCTCCATGTACTTCATGTTAATCGAGATAAAGATTTCCAGACTCTATCTTATTGCTAATTTTCTTGTAGATGTAAGGGGAATATATATTTACAAGGGCAATATAGAAATACAGTAGCCTTTAAGCACATACATATCTCTTAATAGCTGGTTGCTAGGTGCAGCATCATTCTCTTTGCCACAGATTAATACTCTTTGCATATCCAAGACAAAAAAATGAATAACGAATTCCCATTTGAGAAAATAAGTATTGAAAAATTTAAGGGAATAACAAGCAATATCTCGAAAATAGTTCACTCAACAAAAAAATATATATGACATAAATTGTGTATTTTAACGCGATCTACATTTTTTGTGTAGTCAAATTTGTCTATCCCTTATGGTTTACCAGTTATGCAAAAGTCGTTCACAATAAAGAATACTTTTGGAGACATTTCCAGAAAATTCGCGATATACATTTTATTTGTGATAAAAATATCTTAAACATATGATATTTTAATCAAAATCATTAGAGCCATTTTTGAGAAAATTAAAATTTTCGAAAAATGTCCCATGTAAAGGGTAATATGGGGTGGGGGATTTTCTTGAAAACCTTCGTGTCGCACCTCTGGAAGATACTGAACCTAAATACCAAGTTTGGTGTTTATCCGACTGTTCGTTTCTGAGGTATGCTGTTCACAGACACACACACACACACAGACAGACATACAGACACACACACGGACATGTTTCCAAAAATGCTTTTTTTGGATTCAGGGGGTCTCAAAACATGTATTTCTGGTGAAATCTCGGTATTGAATTTTTGGGTGGAATACAATACTTCCCTACTTACTATACGTAGTAGAGAAAGAAAAAATAAAATATAATGAAAAATATTTTGTGCAAAGAGCAGTTTGGGGTGGGGGGATTTTGTTGAAAATCTACATGTCGCATCTTCCGAAGATACTAAACTTAAACACCATGTTTGGTATTTATCCGAGATATTTTCCCCGGCAGACAAACACAAACACGGATCCTTTTACTTTCTGTTCCACGTATAGAAGTAGGTAGAGAAAGTATTGCATTCCACTCAAAAATTCGATACCGAGATTTCAATGGAAATGCATGTTTTGAAACTCCCTGAAACCAAAAGGGTATTTTAAATTAGGGTCCATGTACACATGTGTTTGTGTGAACAGAATAACTCAAAAACGATGAATACCAGACTTGGCATTTAAGTTCAACTCTTCGAAAGATGCGGCACGAAATGTTTTTAGAAAATATCACGGTACGTATCACGGAACCGGGGCTGAGCACCGCCAGTCGGCCCTTGGAGGGGAGGATGAGGGGAGAGACCAGAAAGGCGCAAACATGGACGGAGTCCCTAACGTTTCCAGATAGAACGCATCTGAAGCCGCACGGTCCCTGCCTACAAGCCACCAACCACCAGGAGATCCCCAGGAACGGAGCCTCACGCTGAGGAGGGACCTAGCTGAGCGGTACTAAAGCGACGCCAGAGAAGAAACCTCTATGGAGCGCAAGCAACACCGTCGTCGCCTGGACCTACAACCTTGAAACAGATGACAAGGAAGATGATGGGTATCGGAGGGTCGTGGTAGAAGATGAACTTCCCAGCATTCGCCTGACGACCCGGGGAAACCACGAAACACCCATGGGCTAGATTGGGCGGACCACAGACACAACCGCTCGGTCATACATGGAAAATGTTTCCTTATTTTTGATTTACTCAGAAATGTCGCCAACACTTCGATTAAAATAAGATATCTGTATTACAAATAACATGTATACCTTGACTGGGAAGTCCTCATTCGGAAGGAAGTTTGTGCAATTTTATATAACTGCTAAACGTTAACAGAGAGGGGAAAATAAGTACATCTCTTTAAAACAAACAATTTATTTCAAATAACTTCTTTGTGGCATCAGCCATTTACGATATATCTTATTACTGGTGTATGAATTTTCAGTATTTTATGGAATTTGAAGGCTAGTGTATAGCCCCTCGCTTTTATAAAAATCTGATATGTTACACTCACATGAATTTCTCTACTCTTGTACAAACTATTTTTACAAACGCTTATTCCCCATATGCTTCCTGTTAATCGAGATGTTAATCTCATTGCTAATTTTCTTGTAGATGCAAGGGGAATTGGTAGCTTTTAAGCGATGGTCAAATATTTTATCGCTGGTTGCTATGTGGAGTATTCCATTCTCTACATTACCAGGACAAAAAAAATCTGATGTGTTACACTCACATGACTTTCTCTATTCTTGTACAATCTATTTTTACAAACGCCTATTCTCCATATGCTTCATATTAATCGAGATATCGAGATGTCAATCTTATTTGTAATTTTCTTGTAGATGCAAGGGGAATATGGTAGCTTTTAAGCGATAGTCAAATGTTTTAACGCTGGTTGCTATGTGGCGCATTTCATTCTCTTTGCATGTCCAGGACAAAAGAAAAATGAATAACGAATTTGAGAAAAAGTATAAGTATTGGAAAATTTAAGGAAATAACACGCAATATCTCGAAAACGGTTCACTCAACAAAAGAAATGTATATGACATAAGTTGTGTATTTTAACGCGATCTACATTTTTTGTGTAGTAAAATTCTGTCTATCTCTTACGGTTTACCAGTTATACAAAAGTCGTTCACAATGAAGAATACTTTTGGAGACATTCCCAGAAAATTCGAGATATACATTTCATTTCTCATGACATTATCTTAAACATATGATATTTTCATCAAAATCGTCAGAGCCATTTTTGAGAAAATTAAAATTTTCGAAAAATGTTCCATGTAAAGGGTAGTCTGCGGTGGGGGGATTTTCTTGAAAACCTTCGTGTCGCATCTCTGGAAGATACTGAACCTAAATACCAAGTTTGGTGTTTATCCGACTGTTCGTTTTTGAGTTATGCTGTTCACAGACACACACAGACACACACACACACACACACACACACACACAGACACACACACGGACATGTTTCCAAAAATGCTTTTTTTGGATTCAGGAGGTCTCAAAACATGTATTTCCGGTGAAATCTCGGTATCGAATTTTTGGGTGGAATGCAATACTTCCCCTACTTACTATACGTAGTAGAGAAAGTAAAAATGAATAACGAATTTGAGAAAAAGTATAAGTATTGGAAAATTTAAGGAAATAACAAGCAATATCTCGAAAACGGTTCACTCAACAAAAAAATGTATATGATATAAGTTGTGTATTTTAACGCGATCTACATTTTTAGTGTAGTAAAATTTTGTCTATCTCTTATGGTTTACCAGTTATGCAAAAGTCGTTCATAATGAAGAATACTTTTGGAGACATTCCCAGAAATTTCGAGATATACATTTCATTTCACATGACATTATCTTAAACATATGATATTTTCATCAAAATCGTTAGAGCCATTTTTGAGAAAATTAAAATTTTCGAAAAATGTTCTATGTAAAGGGTAGTCTGGGGTGGGGGGATTTTCTTGAAAATCTTCGTGTCGCATCTCTGGAAGATACTGAACGTAAATACCAAGTTTGGTGTTTATCCGACTGTTAGTTTTTGAGTTATGCTGTTCACAGACACACACAGACACACACACAGACACACACACACACACACACACACACAGACACACACACGGACATGTTTCCAAAAATGCTTTTTTTGGATTCAGGGGGTCTCAAAACATGTATTTCCGGTGAAATCTCGGTATCGAATTTTTGGGTGGAATACAATACTTCCCCTACTTACTATACGTAGTAGAGAAAGTAAAAATACATTTGACTATCACTTCACTCCCCCGTATTCTCCTTGTACTTACAACGAAATGTGTAATGAAACTATTTCTGCACACGTTTATCTCGATTAACATGAAGTAGATAGAAAAATAAACTTTTGTAAGAATAGTTTGTACAAACTGTGTAAAATAAACGATAGTGGGTAGAAATAGTGAAGATTTTTATGTTTTTGTTTTTTCACGATCACGAGACCGTTAGATAATATGCATTTCCAATTAATTCTCGATATTGCAGTTTTGGGTAGAATATAACAATAATAATGACTACAACAACAACCCTAAGCGTATCCCAATACTTGACGTCACGCCACTGGAGAGATCGCAAGGGCTGCTTGATCAAAGGTTGGAGTGAGGAAGAAAGTTTATAGGTAAAGGCACGGAGTGACGTAAGAGGGAGGGTTTACCATTTTGAGAGGTGCAAAATTCTTGTCTCAGCGCTTTCGTAACCTTGGACATCTGTTGAGCTCCCAGCTGGGAATATTATATTTAGTAATTCACCTGAACGAGAGGTTTGCTTACGTCACGCTTCCACGTGATGATCACAGGGCTGGTAGGGGTCTCCACGAGTGGGGCGGGTTCCCAGAAAATACCATGTGACGGCATCGGATCATTTTGCATCCTTGTCAGTTTATTGTCATTATGTACAGACGAAAAAAACAGGGTTTAAAATAGATCACAAGGTTCTTAGAGTAGGCAGAGATTTTAGTAGTAGTAGAAAGAGGATTTTTATTGTCGAACAGTTTTTCAATCTATACTTGGAAAACACACAAATCGCATGAGCCTCATGACCGAACAAGCCTGAAATCTTACAATAAGAGTACAAAACTATATACATTTAGAGGGTTAATGCTGCCCCACGTATGGGAGCCAAACTTGAAGTAGTTTATTACTGCTGTTTGCACAACGTATTGCGAGGGATATGTTTCTTGGAGTGTTCGCCCCGCGTACAATACAAACTTTCCGGTAGGCTTAGCCCCCACGTTTAAAAATGAACTTTGTATGTTAATGTTTATTTAAATATTATATATTTATGCCTCTGCTGCGTCAGTAGCAATTTTCAGAACACGTATCTCTTAGCAGGGCTGGTGTGGCTAAAGAAGTAGGCTTATACAAATTATAATTGTATTGTATTTTGTTTATTAATCCTTCACACGATTAAATAACACTTCACTGATATATCCTACCGTAGAGCTGTGAGATTATTGTTATTTGCACTTTTAAAACACATAAACTTTATGTTATTCTCACCGCAATGAAGTTTTATGTTTCACATTGAACCTGTATCGTACCGATCGGGTACGCTATCTTGTAGCGTCTGCCGCCTGAATTTGTATTTTTCCCCTATTTCAAACCTCTGATTGGCTAATCCTACTACAATAGAATACTTTTATTCAACCTTTAGCCTTTTCTAGTTGTTGATTGGCTATTTATAAACTGTTTTAATTTTTACATTATTGTTCCAAGAATTATCAGTAGCATTATTAAACTTTCTAATTTATTGTTGTCTCAAGGTTACCTCATTGTTAGCAACTTTCGGCTTCTACTTTATAATTCTGTTTGCTACGGAAAGCAGCTTGCTTCTATTCTCACAGCTCCTACATTGTTAAACTACGTAATACATTCATAGCATTATTATACATGTACATAATAATATAAACATAATACAATGACTGTTACATACATTTTACATATTATATTATACACATATTGCTTTAAAGCGGACTGTTATTATATTTTATATTATATAATTAGAGTGATATCATTTAAGTGTTAAAAGCACTGCCTCAACATTTGATAGCTACATACTAACATAATGGGAGGGGGTGGGAATACAGAAAAAGAAATAACGTAGCATCAAATCTACAGCTACAGTGCTTTGACCCTTAAGAACTCGCTTTTGTGTACCCTTCTGCAAGGCAATTGACCTCGTTTGCCGAAACTTAAATAAAAAAGAACCCCATTTTGTGACATTCAGCGTCCAACATTACATCCAAGCAGGCCTTCATTCCCCTATTGGACTCCAGAAACTCTGCTGGTAAATATTTCTTTCTTAATAATTCTGTTTCTCTGCCAGAATAGACTCCAAGTTTCCCCTTCCCCACAGATGGACGCATCAAATGCAGGCACCCAATCTTCTTTGTTCTCGCGTACAGTCATCTGAAGGCCTCCTTCTCCAGTCCCGCGCTACTTGACACTGCAAGTTGAGTGAAATTAACCGCACACTGTGATTCCAAGTTCATTTTTATGAGTACATTTTCACTTTAAAGGTTCAAAAGGAACTCCAACTTAAATTTTGTTGCATATTTCACGCCCACTTATGCAATTTTTCATGTACCTTGAGGTTTAATTGGCCAAAATAAAGACCCCTTCACAACAGCCGGAAGGAAAAACATTAGGCTTTAGGGAAGATAAAATCGAGAATTAAGCTTAAAAGAAAAAAAAAAACTAACAGAAAACCGAAATTTAGTACAGTGTGTTTAACACCCGTTCTTACTGCACACGACACCACAGGCGATGGACACGCATGATACATGAAATGATAATTATTGAGAAAGGAAGCTTTGATAGGGAACCTTTCAGGCACCTCCCGGCATTTTCCAGTTATAACTAAGAAAAGTCTGGAAAAAACCTCAGTCAGGTAGGACGGTGCAGACAGGATTTGAATAGCAGATCTCCCGTTGACGAGTCCGTTCCTTAACGACCTCGGCTACCCATGTCGGTAAATTCACGTAATGGCAATATACTAGTTTAATACTTACTTTCTCTACTACCTACCTATAGTAAACAAGCAAAGATTGCATTCCACCCAAAAATTCGATATCGAGAATTCACCGGAAATATGTGCTTTTAAGTCCCTTGAAAAATAAAATTTAGAAAAATATTAATATAAACACGTTTGTGTGTGTGAACAGCATAACTCAAAAACAAATATTTTCGTTGTTTCTTATTTTCTCAAAAATGATTCTAACGTTTTGTTTAATATATCACATGTTTAAGATGTTGTTTCAACGTCCCCCATATGGTCAATGACCAATCTCACTCCACCAAGCGATGGCTGGAGGCACCTATTGGGCAGTGTCCCTCACCTCCAATGGTAGAGTGATAATGAAAATGGTGATGGAACGAGAGGACCTACAGCTTTTACCGTAGGAATTGAACCACGTTGGGCATTAGTTTCGCTTAACATGAGCTAGTCAGAGCTGAAGGTTTGGATACGGCGGGCCTAAAGTCATCACCTCAGAGCTGGAAATCGAACCATGGACGTACAACACGCGCGGAACAAACCAGTGGCCTACCCCGGTGCCCTGTGTATATTTGCATGACAAATAAAATGTATATCTTGTATTTTCTGGGAAAAGCCTGTGAAACACTCTTCGTTTTGAGGGAATTTTCTATGTGTTTGTTTAACTGGTAAACTTAACACAATAAGGTTACTCTTGGGTGGGTGCCTGGACATAAGGGAATCTTAAGCAGTGAAAAAACAGGTACCCTGGAAAGGAAAGGATCTGCTCAATTATTTACTGGACCAGAAACAGTTTTTGGCATTCCTTTAAATGCTGTCTGAATAACCATTGCTGAGTGGATTAGTTATTCCCACGAAAGGCAATGGGTAAAATATCCGCCTTCCATACTGAAGATGTACTAAAAGCTAATAGATTCCAAGTAAACCTAAAACGGGACTATGTAGATTAAGGGAATACCTACATACAATGGGGCTCTTCAAACAGGAGCCAGTATATAGAGTGTGCAATAAAGAAGACCAAATTGCTGATTATATAATCTTTAAATGTAAAACCTTAGATATAACCTAGTGGGCATTGTAAACCCAGAGATAAATACTTTAGTTAGCAATCTACTGCTACTTATTACAGAACAGGTCTATTTAACCAAAACTACAAAGATAGGAGATAATACAATAAAGCTTAAAAGCTTTCAACGTGAAGGGAAGATAACCTCCATCTTTATATACCTAATTAAACTGCTCAACTTTAATAGATAAAAAGAATTTAGATCTCGTTAAAACACACAATTGAGTGACTGGGTGGACTAACAACGTTAAGCTGTTAGTCCGGTGATGTGTCCGTTTCAGCAGTAATGGGGGCTGGAATGAACACAAGAAAAAGGTATTAGGATAGCACTGAGTGCTATTATTGCATGTAGACATAAACTACCAGGAATGAATATAAAGTGGTTGGAGAGAGTATATACGGCTGTAGTCGAAGCAAAAATGCTGTATGGGGTGGAAACATGGGGAATAGAGGAGGGATGGAGAAAAGTGGATATGATTCATAGGAACTTTTGTAAACAGGTTTTGGGCTTACCTAAAAATTCACCCAATGGGGTAGCACGACATAACTAGGAAGAGTAGGGAGCAAAGGTAAAATAACCGTAAGGAGTCTAAAATATTGGTTTAGGCTAAAGAATATAAAGCAACAAGATATTTTGAAACAATGCTTGACTGCACAGGAGAACATTACCCAATATACAACTTGGAGTAGCAGAATTAAGCAGGCTCTGGGGAGGGGGGTACATGGAGAGGTAGAGAACGAAAAGAAAGAGGATTCTGGAATCAAATCAAACTAAGAATGGATAATATTGAAATTCAAGAACTTTTTGGTAGTTTTAATAAGAAAAAATCATTGAATATTTACAGGGAAGTAAAGCTAGAATGGGGGAAGGAGACATATGTGGAAAAAGGAGATAAAGTCGCCAGGGAAGGAATTGCATGGGCGAGAACAGGGGTAGTAAAATTGAAAGGTATAGGACAGAGAAGGGAGGTAGACAAATGTCCAATGTGTGGAAAGATGGAAAATTATTGGCATGCAATTTTGGAATGTGAAGAAACTAAAGAAATGAGAGATAAGTCAATACTGAGGAAAAGGGCTAACTTACCAATAGAAATAATAGGAAAAAAGATATTGAAAATAAAATCAGATGAGGGTGTTAAGGAAATTGGTAATTATTTAGGTAGGGTAAAACAAAAACGGATGAGAAAATTATATATGGAAGAGATATAGGCACAACAGAGGTAGATAGTAGCCAAAGAATTGTAGATATAATGGTTTCAGCAGCTGTGTTGAAGCTTGCTGGAGCCGAGGATAGGTAGGCAGCAACTCACAGGTTGGGAGTTATTGCATTCAGGATAAAAGAATCTGTAGTGTTATCAAGTAGGTTAAGGGTTAGTAGTAGAGCTGACTGAATGGAATTATACTATGTACATGTATTTTGATAGATATGGTGAAATAAATTATCTTATCCTATAAAGAAGGAGATGTTCTGGGTTACCTTAAGAGCCATTGGACATAATAGGCATTTTGAAACATAAACTACATAAACTATAGTCCGGTGATTGTTGTTTCTAATTCCCCGTGTCATACTTTATGACATCACAAAGCTTTGTTCCCGTATTGCGTTCCTAGAATTCAGGACAAGGCAATAAGCACACTCGTCACGTAAACTGTTAGTCCATAGAGCAGCGAACGACCACACCATGCTGTCTGTGTGACTGAGTCTTCGTGGTGTGTTTGTTCATTGCTCTTAATAATACCTGCTAACATGCCATAAGTAATCAATGAGTATTCTATACCGAAAAGTGCTCGTCTCTTATTGGAAAGCAAGGGCGTAGTTCGATGACTCACTTCAAAGTTCAGTTTCTACTTTCTATGCATGTGCCAATGACTTAATTTCATAGAAATGAAGGTTTCATTTAGTAAAATTTATCTCACGTGGATTAAAAAAACAAAAAAGAAACCACGGATACACACACACACACACACACACACACACACAAAGCATAATGCACATCTCCACGTCCATGTTAAAGTTCATTTTGGGTAAAAATACTATTTTCACGTCCAGCATTAATCCAGTAGAATGTAGTTTCGGGGCTAGTAGACCGTGGTCCAGTCGATGAAATATCACCTGACGTTTCGTTCGTAATTCCTTCGGGCATCTTCAGAGGTTAGTGGCTTACAGCTAAACCCCGTTTCTTACATCCTTGCCCCGCAGTAATGTATTCTTTCGCACTGCGTTTCCTTCCCCTTTCCATTGGCTGACTGTCAGTACACATTCTAATGATAACAAACAAGCCGTTTGCAATGCAAGGACAGCAATATAAACATTGTTATGACGGATACGCGTGCTTTCGTCATTCTCAGAGGCAGGAACCTCCCATCTATTTGTTGACAAGAATTTACATGCATTTCAGATACGGGGTGATTTATGAAGAACTGACACATTTCTTTCTTTAATTATTCTGTTCGAAATTCACTCAATGCCCCAATTTTATCACCAAATTAAGCAGAATCTTCTGGAGCTTCGATTGCCTGTCACTAGATGCGCAGATGTTCATGTTTTATTCGTAATTGTTAGTTTTATTATCGGCAACTGTCTTTGAGATTTTGTTCTAGTCAACGTGAAAATGGAGTACACATTAAATGAACGACTCTTCCTTGTAAAGCAATACTGGATTACGAATTCAATTACAGCTACTCAGAGAGAATTTGGTGTTCGGAATCCTCCCCAAATAAACACAATACTGGGACTGGTAAACAAATTGGAAACAACTGGATCTCTGGTGAGTGAAAAAGGCAAAACTCGTTCATCTAGGCTTCCCACGGTTGTTGACGTAAGAGCACGACTGGAAGTCACCCAAAAAATCATTAAGCCGTTTGTCGCAGAAGTAAAGGATATTTTCAGCAGGACGGCGCTACATGCCATACATAAAATGAACCCATGGCACTAATTGCAAGTTTCTTTGACGACCGGATAATTTCCAAGAACCTGTGGCCACCGAGATCTATTTGACATCGCCGAACTTCTTTCTATGGGGTTACTTAAAAGACAGGGTTTATGCCACACGTCCCCAGACATTGGACGATCTGAAACACAACATTACACAGGAGATTCAAGCTATTGACAACAGAGTCCTCCAACGAGTGGCCAGTAACATGGAACGACGTGTTGAGTTGTGCCTTATGCAGGATGGAGGATATTTTCAACATTTGCTATAGAGGTAAATAACCTCCCAAAATTCTTCTGTATTTCAGGTATAATACGTTATCGCTAGCATAACTCGTTTTGAAACAATTAAAGAAACAAATGCGTCAGTTCTTCATAACTCTGTCACGTAACATACAAGTATCTAATTAATACGGTTATGAAAATGTAAATTTGACAATTATACTCGAACATACCTATTAAAGTAAATGATCAAGTTAAACAAGAAACTATTTTGTATCACATAACTACCTATTCCACGATAGCAGCCAATGAGAGGCGACTAATGCACGTGGCTTTAAGAGATAGGGAGGAAAGTTATGTGGAAGAGAGTGTTAAGTCAGCCTTGAGTCACTAACCTCTGAAGATGCCCGACGAAGTTACAAACGAAACGTCAGGTGATATTTCATCGACTGGAACACGGCCTACTAGCCCGGAAACTACAGTCTACTGGGTATAACGCAATAGTTTTTGTACCCTATCCATTACTATGTAGCAGAATTGCATATTTGTGTTATATAGATTAACGACTTAAGAGTAAACTGTAAGAATAATTAGTATTTGTTTGTATTACATATAAATGTAAATGACTGCTTTCTGGTATATAAAAGAAAACAGTTTTGTCACTTTATTAAATACAAATAAACAATTTCATTCCATTGGATGTACGAAAAATGATAATGACAAACTTTCAATTCTACCTCACCCAAAACTGCAGTTTTGCAGTTAGCTCATTAGTCCACCCAGTCCCTCAATTGATATCAGATGGCGTTTTTGTGGGATTAACCATTTCCAAGACATTCGTTTCTTTTGGTCTGACTTTTCCAATAATTTACATTTTTACTTTCTCTACTACGTATAGTAAGTAGGGGAAGTATTGTATTCCACCCAAAAATTCGATACCGAGATTTCACCGGAAATACATGTTTTGAGACCCCCTGAATCCAAAAAAAAGCATTTTTGGAAACATGTCCGTGTGTGTGTGTGTCTGTGAACAGCATAACTCAGAAACGAACAGTCGGATAAACACCAAAGTTGGTATTTAGGTTCAGTATCTTCCAGAGATGCAACACGAAGGTTTTCAGGAAAAATCCCCCCACCCTAGATTACCCTTTACATGGAACATTTTTCGAAAATTTTAATTTTCTCAAAAATGGCTCTAACGATTTTGATTAAAATATCATATGTTTAAGATATTTTCATGACAAATAAAATGTATATCTTGAATTTTCTGGGAATGTCTCCAAAAGTATTCTTCATTGTGAACGAACTTTTGCATAACTGGTAAACCATAAGAGATAGATAAAAGTTTACTACACAAAAACTGTAGATGGCGTTAAAATTCACAATTTATGTCATATACATGTTTTTTTTTGAGTGAACCATTTTCGAGATATTGCTTGTTATTCCCTTAAGTTTTCCAACACTTATACTTTCTCTCAAATTGGTTATTCATTTTGTTGTTCTGGTAATTGCAAAGAGAATGGAATACTCCACATAGCAACCAGCTCTTAAAATATTTGACTATCGCTTAAAGCCTAGCAATTCCCCTTGCATCTACAAGAAAATTAGCAATAAAATTAACATCTCGATTAACATGAAGCATATGGAGAATAAGCGTTTGTAAAAATAGTTTGTACAAGAGTAGAGAAAGTCATGTGAGTGTAACCCATCAGAATTTTTGAAGTGCAAAGTGACCATATTTTGTTTCTCGTGGTGTTTAGCAAAGAATACGAAATTTCAAAGCCAGCACATAGAGACTCCTGTATCCTACTGTAACACAACGAAATGTGTAAAATCATAAAGTTGAAAATCATTGTTCAAGAGATTCTTTGGTTGGGGATACAATTAAGAGATTTTTTTTAATGTTGCTATTGATAAAATACGTAAAAAATAAAATAGCTGAAGTAAGCAAAAAATGAAATTTTAAGTACTTAAAACATAAACTTTTTGTACTGGAAAAAGAATTCTTTGACCTTTTTTACCTTGTATTATCGGACTGTGCCTCACATTTCGAAAGTTTGATGTTAATACGATTTCGTGTTTGAGGCTTGCTGTTCTATAGGCACACATAAATCCCGATTTCTAATTTTTTGCTTTCCTAAATGGTGGTTAGAGAAAGTAAAGAGAATATGAACTTAAAGCTGACGAAATGATGGAACAGTTATCCAAGTTCTTCCCCCATACCCCTGGAGATATGTCCGGGTGAACTGTCACGTGATTAAACAACGAAATAATGCGCTAAACGTCTCCACCATTAGAATTATCTATGTTATGACGTGATTATTTTATTTTGTAGACTTTAATCTCTACTTTTCTTTTGTTTCGTTTTTCTCTTATTGTTACGCGTGATAAACTGTCAGCAACTTCTGGAGAGGGTTACGTAACAGACGCAGTGCAGAACGAGATTCTATCAGATAACTCCTACAGGAACAAGGAATGCCAAGGATCGTGGGCGACACTTCTTCTCCTAACAAAGTCTTAATTACGTAACAGGGCGTTTGTTTCCATGTTTTGGGGTGTCTAAACCAAATCCCCCGAGCTAGATGGCCCCGTGTGGGAGGTCCTGAGTTCGATTCCTGTGGTCTGTCAATCTGACCATGGAATCTTCCTGGTTTTCCCTGGTTGGCAAGGCCAAGGCTGGGGTGATTTCTACCACGAATTTCTTTTCCCTCATTTCCTATTAATTCGCTTCCCCTTTTGTGTTTCAGTGGACTTAGGAGCTGTGTACTGTTGGTTGGTGCGGACACAAATGCTTGCTCGTTGGAAAGTTCTTCTCGACCCAGATGACTTCTCTGAGCCGCCTCAGGAGGGCCGAGTTCTCCCCAGTTCCGCCAGAGGGAGTCGTTTTTTGAGCAGCCCGCCAGTGTGCATCACCCCATCCGTTCCTCCTGGGAGTGCTAAGTACAAAAGATCCGCGTGGGTCGAAGTGTGAGCTGTCTACTCCGTTCCCTGGTCATAGTTACACTCATACCTATCACACCCTACAGTTCCTGCACCTCATCCGTTCCTCCTGGGAGTGGTAAGTACAAACGATCCGCGTGGGTCGAGGTACAAGGTGTCCCCTCCGTTCCCTGGCGACATTCATAGTCATACCTATAGTCCCGTACAATTTCTTCACCTCATCCGTCCCTCCTGGAAGAGGTAAACACAAAAGGTCGAGGTACAAGCTGTCCCCTCCGTTCCCTGGCCACAGTCATAGTCATACCTATAGTCCCGTACAGTTTCTTCACCTCATTCGTCCCTACTGGGGGAGGTAAACACAAAAGGTCGAGGTACAAGGTGTCCCCTCCGTTCCCTGACCACAGTCATAGTCATACCTATAGTCCCGTACAGTTTCTTCACCTCATCCGTCCCTACTGGGGGAGGTAAACACAAAAGGTCGAGGTACAAGCTGTCCCCTCCGTTCCCTGGACACAGTCATAGTCATACCTATAGTCCCGTACAGTTTCTTCACCTCATCCGTCCCTCCTGGGGGAGGTAAACACAAAAGGTCGAGGTACAAGCTGTTCCCTCCGTTCCCTGGCGACAGTCATAGTCATACCTATAGTCCCGTACAGTTTCTTCACCTCATCCGTCGCTCCTGGGAGACGTAAACACAAAAGGTCGAGGTACAAGCTGTTCCCTCCGTTCCCTGGCGACAGTCATAGTCATACCTATAGTCCCGTACAGTTTCTTCACCTCATCCGTCCCTCCTGGGAGAGGTATACACAAAAGGTCGAGGTACAAGGTGTCCCCTCCGTTCCCTGGCCACAGTCATAGTCATACCTATAGTCCCGTACAGTTTCTTCACCTCATCCGTCCCTCCTGGAGGAGGTAAACACAAAAGGTCGAGGTACAAGCTGTCCCCTCCGTTCCCTGGCCTCAGTCATAGTCATACCTATAGTCCCGTAACGTTTCTTCACCTCATCCGTCCCTCCTGGGAGAGATAACCACAAAAGATCGAGGTACAAGGTGTCCCCTCCGTTCCCTGGCCCCAGTCATAGTCATACCTATAGTCCCGTACAGTTTCTTCACCTCATCCGTCCCTCCTGGGAGAGGTAAACACAAAAGGTCAAGGTGCAAGGTGTCCCCTCCGTTCCCTGGCGACAGTCATAGTCATACCTATAGTCCCGTACAGTTTCTTCACCTCATCCGTCCCTCCTGGGAGAGGTAAACACAAAAGGTCAAGGTACAAGGTGTCCCCTCCGTTCCCTGGCTTCAGTCATAGTCATACCTATATTCCCGTACAGTTTCTTCACCTCATCCGTCCCTCCTGGGAGAGGTAAACCCAAAAGGTCCAGGTACAAGGTGTCCCCTCCGTTCCCTGGCCTCAGTCATAGTCATACCTATAGTCCCGTACAGTTTCTTCACCTCATCCGTCCCTCCCGGGAGAGGTAAACACAAAAGGTCGAGGTACAAGCTGTTCCCTCCGTTCCCTGGCCACAGTCATAGTCATAGCTATAGTCCCGTAAAGTTTCTTCACCTCATCCGTCCCTCCTGGGGGAGGTAAACACAAAAGGTCGAGGTACAAGGTGTCCCCTCCGTTCCCTGGCCACAGTCATAGTCATACCTATAGTCCCGTACAGTTTCTTCGCCTCATCCGTCCCTCCTGGGAGAGGTAAACACAAAAGGTCGAGGTACAAGGTGTCCCCTCCATTCCCTGGCCTCAGTCATAGTCATACCTATAGTCCCGTACAGTTTCTTCACCTCATCCGTCCCTCCTGGGAGAGGTAAACACAAAAGGTCGAGGTACAAGCTGTCCCCTCCGTTCCCTGGACACAGTCATAGTCATACCTATAGTCCCGTACAGTTTCTTCACCTCATCCGTCCCTCCTGGGAGAGGTAAACACAAAAGGTCGAGGTACAAGCTGTTCCCTCCGTTCCCTGGTGACAGTCATAGTCATACCTATAGTCCCGTACAGTTTCTTCACCTCATCCGTCCCTCCTGGGAGAGGTAAACACAAAAGGTCGAGGTACAAGGTGTCCCCTCCGTTCCCCGGCCACAGCCATAGTCATACCTATAGTCCCGTACAGTTTCTTCACCTCATCCGTCCCTCCTGGGGGAGGTAAACACAAAAGGTCGAGGTACAAGATGTCCCCTCCGTTCCCTGGCCTCAGTCATAGTCATACCTATAGTCCCGTACAGTTTCTTCACCTCATCCGTCCCTCCTGGGAGAGGTAAACACAAAAGGTCAAGGTACAAGGTGTCCCCTCCGTTCCCTGGCCTCAGTCATAGTCATACCTATATTCCGTACAGTTTCTTCACCTCATCCGTCCCTCCTGGGAGAGGTAATCACAAAAGGTCGAGGTACAAGGTGTCCCCTGCGTTCCCTGGCCTCAGTCATAGTCATACCTATAGTCCCGTACAGTTTCTTCACCTCATCCGTCCCTCCTGGGAGAGGTAAACACAAAAGGTCAAGGTACAAGGTGTCCCCTCCGTTCCCTGGCCTCAGTCATAGTCATACCTATATTCCGTACAGTTTCTTCACCTCATCCGTCCCTCCTGGGAGAGGTAATCACAAAAGGTCGAGGTACAAGGTGTCCCCTGCGTTCCCTGGCCTCAGTCATAGTCATACCTATAGTCCCGTACAGTTTCTTCACCTCATCCGTCCCTCCTGGGAGAGGTAAACACAAAAGGTCGAGGTACAAGGTGTCCCCTCCGTTCCATGGCCACAGTCATAGTCATACCTATAATCCCATACAGTTTCTTCACCTCATCCGTCCCTCCTGGGAGAGGTAAACAAAAAAGGTCGAGGTACAAGGTGTCCCCTCCGTTCCCTGGCCTCAGTCATAGTCATACCTATAGTCCCGTAGTTTCTTCACCTCATCCGTCCCTCCTGGGAGATGTAAACACAAAAGGTCGAGGTACAAGGTGTCCCCTCCGTTCCCTGGCCTCAGTCATAGACATACCTATAGTCTTGTACAGTTTCTTCACCTCATCCGTCCCTCCTGGGAGAGGTAAACACAAAAGGTCGAGGTACAAGGTGTCCCCTCCGTTCCCTGGCCACAGTCATAGTCATACCTATAGTCCCGTACAGGTTCTTCACCTCATCCGTCCCTCCTGGGAGAGGTAAACACAAAAGGTCGAGGTACAAGGTGTCCCCTCCGTTCCCTGGCCACAGTCATAGTCATACCTATAGTCCCGTACAGTTTCTTCACCCCATCCGTCCCTCCTGGGGGAGGTAAAAAAAAAGGTCGAGGTACAAGCTGTCCCCTCCGTTCCCTGCCCTCAGTCATAGTCATACCTATAGTCCCGTACAGTTTCTTCACCTCATCCGTCCCTCCTGGGAGAGGTAATCACAAAAGGTCGAGGTACAAGGTGTCCCCTGCGTTCCCTGGCCTCAGTCATAGTCATACCTATAGTCCCGTACAGTTTCTTCACCTCATCCGTCCCTCCTGGGAGAGGTAAACACAAAAGGTCGAGGTACAAGGTGTCCCCTCCGTTCCATGGCCACAGTCATAGTCATACCTATAATCCCATACAGTTTCTTCACCTCATCCGTCCCTCCTGGGAGAGGTAAACAAAAAAGGTCGAGGTACAAGGTGTCCCCTCAGTTCCCTGGCCTCAGTCATAGTCATACCTATAGTCCCGTACAGTTTCTTCACCTCATCCGTCCCTTCTGGGAGATGTAAACACAAAAGGTCGAGGTACAAGGTGTCCCCTCCGTTCCCTGGCCTCAGTCATAGTCATACCTATAGTCCCGTACAGTTTCTTCACCTCATCCGTCCCTCTTGGGAGAGGTAAACACAAAAGGTCGAGGTACAAGGTGTCCCCTCCGTTCCCTGGCCACAGTCATAGTCATACCTATAGTCCCGTACAGGTTCTTCACCGCATCCGTCCCTCCTGGGAGAGGTAAACACAAAAGGTCGAGGTACAAGGTGTCCCCTCCGTTCCCTGGCCACAGTCATAGTCATACCTATAGTCCCGTACAGTTTCTTCACCCCATCCGTCCCTCCTGGGGGAGGTAAACACAAAAGGTCGAGGTACAAGCTGTCCCCTCCGTTCCCTGCCCTCAGTCATAGTCATACCTATAGTCCCGTACAGTTTCTTCACCTCATCCGTCCCTCCTGGGAGAGGTAAACACAAAAGTTCGAGGTACAAGGTGTCCCCTCCGTTCCCTGGACACAGTCATAGTCATACCTATAGTCCCGTACAGTTTCTTCACCTCATTAGTCCCTCCTGGGGGAGGTAAACACAAAATGTCGAGGTACAAGGTGTCCCCTCCGTTCCCTGGACACAGTCATAGTCATACCTATAGTCCCGTACAGTTTTTTCACCTCTTCCGTCCCTCCTGGGAGTGGTAAGTACAAAAGGTCGAGGTACAAGGTGTCCCCTCCGTTCCCTGGCCTCAGTCATAGTCATACCTATAGTCCCGTACAGTTTCTTCACCTCATCCGTCCCTCCTAGGGGAGGTAAACACAAAAGGTCGAGGTACAAGGTGTCCCTTCCGTTCCCTGGCCTCAGTCATAGTCATACCTATAGTCCCGTACAGTTTCTTCAACTCATCCGTCCCTCCTGGGGGTGGTAAACACAAAAGGTCGAGGTACAAGGTGTCCCCTCCGTTCCCTGACGACAGTCATAGTCATACCTATACTCCCGTACAGTTTCTTCACCTCATCCGTCCCTCCTGGGAGAGGTAAACACAAAACTTCGAGGTACAAGGTGTCTCCTCCGTTCCCTGGACACAGTCATAGTCATACCCATAGTCCGGTACAGTTTCTTCACCTCATCTGTCCCTCATGGGAGAGGTAAACACAAAAGGTCGAGGTACAAGGTGTCCCCTCCGTTCCCTGGCGACAGTCATAGTCATACCTATAGTCCCGTACAGTTTCTTCACCTCATCCGTCCCTCCTGGGAGAGGTAAACACAAAAGGTCGAGGTACAAGCTGTCCCCTCCGTTCCCTGGCCTCAGTCATAGTCATACCTATAGTCCCGAACAGTTTCTTCACCTCATCCGTCCCTCCTGGGAGAGGTAAACACAAAAGGTCGAGGTACAAGGTGTCCCCTCCATTCCCTGGCGACAGTCATAATCCTACCTATAGTCCCGTACAGCTTCTTCACCTCATTCGTCCTTCCTGGGAGAGGTAAACACAAAAGGTCGAGGTACAAGCTGTCCCCTCCGTTCCCTGGCCACAGTCATGGTATTACCTATAGTCCCGTACAGTTTCTTCACCTCATCCGTCCCTCCTGGGGGAGGTAAACACAAAAGGTCAAGGTACAAGGTGTCCCCTCCGTTCTTTGGACACAGTCATAGTCATACCTATAGTCCCGTACAGTTTCTTCACCTCATCCGTCCCTCCTGGGGGAGGTAAACACAAAAGGTCGAGGTACCAGCTGTTCCCTCCGTTCCCTGGCCACAGTCATAGTCATACCTACAGTCCCGTACAGTTTCTTCACCTCATCCGTCCCTACTGGGACAGGTAAACACAAAAGGTCGAGGTACAAGGTGTGCCCTCCGTTCCCTGGCCACAGTCATAGTCATACCCATAGTCCCGTACAGTTTCTTCACCTCATCCCTCCCTACTGGGAGAGGTAAAAACAAAAGGTCGAGGTACAAGCTGTCCCCTCCGTTCCCTGGCCACAGTCATAGTCATACCTATGGTCCCGTACAGTTTCTTCACCTCATCCGTCCCTCCTGGGAGAGGTAAACACAAAAGGTCAAGGTACAAGGTGTCCCCTCCGTTCCCTGGCCTCAGTCATATTCATACCTATAGTCCCGTACAGTTTCTTCACCTCATCCGTCCCTCCTGGGGGAGGTAAACACAAAAGGTCAAGGTACAAGGTGTCCCCTCCGTTCCCTGGCCACAGTCATAGTCATACCTATAGTCCCGTACAGTTTCTTCACCTCATCCGTCCCTACTGGGGGAGGTACACACAAAAGGTCGAGGTACAAGGTGTCCCCTCCGTTCCCTGGCCTCAGTCATAGTCATACCTATAGTCCCGTACAGTTTCTTCACCTCATCCGTCACTCCTGGGGGAGGTAAACACAAAAGGTCGAGGTACAAGCTGTCCCCTCCGTTCCCTGGCCACAGTCATAGTCATACCTATAGTCCCGTACAGTTTCTTCACCTCATCCGTCCCTCCTGGGAGAGGTAAACACAATAGGTCGAGGTACAAGGTGTCCCCTCCGTTCCCTGGCCTCAGTCATAGTCATACCTATAGTCCCGTACAGTTTCTTCACCTCATCCGTCCCTCCTGGGGGAGTTAAACACAAAAGGTCGAGGTACAAGCTGTTCCCTCCGTTCCCTGGCCACAGTCATAGTCATACATATAGTCCCGTACAGTTTCTTCACCTCATCCGTCCCTCCTGGGGGAGGTAAACACAAAAGGTAGAGGTACAAGGTGTCCCCTCCGTTCCCTGACGACAGTCATAGTCATACCTATAGTCCCGTGCAGTTTCTTCACCTCATCCGTCCCTCCTGGGGGAGGTAAACACAAAAGGTCGAGGTACAAGGTGTCCCCTCCGTTCCCTGATGACAGTCATAGTCATACCTATAGTCCCGTACAGTTTCTTCACCTCATCCGTCCCTCCTGGGGGAGGTAAAAACAAAAGGTCGAGGTACAAGGTGTCCCCTCCGTTCCCTGGACACAGTCATAGTCATACCTATAGTCCCGTACAGTTTCTTCACCTCATCAGTCCCTCCTGGGGGAGGTAAACTCAAAAGGTCGAGGTACAAGGTGTCCCCTCCGTTCCCTGGACAAAGTCATAGTCATACCTATAGTCCCGTACAGTTTCTTCACCTCATCCGTCCCTCCTGGGAGAGGTAAACACAAGAGGTCGAGGTACAAGGTGTCCCCTCCGTTCCCTGGCCTCAGTCATAGTCATACCTATAGTCCCGTACGGTTTTTTCACCTCATCCGTCCCTCCTGGGAGTGGTAAGTACAAAAGGTCGAGGTACAAGGTGTCTCCTCCGTTCCCTGGCCTCAGTCATAGTCATACCTATAGTCCCGTACAGTTTCTTCACCTCTTCCGTCCCTCCTGGGGGAGGTAAACACAAAAGGTCGAGGTACAAAGTGTCCCTTCCGATTACTGGCCTCAGTCATAGTCATACCTATAGTCCCGTACAGTTTCTTCAACTCATCCGTCCCTCCTGGGGGAGGTAAACACAAAAGGTCGAGGTACAAGGTGTCCCCTCCGTTCCCTGACGACAGTCATATTCATACCTATAGTCCCGTACAGTTTCTTCACCTCATCCGTCCCTCCTGGGAGTGGTGAGTACAAAAGATCGAGGTACAAGGTGTCCCCTCCGTTCCCTGGCCTCAGTCATAGTCATACCTATAGTCCCGTACAGTTTCTTCACCTCATCCGTCCCTCCTGGGGGAGGAAAGCACAAAAGGTCGAGGTACAAGCTGTCCCCTCCGTTCCCTGACCGCAGTCATAGTCATACCTATAGTCCCGTACAGTTTCCTCACCTCATCCGTCCCTCCTGGGAGAGGTAAACACAAAAGGTCGAGGTACAAGCTGTCCCCTCCGTTCCCTGGCGAGTCATAGTCATACCTATAGTCCCGTACAGTTTCTTCACCTCATCCGTCCCTCCTGGGAGAGGTAAAAAAAAGGTCGAGGTAAAAGGTGTCCCCTCCGTTCCCTGGACACAGTCATAGTCATACCTATAGTCCCGTACAGTTTCTTCACCTCATCCGTCCCTACTGGGAGAGGTAAACACAAAAGGTCGAGGTACAAGCTGTTCCCTCCGTTCCCTGGCCACAGTCATAGTCATACCTATATTCGCGTACAGTTTCTTCACCTCATCCGTCCCTCCTGGGAGAGGTAAACACAAAAGGTCGAGGTACAAGGTGTCCCCTCCGTTCGCTGACGACAGTCATAGTCATACCTATAGTCCCGTACAGTTTCTTCACCTCATCCGTCCCTCCTGGGAGAGGTAAACACAAAAGGTCGAGGTACAAGGTGTCCCCTCCGTTCCCTGGCCACAGTCATAGTCATACCTATAGTCCCGTACAGTTTCTTCACCTCTTCCGTCCCTCCTGGGAGAGGTAAACACAAAAGGTCGAGGTACAAGGTGTCCCCTCCGTTCCCTGGCCACAGTGATAGTCATACCTATAGTCCCGTACAGTTTCTTCACCTCATCCGTCCCTCCTGGGGGAGGTAAACTCAAAAGGTCGAGGTACTAGCTGTCCCCTCCGTTCCCTGCCCTCAGTCATAGTCATACCTATAGTCCAGTACAGTTTCTTCACCTCATCCGTCCCTCCTGGGGGAGGTGAACACAAAAGGTCGAGGTACAAGCTGTTCCCTCCGTTCCCTGGCCACAGTCATAGTCATACCTATAGTCCCGTACAGTTTCTTCACCTCATCCGTCCCTCCTGGGAGAGGTAAACACAAAAGGTCGAGGTACAAGCTGTTCCCTCCGTTCCCTGGCCACAGTCATAGTCATACCTATAGTCCCGTACAGTTTCTTCACCTCATCCTTCCCTCCTGGGGGAGGTAAACACAAAAGGTCGAGGTACAAGGTGTCCCTTCCGTTCCCTGGCCTCAGTCATAGTCATACCTATAGTCCCGTACAGTTTCTTCAACTCATCCGTCCCTCCTGGGGGAGGTAAACACAAACGGTCGAGGTACAAGGTGTCCCCTCCGTTCCCTGACGACAGTCATAGTCATACCTATACTCCCGTACAGTTTCTTCACCTCATCCGTCCCTCCTGGGAGAGGTAAACACAAAACTTCGAGGCAAAAGGTGTCTCCTCCGTTCCCTGGACACAGTCATAGTCATACCCATAGTCCCGTACAGTTTCTTCACCTCATCTGTCCCTCCTGGGAGAGGTAAACAGAAAAGGTCGAGGTACAAGGTTTCCCCTCCGTTCCCTGGCGACAGTCATAGTCTTACCTATGGTCCCGTACAGTTTCTTCACCTCATCCGTCCCTCCTGGGGGAAGTAAACACAAAAGGTCGAGGTACAAGCTGTCCCCTCCGTTCCCTGGCCTCAGTCATAGTCATACCTATAGTCCCGAACAGTTTCTTCACCTCATCCGTCCCTCCTGGGAGAGGTAAACACAAAAGGTCGAGGTACAAGGTGTCCCCTCCATTCCCTGGCGACAGTCATAATCCTACCTATAGTCCCTTACAGTTTCTTCACCTCATTCGTCCTTCCTGGGAGAGGTAAACACAAAAGGTCGAGGTACAAGCTGTCCCCTCCGTTCCCTGGCCACAGTCATAGTATTACCTATAGTCCCGTACAGTTTCTTCACCTCATCCGTCCCTCCTGGGGGAGGTAAACACAAAAGGTCAAGGTACAAGATGTCCCCTCCGTTCTTTGGACACAGTCATAGTCATACCTATAGTC
The DNA here is from genome assembly GCA_030765065.1 of Deroplatys truncata. Taxonomy (NCBI): domain Eukaryota; kingdom Metazoa; phylum Arthropoda; class Insecta; order Mantodea; family Mantidae; genus Deroplatys; species Deroplatys truncata. The sequence continues at coordinate 202,538,038 of CM060980.1, read as the reverse complement.
CCGTACAGTTTCTTCACCTCATCCGTCCCTCCTGGGGGAGGTAAACACAAAAGGTCGAGGTACCAGCTGTTCCCTCCGTTCCCTGGCCACAGTCATAGTCATACCTACAGTCCCGTACAGTTTCTTCACCTCATCCGTCCCTACTGGGAGAGGCAAACACAAAAGGTCGAGGTACAAGCTGTTCCCTCCGTTCCCTGGCCACAGTCATAGTCATACCTATATTCGCGTACAGTTCCTTCACCTCATCCGTCCCTCCTGGGAGAGGTAAACACAAAAGGTCGAGGTACAAGGTGTCCCCTCCGTTCGCTGACGACAGTCATAGTCATACCTATAGTCCCGTACAGTTTCTTCACCTCATCCGTCCCTCCTGGGAGAGGTAAACACAAAAGGTCTAGGTACAAGGTGTCCCCTCCGTTCCCTGGCCACAGTCATAGTCATACCTATAGTCCCGTACAGTTTCTTCACCTCTTCCGTCCCTCCTGGGAGAGGTAAACACAAAAGGTCGAGGTACAAGGTGTCCCCTCCGTTCCCTGGCCACAGTGATAGTCATACCTATAGTCCCGTACAGTTTCTTCACCTCATCCGTCCCTCCTGGGGGAGGTAAACTCAAAAGGTCGAGGTACAAGCTGTTCCCTCCGTTCCCTGGCCACAGTCATAGTCATACCTATAGTCCCGTACAGTTTCTTCACCTCATCCGTCCCTCCTGGGAGAGGTAAACACAAAAGGTCGAGGTACAAGCTGTTCCCTCCGTTCCCTGGCCACAGTCATAGTCATACCTATAGTCCCGTACAGTTTCTTCACCTCATCCGTCCCTACTGGGAGAGGTAAACAAGAAAGGTCGAGGTACAAGGTGTCCCCTCCGTTCCCTGGCCACGGTCATAGTCATACCTATAGTCCCGTACAGTTTCTTCACCTCATCCGTCCCTACTGGGAGAGGTAAACACAAACGGTCAAGGTACAAGGTGTCCCCTCCGTTCCCTGGCCTCAGTCATATTCATACCTATAGTCCCGTACAGTTTCTTCACCTCATCCGTCCCTCCTGGCGGAGGTAAACACAAAAGGTCAAGGTACAAGGTGTCCCGTCCGTTCCCTGGCCACAGTCATAGTCATACCTATAGTCCCGTACAGTTTCTTCACCTCATCCGTCCCTACTGGGGGAGGTACACACAAAAGGTCGAGGTACAAGGTGTCCCCTCCGTTCCCTGGCCTCAGTCATAGTCATACCTATAGTCCCGTACAGTTTCCTCACCTCATCCGTCACTCCTGGGGGAGGTAAACACAAAAGGTCGAGGTACAAGCTGTCCCCTCCGTTCCCTGGCCACAGTCATAGTCATACCTATAGTACCGTACAGTTTCTTCACCTCATCCGTCCCTCCTGGGAGAGGTAAACACAATAGGTCGAGGTACAAGGTGTCCCCTCCGTTCCCTGGCCTCAGTCATAGTCATACCTATAGTCCCGTACAGTTTCTTCACCTCATCCGTCCCTCCTGGGGGAGATAAACACCAAAGGTCGAGGTACAAGGTGTCCCCTCCATTCCCTGACGACAGTCATAGTCATACCTATAGTCCCGTACAGTTTCTTCACCTCATCCGTCCCTCCTGGGGGAGGTAAACACAAAAGGTCGAGGTACAAGGTGTCCCCTCCGTTCCCTGACGACAGTCATAGTCATACCTATAGTCCCGTACAGTTTCTTCACCTCATCCGTCCCTCCTGGGGGAGGTAAACACAAAAGGTCGAGGTACAAGGTGTCCCCTCCGTTCCCTGGACACAGTCATAGTCATACCTATAGTCCCGTACAGTTTCTTCACCTCATCAGTCCCTCCTGGGGGAGGTAAACACAAAAGGTCGAGGTACAAGGTGTCCCCTCCGTTCCCTGGACACAGTCATAGTCATACCTATAGTCCCGTACGGTTTTTTCACCTCATCCGTCCCTCCTGGGAGTGGTAAGTACAAAAGGTCGAGGTACAAGGTGTCCCCTCCGTTCCCTGGCCTCAGTCATAGTCATACCTATAGTCCCGTACAGTTTCTTCACCTCTTCCGTCCCTCCTGGGGGAGGTAAACACAAAAGGTCGAGGTACAAAGTGTCCCTTCCGTTTCCTGGCCTCAGTCATAGTCATACCTATAGTCCCGTACAGTTTCTTCAACTCATCCGTCCCTCCTGGGGGAGGTAAACACAAAAGGTCGAGGTACAAGGTGTCCCCTCCGTTCCCTGACGACAGTCATATTCATACCTATAGTCCCGTACAGTTTCTTCACCTCATCCGTCCCTCCTGGGAGTGGTGAGTACAAAAGATCGAGGTTCAAGGTGTCCCCTCCGTTCCCTGGCCTCAGTCATAGTCATACTTATAGTCCCGTACAGTTTCCTCACCTCATCCGTCCCTCCTGGGAGAGGTAAACACAAAAGGTCGAGGTACAAGCTGTCCCCTCCGTTCCCTGGCGAGTCATAGTCATACCTATAGTCCCGTACAGTTTCTTCACCTCATCCGTCCCTCCTGGGAGAGGTAAAAAAAAGGTCGAGGTAAAAGGTGTCCCCTCCGTTCCCTGGACACAGTCATAGTCATACCTATAGTCCCGTACAGTTTCTTCACCTCATCCGTCCCTACTGGGAGAGGTAAACACAAAAGGTCGAGGTACAAGCTGTTCCCTCCGTTCCCTGGCCACAGTCATAGTCATACCTATATTCGCGTACAGTTTCTTCACCTCATCCGTCCCTCCTGGGAGAGGTAAACACAAAAGGTCGAGGTACAAGGTGTCCCCTCCGTTCGCTGACGACAGTCATAGTCATACCTATAGTCCCGTACAGTTTCTTCACCTCATCCGTCCCTCCTGGGAGAGGTAAACACAAAAGGTCGAGGTACAAGGTGTCCCCTCCGTTCCCTGGCCACAGTCATAGTCATACCTATAGTCCCGTACAGTTTCTTCACCTCTTCCGTCCCTCCTGGGAGAGGTAAACACAAAAGGTCGAGGTACAAGGTGTCCCCTCCGTTCCCTGGCCACAGTGATAGTCATACCTATAGTCCCGTACAGTTTCTTCACCTCATCCGTCCCTCCTGGGGGAGGTAAACTCAAAAGGTCGAGGTACTAGCTGTCCCCTCCGTTCCCTGCCCTCAGTCATAGTCATACCTATAGTCCAGTACAGTTTCTTCACCTCATCCGTCCCTCCTGGGGGAGGTGAACACAAAAGGTCGAGGTACAAGCTGTTCCCTCCGTTCCCTGGCCACAGTCATAGTCATACCTATAGTCCCGTACAGTTTCTTCACCTCATCCGTCCCTCCTGGGAGAGGTAAACACAAACGGTCGAGGTACAAGCTGTTCCCTCCGTTCCCTGGCCACAGTCATAGTCATACCTATAGTCCCGTACAGTTTCTTCACCTCATCCTTCCCTCCTGGGGGAGGTAAACACAAAAGGTCGAGGTACAAGGTGTCCCTTCCGTTCCCTGGCCTCAGTCATAGTCATACCTATAGTCCCGTACAGTTTCTTCAACTCATCCGTCCCTCCTGGGGGAGGTAAACACAAACGGTCGAGGTACAAGGTGTCCCCTCCGTTCTTTGGACACAGTCATAGTCATACCTATAGTCCCGTACAGTTTCTTCACCTCATCCGTCCCTCCTGGGGGAGGTAAACACAAAAGGTCGAGGTACCAGCTTTTCCCTCCGTTCCCTGGCCACAGTCATAGTCATACCTACAGTCCCGTACAGTTTCTTCACCTCATCCGTCCCTACTGGGAGAGGTAAACACAAAAGGTCGAGGTACAAGGTGTCCCCTCCGTTCCCTGACGACAGTCATAGTCATACCTATAGTCCCGTACAGTTTCTTCACCTCATCCGTCCCTCCTGGGGGAGGTAAGCACAAAAGGTCGAGGTACAAGCTGTCCCCTCCGTTCCCTGACCGCAGTCATAGTCACACCTATAGTCCCGTACAGTTTCTTCACCTCATCAGTCCCTCCTGGGGGAGGTAAACACAAAAGGTCGAGGTACAAGGTGTCCCCTCCGTTCCCTGGACACAGTCATAGTCATACCTATAGTCCCGTACAGTTTTTTCACCTCATCCGTCCCTCCTGGGAGAGGTAAACACAAAAGGTCGAGGTACAAGGTGTCCCCTCCGTTCCCTGGCCTCAGTCATAGTCATACCTATAGTCCCGTACAGTTTTTTCACCTCATCCGTCCCTCCTGGGAGTGGTAAGTACAAAAGGTCGAGGTACAAGGTGTCCCCTCCGTTCCCTGGCCACAGTCATAGTCATACCTATAGTCCCGTACAGTTTCTTCACCTCATCCGTCCCTCCTGGGGGAGGTAAACACAAAAGGTCGAGGTACAAGGTGTCCCTTCCGTTCCCTGGCCTCAGTCATAGTCATACCTATAGTCCCGTACAGTTTCTTCAACTCATCAGTCCCTCCTGGGGGAGGTAAACACAAAAGGTCGAGGTACAAGGTGTCCCCTCCGTTCCCTGACGAAAGTCATATTCATACCTATAGTCCCGTACAGTTTCTTCACCTCATCCGTCCCTCCTGGGAGTGGTAAGTACAAACGATCGAGGTACAAGGTGTCCCCTCCGTTCCCTGGACACAGTCATAGTCATACCTATAGTCCCGTACAGTTTCTTCACCTCATCCGTCCCTCCTGGGAGAGGTAAACACAAAAGGTCGAGGTACAAGGTGTCCCCTCCGTTCCCTGGCCACAGTCATAGTCATACCTATAGTCCCGTACAGTTTCTTCACCTCTTCCGTCCCTCCTGGGAGAGGTAAACACAAAAGGTCGAGGTACAAGGTGTCCCCTCCGTTCCCTGGCCACAGTGATAGTCATACCTATAGTCCCGTACAGTTTCTTCACCTCATCCGTCCCTCCTGGGGGAGGTAAACTCAAAAGGTCGAGGTACTAGCTGTCCCCTCCGTTCCCTGCCCTCAGTCATAGTCATACCTATAGTCCAGTACAGTTTCTTCACCTCATCCGTCCCTCCTGGGGGAGGTAAACACAAAAGGTCGAGGTACAAGCTGTTCCCTCCGTTCCCTGGCCACAGTCATAGTCATACCTATAGTCCCGTACAGTTTCTTCACCTCATCCGTCCCTCCTGGGAGAGGTAAACACAAAAGGTCGAGGTACAAGCTGTTCCCTCCGTTCCCTGGCCACAGTCATAGTCATACCTATAGTCCCGTACAGTTTCTTCACCTCATCCGTCCCTCCTGGGAGTGGTAAGTACAAAAGGTCGAGGTACAAGGTGTCCCCTCCGTTCCCTGGCCTCAGTCATAGTCATACCTATAGTCCCGTACAGTTTCTTCACCTCATCCGTCCCTCCTGGTGGAGGTAAACACAAAAGGTCGAGGTACAAGGTGTCCCTTCCGTTCCCTGGCCTCAGTCATAGTCATACCTATAGTCCCGTACAGTTTCTTCAACTCATCCGTCCCTCCTGGGGGAGGTAAACACAAAAGGTCGAGGTACAAGGTGTCCCCTCCGTTCCCAGACGGCAGTCATAGTCATACCTATACTCCCGTACAGTTTCTTCACCTCATCCGTCCCTCCTGGGAGAGGTAAACACAAAACTTCGAGGCACAAGGTGTCTCCTCCGTTCCCTGGACACAGTCATAGTCATACCCATAGTCCCGTACAGTTTCTTCACCTCATCTGTCCCTCCTGGGAGAAATAAACACAAAAGGTCGAGGTACAAGGTGTCCCCTCCGTTCCCTGGCGACAGTCATAGTCATACCTATAGTCCCGTACAGTTTCTTCACCTCATCCGTCCCTCCTGGGGGAAGTAAACACAAAAGGTCGAGGTACAAGCTGTCCCCTACGTTCCCTGGCCTCAGTCATAGTCATACCTATAGTGCCGAACAGTTTCTTCACCTCATCCGTCCCTCCTGGGAGAGGTAAACACAAAAGGTCGAGGTACAAGGTGTCCCCTCCATTCCCTGGCGACAGTCATAATCCTACCTATAGTCCCTTACAGTTTCTTCACCTCATTCGTCCTTCCTGGGAGAGGTAAACAAGAAAGGTCGAGGTACAAGCTGTCCCCTCCGTTCCCTGGCCACAGTCATAGTATTACCTATAGTCCCGTACAGTTTCTTCACCTCATCCGTCCCTCCTGGGGGAGGTAAACACAAAAGGTCAAGGTACAAGATGTCCCCTCCGTTCTTTGGACACAGTCATAGTCATACCTATAGTCCCGTACAGTTTCTTCACCTCATCCGTCCCTCCTGGGGGAGGTAAACACAAAAGGTCGAGGTACCAGCTGTTCCCTCCGTTCCCTGGCCACAGTCATAGTCATACCTACAGTCCCGTACAGTTTCTTCACCTCATCCGTCCCTACTGGGAGAGGTAAACAAGAAAGGTCGAGGTACAAGGTGTCCCCTCCGTTCCCTGGCCACGGTCATAGTCATACCTATAGTCCCGTACAGTTTCTTCACCTCATCCGTCCCTACTGGGAGAGGTAAACACAAAAGGTCGAGGTACAAGGTATCCCCTCCGTTCCCTGGCCACAGTCATAGTCATACCTATGGTCCCGTACAGTTTCTTCACCTCATCCGTCCCTCCTGGGAGAGGTAAACACAAACGGTCAAGGTACAAGGTGTCCCCTCCGTTCCCTGGCCTCAGTCATATTCATACCTATAGTCCCGTACAGTTTCTTCACCTCATCCGTCCCTCCTGGCGGAGGTAAACACAAAAGGTCAAGGTACAAGGTGTCCCGTCCGTTCCCTGGCCACAGTCATAGTCATACCTATAGTCCCGTACAGTTTCTTCACCTCATCCGTCCCTACTGGGGGAGGTACACACAAAAGGTCGAGGTACAAGGTGTCCCCTCCGTTCCCTGGCCTCAGTCATAGTCATACCTATAGTCCCGTACAGTTTCCTCACCTCATCCGTCACTCCTGGGGGAGGTAAACACAAAAGGTCGAGGTACAAGCTGTCCCCTCCGTTCCCTGGCCACAGTCATAGTCATACCTATAGTCCCGTACAGTTTCTTCACCTCATCCGTCCCTCCTGGGAGAGGTAAACACAATAGGTCGAGGTACAAGGTGTCCCCTCCGTTCCCTGGCCTCAGTCATAGTCATACCTATAGTCCCGTACAGTTTCTTCACCTCATCCGTCCCTCCTGGGGGAGATAAACACCAAAGGTCGAGGTACAAGGTGTCCCCTCCATTCCCTGACGACAGTCATAGTCATACCTATAGTCCCGTACAGTTTCTTCACCTCATCCGTCCCTCCTGGGGGAGGTAAACACAAAAGGTCGAGGTACAAGGTGTCCCCTCCCTTCCCTGACGACAGTCATAGTCATACCTATAGTCCCGTACAGTTTCTTCACCTCATCCGTCCCTCCTGGGGGAGGTAAACACAAAAGGTCGAGGTACAAGGTGTCCCCTCCGTTCCCTGGACACAGTCATAGTCATACCTATAGTCCCGTACAGTTTCTTCACCTCATCAGTCCCTCCTGGGGGAGGTAAACACAAAAGGTCGAGGTACAAGGTGTCCCCTCCGTTCCCTGGACACAGTCATAGTCATGCCTATAGTCCCGTACAGTTTTTTCACCTCATCCGTCCCTCCTGGGAGAGGTAAACACAAAAGGTCGAGGTACAAGGTGTCCCCTCCGTTCCCTGGCCTCAGTCATAGTCATACCTATAGTCCCGTACAGTTTTTTCACCTCATCCGTCCCTCCTGGGAGTGGTAAGTACAAAAGGTCGAGGTACAAGGTGTCCCCTCCGTTCCCTGGCCTCAGTCATAGTCATACCTATAGTCCCGTACAGTTTCTTAACCTCATCCGTCCCTCCTGGGAGAGGTACACACAAAAGGTCGAGGTACAAGGTGTCCCTTCCGTTCCCTGACCTCAGTCATAGTCATACCTATAGTCCCGTACAGTCTCTTCAACTCATCCGTCCCTCCTGGGGGAGGTAAACACAAAAGGTCGAGGTACAAGGTGTCCCCTCCGTTCCCTGCACTCAGTCATAGTCATACCTATAGTCCCGTACAGTTTCTTCACCTCATCCGTCCCTCCTGGGAGTGGTAAGTACAAACGATCGAGGTACAAGGTGTCCCCTCCGTTCCCTGGCCTCAGTCATAGTCATACCTATAGTCCCGTACAGTTTCTTCACCTCATCCATCCCTCCTGGGGGAGGTAAGCACAAAAGGTCGAGGTACAAGCTGTCCCCTCCGTTCCCTGGCCTCAGTCATAGTCATACCTATAGTCCCGTACAGTTTCCTCACCTCATCCGTCACTCCTGGGGGAGGTAAACACAAAAGGTCGAGGTACAAGCTGTCCCCTCCGTTCCCTGGCGAGTCATAGTCATACCTATAGTCCCGTACAGTTTCTTCACCTCATCCGTCCCTCCTGGGAGAGGTAAACCCAAAAGGTCGAGGTACAAGGTGTCCCCTCCGTTCCCTGGACACAGTCATAGTCATACCTATAGTCCCGTACAGTTTCTTCAACTCATCCGTCCCTACTGGGAGAGGTAAACACAAAAGGTCGAGGTACAAGCTGTTCCCTCCGTTCCCTGGCCACAGTCATAGTCATACCTATATTCCCGTACAGTTTCTTCACCTCATCCGTCCCTCCTGGGAGAGGTAAACACAAAAGGTCGAGGTACAAGGTGTCCCCTCCGTTCCCTGACGACAGTCATAGTCATACCTATAGTCCCGTACAGTTTCTTCACCTCATCCGTCCCTCCTGGGAGAGGTAAACACAAAAGGTCGAGGTACAAGCTGTTCCCTCCGTTCCCTGGCCACAGTCATAGTCATACCTATAGTCCCGTACAGTTTCTTCACCTCATCCGTCACTCCTGGGGGAGGTAAACACAAAAGATCGAGGTACAAGCTGTCCCCTCCGTTCCCTGGCCACAGTCATAGTCATACCTATAGTCCGGTACAGTTTCTTCACCTCATCCGTCCCTCCTGGGAGAGGTAAACACAATAGGTCGAGGTACAAGGTGTCCCCTCCGTTCCCTGGCCTCAGTCATAGTCATACCTATAGTCCCGTACAGTTTCTTTTCCTCTTCCGTCCCTCCTGGGGGAGGTAAACACAAAAGGTCGAGGTACAAGCTGTTCCCTCCGTTCCCTGGCCACAGTCATAGTCATACATATAGTCCCGTACAGTTTCTTCACCTCATCCGTCCCTCCTGGGGGAGGTAAACACAAAAGGTCGAGGTACAAGGTGTCCCCTCCGTTCCCTGACGACAGTCATAGTCATACCTATAGTCCCGTCTAGTTTCTTCACCTCATCCGTCCCTCCTGGGGGAGGTAAACACAAAAGGTCGAGGTACAAGGTGTCCCCTCCGTTCCCTGACGACAGTCATAGTCATACCTATAGTCCCGTACAGTTTCTTCACCTCATCCGTCCCTCCTGGGGGAGGTAAGCACAAAAGGTCGAGGTACAAGCTGTCCCCTCCGTTCCCTGACCGCAGTCATAGTCATACCTATAGTCCCGTACAGTTTCTTCACCTCATCAGTCCCTCCTGGGGAAGGTAAACACAAAAGGTCGAGGTACAAGGTGTCCCCTCCGTTCCCTGGACACAGTCATAGTCATACCTATAGTCCCGTACAGTTTTTTCACCTCATCCGTCCCTCCTGGGAGAGGTAAACACAAAAGGTCGAGGTACAAGGTGTCCCCTCCGTTCCCTGGCCTCAGTCATAGTCATACCTATAGTCCCGTACAGTTTTTTCACCTCATCCGTCCCTCCTGGGAGTGGTAAGTACAAAAGGTCGAGGTACAAGGTGTCCCCTCCGTTCCCTGGCCACAGTCATAGTCATACCTATAGTCCCGTACAGTTTCTTCACCTCATCCGTCCCTCCTGGGGGAGGTAAACACAAAAGGTCGAGGTACAAGGTGTCCCTTCCGTTCCCTGGCCTCAGTCATAGTCATACCTATAGTCCCGTACAGTTTCTTCAACTCATCAGTCCCTCCTGGGGGAGGTAAACACAAAAGGTCGAGGTACAAGGTGTCCCCTCCGTTCCCTGACGAAAGTCATATTCATACCTATAGTCCGGTACAGTTTCTTCACCTCATCCGTCCCTCCTGGGAGTGGTAAGTACAAACGATCGAGGTACAAGGTGTCCCCTCCGTTCCCTGGACACAGTCATAGTCATACCTATAGTCCCGTACAGTTTCTTCACCTCATCCGTCCCTACTGGGAGAGGTAAACACAAAAGGTCGAGGTACAAGCTGTTCCCTCCGTTCCCTGGCCACAGTCATAGTCATACCTATATTCCCGTACAGTTTCTTCACCTCATCCGTCCCTCCTGGGAGAGGTAAACACAGAAGGTCGAGGTACAAGGTGTCCCTTCCATTCCCTGACGACAGTCATAGTCATACCTATAGTCCCGTACAGTTTCTTCACCTCATCCGTCCCTCCTGGGGGAGGTAAACACAAAAGGTCGAGGTACAAGCTGTTTCCTCCGTTCCCTGGCCACAGTCATAGTCATACCTATAGTCCCGTACAGTTTCTTCACCTCATCCGTCCCTCCTGGGAGAGGTAAACACAAAAGGTCGAGGTACAAGCTGTTCCCTACGTTCCCTGGCCACAGTCATAGTCATACCTATAGTCCCGTACAGTTTCTTCACCTCATCCGTCACTCCTGGGGGAGGTAAACACAAAAGGTCGAGGTACAAGCTGTCCCCTCCGTTCCCTGGCCACAGTCATAGTCATACCTATAGTCCCGTACAGTTTCTTCACCTCATCCGTCCCTCCTGGGAGAGGTAAACACAATAGGTCGAGGTACAAGGTGTCCCCTCCGTTCCCTGGCCTCAGTCATAGTCATACCTATAGTCCCGTACAGTTTCTTCACCTCATCCGTCCCTCCTGGGGGAGGTAAACACAAAACGTCGAGGTACAAGCTGTTCCCTCCGTTCCCTGGCCACAGTCATAGTCATACATATAGTCCCGTACAGTTTCTTCACCTCATCCGTCCCTCCTGGGGGAGGTAAACACAAAAGGTCGAGGTACAAGGTGTCCCCTCCGTTCCCTGACAACAGTCATAGTCATACCTATAGTCCCGTACAGTTTCTTCACCTCATCCGTCCCTCCTGGGGGAGGTAAACACAAAAGCTCGAGGTACAAGGTGTCCCCTCCGTTCCCTGACGACAGTCATAGTCATACCTATAGTCCCGTACAGTTTCTTCACCTCATCCGTCCCTCCTGGGGGAGGTAAACACAAAAGGTCGAGGTACAAGGTGTCCCCTCCGTTCCCTGGACACAGTCATAGTCATACCTATAGTCCCGTACAGTTTCTTCACCTCATCAGTCCCTCCTGAGGGAGGTAAACACAAAAGGTCGAGGTACAAGGTGTCCCCTCCGTTCCCTGGACACAGTCATAGTCATACCTATAGTCCCGTGCAGTTTTTTCACCTCATCCGTCCCTCCTGGGAGAGGTAAACACAAAAGGTCGAGGCACAAGGTGTCCCCTCCGTTCCCTGGCCTCAGTCATAGTCATACCTATAGTCCCGTACAGTTTTTTCACCTCATCCGTCCCTCCTGGGAGTGGTAAGTACAAAAGGTCGAGGTACAAGGTGTCCCCTCCGTTCCCTGGCCTCAGTCATAGTCATACCTATAGTCCCTTACAGTTTCTTCACCTCATCCGTCCCTCCTGGGGGAGGTAAACACAAAAGGTCGAGGTACAAGGTGTCCCCTCCGTTCGCTGACGACAGTCATAGTCATACCTATAGTCCCGTACAGTTTCTTCACCTCATCCGTCCCTCCTGGGAGAGGTAAACACAAAAGGTCGAGGTACAAGGTGTCCCCTCCGTTCCCTGGCCACAGTCATAGTCATACCTATAGTCCCGTACAGTTTCTTCACCTCTTCCGTCCCTCCTGGGAGAGGTAAACACAAAAGGTCGAGGTACAAGGTGTCCCCTCCGTTCCCTGGCCACAGTGATAGTCATACCTATAGTCCCGTACAGTTTCTTCACCTCATCCGTCCCTCCTGGGGGAGGTAAACTCAAAAGGTCGAGGTACTAGCTGTCCCCTCCGTTCCCTGCCCTCAGTCATAGTCATACCTATAGTCCAGTACAGTTTCTTCACCTCATCCGTCCCTCCTGGGGGAGGTAAACACAAAAGGTCGAGGTACAAGCTGTTCCCTCCGTTCCCTGGCCACAGTCATAGTCATACCTATAGTCCCGTACAGTTTCTTCACCTCATCCGTCCCTCCTGGGAGAGGTAAACACAAAAGGTCGAGGTACAAGCTGTTCCCTCCGTTCCCTGGCCACAGTCATAGTCATACCTATAGTCACGTACAGTTTCTTCACCTCATCCGTCCCTCCTGGGAGTGGTAAGTACAAAAGGTCGAGGTACAAGGTGTCCCCTCCGTTCCCTGGCCTCAGTCATAGTCATACCTATAGTCCCGTACAGTTTCTTCACCTCATCCGTCCCTCCTGGTGGAGGTAAACACAAAAGGTCGAGGTACAAGGTGTCCCTTCCGTTCCCTGGCCTCAGTCATAGTCATACCTATAGTCCCGTACAGTTTCTTCAACTCATCCGTCCCTCCTGGGGGAGGTAAACACAAAAGGTGGAGGTACAAGGTGTCCCCTCCGTTCGCTGACGACAGTCATAGTCATACCTATACTCCCGTACAGTTTCTTCACCTCATCCGTCCCTCCTGGGAGAGGTAAACACAAAACTTCGAGGCACAAGGTGTCTCCTCCGTTCCCTGGACACAGTCATAGTCATACCCATAGTCCCGTACAGTTTCTTCACCTCATCTGTCCCTCCTGGGAGAGGTAAACACAAAAGGTCGAGGTACAAGGTGTCCCCTCCGTTCCCTGGCCTCAGTCATAGTCATACCTATAGTCCCGTACAGTTTCTTCAACTCATCCGTCCCTCCTGGGGGAGGTAAACACAAAAGGTGGAGGTACAAGGTGTCCCCTCCGTTCGCTGACGACAGTCATAGTCATACCTATACTCCCGTACAGTTTCTTCACCTCATCCGTCCCTCCTGGGAGAGGTAAACACAAAACTTCGAGGCACAAGGTGTCTCCTCCGTTCCCTGGACACAGTCATAGTCATACCCATAGTCCCGTACAGTTTCTTCACCTCATCTGTCCCTCCTGGGAGAGGTAAACACAAAAGGTCGAGGTACAAGGTGTCCCCTCCGTTCCCTGGCGACAGTCATAGTCATACCTATAGTCCCGTACAGTTTCTTCACCTCATCCGTCCCTCCTGGGGGAAGTAAACACAAAAGGTCGAGGTACAAGCTGTCCCCTCCGTTCCCTGGCCTCAGTCATAGTCATACCTATAGTCCCGAACAGTTTCTTCACCTCATCCGTCCCTCCTGGGAGAGGTAAACACAAAAGGTCGAGGTACAAGGTGTCCCCTCCATTCCCTGGCGACAGTCATAATCCTACCTATAGTCCCTTACAGTTTCTTCACCTCATTCGTCCTTCCTGGGAGAGGTAAACACAAAAGGTCGAGGTACAAGCTGTCCCCTCCGTTCCCTGGCCACAGTCATAGTATTACCTATAGTCCCGTACAGTTTCTTCACCTCATCCGTCCCTCCTGGGGGAGGTAAACACAAAAGGTCAAGGTACAAGATGTCCCCTCCGTTCTTTGGACACAGTCATAGTCATACCTATAGTCCCGTACAGTTTCTTCACCTCATCCGTCCCTCCTGGGGGAGGTAAACACAAAAGGTCGAGGTACCAGCTTTTCCCTCCGTTCCCTGGCCACAGTCATAGTCATACCTACAGTCCCGTACAGTTTCTTCACCTCATCCGTCCCTACTGGGAGAGGTAAACAAGAAAGGTCGAGGTACAAGGTGTCCCCTCCGTTCCCTGGCCACAGTCATAGTCATACCTATAGTCCCGTACAGTTTCTTCACCTCATCCGTCCCTACTGGGAGAGGTAAACACAAAAGGTCGAGGTACAAGGTATCCCCTCCGTTCGCTGGCCACAGTCATAGTCATACCTTTGGTCCCGTACAGTTTCTTCACCTCATCCGTCCCTCCTGGGAGAGGTAAACACAAACGGTCAAGGTACAAGGTGTCCCCTCCGTTCCCTGGACACAGTCATAGTCATACCTATAGTCCCGTACAGTTTCTTCACCTCATCAGTCCCTCCTGAGGGAGGTAAACACAAAAGGTCGAGGTACAAGGTGTCCCCTCCGTTCCCTGGACACAGTCATAGTCATACCTATAGTCCCGTGCAGTTTTTTCACCTCATCCGTCCCTCCTGGGAGAGGTAAACACAAAAGGTCGAGGCACAAGGTGTCCCCTCCGTTCCCTGGCCTCAGTCATAGTCATACCTATAGTCCCGTACAGTTTTTTCACCTCATCCGTCCCTCCTGGGAGTGGTAAGTACAAAAGGTCGAGGTACAAGGTGTCCCCTCCGTTCCCTGGCCTCAGTCATAGTCATACCTATAGTCCCTTACAGTTTCTTCACCTCATCCGTCCCTCCTGGGGGAGGTAAACACAAAAGGTCGAGGTACAAGGTGTCCCCTCCGTTCGCTGACGACAGTCATAGTCATACCTATAGTCCCGTACAGTTTCTTCACCTCATCCGTCCCTCCTGGGAGAGGTAAACACAAAAGGTCGAGGTACAAGGTGTCCCCTCCGTTCCCTGGCCACAGTCATAGTCATACCTATAGTCCCGTACAGTTTCTTCACCTCTTCCGTCCCTCCTGGGAGAGGTAAACACAAAAGGTCGAGGTACAAGGTGTTCTCCGTTCCCTGGCCACAGTGATAGTCATACCTATAGTCCCGTACAGTTTCTTCACCTCATCCGTCCCTCCTGGGGGAGGTAAACTCAAAAGGTCGAGGTACTAGCTGTCCCCTCCGTTCCCTGCCCTCAGTCATAGTCATACCTATAGTCCAGTACAGTTTCTTCACCTCATCCGTCCCTCCTGGGGGAGGTAAACACAAAAGGTCGAGGTACAAGCTGTTCCCTCCGTTCCCTGGCCACAGTCATAGTCATACCTATAGTCCCGTACAGTTTCTTCACCTCATCCGTCCCTCCTGGGAGAGGTAAACACAAAAGGTCGAGGTACAAGCTGTTCCCTCCGTTCCCTGGCCACAGTCATAGTCATACCTATAGTCCCGTACAGTTTCTTCACCTCATCCGTCCCTCCTGGGAGTGGTAAGTACAAAAGGTCGAGGTACAAGGTGTCCCCTCCGTTCCCTGGCCTCAGTCATAGTCATACCTATAGTCCCGTACAGTTTCTTCACCTCATCCGTCCCTCCTGGTGGAGGTAAACACAAAAGGTCGAGGTACAAGGTGTCCCTTCCAATCCCTGGCCTCAGTCATAGTCATACCTATAGTCCCGTACAGTTTCTTCAACTCATCCGTCCCTCCTGGGGGAGGTAAACACAAAAGGTGGAGGTACAAGGTGTCCCCTCCGTTCGCTGACGACAGTCATAGTCATACCTATACTCCCGTACAGTTTCTTCACCTCATCCGTCCCTCCTGGGAGAGGTAAACACAAAACTTCGAGGCACAAGGTGTCTCCTCCGTTCCCTGGACACAGTCATAGTCATACCCATAGTCCCGTACAGTTTCTTCACCTCATCTGTCCCTCCTGGGAGAGGTAAACACAAAAGGTCGAGGTACAAGGTGTCCCCTCCGTTCCCTGGCGACAGTCATAGTCATACCTATAGTCCCGTACAGTTTCTTCACCTCATCCGTCCCTCCTGGGGGAAGTAAACACAAAAGGTCGAGGTACAAGCTGTCCCCTCCGTTCCCTGGCCTCAGTCATAGTCATACCTATAGTCCCGAACAGTTTCTTCACCTCATCCGTCCCTCCTGGGAGAGGTAAACACAAAAGGTCGAGGTACAAGGTGTCCCCTCCATTCCCTGGCGACAGTCATAATCCTACCTATAGTCCCTTACAGTTTCTTCACCTCATTCGTCCTTCCTGGGAGAGGTAAACACAAAAGGTCGAGGTACAAGCTGTCCCCTCCGTTCCCTGGCCACAGTCATAGTATTACCTATAGTCCCGTACAGTTTCTTCACCTCATCCGTCCCTCCTGGGGGAGGTAAACACAAAAGGTCAAGGTACAAGATGTCCCCTCCGTTCTTTGGACACAGTCATAGTCATACCTATAGTCCCGTACAGTTTCTTCACCTCATCCGTCCCTCCTGGGGGAGGTAAACACAAAAGGTCGAGGTACCAGCTTTTCCCTCCGTTCCCTGGCCACAGTCATAGTCATACCTACAGTCCCGTACAGTTTCTTCACCTCATCCGTCCCTACTGGGAGAGGTAAACAAGAAAGGTCGAGGTACAAGGTGTCCCCTCCGTTCCCTGGCCACAGTCATAGTCATACCTATAGTCCCGTACAGTTTCTTCACCTCATCCGTCCCTACTGGGAGAGGTAAACACAAAAGGTCGAGGTACAAGGTATCCCCTCCGTTCCCTGGCCACAGTCATAGTCATACCTTTGGTCCCGTACAGTTTCTTCACCTCATCCGTCCCTCCTGGGAGAGGTAAACACAAACGGTCAAGGTACAAGGTGTCCCCTCCGTTCCCTGGCCTCAGTCATAGTCATACCTATAGTCCCGTACAGTTTCCTCACCTCATCCGTCACTCCTGGGGGAGGTAAACACAAAAGGTCGAGGTACAAGCTGTCCCCTCCGTTCCCTGGCCACAGTCATAGTCATACCTATAGTCCCGTACAGTTTCTTCACCTCATCCGTCCCTCCTGGGAGAGGTAAACACAATAGGTCGAGGTACAAGGTGTCCCCTCCGTTCCCTGGCCTCAGTCATAGTCATACCTATAGTCCCGTACAGTTTCTTCACCTCATCCGTCCCTCCTGGGGGAGGTAAACACAAAAGGTCGAGGTACAAGCTGTTCCCTCCGTTCCCTGGCCACAGTCATAGTCATACATATAGTCCCGTACATTTTCTTCACCTCATCCGTCCCTCCTGGGGGAGATAAACACCAAAGGTCGAGGTACAAGGTGTCCCCTCCATTCCCTGACGACAGTCATAGTCATACCTATAGTCCCGTACAGTTTCTTCACCTCATCCGTCCCTCCTGGGGGAGGTAAACACAAAAGGTCGAGGTACAAGGTGTCCCCTCCGTTCCCTGACGACAGTCTTAGTCATACCTATAGTCCCGTACAGTTTCTTCACCTCATCCGTCCCTCCTGGGGGAGGTAAACACAAAAGGTCGAGGTACAAGGTGTCCCCTCCGTTCCCTGGACACAGTCATAGTCATACCTATAGTCCCGTACAGTTTCTTCACCTCATCAGTCCCTCCTGGGGGAGGTAAACACAAAAGGTCGAGGTACAAGGTGTCCCCTCCGTTCCCTGGACACAGTCATAGTCATACCTATAATCCCGTACAGTTTTTTCACCTCATCCGTCCCTCCTGGGAGAGGTAAACACAAAAGGTCGAGGTACAAGGTGTCCTCTCCGTTCCCTGGCCTCAGTCATAGTCATACCTATAGTCCCGTACAGTTTTTTCACCTCATCCGTCCCTCCTGGGAGTGGTAAGTACAAAAGGTCGAGGTACAAGGTGTCCCCTCCGTTCCCTGGCCTCAGTCATAGTCATACCTATAGTCCCGTACAGTTTCTTAACCTCATCCGTCCCTCCTGGGGGAGGTAAACACAAGAGGTCGAGGTACAAGGTGTCCCTTCCGTTCCCTGGCCTCAGTCATAGTCATACCTATAGTCCCGTACAGTTTCTTCAACTCATCCGTCCCTCCTGGGGGAGGTAAACACAAAAGGTCGAGGTACAAGGTGTCCCCTCCGTTCCCTGACCGCAGTTATAGTCATACGTATAGTCCCGTACGGTTTCTTCACCTCATCCGTCCCTCCTGGGAGAGGTAAACACAAAAGGTCGAGGTACAAGCTGTCCCCTCCGTTCCCTGGCGAGTCATAGTCATACCTATAGTCCCGTACAGTTTCTTCACCTCATCCGTCCCTCCTGGGAGAGGTAAACCCAAAAGATCGAGGTACAAGGTGTCCCCTCCGTTCCCTGGACACAGTCATAGTCATACCTATAGTCCCGTACAGTTTCTTCAACTCATCCGTCCCTACTGGGAGAGGTAAACACAAAAGGTCGAGGTACAAGCTGTTCCCTCCGTTCCCTGGCCACAGTCATAGTCATACCTATATTCCCGTACAGTTTCTTCACCTCATCCGTCCCTCCTGGGAGAGGTAAACACAAAAGGTCGAGGTACAAGGTGTCCCCTCCGTTCCCTGACGACAGTCATAGTCATACCTATAGTCCCGTACAGTTTCTTCACCTCATCCGTCCCTCCTGGGGGAGGTAAACACAAAAGGTCGAGGTACAAGCTGTTCCCTCCGTTCCCTGGCCACAGTCATAGTCATACCTATAGTCCCGTACAGTTTCTTCACCTCATCCGTCCCTCCTGGGAGAGGTAAACACAAAAGGTCGAGGTACAAGCTGTTCCCTCCGTTCCCTGGCCACAGTCATAGTCATACCTATAGTCCCGTACAGTTTCTTCACCTCATCCGCCACTCCTGGGGGAGGTAAACACAAAAGATCGAGGTACAAGCTGTCCCCTCCGTTCCCTGGCCACAGTCATAGTCATACCTATAGTCCCGTACAGTTTCTTCACCTCATCCGTCCCTCCTGGGAGAGGTAAACACAATAGGTCGAGGTACAAGGTGTCCCCTCCGTTCCCTGGCCTCAGTCATAGTCATACCTATAGTCCCGTACAGTTTCTTCACCTCTTCCGTCCCTCCTGGGGGAGGTAAACACAAAAGGTCGAGGTACAAGCTGTTCCCTCCGTTCCCTGGCCACAGTCATAGTCATACATATAGTCCCGTACAGTTTCTTCACCTCATCCGTCCCTCCTGGGGGAGGTAAACACAAAAGGTCGAGGTACAAGGTGTCCCCTCCGTTCCCTGACGACAGTCATAGTCATACCTATAGTCCCGTCTAGTTTCTTCACCTCATCCGTCCCTCCTGGGGGAGGTAAACACAAAAGGTCGAGGTACAAGGTGTCCCCTCCGTTCCCTGACGACAGTCATAGTCATACCTATAGTCCCGTACAGTTTCTTCACCTCATCCGTCCCTCCTGGGGGAGGTAAGCACAAAAGGTCGAGGTACAAGCTGTCCCCTCCGTTCCCTGACCGCAGTCATAGTCATAACTATAGTCCCGTACAGTTTCTTCACCTCATCAGTCCCTCCTGGGGGAGGTAAACACAAAAGGTCGAGGTACAAGGTGTCCCCTCCGTTCCCTGGACACAGTCATAGTCATACCTATAGTCCCGTACAGTTTTTTCACCTCATCCGTCCCTCCTGGGAGAGGTAAACACAAAAGGTCGAGGTACAAGGTGTCCCCTCCGTTCCCTGGCCTCAGTCATAGTCATACCTATAGTCCCGTACAGTTTTTTCACCTCATCCGTCCCTCCTGGGAGTGGTAAGTACAAAAGGTCGAGGTACAAGGTGTCCCCTCCGTTCCCTGGCCTCAGTCATAGTCATACCTATATTCCCGTACAGTTTCTTCACCTCATCCGTCCCTCCTGGGAGAGGTAAACACAAAAGGTCGAGGTACAAGCTGTCCCCTCCGTTCCCTGGCCTCAGTCATAGTCATACCTATATTCCCGTACAGTTTCTTCACCTCTTCCGTCCCTCCTGGGAGAGGTAAACACAAAATGTCGAGGTACAAGCTGTCCCCTCCGTTCCCTGGCCTCAGTCATAGTCATACCTATATTCCCGTACAGTTTCTTCACCTCATCCGTCCCTCCTGGGAGAGGTAAACACAAAAGGTCGAGGTACAAGGTGTCCCTTCCGTTCCCTGGCCTCAGACATAGTCATACCTATAGTCCCGTACAGTTTCTTCAACTCATCCGTCCCTCCTGGGGGAGGTAAACACAAAAGGTCGAGGTACAAGGTGTCCCCTCCGTTCCCTGACGAAAGTCATATTCATACCTATAGTCCCGTACAGTTTCTTCACCTCATCCGTCCCTCCTGGGAGTGGTAAGTACAAACGATCGAGGTACAAGGTGTCCCCTCCGTTCCCTGGACACAGTCATAGTCATACCTATAGTCCCGTACAGTTTCTTCACCTCATCCGTCCCTACTGGGAGAGGTAAACACAAAAGGTCGAGGTACAAGCTGTTCCCTCCGTTCCCTGGCCACAGTCATAGTCATACCTATAGTCCCGTACAGTTTCTTCACCTCATCCGTCCCTCCTGGGAGAGGTAAACACAGAAGGTCGAGGTACAAGGTGTCCCTTCCGTTCCCTGACGACAGTCATAGTCATACCTATAGTCCCGTACAGTTTCTTCACCTCATCCGTCCCTCCTGGGGGAGGTAAACACAAAAGGTCGAGGTACAAGCTGTTCCCTCCGTTCCCTGGCTACAGTCATAGTCATACCTATAGTCCCGTACAGTTTCTTCACCTCATCCGTCCCTCCTGGGAGAGGTAAACACAAAAGGTCGAGGTACAAGCTGTTCCCTACGTTCCCTGGCCACAGTCATAGTCATACCTATAGTCCCGTACAGTTTCTTCACCTCATCCGTCACTCCTGGGGGAGGTAAACACAAAAGGTCGAGGTACAAGCTGTCCCCTCCGTTCCCTGGCCACAGTCATAGTCATACCTATAGTCCCGTACAGTTTCTTCACCTCATCCGTCCCTCCTGGGAGAGATAAACACAATAGGTCGAGGTACAAGGTGTCCCCTCCGTTCCCTGGCCTCAGTCATAGTCATACCTATAGTCCCGTACAGTTTCTTCACCTCATCCGTCCCTCCTGGGGGAGGTAAACACAAAAGGTCGAGGTACAAGCTGTTCCCTCCGTTCCCTGGCCACAGTCATAGTCATACATATAGTCCCGTACAGTTTCTTCACCTCATCCGTCCCTCCTGGGGGAGGTAAACACAAAAGGTCAAGGTACAAGGTGTCCCCTCCGTTCACTGACGACAGTCATAGTCATACCTATAGTCCCGTACAGTTTCTTCACCTCATCCGTCCCTCCTGAGGGAGGTAAACACAAAAGCTCGAGGTACAAGGTGTCCCCTCCGTTCCCTGACGACAGTCATAGTCATACCTATAGTCCCGTACAGTTTCTTCACCTCATCCGTCCCTCCTGGGGGAGGTAAACACAAAAGGTCGAGGTACAAGGTGTCCCCTCCGTTCCCTGGACACAGTCATAGTCATACCTATAGTCCCGTACAGTTTCTTCACCTCATCAGTCCCTCCTGGGGGAGGTAAACACAAAAGGTCGAGGTACAAGGTGTCCCCTCCGTTCCCTGGACACAGTCATAGTCATACCTATAGTCCCGTACAGTTTTTTCACCTCATCCGTCCCTCCTGGGAGAGGTAAACACAAAAGGTCGAGGCACAAGGTGTCCCCTCCGTTCCCTGGCCTCAGTCATAGTCATACCTATAGTCCCGTACAGTTTCTTCACCTCATCCGTCCCTCCTGGGAGTGGTAAGTACAAAAGATCGAGGTACAAGGTGTCCCCTCCGTTCCCTGGCCTCAGTCATAGTCATACCTATAGTCCCTTACAGTTTCTTCACCTCATCCGTCCCTCCTGGGGGAGGTAAACACAAAAGGTCGAGGTACAAGGTGTCCCTTCCGTTCCCTGGCCTCAGTCATAGTCATACCTATAGTCCCGTACAGTTTCTTCAACTCATCCGTCCCTCCTGGGGGAGGTAAACACAAAAGGTCGAGGTACAAGGTGTCCCCTCCGTTCCCTGACGACAGTCATATTCATACCTATAGTCCCGTACAGTTTCTTCACCTCATCCGTCCCTCCTGGGAGTGGTAAGTACAAACGATCGAGGTACAAGGTGTCCCCTCCGTTCCCTGGCCTCAGTCATAGTCATACCTATAGTCCCGTACAGTTTCTTCACCTCATCCGTCCCTCCTGGGGGAGGTAAGCACAAAAGGTCGAGGTACAAGCTGTCCCCTCCGTTCCCTGACCGCAGTCATAGTCATACCTATAGTCCCGTACAGTTTCTTCACCTCTTCCGTCCCTCCTGGGGAAGGTAAACACAAAATGTCGAGGTACAAGGTGTCCCTTCCGTTCCCTGGCCTCAGTCATAGTCATACCTATATTCCCGTACAGTTTCTTCACCTCATCCGTCCCTCCTGGGAGAGGTAAACACAAAAGGTCGAGGTACAAGCTGTCCCCTCCGTTCCCTGGCCTCAGTCATAGTCATACCTATATTCCCGTACAGTTTCTTCACCTCTTCCGTCCCTCCTGGGAGAGGTAAACACAAAATGTCGAGGTACAAGCTGTCCCCTCCGTTCCCTGGCCTCAGTCATAGTCATACCTATAGTCCCGTACAGTTTCTTCACCTCATCCGTCCCTCCTGGGAGAGGTAAACACAAAAGGTCGAGGTACAAGCTGTCCCCTCCGTTCCCTGGCCTCAGTCATAGTCATACCTATATTCCCGTACAGTTTCTTCACCTCTTCCGTCCCTCCTGGGAGAGGTAAACACAAAATGTCGAGGTACAAGGTGTCCCTTCCGTTCCCTGGCCTCAGTCATAGTCATACCTATATTCCCGTACAGTTTCTTCACCTCATCCGTCCCTCCTGGGAGAGGTAAACACAAAAGGTCGAGGTACAAGCTGTCCCTTCCGTTCCCTGGACACAGTCATAGTCATACCTATAGTCCCGTACAGTTTCTTCACCTCATTCGTCCCTACTGGGGGAGGTAAGCACAAAAGGTCGAGGTACAAGCTGTCCCCTCCGTTCCCTGGCCACAGTCATAGTCATACCTATAGTCCCGTACAGTTTCTTCACCTCATCCGTCCCTCCTGGGAGAGGTAAACACAAAAGGTCGAGGTACAAGCTGTCCCCTCCGTTCCCTGGCGAGTCATAGTCATACCTATAGTCCCGTACAGTTTCTTCACCTCATCCGTCCCTCCTGGGAGAGGTAAACACAAAAGGTCGAGGTACAAGGTGTCCCTTCCGTTCCCTGGCCACAGTCATAGTCATGCCTATAGTCCCGTACAGTTTCTTCACCTCATCCGTCCCTACTGGGAGATGTAAACACAAAAGGTCGAGGTACAAGCTGTTCCCTCCGTTCCCTGGCCACAGTCATAGTCATACCTATATTCCCGTACAGTTTCTTCACCTCATCCGTCCCTCCTGGGAGAGGTAAACACAAAAAGTCGAGGTACAAGGTGTCCCCTCCGTTCCCTGACGACAGTCATAGTCATACCTATAGTCCCGTACAGTTTCTTCACCTCATCCGTCCCTCCTGGGAGAGGTAAACACAAAAGGTCGAGGTACAAGGTGTCCCCTGGCCACAGTCATAGTCATACCTATAGTCCCGTACAGTTTCTTCACCTCATCCGTCCCTCCTGGGGGAGGTAAACTCAAAAGGTCGAGGTACAAGGTGTCCCCTCCGTTCCCTGGCCACAGTCATAGTCATACCTATAGTCCCGTACAGTTTCTTCACCTCATCCGTCCCTCCTGGGAGAGGTAAACACAAAAGGTCGAGGTACAAGCTGTCCCCTCCGTTCCCTGGCGAGTCATAGTCATACCTATAGTCCCGTACAGTTTCTTCACCTCATCCGTCCCTCCTGGGAGAGGTAAACACAAAAGGTCGAGGTACAAGGTGTCCCTTCCGTTCCCTGGCCACAGTCATAGTCATGCCTATAGTCCCGTACAGTTTCTGCACCTCATCCGTCCCTCCTAGGGGAGGTAAACTCAAAAGGTCGAGGTACAAGGTGTCCCCTCCGTTCCCTGACGACAGTCATAGTCATACCTATAGTCCCGTACAGTTTCTTCACCTTAACCGTCCCTCCTGGGAGAGGTAAACACAAAAGGTCGAGGTACAAGCTGTTCCCTCCGTTCCCTGGCCACAGTCATAGTCATACCTATAGTCCCGTACAGTTTCTTCACCTCATCCGTCCCTCCTGGGGGAGGTAAACTCAAAAGGTCGAGGTACTAGCTGTCCCCTCCGTTCCCTGCCCTCAGTCATAGTCATACCTATAGTCCCGTACAGGTTCTTCACCGCATCCGTCCCTCCTGGGAGAGGTAAACACAAAAGGTCGAGGTACAAGCTGTTCCCTCCGTTCCCTGGCCACAGTCATAGTCATACCTATAGTCCCGTACAGTTTCTTCACCTCATCCGTCCCTCCTGGGAGAGGTAAACACAAAAGGTCGAGGTACAAGCTGTTCCCTCCGTTCCCTGGCCACAGTCATAGTCATACCTATAGTCCCGTACAGTTTCTTCACCTCATCCGTCCCTCCTGGGGGAGGTAAACACAAAAGGTCGAGGTAGAAGGTGTCCCCTCCGTTCCCTGCCATTCCTTCATTCAAATTATAACCCGTTTTACACGATGTGACGAAGATACATACTGAAATAAATTGGGAGAACATTCCACACATATAGAACAAGAAAGGTCTATGCGTTACATTCACACTGCTTTCTCTACCCACTGTCGTTTACTTTGTATACCTAAAGCATATTTTCTATCTACTTAAATAAATCGAGATAAGCTTTCGCATAAATACCTTGATTATACAATTATAGACATAAAGAGATTTGCGATAGTCAAATGTTTAAAAATATGTTGCTATATACTAGCCATACTCTTTCCGCGACATCACCTGAAAAACTGAATAGCGACAGAACTTTAAAAAAAATCACATAGGCATTGAAAATTTGAAAACAATAATATCTCGGAAATGGCTGATGCCACTAAAAACGTTATGTGAAATTTTATTTTAAGAACTTCCAAATTTGCTGTGCAGTGCACTTTTGTAATCTGTTAAGCTTTACCAGTTATACAAAAGTATACAAAATTACTTCCATATGAAGAGAGCTTTACAGAAAATTCAAGGTATACCTGTATATGTAAACACCTAAATATATGACATTATGACCAAAATTGTTAGAGCCATTTTTGAGAAAACAAAAACTAAGGGAAATTTGTCCATGAAATGGGTAGCTCGGGTTTGGGGGTTTTCCTTGAAACACGTTTCCGCGGTAACGTGTGCGACTCGCATACGGGAGGTCCCCGGCGACCTCCCACTCTCATCTATGAGATTTTCGAGGCTTTTCCGGGTCGGCATGCGAATGCTGGGGTGGTTCATCTTCTACCACGACTCCCCTACCCCTCACTTTCCTGTACCCATCATCTTCCTCGTTATCTGTTTCAGGGGTGTAGGACCAGGCGACGGTGTTCGGCGGTGGCTGTGAACTTTGTAGAGGCTTGTTACCTAGCGTCGTTGCGGGACTTCTCAGTTAAGTCTCGCCTCGGAGTGGGTCCCGCCGGGGGTTTGGGTGGATCAAGGCGGCGTCGGATGCGTTAGGTCAGGAAGCGCTAGGTACCCCTTCCATGCTTGCGTTTGTCATCATCCGGATCTGTTTGCCCTTTCGGATCTCTCTCCTCATCCCTCCCTCCTAAGAGTCACGGTAGAAGTTAAAAAGGCCGTTCTGTCCTACTTGCGGTGCTCTGCCCCCGTTGCTTGGGCCCCACGGCTCGTCCGTACCTTTTGGTATTTATAGGTAATTTCGTCTTTGATTATGTTGTTCACACACATGAAATGCAATGCGTGCTCTACCTACTGAAGTTAAGTGGTAGATAAGCAAAGATTACCAACGGAGGAGTGCACTGTAATATATTCATATACAGAGAGAGCCAAAATACTACGAACCGGCTGCGCGGTGTTTTTCCTGTCCGCGTCCTCGGCGCTCGTTGCCGTTTGCCGCTATCATAGAAAGGCGCGGATGAAACCATATAACATTTTTACTTTCTCTACTACGTATAGTAAGTAGGGAAAGTATTGTATTCCACCCAAAATTTCAATACCGAGATTTCACCGGAAATACATGTTTTGAGACCCTCTGAATCCAAAAAAAAAGCATTTTTGGAAACATATCCGTGTGTGTGTCTGTGTATCTGTCTGTGTGTGTGTCTGTCTGTGTGTGTGTCTGTGAACAGCATAACTCAGAAACGAACAGTCGGATAAACACCAAACTTGGTATTTGGGTTCAGTATCTTCCAAGGATGCGACACGAAGGTTTTCAAGAAAATCCCCCCACCCCAGAGTACCCTTTACATGGAAGATTTTTCGAAAATTTTAATTTTCTCAAAAATGGCTCTAACGATTTTGATTAAAATATGATATGTTTAAGATATTTTTATGACAAATAAAATGTATATCTTGAATTTCCTGGGAATGTCTACAAAAGTATTCTTTATTGTGAACGACTTTTGCATAACAGGTAAACCATAAGAGTTAGACAAAATTTTACTACATGAAAAATGTAGATCGCGTTAAAATACACAATTTATGTCATATACATTTCTTTTGTTGAGTGAACCATTTTCGAGATATTGCTTGTTATTCCCTTAATTTTTTCAATATTTATTTTCTCAAATGGGAATTCGTTATTCATTTTTTGTCTTGGATATGCAAAGAGTATTAATCTGTGGCAAAGGGAATGGTGCTGCACCTAGCAACCAGCTATTAAGAGATATGTATGTGCTTAAAGGCTACTGTATTTCTATATTACCCTTGTAAATATATATTCCCCTTACATCTACAATATAATTAGCAATAAGATAGAGTCTGCAAATGTTTATCTCGATTAACATGAAGTATATGGAGAATAAGCGTTTGTAAAAATAGTTTGTACAAGAGTAGAGAAAGTCATGTGAGTGTAACACATCAGATATTTTTTCGAGTCAATAATTGAAGCCCGTGCATACGTGAATGCAATGTTGCCCCCTGTTTTAGAAAATTAACAGACAGGGAACGTGATTTTGACGTTTTTCAACAAGACTCTGCAACAGCCCATACGGCCATATTTCGAGAACAATTGAAAGTGCGTTTGAGGACAGACTTATAAGTATAGCTTTGTGGCCCCCTCGGTCCCCGACCTAACCCCCCTGAGATTTCTATCTCTGGGGTAACTTAAAACAAGGTGTACAAGACAAACCCACACACACTGGAAGAATTAAAACAAAATATCCGCCAGGAAATTTCTCAATGTGAACTACGGCGAGTGATGGACAGTTTCCTAAAGAGGTGTGCCAGGACATATAGGAATACCAGGCAGTGACAAAGCAGATGAAGCAGTCAACATTGGCAGCGAAATCCCATTTTTGGGTCCGGAGCCTGTACTGGGGGTGAAACAGGCTATTAAGTGCTGGGCTCAAGCAGAACACAAGAACTACTGGAACTCCATTGAGGGTTGCAGACATTCCAAGTTGTTTATTACAGACCTGGATAACAGCAGGGCAAAGTACCTGCGCGGTCTTAGTAGAAGAAGACTTGCATGGGCAACAGGATTCATTACAGGACACTGTGCCCTAAAGTTTAATCTATACAGAATGGGATTGTTTAACAACCCTATCTGTAGTAGATGTCTAGAAGGCGATGAGACTGTTACTCATCTGCTATGTGATTGCCCTGCTCTTGCGAATCAAAGAGCAAGTATTTTTGGCAATCACTTTCCAAAGATAGATGAACTATCGAAAGCCTCAGTTAGCAGTCTGGTTAAGTCCATATCAAGCAACAGACTACTTAACTGATGAAAGGGGGGATGCGCAATAGATCTTTAAGGACGCAGTGCTTGGGCATAAAACCCACCCCTTTTTCAAACTACAAACAAATAAACTTCCTAAAGAGGTTGCAAAAATGTAACGACAATGACAGTTTCAGCATTTCCTTTCATAAAGTTGGTAAGTAAAGCCTTTAAGAGTAGTTTTAAAAATGTTGTATGGTTTCATCCCCGCCTTTCTATGATAGCGGCAGACGGCAGCGAGCGCCGAGGACGCGGACAGGAAAAACACCGCGCAGCCGGTTCGTAGTTTTTTGGCTCTCCTTGTAGAAGCCTCTGTCCTGTTGTTTCACCAGCCGCTAGTTCACGATTCTAGTTACCAATGATCGCGATTTAATAGTAGTGCATATCACGAGGGACCCCTGAAAACTGGGCAGAGCACCGCAAGTAGGTTTCTAATCCCTGGGAGGGAGAGAGACAGAGATGCCCATATCCGGGCATCCGACGTCGGTCACCCTTCCCGCAAACCCTGATCCCATGGATGCCCCTAGAAGGCAGGTTCATCAGAAGTCGAACGAACGCCAGGGAGAAACCTTCCGAAAGTGCACCTCCACCGCCCAGCTACAACATACCGAACGCCGTCGCCTGCTCCTACAACTCTGAAATGGCGGACAGGAGGTGCATGGTAGAAGAGGAACCACTGCAGCATTCGCCTACAGACCCGTGGCTGGCCCGAATGCGAACCTCACACGTTACCATGGAGCCACTCGCTCGGCTGTGATCGACAGGAAAGTGTAACATGATACGACTTTCACCTCTGCCAGTGAACCTGGTAAACAGCGTATTCACGAGTCATTCTCTGGCCACATTTTGTTGTTTATACTATAGTGAAAGCGTAAGGTTTGTACTGCTGTTTTCATTTGAGAAAGAATTATTGTTGTTGATGTTTTGCACCTCGCTTTGGGTGTCAATTTGAGGTAGCTATTGTTCTTGGAGTTTATTTATTTATTTAGCTCCAAGTATGGACGTCAATTTTGAAGAAGATTGTTTATAATGTAATATGCTGCTACGTATGTAAAACCTATTTGAAGATGTATTTTTGTTGTTACGCTCCAAGTTTAAAAAAATATTAACTTTGTTATTAAACTGCTTCTATAGATACTATTTATGTTTATGTTTGCCTCGGCTGCGTCAGTATTACTTTAGAGACATGTTTCTCTTAATAAGGGCGTGATGCGACAAGAACGTACGCTTACACAGATTTTAAGTTTAAATTCACTTCTTTTTATTAATCCTTGACACAAATTAAATAGCACTACACTTATATCAAGAGCTGTGAGCTTCTTTAATTTAATACTTGCACTTTGTTAACGCGTATATTTAATTTTCGTTTCACACGACTACGTAATATATTTCTCTAGAGAACGCATCTTCCATCCGGTTACTATCATGGTCTGCAGGCAACTGAACATATTTCAACCGTCCAAACCCGTAAACTTCTGTATCTCAAGTCTCTGATTGGCTAATCCTAGTCCAATAGAATACCTGCATTTTACTAAAGCTTTTTTCTGGCTGTTGATTGGCTATTTTTAAACTGCCACAAAATTTACATTATTGCTGCCCTAATCATGACTAGTAGCATTCAAACTCTCAAACTCATTATTGCCTCAAGGTTACCTCATTGTTAGCAACTTTAAACTTATTATTCTCACAGCTCCTACATTATTAAAT
Source organism: Deroplatys truncata (assembly GCA_030765065.1). Taxonomy (NCBI): domain Eukaryota; kingdom Metazoa; phylum Arthropoda; class Insecta; order Mantodea; family Mantidae; genus Deroplatys; species Deroplatys truncata. The sequence continues at coordinate 202,508,956 of CM060980.1, read as the reverse complement.
TACGTAATGCATTCACATAACATTATTAAACATGTTTACAATAATATAAGCATTTACAATTACTGTTACATACATTTTAACAAATTATTGCATACATATATTGTTTCAAGGCGGGCTATTATTGAAATTACATATTATATAATTTAATTAAAATTATTCCAGTGTTAAAAATACTGCCTCACAGTGCAGCTTGGCTACACGTGTGGATATCAACTTTAACAGCAACTAATGATCTGGTAGGCCGAAGCCCAGCGTGGTGCTCAATTGAGTCAGAGAGCATTGTATTGCTGGGAGAAGAAACATAACAGAACTTTCGGAATGTTCCACCTGCTCTGTGAATTTTAATTTCTATAAATTGCTGTTAAAAACGATTCTCACTTTCTCTACCACCCACCTATAGTAAGTAAGAGGATGTATTGTATTAGCCAAAAACTCTATACCAAGATTTCACAGGAAATACGGTTTTGAGATCCCCTGTATGCAAAAAGCAAAGAAAAAGGATTCTTATAAACGAAGGTGCGAGTGTTTAAAACGAAACGTCATTAAACTTGGTATTCAGCATCTTCCAAAAATGCGACACCAAGATTTTAAAGAACATCCCTCCACCCCAAACTACCCTTAACATAGAAGGTTTTTCTAATTCCTTGATTTTTACTTTCTCTACTACGTATAGTAAGTAGGGGAAGTATTGTATTCCACCCAAAAATTCGATACAGAGATTTCACCGGAAATACATGTTTTGAGACCCCCTGAATCCAAAAAAAAACATTTTTGAAAACATGTCCGTGTGTGTGTGTCTGTGAACAGCATAACTCAGAAACGAACAGTGGGATAAACACCAAACTTGGTATTTAGGTTCAGTATCTTCCAGAGATGCGACACGAAGGTTTTCAAGAAAATCCCCCACCCAAGATTACCCTTTACATGGAACATTTTAATTTTCTCAAAAATGGCTCTAACGATTTTGATTAAAATATCATATGTTTAAGATATTTTCATGACAAATAAAATGTATATCTTGAATTTTCTGGGAATGTCTCCAAAAGTGTTCTTCATTGTGAACGACTTTTGCATAACTGATAAACCATAAGAGATAGACAAAAGTTTACAACACAAAAAATGTAGATCGCTTTAAAATACACAATTTATGTCTTATACATTTTTTGTTTGTTGAGTGAACCATTTTCGAGATGTTGCTTGTTATTCCCTTAAATTTTTCAATACTTATTTTCTCAAATGGGAATTCGTTATTCATTTTTTTGTCTTGGATATGCAAAGAGTATTAATCTGTGGGAAAGGGAATTGTGCTGCACCTAGCAACCAGCTATTAAGAGATATGTATGTGCTTAAAGGCTACTGTATTTCTATATTGCCCTTGTAAATATATATTCCCCTTACATCTACAAGAAAATTAGCAATAAGATTGAGTCTGCAAATGTTTATTTCGATTAACATGAAGTAGATGGAGAATAAGCGTTTGTAAAAATAGTTTGTACAAGAGTAGAGAAAGTCATGTGAGTGTAACACATCAGATTTTTAAAAAAAACAGCCCTAACGATTTTGACTAAAATACCATATATTGATAGTAGACTATTATACAAGGGTAAAAGTAGGCTTTTATTTTGTGAGTAGCAATGTTTGCCTACAGCCATCGTTACGTAGTCCCAAAATACAACCACTTTTAACACGTGTGGCATATGCTATTGTTTACACAGCTCTCAAATTTGTAGAATATCACTAATACTATATTGATTCCTTAACCTAACAGAAATCTCGTTTAGAACGCGCTTCTTGAAAAACATGTTTTATTGATTCGTTAGCAGTCATTTTCAGTGAAATTATTTTCACCATATTTTGCCTTACGCCAGGCAATGAAGTGATTGAATGCTATATCATATTGTTTTCTGGATTTTTTGGGTAACTGCTTGTAGTTTTATTCTTTCTGCTCCTTCTGTAATTTCACCTGGCTCTTCCATTTCAGTTTCTTCTGAATTGATAATTTCCGTCATTTAATCTTTATGTATGTTATACTAGATAAAAGAATAATGTTTGGGATCAAAGAAAGCAGAAGACTCCATCATAACGTATAAGTTAACTCTACAACGAATTTTACACTTCATAACATCAACTGTAAACGAAAACTGTCATAAAAATCTGATGTGTTACACTCACATGACTTTGTCTACTCTTGTACAAACTATTTTTACAAACGCTTATTCTCCATATGCTTCATGTTAATCGACATATCAAGATGTATTGGAAAATTTAAGGGAATAACAAGTAATATCTCGAAAATGATTCACTCAACAACAAAAATGTATATGACATAAATTGTGTATTTGAAGGCGATCTACATTTTTTGTGTAGTAAAACTTTGTCTATCTCTTATGGTTTACCAGTTATGCAAAAGTCGTTCACAATGAAGAATACTTTTGGAGACATTCCCAGAAAATTCAAGATATACATTTCATTTGTCATGAAAATATGTTAAACATATGATATTTTAATCAAAATCGTTAGAGCCATTTTTGAGAAAATTAAAATTTTCGAAAAATGTTCCATGTAAAGGGTAATCTCGGGTGTGGGGATTTTCTTGAAAACCTTCGTGTCGCATCTCTGGAAGATACTGAACCTAAATACCAAGTTTGGTGTTTATCCGACTGTTCGTTTCTGAGTTATGCTGTTCACACACACACAGACAGACACACACGGACATGTTTCGAAAAATGCTTATTTTTGGATTCAGGGGGTCTCAAAACATGAAATCTCGGTATCGAATTTTTGGGTGGAATACAATACTTCCCCTACTTACTATACGTATTAGTGAAAGAAAAATGAGAAAAAATATCCCGCAGCGTAGAACGCGAATAAGATAAACAACTTATGTGAAGGATCCGTCCATTACTAAATGTTCGCGCCCTGGTTATTAGAGTAGTACACGCTATGCATTTTGTTGCAGCCCAGTAAAGGGGAGCGTGATGTGATGAAGGATAGACACACGGATAAGCTCTGGTCTCTCACAGCACTGTGTACCATTCAGTGTGTAATCTTAAAAGTTACGTTATAATGCAATAGAATTCCAGGCTTTTTTAATGTCCACATTGAAAATCTGTAACACTGTGAATCTTCCCACGAAGCCCCAAAAACGCCTCTGCTCCCGTATATTTGACGGGCAGCTATGAAATAAAGGCGCACTTGTTGATTGTGAGTGCTTGAACATCAGACTTTTGAATCGAATACTGCAATTTTAGCGGTAGGATTTCTATCGACAATATCATAATAGTATATTATGCAACGAGACTATAATGGAAGTAATTAAAACGCGAGTATTATTATTAATAATTATCATACGAGCGTTTTAATCACTATTATGGTCAAGTTGCATACGACTGTTTATGCTCGACCATGTATCTAAATTAAAGGTTTCATAAGTATTTGTTTCCGGTTTGAGTGATGTGTTACAATCGTTATTCCTTTATCTATGGTTACAATACAATGACCTTGTAGTACCTGACATTTTCTGAGAACGAATTCATACCTTTTGATATTCTCCAATCCATGAATTGTGAATAGAATTTCTCGTACATCTTTCTTGACTTTTGTGGTAACAAGTTATTGGTAAGATTGAGTACTTTTTTGGTAATTTCTGAGGGTGTAAGTTGAATGTCACTGTTACTAGTGTCAGACATTTTGACTTTTTTTCTAAACTCACGCTAGTACCGTTGTCGATCGAAACGAGAATAATCGATACTTGCGCTTTCACAACGTTATGTGGCCTCTTCTGATTGGTCGAATACCAATATTTTAATGAACAGGTGTACTTTAATGAGTACATTACATTAATGAGTACAAGGTGTACATTAAAGTACTGCTACCAGTCGTATAAATACTACATTTTTCCATGGTCGAGCATAAACACTCTTTTTGGTAAATAATGAAAAAAAATACCCTAGAGATATAAACAGTCAGGGTGGTCTATCTTATGTTGCCGATGTCGTCATGCTAGGCGTTCCGGCTTCTTTAGGTTATTACTCATTCCTTCTTTTCAAAGGTCTTTCTCTGACCTTTTCTGTTAAACATTACTGCTAATTTTTTATAAACCTACATTAAGTTGTTCTTGTGCCATTCTTGTAACTGTGTTGATAGTGCATAGATGATAAGCTTTAAATCACACTACCAAAAAATTCTACGACAAGATTTCAACGGGAATGTATGGTTTAAGGCCCTCTGAATAAAAGAAGGGTTTTTAGAAAAAGGTTCATGTGTGTGTGTGTGTGTGTCAGTGAATAACATAACTCAAAAACGAAAAGACAGATAAATACCACACTTGGTATTTAAGTTCATCATCTTTCAAAGATACGACACAAAGATTTTTAAGAAAATACCCGCACCACAACTACCCCATACATGGAAAATTCCGAAATGTTGGATTTTCGTAAAAACGGCTCGAACGGTTTTGTTTAAAGTACTATATATTAAAGATATTTACCTGACAAATAAAATGTGTATCTTGAATTTTCTGGGGAGGAATTTTGTATAATCTTGTACAACAGGTAAAGTTAAGGGGACAAGGTACTCTGAAATGTTAAAAAAATCACAGTTTTTGTTTTAGGCACTAATAAAATCTGTATTATTTCCAATTTCAGAAAAAAATATATTTTTTGGGGTTAAGGGGTTTTTAAGGCATTTAAATACCATTTAAATGCTAATCTGCATTTCTGTCATGCAACGCCTTTTTTAGAACATTTTTGTATGTTTCAACAACGAACGACTATATCATGCCAAGCGAGCAGTTCAGCAATCAACAAAAGAGGTCAGGACCAAGAGAAGGCAATCAGAAAAGTTGCAGTAATCCAAGAATGAAGGTGCAGATGATTATGACCCTGGAATGTACTGAAGTGTGTCAGAATTTTAATGTTCAATAACATTTTTGGATACTTATGTACCTTTTACTCAGAAAGTATGAAAGGTATAGAGCTGAAATTTTTAGTACATGTATACAACACATAGTTAAACTTTCGGAACCACAATGTAATTTTATAATGTATATTAGTGATATTAAGAAAGCAAAAATTTTGCAAATTTTCTACATTTTAAATTTTTTGAGTTTGCAAATAAGTTTTTTTCAATTTCTAGTGAAATAATTGACATTCATAAGATAGCTGATTATACTAAGAACAAGCATGTAAAAGTGTTATTCTGTATTGCAAGTAGTATCAGAGAAAAAGGTACATGAATTCACATGTTTTAAGAGTAAATTTTATTATTTTTCTGTAGATCGAAATAATTTTTACGGACTCAACTACATAAGTTATCAATGTAAATAACAACTTGAAATAATTAGCAGGATTTATAGAATAACTCATAAAAATTTCAGGGAAAACCATTGAGAACTTTAAGAGCAGTGGTAATTTAACACACTTAAAGTCTAATTTCCATGTGTTCAGACTACCTTGTTCCCTTGAGCGAAAGACAAAATGTACCACACAAAAAATGTAGATCTTTTTAAAGCATTCGATTTATTTCAAATAACTTTTTTTTTGTGGCCAAGCCATTTCCAGATATCGTTATTAGTAGTTCGAATTGTTCAATACTTAGTCATTCTTTTAAAGTCCTGTCAATTTTCAGTTGTTTCTCGTGATGTCATGGAAACAGTAAGGAATTTTAAGACAGCATATAGCGTTCAGTTGTTAAACATTTGACTATCGCTGTTCTCTTTGTATCTATAACGAAATGTGTAATGTAGATATTTCTGTGAATAGTATATTCAAAATATATTTACATTATATTAGTGTACATAACTTAAACATGATATTTTAACTAAAACATTGGAAACATTTTTGGAAAATGAAAACAAATATAAAAATGGCCACGCAAAGAGTACTTTATGAGGAGGGAGGGTTTTCTATTTTTCTTAAAAATCTTAGTGTCGCATCGTAGGAAGGTGCTTGCATTTAAACGTCAAATTTGGTATTTATCCGACATTTCGACGATTCAGCGGAACCCAAATTATATTTTCGGTGAAATTTTGATATCGAACTTTTGGATGGAATCTGTAAAAAAATAAAAAGCGTCCCCCCCGGTGTGTTACATTCGCATCACTTTCTATACCCACTATCGTTTATATTTATATAGGTTTTACAAACTATTCTTACTTAACATTATTTTTCTATCTATTTCATATTAATGTAGATAAACATAATTTCATTACATGTTTTGCTGAAGATACAAGAGGGATACAGGAGACCGAAACGATAGTCAGATGTTTAAGAGCGGGTCGCAATAATATGCTGGCTTGACTCTTTCCATAATGTCGCGAGAACTTAATAGCGACAGTACTTTAAAAAAATCTGATGTGTTATGTTCACATGGCTTTTTCTAACCTCTGTTGTTTATTAGTACAAAACACGAAAGCTTATTTTTCTATCTACTTCACTTTAATCCAAATAAACATTTGCAGAAACCGCTACATTACACATTTCGTTGTAGATACAAAGGGAATAGCGACAGTCAAATGTTTAACAACTGGACGCTATATGCTGGCCTTAAAATTCCATAATGTTTCCATGACATCGTGAGAAACAGCTGAATGTTGAAAGAACCTTAAAAGAATGATTAAGTATTGAGCAATCAAACCATTACTAACGGATATCTCGGAAATGGCTTATGCCACAGGAAAAGTTATTTGAAATAAATTGTGTGTTTTAAAGAGATCTACATTGTTTGTGCAGTACGATTTCGTCTATCGCTTAACGTTTGTACAAGATTATACAAAATTCCTCCCCAGAAAATTCAAGATACACATTTTATTTGTCATGTAAATATCTTAAACATATGATGGATTAATAAAACTTGTTAGAGCTATTTTTAATAAGTTAAAATACGAAAACTTCCAAAGGTTTATTTGGATTAAAATGAAGTAGACAGAAAAATAAGCTTTAGTAAGAATAATAGGTGATAGAGAATAGAGAAAGTCATGTGAGTGTAACACACCAGTTTTTTTCTCGTAGTCATGCAAAGAGCATAGCGACCCACTGTTTAAAAATATGATTATCACGTTAGCCTTCTTATACCTACAACGATATGTGTAACGAAGGCTTATCGGATTAACAAGAAGTGGATAGAAGAATAAGCTTTTGTAACAATAGAAGGTAAAGGGACCCCCGCAACCGGGGCAGAACACAGCACATAGGTCGTGTGGCCCTTTTGTGCTTCTAACGTGACCCTGGGAGGGACCAAAGGCCCTCTTCAGACGTGGGTCCTGACCTACGCCAGGTAAGAAACCTGTACAAAACGCACATCCACCGCCCAGCCGCCTGGTCCAACAACCCTGAAACAGATGACAATGAAGGAGATGATGAGTAGACGAAAGTCGTGGTAGAAGAGGAACCATCCGAGCATTTGCCTGCCGATCCGGGGAAACCACGAAAAAAGCATCGGTCAGAGTGGGCTGTCGCCGCTGATCGAACCCGGGAGTTCCCGAACGCGAGTCGTACACGGCGCTACTTGTAGAAGAATGTGATGAGAAAGTCATGTGATTGAAACACATGAGGTTTTTATGTCATATTGTAGTCGACCAGGTTGAGCGCCGAGGATTATGTGAGATCAACACGGGCGCGCTAAGGAATGCGAAGTCAGCACTTCCGAATGTATTTATACTACGGGGGCCTGGCTCGCTGTGTGGGAATCATGATGGAGTGTGATGGTGAGTGAGAGAATCGTGGAATAGTATCGTGATTAACGGAGAGAGGGTGACTTGTATCGTCGACGACCTGTGGTCTGCCTACCATACACGAGTCGCCAGCGCAACAGCAGTTGAACAGGTAAGGATGCACCTACTCTAAGATCTGCTCTGCTGGCACGGGCTTCACCCGTCTAAGTTACCCGACTACGGGCCCTATGTACTCACGCGAAACAAATACAATTTATTGGGTCAATGCATCCCCTGTACATTAATTAACTACCACATCCTGGAGCGCCGCCCCGGCCTGCCTGCCACCGCAGTACCGACGCATCCCCCTACCTCTGAGCTATCACCCTCCTAGCGTAACCAACTACTGCGGGGTAGCCACCCCCGGTAGGGGTGTTACAATATGACTGAGCAAAGTTTAACGTTTGTCGTGTATGAACCTCATTTCTGAGGCAGCCTACGCTCCTTCCTGAGGCAACAGGTGCGATGAGGCTCCACTGTTACGTAACAAACACCGTTTAATGGATCACGTGCCGAGACTCGACTCTAGCGTGTTGTTGCATTGGCATTGACAGAATAGTGTGAAACGTAACACCGCCATCATAACTGTAACAATAAGTATAATTGTCAACAAATTGGTTTTCACACCAACGAGGGTTCATGTGACGTTAACATTGAAAATTTCATTCATTTAAGACGTCTGTTTCACTCACACGAAGTAAGCAAAAGATGGTGGAAGGGTTTCTGAGAGGGGATATGTGTATATAAAGAGAGAACATTTGTGTGTGTATGTAGGATAATATCAAAGTCACTCAACCAATTTTGATGATTGTTTCATCATTGAAAAGCCCAAGGCTTTTGGATGGACATGGGGCCATAAAACACCATCTAAGCTCATTTCATAAATTACTAAAACATTGAAAAGGATTTATAAAGCCCTTGTACTTGAATACGAACACGTTCGAGTTATAAAGGAACATACTTAAGCAGAAGGCCTGGGCTTTTAGTTGACAATGTCATGGAGTAGGAAAATAGTTGTTACTCTACAGAATATGCATCTAAAATAAGACAAATGTTGCGGATATTTTGTACCAAACAATATGTGTATATGTGTAGATGGTTACTATTTAGCAATGAACACACGCAAAACAAATGAGAGTCAAATCTGTTCATAATGCTACCATACGCATGTACAACCAATGCTAAGCATTTTAATGAGCCTCATGTAAGAAAGTTTTGCTTTATTTCATTTATATGTTATAATCAGGCAGAGGGTTTTTCGTAAGTAAACCATCAAGTTAGAAACGTCATCCTCCGTGGTGTAGCGGTTACTATACTAGCCTCGTGGTGCGGGTTCAAGCCCGGCGGAGGGCGATAGATTTTTTCGGGAGTAAAAATCCTTAGCATGGCTTCCTTCGGAAGGAGAGTAAAGCCGGTGGTCCCATGTCATAGATTTATGGCACGTAAAAGAACCTCAAGCCTGATAAAGAGGCCTCTGAGCAAAATTACCGGTCTTTCACGCCTAATATAGAATGGGATGCTAAGGTCCACAGCAGTTAAAGAGCGTCCATAAATAAAAATATCTGATGTGTTACACTCACATGACTTTCTCTACTCTTGTACAAACTATTTTTACAAACGCTTATTCTCCATATGCTTCATGTTAATCGAGATGTTAATCTTATTGATAATTTTCTTGTAGATGCAAGGGGAATTGGTAGGCTTTAAGCGATAGTCAAATGTTTTAAGAGCTGGTTGCTATGTGGAGTATTCCATTCTCTTTGCATTACCAGGACAAAATAAAAAGAATAACGAATTTGAGAAAAAGTATAAGTATTGGAAAACTTAAGGGAATAACAAGCAATATCTCGAAAATGGTTCACTCAACAACAAAAATGTATATGACATAAATTGTGTATTTTAACGCGATCTACATTTTTTGTGTAGTAAAATTTTGTCTATCTCTTATGGTTTACCAGTTATGCAAAAGTCGTTCACAATGAAGAATACTTTTGGAGACATTCCCAGAAAATTCAAGATATACATTTTATTTGTCATGAAAACTCTTAAACATATAATATTTTAATCAAAATCGTTAGAGCCATTTTTGAGAAAATTAAAATTTTCGAAAAATGTTCCATGTAAAGGGTAATCTGGGGTGAGGGGATTTTCTTGAAAACCTTCGTGTCGCATCTCTGGAAGATACTGAACCTAAATACCAAGTTTGGTGCTTATGCCACTGTTCGTTTCTGAGTTATGCTGTTCACAGACAGATACACATACACACGCAGACACACAGACACTCACACGGACATGTTTCCAAAAATGCTTTTTTGGATTCAGGGGGTCTCAAAACATATATTTCCGGTGAAATCTCGGTATCGAATTTTTGGGTGGAATACAATACTTCCCCTACTTACCATACGTAGTAGAGAAAGTAATAACTCAATTTAAAATCAAGTTAGGAACGCACCGAGTGTTATTGGCGAGGGAGGGTGGAAGCTACTACGACCTTGCGGTGTTCTCTGTACACAAATATGAACAGTTGAAGGTACTACACCCTGGTTGAAAGCAGGTTCATCGGGATTACCCAGTTCGGAAGAAAACAATGTAGTTGTGTCTAGCTATTGGTATAGTATGCAATAAAGTTACTTCATTATTTAGTTAGGTTATTGGTGTACAGAAATCTGAGTTAAATTGGTTTTTCGGTTACATTGTAGTTTTACAGTGCACAATAATGCATTTTCAAATACATTGAATATAAATCGCATGGATTACCACGTAGGCAATTGTTATATTTTGAAAAACTGGGTTCCATATCACCCGAGGAGCAGGAACAAATGAAAAACGAAATATCAGAGTTGCTTGAGATTTCCTGCCTCAGTAACGCGTTCCTTGTTTCACATATTTCTGCGTATTTCTGTACAAGACTTTTAAGTCTCTTTGTCACCCTTTCTTTGAAGTTCCAGCTTTATACCTTAGTCAGTGTTTCTGAAAGATGTTCTATTGCCTCAAGAGCTTTTGGCATGTTTACTGTCTATGCTTGCCAATATATATGTTATTGTAGTTGCAAGCAATATTCTGAAATGATTCTGAATATATGAAAAATCTTAAAACAAGGTGGTGAAATTATTTCCTTCACTGAATACTTCTCTCGTCAAAGACATTAATTACATTAACAGAGGTTAGTATGCCACAGCCTGTAGCCATGTACCGCACGGAGGTACAATTAGTTGTGGAGCCAAGGGAATTCCAGGACTATCACCCTCAGGAGAATGGATGAAGTGAAGGAACCACAGGAGGCTACAGTATAGGTTATACAACAGAGGGGGACACCTCGCGTACTGTGACCTGCATGGATCTATTGTGACTACCACCCCCAGGAAGAAGGGATGTAGTGAAGGAACCACAGGAGGCTACAGTATAGGTTATACAACGGAGAGGGACACCTCGCACACTGCGACCTACATAGATCTATTGTGACTACCACCACCAGAAGGAAGGGATGAAATGAAGGAACCACTGGAGGCTACAGTATAGGTTATACAACGGAGGGGGACATCTCGCGTACTGCGACCTACATAGATCTATTGTGACTATCACCACCAGGAGGAAGGGATGAAGTCAAGGAACCACAGGAGGCTACAGTATAGGTTATACAACGGAGAGGGACACCTCGCACACTGTGACCTACATAGAGCTATTGTGACTACCATCCCCAGGAGGAAGGGATGAAGTCGAGGAACCACAGGAGGCTACAGTATAGGTTATGCAACGGAGAGGGACACCTCGCACACTGTGACCTACATAGATCTATTGTGACTACCATCCCCAGGAGGAAGGGATGAAGTGAAGGAACCACAGGAGACTACAGTATAGGTTATACAACGGAGAGGGACATCTCGCACACTGCGACCTACATAGATCTATTGTGACTACTACCCCCAGGAGGAAGGGATGAAATGAAGGAACCACAGGAGGCTACAGTATAGGTTATACAACGGAGAGGGACATCTCGCACACTGCGACCTACATAGATCTATTGTGACTACTACCCCCAGGAGGAAGGGATGAGGTGAAGTAACCACTGGAGTACAGGCCGCGGACACGCACAGAAGTCTCTAGCAGTTGCAGGCTCGAAGACCCGTCGCATTGCTAACTGCCTAGAGAGGAGTGAGCAACCGTTCACCCCTCTAATGTCCTCGGGGAACACTATTTCCTTTCAGTAAGTTTCCGCGGCATCTGTCTGACACTATTACACGCCACGAAATCTAGAAGGACACTTTAAAAATGGTTAGCATACGGAATGAAAGGAAAATTATGGGAATAATTGCGGTAGATGAGAAACCAATCAAGTATTCGCCTGCCGATAATAGAGAAAACCACGGAAATCGCAAGGTAAGATTGGTCGTTCGGCGTGAATCGAACTCCGGACATTCAAATGCGAGCCTCACACGATACCGCGGAAGCATCTCGCTCGATGTCATCGCCAGACAGAGGGGTTTCATTAAGTAAACAGAGCAATCGTGTTACCGACGTCAGGTACTGTGACGGACACTCCCCCCCTTCCCTTGACAACAGCCGGTTTCGTTGCGACTGTTCCATTTACGTGTATACAAACTACTGGAGAACTGACAATGTGCCTGAAGTAAAGTGGAATCACCATCTTCACCATTAGCATCGTTGGTGGCGGATTTTGCAGGGAAAACTACAGCACAAATGACGAAACCATCAGATGTAAGCTATGCCACATAGAATTCAAAGGGCATTTAAAATATCATGTTAAATAATATGCCACATTAAACATGTCTAGCACACGGTTGTCACCAAAGAAATCGGGGGATGTTTTCCGGGTGTTTGTGCTTTTATAGCCAACGTGAAAAAGGCAACTTCAAGAATCAAAATGTTTAAGGGGACGGAACCTGGATTCCCTTGACTCCACAACCACGAGAGAAAAATTCTGCTATACGTTCGGTGAATGAAATAATTTCACCACTTTATTTTAAGATTTTTCATATACATTTGGAATAATTTCAGAATATTGCTTACAACTACAACAACATATGTATTCGCAAGCATAGACACTAAACATATCAGAACATCTTGAGGCAATAGAACAGCTTTCATAAGTACTGACGGAGGTATAAAGCTGGAATGTTTAAAGAAAAGTTGACAAAGAGACTTAAAAGTATTCTAGAGAAGAATTTAGGGTACGAAGGACGCGTTACTGAGGCAGGGAATCTAAGCAAGTCTGATATTTCGTTTTTTGTTTGTTCTTACTTCGTCGGGTGATATAGAAGGTAGATTTTCACCTACGTGGTAATTGCATGCTATTTATGTTCAGTGTATTCTAAAATGCATTATTTACTTTATTGTGTATTACCAATAGGTAGGTATATTTACACTGTTTTCTTCCGACACTGCGTAATCCTGATCAACCTGCTTTCGAAGCAGGGTGTAATGCCTTCAACTGTTCATATTTGTTTACAGAGAGCACTGTAAGGTCGCTTCCACCTTCCCTCGCCTCCAACCCTCGGTGTGTTCCTAACTTGATGGTTTAGTTACTAAAATCAAGTTGCGGCTGACGATGAACGACTTTAGGGCGGCGTCCTCCCCACAAATAAAACACAAACGCCGGAATGGAAGGATAACATCAGAATTCCATTACAGTATTAGTTTTTGCAACCCCTGATTTAGTTAATAGATTTAGTTTTGTTTGAAATGTTTTTGAAACGCTTATACAGCCATATAGCGCCTATGTTTTCATTATGGAGTTATTTCGGACTACACCAAGTCCGTCCGGGAATCTTCGCGTTTGAGGATACTACTAGAGGTGTGACGTACAAAGGAGAATTCTTCGATTATGAGCGAGGGGTGCAGAGAGGTAATAGTAACTTGGCGGAGGCCAAAACGCTTCTATTGTTTCTCTCTCCATGCGGTGTTTTCCATATAGAGTCATCTAATTTCATTGCCGCCATCATATGGAAAAAAATGTGACCAGTCCTCTCTGTTATATCATATATTTACAGTTTAATCAAATTCTTAAATTATACTATAGTATTGTAGAGTTAAAACGTTTCTGAGCGGAAAATAAATAATTCCCCTTGTACTACAATCTATGTTAGTCACTTTTATTTGCGAGTTACATAATCACAATGCACGCACTCACACGCGGTGCTGTGATTCATACACGAACGTATTAATTGCGTACAGGTTCGGAAGCACGTGTTGTGTAAAATACCTAAGTTAACCAGTATATTCAGTGCAAGTGGCATGCTCTTGGTGGAGATTGTTAAAAATCTGTAAGGTGTGCATCTGAAGTTAGTTAATTATTTAAGGAATCATAGTGAATTGTAAACAGCAACGCATCATTTGCACGATTCCCATAACCACATCAGACAGTGAAAGTGTTGACCAATTCCCAAGAGGATGAACACGTTTGAAAATGCTTTAACCATATGTTATATTGAGAAGGCTCTGGTTTCAACAATTTTGCTGAACAAAAGTAGAGGATAGTTGAAGTAGAATATTTGTTGGTAGTTGGAAGATGCTTCATGTTTATCTGCCCCACGTATGGAAGCTAATTTGTTGCAGTCACTTCGTGTTATCTATTGCTGGGCGCCTGTTATTGTTTTACTATTTTGAATGTTGGGTTCTTTGACCTCAGGCTAGCTATTATTACTACTCAGTCGAGCATATCTCTTGAACAGGGTGTGTAAATGGAAAGGATTTGTTACTGAAAGATAACACTGATAAAAGAATTTGTTTTTTACACTTTTATTGCCGTCACAATTAATTAATTTCACATATTGACTCTTGGTACACGCCAGACTGAAACTGTTATATTTTCTAATATCACTATAATCACTTATTTGCTGCACATTATTAATTCGCGTATTTCACATTTATAGCTAACTTTATGACGCGAGAGATTCTGTAGAATTGCTCGAAGTATAACGCGTGAACGATTCTCTTAAACTGTGCGATGTGTAACCCACGAATACTTCTGTTGAACTGAACGACGTTTGCCTTGTGAATTATTCTGTCAAACTGCGCGTTACCCGTCTCTGGCACGGAATTTATACTCCCTCGCCCGATATGCCTAAACATTATAACAGAGCTGCTATTGTTAATAAAGCGCGTCAACATTAGCGTCTATTTCTATATCCAATCAAAATTACGAACACATACGCTCTAGGGAAGAAATTCCCTCCATTTCTACAGAAAAGCGCGCTAATCTGACGTCATTTGCTTGTCTCATCTAATTAATAAACAACTCACCCCCTCGCTCATTGTTGCCCGCTCTTATTGTCAGTTTCAGTGAGGTCGTGTTAACTTATTTTCTAACAATGCTTATAATTAACAAACATCTCAAATCATTGTCATACAATAATGCTAATTTACACTACAATCACTCTGGCATTCAGTGTTGTGATATAAAATACTGCCTCATAGTGGACTTCATCTACAAGAATATTAATTAGGTTAGTTTAGTTATAGACAAGTATTGTTTTTTTGAGAAGCATCTAGATACTTAATAATTTTGTACGGTTCATTTTACACTACTGAATGTTTTACAGTGCGTATTGTTGATTGCTTGATATCATCACTTACACGTTTACAAAGAGATAAGGTTGGGCAACGAGCAAAAATAAACTCTACGCGTTTCCACTTAAGAAATAATGTTCTTGCTCTAACATCTGAATAAATACTATTATAGAAGGTAGGGGCTTAAACTTAGAAGGAAACACAGGTTTATCGATGTGCAAGTATGCATGGTTAAGATTTTTAAATGATTTATTTTGTGAAAACAAAGCACTGAATAGCCGTTTGTTCTCCACTAAAATTTTAACCGATATTTATTAATGCACGGGTGCACCGTTTAATATAAAATGGCAAAAGGCTTCCTGCTAATGAAAGGAATAATACAATAATTATTAATATAGCTTAATTTAGGCTCGCTATGATAGATGCGCTTTATTGCACGTTTTATTTCCGAAATACACCAATGCATAGGTTTTGTGCATGCTGAAATATATATGTAGGATATTTTGGTTTATATGATTGTTTTTGTGTACGTGTTTTCCGGTAAACTCTAGAATAAAACCTGCCGTGTAAAGCGTGCTTAATACGAAAACATCACCTGCGGCCCTCCCAAACTTGCAAAACCCTAGTCGCCACTGCTAAAACCCCATAGCGACCGGATTTTTAAACACCTGGCTATCACTATGACCTCTGCATTCTACAACGAGATGTAGGTGTAAGACCTAAGTAGCCGTTTTTGTAACAATAGTTTGTAGAAGAGATATAAAATAAACGGTAGTGGGTAGATAAGGTCATGCGATGTTTTATGTTATACGATACTCTTTGAAATGGTTGTTTCGTTGCAGTCACATGTGCCCTGTTCGAGTTGTGAAGGGTTGAACATTCCATAGCCTTGGGTCTGAAAAAGAGGCGTGACGTAATGAAATAAAGATATAGTACGTATTTGTGTTTGAGTTCTGAGAGAGTTGTTTTATTGTTGGAACCAAACGCTCGGAGGGGAATTCGCTTGAGGGAGAGTATTTTAACGACTCCGTGAAATATACCCCCCTCCGGAATAAGGTTATATGTCCCTCAGCTAAAAGTTTTAGTTCAAATAAACACATTATGCCGCGTCCAGAGAGAAATCTGTGTTGCGAACTTTCCTTGCGTCCGCCTCCTATCATATCCTGCTTTAAAATGAACATCTCGCTTCAAAAGAATCTGTAGCGGAGACAAGTCTTTGAGCTTCGATATCCTCGCCTCAGCTGTCATACATTTTCATTGCCTCTCTCTTCTTGTAGCATTCCACACAAAAGTTAGATATCGGGCTCTCACCGGAAATACATATCTGACATCCACCAATAAAAAAATATATTTATACAAAAATCTGATGTATTGCATTCGCATGACTTTCTCTACTCGGTCTTCTACAAAATGTTCTTACAAAAGCTTGTTCTTCTATCTAATACTTGTTAACAGAGATAAGTGTTCGTTACTCATTTCGTTTTAGATTTTCTTTGCACGGTCTCGAGAGAAAAAAAAACGAATAGCGACCTAGCACTTGTATAAGGTATAGATATTTAAAGAAAGAAACCAATAACAACCAAACAACCAATAGCAAAGAGATAACCTAACAACCAGAAACCAATAACTAGGAAATGACAAAAAGTTATTTGGCATAAAACTTGTGCTTTAATAAAATCCACACTTTTTTTTAATGTTCCATTTATATTGATTGGTTTTATTTTTTGTTAATATATTAAATTCACACACACACGCATGCACACTCCCATTCATACTTCCAGACTCTAGGGAGGATGGGGAACAGTCCTGGCTAAAGAAAACTTCCAACTCTCCAGCCGTGAAACGAACCCATCACCTCTGGATTTGAAGGTTAGCTTGTTAACCACTAGACCACAAAGATGTATGTCTTACAGTTTACCAGTTATACAAAAGTCATTCAAAATGAAGAGGAATTCACTCTTCCCAGAAAATTCAAAATATACATATTGTATTGAAAATATCTGAAACATGCATTTTAATCAAAGTCGTTACAGCCATTTTGGAGAAAATAAAAAATAGTAAACATTTTTCGTATAAAGAGTAGTTTGGTGTGGGGGGGGGATTTTCTGGAAAATCATGGTGTTACATCTTTGGAAGATACTGCACTAAGTACCAAGTTTGGTGTTAAGCCGACTTTTTGTTTCTGCATTGTTCACAGATACACAAACCTACATATTTTTCTAAAACTGCTTTGTTACTTTCTCTACTACGTATAGTAAGTAGGGGAAGTATTGTATTCCACCCAAAAATTCAATACCGAGATTTCACCGGAAATACATGTTTTGAGAACCCCTGAATCCAAAACATCTGATGTGTTACACTCACATGACTTTCTTTACTCTTGTACAAACTATTTTTACAAACGCTTACTCTCCATCTACTTCATGTTAATCAAGATAAACATTTGCAGACTCTATCTTATTGCTAATTTTCTTGTAGATGTAAGGGGAATATATATTTACAAGGGCAATATAGAAATACAGTAGCCTTTAAGCACATACATATCTCTTAATAGCTGGTTGCTATGTGCAGCACCATTTCCTTTGCCACAGATTAATACTCTTTGCATATCCAAGACAAAAAAATGAATAACGAATTCCCATTTGAGAAAATAAGTATTGAAAAATTTAAGGGAATAACAAGCAATATCTGGAAAATGGTTCACTCAACAAACATAAGGCATATGACATAAATTGTGTATTTTAACGCCCTCTACATTTTTTGTGTAGTAAAATTTTGTCCATCTCTTATGGTTTACCACTTATGCAAAAGTCGTTCACAGTGAAGAATACTTTTGGAGACATTCCCCGAAAATTTGAGATACACATTTTATTTGTCATAAAAATATCTTAAACATATGATATTTAAACAAAATCGTTAGAGCCATTTTTGAGAAAATTAAAATTTTCGAAAAATCTTCCATGTAAAGGCTAATCCCCCACCTCAGATTACCATTTACATGTAACATTTTTCGAAAATTTTAATTTTCTCAAAAATGGTTCTAAAGATTTTGATTAAAATATATGTTTAAGATAAGGGGCGGCGCCGTGGCCGAGTGGTTAGACCGCTCGCCTCCCACCGAGGAGGCCCGGGTTCAATCCCAGGGACCTGCATGTGGGATTTGTGGCGTCTGGGCGGGTTTTCTCCGGGTTCTCCGGTTTCCCCCGCCATTCACTCTACCAACTGCTCCATCATCATCTTTCCTTTCATCCATTTCACCATTTCGATTCATTTACTTCCTTCATCCCATACCAGGCATCGGGCTGTTCATCCATCCTGAATATGCTATGATCCAGATTTTGTTTGCTCCTTGACAGGCTACTGACAAAAGACATTGGGCTGATCACCCATCCTGAATATGCTATGATCCAGATTTTGTTTGCTCCTCGACAGACTACTGACCCAAGACATTGGGCTGATTACTCATCCTGAATATGCTATAATCCAGAGTTTGCTTGCTCCTTGACGGACTACTGGCACAAGACATTGGGCTGATCACTCATCCTGAATATGCTATAATCCAGAGTTTGCTTGCTCCTCGACAGACTACTGACCCAAGACATTGGGCTGATTACCCATCCTGAATATCCTATGATCCAGAGTTTGCTTGCTCCTTGACAGACTACTGACATAAGACATTGGGCTGATCACCCATCCTGAATATGCTATAATCCAGAGTTTGCTTGCTCCTTGACAGACTACTGACCCAAGACATTGGGCTGATTACCCATCCTGAATATCCTATGATCCAGAGTTTGCTTGCTCCTCGACAGACTACTGACCCAAGACATTGGGCTGATCACTCATCCTGAATATGCTATAATCCAGAGTTTGTTTGCTCCTCGACAGACTACTGACCCAAGACATTGGGCTGATCACCCATCCTGAATATGCTATGATCCATATTTTGTTTGCTCCTTGACAGGCTACTGACACAAGACATTGGGCTGATCACCCATCCTGAATATGCTATGAACCAGATTTTGTTTGCTCCTTGACAGGCTACTGACACAAGACATTAGGCTGATCACCCATCCTGAATATGCTATGATCCAGATTTTGTTTGCTCCTTGACAGGCTACTGACACAAGACATTGGGCTGATCACCCATCCTGAATATGCTATGATCCAAATTTTGTTTGCTCCTTGACAGGCTACTGACACAAGACATTGGGCTGATCACCCATCCTGAATATGCTATGATCCAGATTTTGTTTGCTCCTCGACAGAGTACTGACCCAAGACATTGGGCTGATCACCCATCCTGAATATGCTATGATCCAGATTTTGTTTGCTCCTCGACAGACTACTGACCCAAGACATTGGGCTGATTACTCATCCTGAATATGCTATAATCCAGAGTTTGCTTGCTCCTTGACGGACTACTGGCACAAGACATTGGGCTGATCACTCATCCTGAATATGCTATAATCCAGAGTTTGCTTGCTCCTCGACAGACTACTGACCCAAGACATTGGGCTGATTACCCATCCTGAATATCCTATGATCCAGAGTTTGCTTGCTCCTTGACAGACTACTGACATAAGACATTGGGCTGATCACCCATCCTGAATATGCTATAATCCAGAGTTTGCTTGCTCCTTGACAAACTACTGACCCAAGACATTGGGCTGATTACCCATCCTGAATATCCTATGATCCAGAGTTTGCTTGCTCCTCGACAGACTACTGACCCAAGACATTGGGCTGATCACTCATCCTGAATATGCTATAATCCAGAGTTTGTTTGCTCCTCGACAGACTACTGACCCAAGACATTGGGCTGATCACCCATCCTGAATATGCTATGATCCATATTTTGTTTGCTCCTTGACAGGCTACTGACACAAAACATTGGGCTGATCACACATCCTGATATGCTATGATTCAGATTTTGCTTGCTCCTCGACAGGTACTGACCCAACACATTGGGCTGATCACCCATCCTGAATATGCTATGATCCAGATTTTGTTTGCTCCTCGACAGACTACTGACCCAAGACATTGGACTGATTACCCATCCTGAATATGCTATGATCCAGAGTTTGCTTGCTCCTTGACAGACTACTGGCACAAGACATTGGGCTGATCACTCATCCTGAATATGCTATAATCCAGAGTTTGCTTGCTCCTCGACAGACTACTGGCCCAAGACATTGGGCTGATTACCCATCCTGAATATCCTATGATCCAGAGTTTGCTTGCTCCTTGACAGACTACTGACATAAGACATTGGGCTGATCACTCATCCTGGATATGCTATGATTCGGAGTTTGCTTGCTCCTCGACAGACTACTGACACAAAACATTGGGCTGATCACACATCCTGATATGCTATGATTCAGAGTTTGCTTGCTCCTCGACAGGTACTGACACAAGACATGGGGCTGATCACTCATCCTGGATATGCTATGATTCAGAGTTTGCTTGCTCCTCGACAGACTACTGACACAAGACATTGGGCTGATCACTCATCCTGGATATGCTATGATCCAGAGTTTGCTTGCTCCTCCACAGGCTACTGACACAAGACATTGGGCTGATCACTCATCCTGAATATGCTATGATCCAGAGTTTGCTTGCTCCTCCACAGGCTACTGACACAAGACATTGGGCTGATCACTCATCCTGGATATGCTATGATTCAGAGTTTGCTTGCTCCTCGACAGACTACTGACACAAGACATTGGGCTGATCACTCATCCTGGATATGCTATGATCCAGAGTTTGCTTGCTCCTCGACAGACTACTGACACAAGACATTGGGCTGATCACTCATCCTGGATATGCTATGATTCAGAGTTTGCTTGCTCCTCGACAGACTACTGACACAAGACATTGGGCTGATCACTCATCCTGAATATGCTATGATTCAGAGTTTGCTTGCTCCTCGACAGACTACTGACACAAGACATTGGGCTGATCACTCATCCTGGATAAGCTATGATCCAGAGTTTGCTTGCTCCTCCACAGGCTACTGACACAAGACATTGGGCTGATCACACATCCTGATATGCTATGATCCAGAGTTTGCTTGCTCCTCCACAGGCTACTGACACAAGACATTGGGCTGATCACACATCCTGATATGCTGTGATCCAGAGTTTGCTTGCTCCTCCACAGGCTACTGACACAAGACATTGGGCTGATCACACATCCTGATATGCTGTGATCCAGAGTTTGCTTGCTCCTCCACAGGCTACTGACACAAGACATTGGGCTGATCACACATCCTGATATGCTATGATCCAGAGTTTGCTTGCTCCTCCACAGGCTACTGACACAAGACATTGGGCTGATCACACATCCTGATATGCTGTGATCCAGAGTTTGCTTGCTCCTCCACAGGCTACTGACACAAGACATTGGGCTGATCACACATCCTGATATGCTGTGATCCAGAGTTTGCTTGCTCCTCCACAGGCTACTGACACAAGACATTGGGCTGATCACACATCCTGATATGCTATGATCCAGAGTTTGCTTGCTCCTCCACAGGCTACTGACACAAGACATTGGTCTGATCACACATCCTGATATGCTGTGATCCAGAGTTTGCTTGCTCCTCCACAGGCTACTGACACAAGACATTGGGCTGATCACACATCCTGATATGCTATGATCCAGAGTTTGCTTGCTCCTTGACAGGTACTGACCCAAGACATTGGGCTGATCACACATCCTGATATGCTATGATCCAGAGTTTGCTTGCTCCTTGACAGGTACTGACCCAAGACATTGGGCTGATCACACATCCTGATATGCTATGATCCAGAGTTTGCTTGCTCCTCCACAGGCTACTGACACAAGACATTGGGCTGATCACACATCCTGATATGCTGTGATCCAGAGTTTGCTTGCTCCTCCACAGGCTACTGACACAAGACATTGGGCTGATCACACATCCTGATATGCTATGATCCAGAGTTTGCTTGCTCCTTGACAGGTACTGACCCAAGACATTGGACTGATCACTCATCCTGGATATGCTATGATCCAGAGTTTGATTGCTCCTCGACAGTTACTGACCCAAGACAATGGGCTGATCACTCATCCTGGATATGCTATGTCCAGAGTTTGATTGCTCCTTGACAGGGTACTAACACAAGACATTGGACTGATCACTCATCCTGGATATGCTATGATCCAGAGTTTGATTGCTCCTTGACAGGGTACTAACACAAGACATTGGACTGATCACTCATCCTGGATATGCTATGATCCAGAGTTTGATTGCTCCTTGACAGGGTACTAACACAAGACATTGGACTGATCACTCATCCTGGATATGCTATGTCCAGAGTTTGATTGCTCCTTGACAGGTACTGACCCAAGACATTGGACTGATCACTCATCCTGGATATGCTATGATCCAGAGTTTGCTTGCTCCTCGACAGGTACTGACCCAAGACATTGGACTGATCACTCATCCTGGATATGCTATGATCCAGAGTTTGCTTGCTCCTTGACAGGGTACTAACACAAGACATTGGTTTATAAGACCTACAACGAGAAGTTAACACTGTGTAACCGTTATTTACAAGTTTATATATTTCCCGTTTTACAATGTACAAACATTTCTCCGTCACCCAAGAGTACAGTTTTTAACATATTCTTATTACTTTTGTTGTTCGTACAAAACATGGACGAGACCCCAGGAAACAAAAAACAAATTTATTTCGCAAACTCGAACTAGATAGTTACACGTGACGTATTTTAATCGTACCTCTGGATACAAACTAGTCCATTACAGAAGCAGAAAACACTACAATTAGGAATTAAAGTGTTTGAAGTAAACTATGATTAAAAAAAGTTCCAAATATCATGCCAGATATTTCGAAACTATTTTAAAAATTGCATTTTGAAGTTGTAATTTTAACAAATAGCTTATAAATGTGAATATTTACACATAAAATAATGTAAAAAGCAAAGAAATTTTTTTTAATTTTTTTTCTTCAAACCTTTAGGTTGAGTGTGCTCCCCTTTAAGCTATCAAAGATGTTAATGGACTCATTTAAATTTGTAATTTATAGTTTTCAGCTATTAATCATGTACAGTATGTGAGGCAGTATTTTAATACCTAAATAATTTCAATTGTATTTTACAATAAGTAAATTTAATAACAGCCCGCCTTGAAACAATATGTATATAATAATTATTAAAAATGTTTGTAACAGTTATTGCATATGCTTAATTTTATTATAAACATGTTTAATAAAGTTATCTGAATACATTATATACTTTAATAATGCAAGAGCTGTGAGAATAATATGTTTTAAGTTGCTAACAATGAGCTAATAATGAGGTAACCTTGTAGCAATAATGGGTTTGAGAGTTTGAATTTTACTAGTCATGATTAGAGCGACGATAATGTGAAATTCAGTAACAGTTTAAAGTTAGCCAATCAATAGAAAGGAAAATGTTTAAGTAAAATACAGATATTCTATTGGACTAGAATTAACCAATCAGAGACTTGAAATACCGAAGCTTACAGGTTTAACCGTTGAAATCTTACTCAGTTGCTGGCAAGCCTTGGTAGTGGACAGATGGAAGATGTGTTCTCTACGAGTGAATCGTAAAATATGTATTCGCGCTAAGTGAAAATGTTAAAGATTCTCACAGTTCTTAAAAAGTGTAGTGCTTTATAAAATGTGCAAGAATTAATAAAAGAAGTGAATTTTAAAAAAGTTAAATTCTGTAATGTCTACATTCTTGTTACCCCGCACCCCGAATAAGAGAAACATGTTTCTAAAGTAAGACTGACGCAGCCGAGGCAAATTCAAACATAAATAATATAGAAACAGTTTTAATAACAAAGTTAATTATTATAGTGTAAACTTGGAGTGTAATAAAAAAACACATTTAAAAATCAGCTTCTCATACGTAACAGCATATTGCGTAATGACATTAACAAATTACGTAATCAACAAATTCAAACCGACGCCCAAAGCGTGTTCCAGGAACTCCGTAAATGCAACATTTTGAACTCCGTAAACATATATATTACGTAAGCATACGATCTTCAAGTTCAAAAATACGTAACAAAACATTTATTTCTTCAAGTTGGCTTCCCAGCGTGTACCAAAAAAATGATCTTCAAGTTTACGTAAAATAAAAATATTACGTAACAAATCTACTACTTCAAGTTGGCGCCCAACGTGGGGCAAGAATTAACAGCCCGAATGGTCAGCGAGAATCAACAGGAATTTGTGACATCAGACAAGAAATGTTCCAGGAAACAACACGACCAGAATTAAGAAACCACGAGACTACATCTCAGAATTTCAAAATCGTCAACAAAGTCCAAGGATAACAACAATTCTTCAGGAGTAAGGGGCACATGGTTAACATCTCAACAACAAACTACGCGGGAACACTGAGTATAAAAGTTTAATAACAGCCAGAACAAAAGGTCAGGAAATTCCATTATATATTGTAAAATTGTCAATTTTAGAAAGTACATTGTTATTTTTGAGCAAAATCCATGTTATTAAGAAGTTGTAAAGTAAAATTAAGCAATTCAAAGGCAAATATACAAAGTAAGATGGAAACTGTAAACAATGAAAGTATGGAAGCAGTTGAGGTTAGATCAGCCATTACAGATTGTAATGTAGATTTACAATCAGAGCTAGAGAAAACAGATAAGTTAGACGTAGAAGAGCAGTTATCTGAAAATTCAGAGGTAGACGTAGAAAAAGATAGCAGTAGTATGCAAGGTCAATCAGATAGCAGTAGTATGCAAGATCAATCACCTTTACATATGTTAGTGCAGGGCACAACAAAAGAAAGAAACCCTCACACATCTAGAACACAAGACTAAGAAAACTTCTCACAACAAAATATTATGTGCATTCTAAAAGCAATAACTGAAATGAGAGGAGAGTTTAATAATAAGTTTACTGAAACTAGCAATAAGATAACTGAAAGTAATGCAGACTTAAATAATAAGTTAACTGAAATGAGAGGAGAGTTAAAAGAAACTAGTACAGAGCTGAGAGTAGAGTTAGGTAATAAATTAACTGAAACAAATACAGAGCTATCTAATATTAAAATTGATCTAGCTAGACAAATCGAAAACTGCATGAAAGAAAGCAAAGCTGAAAGCAGGAGGTTAGAAATAAAGCTAGAACAATCTTCCAAAGCACTTCAAAAAGACATAGATTTAAAAGTAAAAAAGGCTCTAAGCAGCTAGAACAGAAATTGTCAAGTCATATTGACAAAAATGTAACACAAATGGAGTTAAAACTCACAGATACTAAACAGGGTATTTGTTGCAAGTTAGATAAACAGGGTGAAGAATTGAAAACAATGGTAGAAAATACAAATGCAGATCTTGTACAGGTACAAATAGATTTAACTGGGGAAATTAATAAAATGCATGAAATGGTAAAAACAAATGCAGATGCAGTAAAAGAAGCAAATATAGGGCAAGGACAAGTAAAGTCAATGATAGATGAAATCAAAGATAAAGTACAAGAAAGTAGTAAAGAAATTGATAAACTTAGAAATAGTTTTGAAAATTTAAGTACAAGTGTACCAAGCGTAAATGCAAGTACAACTAGTTCTGTAAATGCTAACCAAATGCATGTAAATAATGCAAGTACAGAAAAAAGTGTATCACCATTGTTAATAAACAAAACACGAGATGCTACTGCTTTTTCTATAGCATCAGCCTCTCAAACGCACAACAATAATTATGCATGTACCAAACCAGATGTCAAATTATTATTCTGTGCTTAATGAGTTACCATTAGCTAATTTTAATGCTTCCTCAAGTCCAGTACAGTTTATAAATGATCTTATAGAATATTTTAAATTGAAAGATGTGCCTGAAGCATTAAAAATGATCCTGCTTAGAAAATGCTTAGACAACAAAACTTTAGAATGGTTACATATGGTAGCAGACAGTGAAATGAATTTTGAAACCTTCAGAATTTTATTCATGAATAAGTTTTGGAATACCACTGTGCAACATAAGATTAGGGCAAGCCCTAGCTACTCACAGTACAATAGGGATGATAATTTATCAATGACAGATTATCTTATTAAATATGCAGGATATGTCGGATATTTAGCTCCAGCCATTCATGAGGAGAATTTCATTAGTTTAATTACTAGACACTATCCTCTACACATACAAAACTACATCTTAATTGCAAGATCAAAAGCTATTTATGAGATGACAGAGCTAACATCATCATTAGAACAGGGAAATAGTAATAGTAGTGAAATGTGGAGTCAACACAGGCGAGATAGATCAGGCGAGAAAGGCGTAATGATATGCCTTACAATACACGCTACCACAATGTAAACAGAAGAAATAATGAATTTCAGGGTCAGAACAGATTCAATTACAACACACAAATCAGAGATTCAAGACAACAAGGGAGACAGGAACACATAAATTATGTGAGAATGGAAAGAATGAATCAGCAGAATTCTACTTCACCTAGGGGTAATAATAGATTCCAGCATAGAGGAAGTATGCAAAACAGGGGAAACTTCCACAACTATAATGAATCAACCAACCAGAAGAATATACACGTGGAGGACATAGCAATTCTAGAGGGAGAACAAGAGCTAGGGGACGTGGTTCATACACAAATATTAATGATAATGAAATAATAGTAACTACGGTACAACATGGCAATCCTGTAGATACTGAACATAAATCATCAGGAAAACTGACTTAATTCTGGTAATACAGTACCTTCTGCTCTTAGCGGCAAGAATAAAACATCTACACACTTTGATTGTTACCGTCTAAGTACAAACACAGGGAATTGTGAAAACAAATATGATTCACCGTACATACAAACTATTATAGCAGGAAGGGATGTAAATGTTGCAGTGGATTCAGGATCATCAAGCTCTATCTGCTCGTAGAAATTTTTTGAACAACTGTTGAATGAAGGGATACAACTTATGATAGCCTCAATAAGCAATGCAATATGTAGGGTAGCTATAAGTACAATGACCCAAACTATCAAATCACAAGCATTGATACCTATACAAATAGCAGATATTATATTGGAGGTTATGTTTTTAATTGTTCCAAACTTGATATGCGAAGTTATAATTGGGTGTGATGTTATAATCGAGTTCTCTGTGATAGTTTATTTTAAGAAGGACAGACTAGCATTAAATAAAGAAGAAAAGAATATATATGTGCCTTTTTTTTAAAGATAAAGTATGTAATGTACAAAGAATGGAACAAGAAAATGCAGTATATGAAGAACAGTGCTTCATACAAATAGTAAATGTCCAAGCAAGCAGGGAAAACAATGAAAGGTTATTGACCCTTAACTTCGAAGAACAGATCACTGGCTTTACTAAATGGAACCCTTATGCAAAGAAATCTATGGCAGAAGAAAATATTCTAGAGCAAGTAGAAGATAGTTATGCAACAGAAATATACACACAGACACACTGATGACAAATACAATACTGACTGACAATGAAAAGTTAATAATGGAAAAGGTATTAAAAGACAATAAACATGTTTTCAGTGAAATTCCAGGACGGTGTACATCATATATTCACACATTCACAGTAGAAAGTGTACCAGCATTTCAAAGTAAATATAATAACCTAGCAGGGAATCTAAGAAACGAAGCTAAAAAGTTAATAGCTAGTATGCTAGAAAATAACATCATTGAGCTTAGCAATTCACAGTATATAAATAGTGTTTGTTGGACAGTAAAGAAAGACAATAGTTTTAGAATCACTATCGATGGAAGATATTTAAATAAATTCATGCCACCAGACCACTTTCAAAACGAAAGTATAGAACAGACAATTGCAAAGTTATCACGTGGTAAATATATTTCTTCCATAGATCTTACAGCTTCATTTTGGCAAGTCGAGCTAGATCCTAAAGTACATGATTACACAGCGTTTCAAGTTTTTGGATTACAGTATAGGTATTGTGTAAATCCATATGGATTGAAGAATAGTCTAGTGGATTCCTGAGAGCAATACATAGTATCTTTGGTAACACAGCAGATGATTTCTTAATCAGATACACTGATGAGTTTCTAATAATAAGTCAAACCTTTGAGGAACATTTAGAAAATGTAATTTATAGTAAATTACATGAACATGGCATGACAGTAAACATCAAAAAGTCAAAATTCTGTGTATCTGAAATTAAATTCTTAGGATATGTAATAAATGAAGTAGGCATTCGACTGGATGAAGAAAGAATAGAAGCCATATTAAGAATACCACCACCTAAGAATATTCGACAGCTGCGACGTTTATTTAGAATTTGGAACTATGAAAGTAAATTCTTACCAAGATATGCTATAGAATTAGAACCTTTAAGACAACTTCTGAAGAAAAGAAATAAATGGAAGTGGACAGCAGAGCTACAAGAATGTTTTGAAAATGTCAGAAAGCTGTTTGCAAATGCAATATTGTTGGAACGTCCAAGAGATGAACTAGATTATGAGTTGTACGTGGATGCATCTTGTCAGGGATATGCAGGAATACTAGGGAAAAGAGTACATGACAACACATTTCATGTAATTAGTACTGCATCATGTGGCTTAACCAATATACAAAGAAATGCACCAGTAACAATGTTAGAAATTGGAGCACTATATTTTTCACTACTAAAATTTAAAACATATATATTTCAGAAGAAAGTGAAAATATATACAGATCATATTAGCTTGACTTTCATTCAGAAATGTAAGTTATATAGTGGCAAGTGAGCTAGAATGATTCTTGCTATAATGGAATTTGATGTTGAAATTATACATATTCCAGGCAAACAAAATACATTCAGTGATTTAATATCAAGAATCAGTCACAACAAAAAATTTCCTGAAAGTTGTTCAAGACAACAATATGAAATTAAAGTGCTTACAATTGACATTCCAATGAGGAAAGAATTGAAGAATCAATTCAAAAATATTAAAGAAGAGCAAGACAAAGACATTAAACTAGCAGGTTTAAAAGAAAAAAGCTCCAAAGCCAGAAGAGTCAAAGAACAGTACAATCGCTGTTAAAAATTGTGTATTATATAAGAAACATGGAAAGGAAATAAAGAGGTGGAAAACATATATTCCAACAAGCATGGAGTTGGAAATAATAGAACAATTTCATATAGGATTGATACATGCAGGCACAGAGAAGACAACCCTAACTATTTTGGAAATTTTATACATCTCTAAATTAGGACATAAAGCAAGAAGATATATATCATGTTGTGATCTCTGTCAGAAAGCAAAACTAATTAATGTTGCTTATGACAATACAACAAACTCAGTACTTAGAGATAAACCAAGATGTTTATTAAGTTTAGATTTACATGGTCCAATGCCTGTAAGTACATTTGGGTACAAATTTTTATTTGTATGCTATGACGTGTTTAGGCAGTCTGACACAAGTTTGTTAGAAGTATTTGGAGGCATTTCCCTAATAGATTCAGACACGTTTTTAAAAAATCCTCCTATTCTCACCAAAGATTATTTCTCTATCTACATCATTTTATCCAAACATTTCCGGAAATAGCTACATTACACATTTCGTTACAGATACAAAGGGAACAGCGATAGTCAAATGTTTAACAACTGGACGCTATATGCTGGCCTTAAAATTCCATACTGTTTCCATGACATCGCGAGAAACAACTGAAAATCGATGACACTTAAAAATAATAAACAAAGTATTGCACAAATAAACCATTAACAACGGATACCTCGGAAATGGCTGACGCTACAAAAAAGTCATTTGAACTAATTTGTGTGTTTTAAAGAGCTCTACATTTTTTCTAGTACGTTTTCTTCTACCACTTAACCTTTACCATTTATATAAGATTCTCCAAAATTCCTCCCAAACGAAGAGGACTTCACAGCTATTCCCAGAAAATTCAAGATACATATTTTACTTGTCATGTGGTACTTTAATCAAAATCGTTAGAGCTATTTTTACGAAATAAAAAACTTCGAAAAATGTTCCATATAAAGGGTAGTTTGGGTTGAGAGGATTGTCTTAAAAAGTTTGGTGCCGCAGCTTTGGAAGGTACTGAATCTAAATACTAAGTTTAGTATTTATGCAACTTTTCATTTTTGAATTTGTGCTGTTCACAGACACATACATACGCGGACCTTTTCCTAAAAATGTCTTTTTGGATTCAGGGGACTTCATAACATGTTTCCAGTGAAATCTCGACATCGAATTTTTGGATGGAATCAATAGGTACCTTTTCTACCTACTATGTACCTACGTGATAGAGAAATTAAAATTTTGTTTTGAAGGTTTAAATTCACATTATTCCTATGTCGTGTTTCATAATTCTAATAATGTGAACGCTCTGTAAATTCATATCTGTTCAGTTTAACATATGTTAAATTGCAATAAGTGGGTATAGACTGAAGTTAAGGTAACAATTTGAAGCTTTCCCCAGATGAATAACCCGACAGTTGACAGTGCGTCGTGTTTGTGACGTCACTACCTGCAAGTGGAAATACATGTAGTATGAGGCATTATATCGTATCATACATTGTCTGTGCTGTTTTCTCAGACAAGGCCGTCTTCATCATTTGTCTGAGTTTACTTGCAAATGAGCAAAAGGGGACAAAATGGCTTTAAGACAACAAATGAACAATTCTCTTTGTGTTAATTGAAAAATTGTACCACATACACAGAACATAATAAGGTTTTAATAGCCTAGGTCAATCATTTTTTAAATATTCATCTTTATATTTGAAACGAATCACTTTTGAGCTGCAAAAGCAAAATTCTCGCTGTACCAAACGTTTCACTGTATTCTATACGGATGTTTGTTTTTTATTTTAAGAATAATATGTGTTGCATTCACATGACTAACTCTCCTCAGTCTTTTACAGGCCATTCTTACAAAATCTTATTCTTCTAACTAGTTATTCTAGATAAACGCTCAGTACACATTAACATTTTGTTGCAGGTGTAGGCTAAAGCGATAGTCAATATCTTCAAAGTCGGTCGCTATGTGATGGCTTTAAAGTTCTGTTCTGTTTGCATTAACACGAAAAAGGAAAATCTGCTGTGTTACACTCACATGACTTTATCTATTCTTGTACAAACTATTTTTACAAACGCTTATTCTCCATATGCTTCATGTTAATCGAGATGTTAATCTTATTGCTAATTTTCTTGTAGATGCAAGGTAGGCTTTAAGTGATAGTCAAATGTTTTAAGAGCTGGTTGCTATGTGGAGTATTCCATTCTCTTTGCATTACCAGGACAAAAAGAAATGAATAACGAATTCCCATTTGGGAAAAATTATAAGTATTGGAAAATTTAAGGGAATAACAAGCAATATCTCGAAAATGGTTCACTCAACAAAAAAATGTATGTGACATAAATTGTGTATTTTAACGCAATCTACATTTTTTGTGTAATAAAATTTTGTCTATCAATTATGATTTACCAGTTATGCAAAAGTCGGTCACAATGAAGAATACTTTTGGAGACATTCCCAGAAAATTCAAGATATACATTTCATTTGTCATGAAAATATCTTAAACATATGATATTTTAATCAAAATCGTTAGAGCCATTTTTGAGAAAATTAAAATTTTCAAAAAAGGTTTCATGTAAAGGGTAATCTGGGGTGAGGGATTTTCTTGAAAATCTTTGTGTCGCATCCTTGGAAGATAGTAACCTCAAGTACCAGGTTTGGTATTTATCCAACTTTTCGTTTTTGAGATAGGCTTTTCACCGATTGACAGGCAGACACAAACGGCCACACAGACGGAGATGTTTCCAGAAATGCTTTATTTGGATTCAGGGCACCTCAAAACATGTATTTCCGGTGAAATCTTGATATTGAATTTTTGGGTGAAATGCAATACCTTATCTACTTACTATGTTCGTGGTATAGAAAATAAAAAAAAAGAAAAATAAAAAGAAAGAAAAAGTATATGATGTGATACATTCACATGACTTTCTGTATCCTATATTGTTATTAGTGGAAATGCAAACTATTCCTACTAAAGCTTATTTTCCTATCTTATACATTTTAATCCAAATAAGCCTTTGCAAAAATAGCTACATTACACATTTCGTTATAGATACAAAGAGAACAGCGATAGTCAAATGTTTAACAACTGGACGCTATATGCTGGCCTTAAAATTCCTTACTGTTTCCATGACATCGCGAGAAACAGCTGGAAATCGATGGGACTTAAAAAGAAAAGTAAGTATTGAACAATTCGAGCCTTTAATAACGGATATCTCAGAAACGGTTTATGCCACAGAAAAACTTATTTGAAGTAAATTGTGTGTTTTAAACAGATCTACATTTATACTTTCTCTACTACGTATAGTAAGTAGGAGAAGTACCTATTGCATTCCACCCAAAAATTCGATACCGAGATTTCACCTGAAATATATGCTTTGAGACCTTCTGAATACAAAAAAAGCATTTTTGGAAACATGTCCGTGTGAGTGTCTGTGTGTGTGAGTGTGTGTGTGTGTGTGTGTGTGTGTGTGTCTGTGAACAATATAGCTCAGAAACGAACAGTCGGATAAACACCAAATTTGGTATTTAGGTTCAGTATCGTCCAGAGGTGCGACATGAAGGTTTCAAGAAAATCCCCCCACCACAGATTACCCTTTTCATGTAACATTTTTCGAAAATTTTAATTTTCTCAAAAATAGCTCTAACGATTTTGATTAAAATATCATATGTTTAAGATATATTAATGACAAATAAAATGTATATCTTGAATTTTCTGGGAATGTCTTCAAAAGTATTCTTCATTGTGAACGACTTTTGCATAACTGGTAAACCATAAGAGATAGACAAAATTTTACTACACAAAAAATCTGATGTGTTACACTCATACTTTCTCTACTCTTTTACAAACGCTTATTCTCCATATGCTTCATGTTAATCGAGATGTTAATCTTATTGCTAATTTTCTTGTAGGTGCAAGGGGAATTGGTAGGCTTTAAGCGATAGTCAAATATTTTAAGAGCTGGTTGCTATGTGGAGTATTCCATTTTCTTTGCATTACCAGGACAATAAAATTGAATAACGAATTTGAGAAAAAGTATAATTATTGGAACATTTAAGGGAATAACATGCAACATCTCGAAAATGGTTCACTCAACAAAAAAAATGTACATGACAAATTGTGTATTTTAATGCGATCTACATTTTTTGTGTAGTAAAATTTTGTCTATCTCTTATGGTATGTCGTTCACAACGAAGAATACTTTTGGAGACATTCCCAGAAAATTCGAGATATACATTTGATTTGTCATGAAAATACCTTAAACATATGATATTTCAATCAAAATTTTATAGCCATTTTTGAGAAAATTAAAATTTTCGAAAAATATTCCATGTAAAGGGTAATCTGGGATGGGGGAATTTTCTTGAAAGCCTTTGTGTCGCATCTCTGGAAGATACTGAACCTAAATACCAAGTTTGGTGTTTATCCGACTGTTCGTTTCTGAGTTATGCTGTTCACAGACACGCACAGAGACACATAGACACACACGGACATGTTTCAAAAAATGCTTTTTTGATTCAGGGGGACTCAAAACAGATATCTCTAGTGAAATCTCGGCACGAATTTTTTTGGTGGAATACAATACTTCCCCTAGTTACTATACGTAGTAGAGAAAGTAAAAATGTAGATCGCGTTAAAATACACAATTTATGTCATATACATTTTTTTTGTTAAGTGAACCATTTTCAAGATATTGCTTGTTAATCCCTTACATTTTCCAATACCTATACTGTTTCTCAAATGGGAATTCGTTATTATTTTTTTTGTCCTGGTAATGTAAAGAGAATGGAATACTCGACATAGCAACCAGCTCTTAAAATATTTGACTATCGCTTAAAACCTGCCAATTCCCCTTGCATCTACAAGAAAATTAGCAATAAGATTAACATCTCGATTAACATGATGTAGATGGAGAATAATCCTTTGTAAAAATAGTTTGTACAAGAGTAGAGAAAGTCATGTGAGTGTAACACATCAGATTTTTTATTCATGTATTTCCGGAGAAATCTCGGTATCGAATTTTTGGGGTGGAATACAATACTTCCCCTACTTACTATACGTAGTAGAGAAAGTAAAATACGAAAATTTTTATTTGGCATAAACTGTGTGCTTTAATAAGATCTACATTTTTGTGTAGTAATATTTTGCCTATCTCTTTACCATTTTATACAAAATTCCTTCCCAATTAAGAAGACTTTACAAGATATTCCCAGAAATTTCAAGATTTACATTTTCCGTTCCTTGAAATAACTTAAACATAATGATATTTTAATCAAAATCGTAAGAGATATTTTTGAGAAAGTAAAAAGAACATAATCTTTTCAATGTAAAGAGTAATTTGAGGTGAGGGTTTCGCATCCTAGAAAGATGCTGAGCTTTTCGTTTTTGAGTTATCTCAGACACTGACACACAAACACACACACACAGACACACACACACACACGGACCTTTTTCTAAATTTTTTTATTGAGGAGGCTCAAAACGCGTATTTCCGGTGAAATCTCGGTATCGAATTTTTAGCTGCAATACAACACTTCCTGCCTACTGTAGGTACGCGGTACAGAACGTGAAAAAGAGAAGTCGACAAATGGCGTTCAAGTCTTACACCACTTTACCTAAATGCAATGGAGCTATTTCAATTTGCGGGTTTACAAATTTCCGATATTAAGAAAACTAATGTAGCACGAAATAATAAGTTATGAGCAGAATAAAAAATGATTATGTTACATTTACATGGTTTTTTCTACCCACCTCTAGAAACTATTCGTACAAAAGCTTATGTTTCTATCTACAGAGTGAGTCAAAAGACTCCGTACCGCCTGCGCGGTGTTTTTCCTGTCCGCGTCCTAGGCACTCGTTGCCGTCTGGCGCTATCTGGCGCGGATGAAACCATACAACATTTTTAAAACTACTTTTAAAGGCTTTATTTGCCAACTTTATGAAAGGAGATGCTGAAACTGGTCACCGTGGTTGTCCATACATTTTGGGACCTCTTTAGGAAACTATCCATCACTCGCAGTAGTTCACGCTGAGAAATTTCCTGGCGGATATTTTGTTTTAATTCTTCCAGGATGTGTGGGTTTGTCTTGTACACTTTATGTTTTAAGTTACCCCCGAGGAGTGTTTTATGAACAATATTACCGGCTGCGCGGTGTTTTTCCACTGGGCGTGTGGAAATATGATAAAAACATGATAACGCAGTGCTGTTATAAACAAAGTCACGCTGTTGTGGTTTTGCTGTGTAGTGTGAAGCGCAGATTTGAGTTGACAGTGATGTGATGTAGTTCAGTTATTACGAGTTGTTTATTATTTTGTCCTTTACTTAATCACAAAGTTATGTTTTCTACTGCACAGCGTATGTATTTATGATTCGTATGTGTTAACTCGGTCAGCTCGCCAAGTGAAAGTACGATTTGCAGAAAGATTTCCAGGTGTAAAAGTTCCAGGACGTACAACAATCCATGAACTTTACAGTAAATTTTAGGCCACAGGAAGGTTCAGGCTAAGAAATCTAAAAGACGGCGTTCGGTTCTTACCAAAGAAACATTAGACGACATCGGTCATCGTTTGGAAAATTCTCCCAAAAAATTCCATGATGGATAGTTTCCTAAAGAGGTGCCTAAAGTGTATGGACAACGACGGTGACCAGTTTCAGCATCTCCTTTCATAAAGTTAGTAAGTAAAGCCTTTAAAAGTAGTTTTAAAAATGTTGTATGGTTTCATCCGCGCCTTTCTATGATAGCAGCAGACGGCAACGAGCGCCGAGGACACGGACAGGAAAAACACCGTGCTGGCGGTTCGGAGTCTTTTGGCTCACCCGG
This sequence comes from Deroplatys truncata, assembly GCA_030765065.1. Taxonomy (NCBI): domain Eukaryota; kingdom Metazoa; phylum Arthropoda; class Insecta; order Mantodea; family Mantidae; genus Deroplatys; species Deroplatys truncata. The sequence goes on along the minus strand of CM060980.1, from coordinate 202,472,846 downwards.
TACTTCATGGTAATCGATATAAAGTTGAGAGAAATAGTTTCATTAAGCGTTTCTTTGTAGGTGCAAGAGGATATAGGAGACTGAAGTAATTGTCAAATGTATGCAAAGTGGGTCGCTCTATGTTGGCTTTGAAATTCAATACTGTTTGCATGACATCACGAGAAACAAAAGAATGTTAACTTAGCGCCTTCATTAAAATGTATAGGAAAATTGAAGTACATAACAAGAATAATTCGAAAAGATTAACTCCCAAAAAAGTTATTGTACATATATTGTATGAGGTATGTTTACATTTTTATGATTACCAGTTACACAACACCACACAAAATGTATTTAGAACGAAGAGGACTTCACAGGCTACCCTCAGAAAATTCAAATTTTATCCATTATATAAACATCTTAATCAAAAGTTTAGATTAAGTACCAAATTTTGTGCTTATCCAGTATTTCGTTTTTACCTTCTTTATTACGTACATGGAATATTGCATTCCATCCAAAAATTGGATCCCGAAAATTCACCGAAAAGATATTTTTCAGAATAAATCCAAAAGATACAATTTTTGAAAATGGTCCGTGTGTGTGTTGAGTGTATGAACATCACAACTCAACAACGAAAAGTGGGTTAAATATCAAACTTGGTATTTAAGCTCAGCATATTCCGAGGTTCCCACACGAAGATTTTCAAGAAAATCCCTCATTTCAAGCAACCCTTTACATGAAAAAATGTTTCGGAAATTTTGATTTACTTGAAAATAGTTCTATTCTGATTAAAACACGATATGTTTAAGATATTTTCATGACAAATGAAATGTATACCTTAAATTCTCTGGGAATAGCCTGTGAACACCCCTTTAATTTGAATGACTTTCGAATAACCTTAAGGGACAGACAAAAACTTACTGCACAAAAAATACAATTTTTGCCAAGTTCTTTTGTGGCGTTAACCATTTCCGAGATATTCCTTTGTATTTGTTTGAATTTTCAAATATTTATACGTTTCTCAATTGGGAATTCGTTATTCTTTTTTTTCTTTCTCTATCACATATATACCTAGTAGGTACAGAAGGTATTGCATTCCACCCAAAAAATCCATACCGAGATTTCAGCGGAAATATATGTTTTGTGACCTCCTGAATCAGCAAAACCATTCTAGGAAAAAGGTCTCTGTGTGTGTGTGTGTTTGTGTGTGTGTGTGTGTGAACAGCATAAACCCCCCCAAAAAGGTCGAGTAAATACAAAATTTGGTATTTAGGTTCAGTTTTTTCCAAAGATGAAACACGAAGATTTTGAAGAAAATTCACCACCACAAACTACCCTTTACGCGGAGCATTTTTATAAAGTTTTGACTTTCTAAAAACTGGTTCTAACGATTTTCATTAAAATGCCTTATATTAATTAAACACATTTACGTGACAAATAAAGTGTATACCTATCCTGAATTTTCAGAGAATAATTTGTGAAAACCTCTTCATTTGGAGGGAATTTTGTATAAACTTGTATAACTGGTGAACGTTAAGCGATACACGAAATCGTACCATGCAACAAATGCAGATCTCTTTAAAACACATAACTTACTTAAAATAAGTTTTTTGTGGCAAAAGCCGTTTCTGAGATATCCGCTATTAAAGGTTGGAATTGTTCAATACGCCATTCTTTTAAAGTCCCATCGATTTTCAGTTGTTTCTCGCGATGTCATGGAAACAGTATGGAATTTTAAGACCAGCATATAGCGTCCAGTTGTTAAACATTTGACTATCGCTGTTCTCTTTGTATCTATAACGAAATGTGTAATGCAGCTGTTTCTGTAAAGGTTTATTTGGATTAAAAGTAGTAGATAGAAAAGTAAGCTTTAGTAAGAATAGTTTGTATACCCATTAATAAAGATAGAGGGTAGAGAAAGTCATATGAAAGTATTACATCAGATTTTTATCTGTAACGAAATATGTAATGTAGCTATTTCCGGAAAGGTTTATCTCGATTAAAATTAAGTAGATAGGAAAGTAAATAATAATAAAAATATTTTGCATACCCACTAATAAATGATAGAGTGTAGAAAAAGTATTGTGAATGTAACACATCGGATTTTTTAAAATTAGAATACCGCAAAGTATGTCGGTCCGGTGAAATCTCGTGTTCAATTCAGGATGAAATGTGACGGTTCCTCTTCTAAGTATAAGTAGATGCCAGGGGAAGTATGCTCTCTAAACAAGTCTGTGTTACATTCACATGACTTTCTCTACCCTCTATCACTTATTGCTGGGTATAAAAATAATTTTCTCTCGTGGTAATGCAAAGAGCAACGAATCTAAAAACCAATCGCATAGTAACACGCTTTTTAAAAATTTGACTGTCGCTTTACCTACTGTATCGTACAAGGAAATATGCAAGTAAGTAATGAAAGTCTATCTGGATTAACAACAGAATAGGTTTTAGAAGAGTGAGTAGAGAAAGTCATATGAATGCAACATATCAGATTTTTTAAAATGATTTTGTGTACGTGTGTGTCAGAGGATATCGAAACGTGTATTTGCGATGTATAGGTATAAGAAATGCAGAAATTATAAATGCTTGTGATAAATGTGATGGAAGCACTGGTTAAGTAAAGGTCCTGATAGAGGTACTCACCCAGGCAGTAGAGAAGTACGAAGTGCAGACTCTGGCGGATATCTGAGCCGAGGGATGCCGTTCACCCAACACTGAGACTAAGTTATACTCCGCCACCTGTAGCTCGCCACGCCTCCCACCCCTGCCGCTCCGCCAATCAGCGTCCTCCTCGCCCACCATGCTCCCATTGTTATAAAAACTTGGCAATAGTTTTCATTCAACCGAAAAGATTATCGAAGGTTTCCGCCAATTATACACCCACTTGGCTTGTCACCTTCAGAGACATTTGGGCAGTTCCAGGAATATAAATCGCGCTTCTCTCGTCTGAAAATTCACGTGCGTGCAGGTTGTTGCTCACACGGGCAAATTAATGCTGCATTCTCTATATATGCTCACCCAAAATCCAATTTCTACTTCTTCTACCACGTATATTCCACCCAAAAATTCCATATCGAGATTTCAATAGAAATACATCTTTTCAGCTCCTAAATAAAAAAACTCTGATGTATTACACGCACATGACTTTCTCTACTCTTGTACAAACTATTTTTACAAACGCTTATTACCATCTGCTTCATGTTAATCGAGATGTTAATCTTATTACTAATTTTCTTGTAGATGCAAGGGGAATTGGTAGGCTTTAAGCGATAGTCAAATATTTTAACAGCTGGTTGCTATGTGGCGCATTCCATTCTCTTTGCATTACCAGGACAAAAAAAATGAATAACGAATTTGAGAAAAAGTATAAAGTATTGGAAAAATTAAGGGAATAACAAGCAATATCTCGAAAATGGTTCACTCAATAAAAAAAATGTATATGACATAAATTGTGTATTTTAACGCGATCTACATTTTTTGTGTAGTAAAATTTTGTCTATCTCTTATGGTTTACCAGTTATGCAAAAGTCGTTCACAACGAAGAATACTTTTGGAGACATTCCCAGCAAATTCGAGATATACATTTTATTTGTCATAAAATATCTTAAACATATGATATTTTAATCAAAATCGTTAGAGCCATTTTTGAGAAAATTAAAATTTTAGAAAAATGTTCCATGTAAAGGGTAATGTGGGGTGGGGGGATTTTGTTGAAAATCCTTGTGCCGCATCTCTGGAAGATACTGAACCTAAATACCAAGTTTGGTGTTTATCCGACTGTTCGTTTCTGAGTTATGCTGTTCACAGACACACACAGACAGACAGACACACACACGGACATGTTTCCAAAAAACTTTTTTTGGATTTATGGGGTCTCAAAACATGTATTTCCTGTGAAATCTCGGTATCGAATTTTTGGGTGGAATACAATACTTCCCCTACTTACTATACGAAATAGAGAAAATAAAAAGCATGCTTAGAAAGAGGTGCGTGTAAGTGCGTGTATGAACAGCATAACTCAAAAACGAGAGGTCTGATCAACCAAGCTTGGTATTTAAGTTCAGTATCTTCCAAAGATGCTACACGAAGACTTTCAAAAAATCCCCCCATCCCAGACTACCATTTATTTGGAAGATTTCTTTCTAAATGTTTCATTAAAATACCAGTTATTAAATATGTTTACATGATAATAAAATAAGTATGTTTAATTTGTTGGAAATAGCTTGTGAAGTCCTCTTCACTCGGAAGGAATTTTTTAGGTATCACCTTGTAAAGGTGGCAAACGTTAAGGTATAGATGAAAACGCACAGGACAAACAATATAGCTCTTTAAAACATAGAATTTTGGATATCTTAGGATATCTAAAAGAGAAAAAGTTAAGAATGAGCTTATGAAAGGAAAATATGAATGTTCAAAATTCAATTTTAGATTTTATTCAACAGAAACAATTAGAATGGTATGGGCATACTAAAAGAATGCAAGATGAATGTTTACCCAAAAGAATATTGGAGGGACGCCACCAGGAAGGACGAGAAAAGGAAGACCGCATAGCACGTGGATTCAAGGAATTAGAGGGGCAAAAATAGATTGGGAAATTGAGTAAGATTTATGCTTCAACAGGCAAGAATGGAGAAGAGTAATAAGAAGGTGTTAAAAACTATAGTTTTGGGTGTCGGAAAAATGTTTGTACATTGTAAAACCATATATATTTCAAATAACTTTTTATGGCACCAGCAATTTCCGAGATATCCGTTGTTAATGGTTCGAATTGTTCAATACTTAGCCATTATTTTAAAGTCCTGTCGATGTTCAGTTGTTTCTCATGATGTCATGGAAACAGTATGGCAGCATATAGCGTCCAGTTGTTAAACATTTGACTATCGCTGCTCTCTTTGTATCTATAACGAAACTTTGTGCAAACGTTTATCTAGATTAAAATAAAATTGACGGAGAAATCAGCTTTAGTAAGAATAGCTTGTATACCAACTAATAAACTACAGAGTGTAGAGAAAGTCATTTGAATGTAACAAGACTTTTTCTTATTACAACACCCTAAACTTCCACAAAACAAACCCACACTCAGATACAAACACAACATTTAACACTGCAGACCACGTTTTCCATTATTTTTAATTTTATCAAAATTGACTAACAAGTTTGATTAGAATACAACATGTTTAATATGTTTGCATGATTAATAACATTAATATGTTGAATTTTGTGTGAATAGCCAACAAACTATCTTTATTCTGATATTTTGTGTAAGATATATAAGATGTTAAAACACGCGGTTAACCTCAAATAATGTTTTGTGGTATTACCTGACAATTTCTGAACCGAGCGGTAACGTGTCTGGCCCGCATTCTGCAGGTCGCTAGGCGAATGCTGCTAAAGATGATTAAGCCTCCCGAATTCGCTGCCCCTCCATACTCATTTCACTTCACCTTTCATCCCCTTGGTGTCTTTTAGGGTCGTACGTGTCGGCGGTGTGCATGGCAGGGGAAAAGGATGCTCCGTACCCGGAATGGGAGTGGTCTTCGTGTCTCGGGCCCCCCAGAGGATGTGTAAGTCTACAAGGGGAGGAGGGGAGCCGGCTGCACCAGTGCCCATCCGCAGAGTTCAAATCTGTAAATGGTAGGGACCCTGCCCTCTGCCTGGCGGTCCGGCCACCCTCTGTCTCCTCTCACCTCACCTACAAAACATGTATGTAGGTCGACGTGCTAAGTCCTTCTCCGCGTTGAATCCTAATGCTGTATGTACAAGGAAATGTGCAATGAAACTATTTCTGTAAACGTTTATCTCGAAATAAACTTTTGTAAGAGATATAAAAATAAATGATAGTGAGTAGAGAAAGTCATAAGATTTATCCGCAGTTCTCGCCTATTGCTTCAGTCCTCATTTCTATCACTACTCAGGGCGGAGTTTTTCTTTCTGTGCTGTCTGCCTAACCCAGCGAGGTGGCGCCGTGGTAGCGGTACGACTCGCCTTCGGGAGGTCCGCTTTCGGTCCCCGGCGACCGCTCGTTCTGACCCATGTTTTGTTTTTGTGGTTTCTCCGTATCGGCAGGGGAATTCTGGGTGGTTCCTCTTCTACCACGACTCTCCTGTACCCATCATCTCCTGTAGGACCAGGTGACGGTGTACGGAGGGTTGCGGCTGGATGGTGGATGTGCGCTCTGTAGAGGCTTCATCCCTGGCATTGTCGTTGCGGCACTGCTCAGTTAGGACCCGCATCCGAGTGGGCTCGGACGGTGGAGAATGTGTTCTGTCTGGAAACGTTAGGGGCCCGTCCATACTTGCGCCCGTCGTCATCCGGATCTGGTCGTCTTCGGGTCTCTCCCCTCATCCCTCTCACGTTAGTAACAAAAAGGGCCGTTGTGGACTACTTGGGGTGCTCTGCCCCGGTTGCCGGATCCTCTCCGATGTCCATACCTTTACTACCTGCCTATAATGCGTGAATGAACTATTCACCAATCGAGAATGGAAACAAGTTTTGATTGCGTATATATGAACCGTGTGTCTGAGAAATGAAAGTCGAACCAGACACTCCTTAAACACGCTAGAGAAAGATTTTTGTAGCAGGCTGAGTCACTTTGAATTTTTTCTTCACTGGGGAACCAGCATGTTTCGACTCCATACTTGCCTGCTTGGTTTTGGGGATGTAGCGATATGCCCACGACTCATCACCAGTGACAATTCCTTTCAGAAAGTCATGCCCTTCTGCGGTGTACTGCGTTAGGTGATCCAAGCTCGTCATCATTCGCTGGCCCTTGTGGTTGTCTGTCAGGTTCTTAGGCACCCATCGAGCATAACTTTACGAAATTTCAACGTGTCATGAACAATATCGTACACTGCACCATAGGAAAAGTTGAACTGTTGCGATAAGGTTCGCAGTTGCACACGCCGGTCGTTCAAAATTGCCGCCTCAATGCCTCTGATATTCTGCGGGGTTGCAGCTGTTACCGGTCTCCCAGAGCGTGGCGAATCACTAAGGTTCACACGCCAACTGGAGACATTGCTACGTCCATACAAGCATCCCCATACACACCACGCATGTCCCTGTGTGTATCACTCGGCTTATGCCCTTTGGCCCACAAATATTAAACCGCACCTCTCTACTCTTCACACGTGGACGACGGTAACATGCGCGCTATCGTTGTTGCGTAGTTCGCGCTTCTCCTCGCTAGAGCTGCACATGAAACAAAAAATACACTCTGTAGTGAAAACTTCAAACTATATGTGTGAAATTGCAACATTCCAGCTGCAATACCAAGGCAGAAACTAATTATTGTGCGTTACTTTTCGATCCGCCCTCGTAGTTAGTAGGGTATGTTAAATAATTGTATAAAGAAAGATAAAATTGTGTTCAACTAACATTAGAAACCATTCAACCGATATTTTATAATCAACAACTGAGAACATTATTTTTCTCGATGGTAGTAGACTATGCGTCTTTTCCAAAGAGGTTAACTTCGTGGAATGTGAATGGGGAATCTTTATAATGTGACGCACCGGCTATGGCTCAAGGTCATCGAGAAGTCGGCACCGAGCGGTCCGAGTAAACAACGATAACGTGGTTTGCCAGCGTAAACACCGGGTGCGCTATCGGGAGATAACTAGAACCGTCAGGAAGCCTTGTCTCCCTCTCCTCCAGAAAGCGAGTCATAATAGTTCTGGAAGGTTCGAGAACCTTCTGTGAAAGATTCCACTGCCTACACAAGCGAGCGCTCTCGCGGGCAGTGAAGTCAGTGCGAGTCGAGTCGGTTAGTGTGCGAGGGTTTCTGGTGCGACGTAAGAGCGATTCTCCGAGCGAGTTGGTGAAGGTTTCTGTGGCGTGTAGTGACGGTTGTAGAGGACTTGTGCTCGATTCCCGAGTGAAGTGAAGAGGCTGCGTCATGAAGGAAGTGAAGTGACAGAGAATTGAATTAGTTCCTTACTGGAGTGAACTCCCAGGAAGGTGAACTACATAAAAACGAAACAGTGAAATTGAGAAAAGTGACAGTTGAAAAACCGGACAGAGATACAATATTCACCAGCTTCATCTCTATTTCATTGTATACGTCAAGGGTGTCTGTATTATGTGAAAACTATGTCGCCTTTGTGTTATTAGATAACTACGGGACCAAAGAGAAGATAAAAAGGCTTAAAATGTGATTATTATTGTCATAATAAAAAAAATCTGATATGTTACACTCACATGAATTTCTCTACTCTTGTACAAACTATTTAATCGAGATATTAATCTTATTATTAATTTTCTTGTAGATGCAAGGGGAATTGCTAGGCTTTAAGCGATAGTTAAATATTTTAAGAGCTGGTTGCTATGTGCATTATTCCATTCTCTTTGCATTACCAGGACAAAAAAAAATGAATAATGAATTCCCATTTGAGAAAAAGTATTGGAAAATTTAAGGAAATAACAAGCAATATCTCGAAAATGGTTCACTCAAAAAAGAATGTATATGACATAAATTGTGTATTTTAACGCAATCTACATTTTTTGTGTAGTAACATTTTGTCTATCTCTTATGGTTTACCAGTTATGCAAAAGTCGTTCACAATGAAGAATACTTTTGGAGACATTCACAGAAAATTCGAGATATACATTTCTTTTTTCATGAAAATATCTTAAACATATGATATTTTAATTAAAATCGTAAGAGCCATTTTTGAGAAAATTAAAATGTTCCATGTAAAGGGTAATCTGGGGTGGGGGGATTTTCTTGAAAACCTTCGTGTCGCATCTCTGGAAGATACTGAACCTAAATACCAAGTTTGGTGTTTATCCGACTGTTCGTTTCTGAGTTATGCTGTTCACAGACACAGACACATACGGACATGTTTTCAAAAATGCTTTTTATGGATTTAGGGGCCTGAAAACATGTATTTCCGGTGAAATCTCGGTATCGAATTTTTGGATGGAATACAATACTTCCCCCACTTACTATACGTAGTAGAGAAAGTAACAAAGTAAGCATCCCAATTCAAATGCTAACAATTGTAATGTCCATACAATTTTGTAGTTTCTTTGGACAGTCTTAAACAATAACTGTGTTTTATATTATGAAATGAAGTTTTTGAATTGACACAAGACGAATAGTTTGTGACCTGGTGTTTTCAACAGATCTGTTTGATTATTTGGATAAAATCAATGCGCGCTTGCAGGGTACAAATCAAAACATAGTGTGTTTAGTTGCCGCCGTGAACACATTTATGTCACAATTGCGATTGTGGGAAGGACAACTGTTGCTTGCAGGTTTATACCATTTCCCTTGCTTACGTTCCGTGTTCACGATAAACGTTATTCTGCTGGAAAAATACAACTCTATGACGCATTTCTTCACAATTTGAGGACCTAAAACATTTGAGACCAAAATCCAATTATTTCGCATTCCTTTGATGTTTCCTTGTAGTGGGGCTCCACACGAACTACAAATGCAACTACTTGCAGAATTCCACGATCGTAAAATGTTCTGAGAAATAAGAGTGGGAATTGTTCAAATATTTGCCCTGCGTTGAATGTCCGAGATTACGTTTATTTGCATCTAGTTTAATGGCAGTCTTTGGCTCCACTTATATCTGGAAGAAACGTTTTCAAAAATGGGCTACGTTAAAAGTGAGTATCGCAGCAAGATAAATGACAATCATCTTGCTTATCACTTGAGACTGTGCGCTACATATTTTGCACCAAATATCTTCTTCTTCTTCTTCAGCCAACGCCCGTCCTTGGCTGGTCTGCCATTCGACGTCTTGCCTCCCAGTACAGCCGTGACCTTCCTTCCATAGAATCTTCAACTATAACAGTCTCCAGGGCAGTGCAGGAGGCCAAATGGTCAGCAGTGCCTTCCTCTTGCAAGCAGAGGGGACAAATTGGGCTATCAACCACATCGATTCTATGCAGGTGTTTTTGCAAATAATCGTGCCCTGTAGTCATCCTAAAGGTGGCTACTGCCAGCTCTCGGGGCAGGTTGTTCCCATCTTTTACCAGCTGCCGCTACCTTCCGAGAGTCTACAATTGCTCCTTTGATTCGAGATGTTATGACGCCAAATATTGAAGACGTTGTAAAACGTAAATCGTGACAAAGTAGTCATCCTCAGAAACATCATGTGGATTAATCAGGAGTAAAATATGAATGTGTGCGCTCTTGATTTATGCACCTAAGAATGACACCGCAGTTCCACCACTGATACCCAGTAACCACGATAAATGCGTCATGCTGTCGCAGCGGGTGGAAGGAGCTGATTTCACCCTCCCCTTTCCTGCTTGTACTTGAGCATCGCTGGACTAGACCATTCCAACCGATGATTGTTCCACCACCAAAGGATGCTTATAGGCTATGCGGCATTTCCAGAACTTGGGAAGGTTTGGAAGCCAGACATCTTTTTGGGTGAATATCATCCGTTATTAGGAATATCTGAGCCGTACAAAGTTACAATTATAAGGGATGAAGGGCAGGATTCATCATAACAAATCATTTAGATATTGTACAAGAATTTCATAAAGAAGCGTGGGGGGAGGTAAATGGAATTAATTACTTCATCATTCCAGGTTATAAAGCTGCCCGCACACCGTCGGGTAAATCAGCTATAACACTTAAGATATTACCTATCTACACTGTCGTTTGTGAAAATTGCAGCACCAAGAAAGAATTTCCCGAATAACTCCAAACTTGGTGGAAGTGTAGAAGAGTGTGCAAGCAATAAGTGATTAGGTTTGAAGAGAGATGGGGTACACGTAGGCCGAGCAGAGCCCTTTCGTGTCGGTCCTACAACGTCAGTGTTGCGCCCAGTGTAGTCAGTTCAGAGCTGTCAAACAGTGTGGAAACAATAAAGTGAATGCCAGTATGCCTCGTCAATGTCAAAAGGAGCCATAGCGGCATGTGAGTGAGTTCGAACGGGCCGAATGATCGTCTCCGGGAAGCGAGTTTGTCATGCAGTGACATTTCGGCTCGTACAGGGCATGCTGCTACGACAGTGATGCGTGTGTGGAAGCAGCGAAGAGCGGGTACTGGACCACGGAACATGACCACAGCACGGGATGACCGTCATCTTGTCCGCCTGGCCATAACGGACCATACAGCTTCATCCACAGTGTTGGCTCGACGCTGGAGCATTGCAACAGGTGTGAACTTGTCTGCATCAACGGTTCGTCGCCATCTGCTGCAGGTTGGACTGGTTGCATGCATGCCATTACGTCGGCTTCCATTGTCCAGAAACCACAAGCTCCTTCGCCTGCAAGGGCACGTGAACACCGTCACTGAGGTGCTGAGTGGCAAAATGTAGTCTTTTCGGACGAGTCCCGCTTCAACGTGTCCTACAGTGATGGCCGCATACGTGTCCGGAGGTACCGTGGTGAGCGCAACCTGGAGGGCTGTATTGTTGCGCGGCATAGCGGACAAACACCAGCTGTGATGGTTTGGGGCGCCATTGGTTACAACAACCAATCTCGCCTCCTACGAATTGATGGCACATTGAACAGCAACCGGTACCTAACATGGTTGTAGAGCCTTAGGTACTCCCCCTGCTTCAGGCATTTCCACAGGCCACATTTCAACAGGACAATGCCCGGCCACATATTGCGAGCAATGTACAAGTCTTCTTCGAAGAGCGAGGTACCATTGCTTCTCTCGCCTGACATGTCGCCCATCGAACATGCCTGGGATATGGTTGGTCGACACCTGGTGCGTCACGGTCCTCCAGTACCCAGTGTCACGGATTTGTGGCCTCGAATACAAACTGCTTGGAGGGAAATTTCTCAGGAACTTAATCAGAACGTTTTGATTCAATGCCACGGCGTATAGCAGCTCTATTTGCAGCGCATGGAGGCCACACCAAATACTGAATATTAGGGCTCAAATGTTATGTATAGATTTGAAAAGTTTATCATTTATTACTTGTCATGTACCTAACCTCTGGTATTAAATTCATGCGTTTCCTTCCTGGTGTTGCAATTTTCACAAACGGCAGTGTATATTGAAGCTCAAAAGCCGTCTATATTCGCCGTGCTGTGTAGGCAACATGCAAACGCGGTTACATATCTTGCAGGCGTTTCTTCGGAAGGCTGGTTGCTAATATAATGATATTTACGGCCTTAAGCCTTTTAAAAAGTCACACGACTTTCTCTAATCACTCTTCTACAAACTATTTTCACAGTGCCTACTTCTTGTTGGCCGAGGTAAACATTCATTACAGATTTAGACATGTTATAGCAGGTATAAGAATTCAGTAAGTAAATCAAAGCGAGTTAGATTTTTAAAAAACAGTCACAGTTTGATGACTTTGAAATTCCATGCTCTTTGTATAACCACGATAAGAAACGAATAGCGACTTACGACGTTAAAATAGTGCAAAGTTTTGAGAATTCAAACCAATAACAAAGAATATCTCGGAAGTGGTCGAAGCAAAAAAAAATCTTAAACACTTCGCTCTTTCACGAGATCGAATAAATGGTATTTTAATAAAAATCATTACAGCCATTTTTGAGAAAATAAAAATTAACCAAGAATGTTTCATGTAAAGGGTAGTTTGGGTTGGGGATTTTCTTGAAAATCAGGCGTCGTACGCTGGGAAGAGGCTGAACTTAAATACCAAGCTAAATATTTACCAACTTTTCACACACATAATTTTCTAAAAATGCTTTTTCTGATTTCGAGAACCTTCAAAACGTGTATTTCAATTGAAATATTGGTATCTAATGTCTTCTCAACCACATACATAGTAGGTACAGAAGGTGTTATTTCGACCCAAAAATTCGATACCGAAATTTCACCGGGAATGCATGCTTTGAGATCCCTGAACCCAAAATAAAAATATTTTTAGAAAATGGTCCTTGTGTGTATATGTGTGGGTGCCTGTGAACAGCATAACTCAAAAACAAAAAGTCGAATAAATATCAAACTTGGTATTTATGTTAAGTATCTTCCAAAGATGCGATACGAAGATTTTCAAGAAAATGCACCCAAACTAGACTACCCTTACGTGGAACATTTTTCTAATTTTTTTTTATTTTCTGAAAATGGCTGTAACGATTTTTATTAAAATACCATATATTAAAGATACTCGTATTTACATGACAATCAAATGTATATATTGAATTTTCCAGGAATAGCCTGTGAAGTCCTCTTCATTCGGAAGGAATTTTGTATAATCTTGTATAACTGATAAACGTTAAGCGATAGACGAAAACGTACAACACAAACATATAGATCTCTTTAAAATACACAGTTTATTTGAAATAAATTTTTTTCGTGACATCATCTATTTCCGAGATATTCATTATTAATGGTTTGAATTTGTCAATAGTTACTCATTTTTTCAAGTCCTGTGTAATGCAGCTACTTCTGCCAAGGTGTATCTCGATTAAAATAAAGTAGATATGAGAATAGTTTGGTAATAGTAATCTGTTTACGCAGTAATAGGTGGATGAGAGAGTCATGCGAATGTGTTACATGAGATTTTTTTGAAGGGGTGGAGTGCAATACCTGCTTCCTCTCCTCACTATAGAGAAAGTAAAATATTAAACGTTGGGTAGGTATGTATCGCATATGTTCAGTGCTACTTGTAACTCAGTTCTCTAACCCGTCCCCTTTAACTATTTGACATTCGCATTTTCTTCTTAGCAATGCCCTTCGCTCACATTTTCTCCCATCTCTTTATCTTCGTCTTGGAATGTTTTTCTTCGCTGTATTTGCATGTTTATGGCCTTGTAATAATAGGAATCTTGCCACTACAACGTAGATCTCTCTTACGTCATCTCAAACAAAGAACGACAATGTCCTTAGTGAGTAGGTGAAGACGTAAACCACTTTGTTGCTCTACGTGTTGCCTGCAAGTAGCGCACAGCTTTTGTCTCACGCAGAACTAAGTACCGAGCGATGGAGTCCGCGGTAACGTGCACACTCCTGGTTCGGTTCCTGAGGCTAGCCTTTCTGAACATGGCTTTTTTTCATAGAGTTTCCTGGTTGGCAAGTCGAATGCTGGGGTAGTTTCTCTTCTATCACGAATTTTCTTTCCCTCATGTACACCCAAGGCGGGGGGAGGGGGGTCCGGCCCCTTCAGCTGCTGTGGTGCGAGCACTGCGGACCCCTACCACTACTGCTACTCTTGACGTCACCAGAAGTACATCTGGTCGAACATTTGAGCTCCGCCCGAAAGAGAGTTGTTCAGATTGGGTGGGACTCGGCAGGGAAGTGGTTTCCGACATCCATGGGAGATTGGCTATGTCTAGGCGAAGCCTTAATGTCCTCCGGTTTCAACCTGGTGGACGGTGTGCTGGCCCCCACCGAGCTCGTTCGGTAGAGGTAAAGGTACGAACTAAAGGAAAGTATTCGATGCTGTCCGGTCCTACCCACAAGCAACCAACGTCCAGCGTCCCCGGGGCGGGGCCTACTCGGGGGAGAGACCTAACTGAGCGACGCCAGGGAAGAAACCTCTACAGAACGCACAGCCACCGCCCATCCGCAACCTGCCGAACACCGTCTAGTCCTACAACCCTGAAACAGATGACAGGGAAGATGATGGGCACAGGAAATGAGAGGGGTCGTGGTAGAAGATGAACCATCCCAGCATTCGCCTGTCGACCAGGGGAAACTACGAAAAACCCATGGGCCAGAGTGCGCGGACGCCGGCAATCGAACCCGGGACCTCTGGAATGCGGGCCTAGGACGTTGCTGCCTGAACCATCCCGCTCGGTGAGTCTACCCTTTGGGTTGTCGCGCGTATCCACATCCGTCCTTGCGTAATCGTGGGTGGGGGCGTTTTATAATGGAAAGAGCCACGGAGGTGAGCCACTGGGTGGGCAGAGGAGTGAATCTGGGTTGCCAGCTTTAGCTTCTTGTTCCCACATTTCGTTTCCCCTTTTAGTTTCAGGTAGAGGATGTGCAGTGTTGGACAGATGACGCAGATGCTTGCTAGTCTTCTTGGCCCTACCATATGGCAGCCTTCTCTGAGACGCGTCAGATGGGTCGAATTCTCGCCAGTTCCGCCAGTGGGAAGCCTTCTCTGAGCATCACGCCGATGAGACCGAGTCATCAAGCTTCGAGTCGTTAGAAAGCTCTTCACCTATAGCCTCCTTCGGTTCCTTCACCTCATCCATTCCTCCGGGGGGTGATAACCACAAAAAATCCGCGTTAGGTCGAGATTTGCCCTTGGTTCCCTGGTCATTACTTACTTCATAGTACCAGATGTTGGGTTTGTATCACCTGCCACTTATTGCATTCCACGCAAACAGTTTCATATCGAGATTTCACCTTAAATATATATTTTGGATGAATACCAAACTTTACACAGCATCTTTCAAGGATCCGAAACAAAGATTTTCAAGAAAATTCTCCCCCCCCCTCAAACTACCTCCACATGGATACTTCTTATTTGCCTTAAAATGGCTTCAACGCTTTTGATTAAAATGTCATTTGTCTTTAATGCGAGTACACCTGATGACAAATAGAATGTACCTATATCTTGAATTCTTTTGGCAACAGTTCCCTTCAATCTGAACGTATTTTGTGTAACTGAATAGAGAAAAGCTGCGCCATGGCTGGAGCGTGGTGCTCTGGTTACCGACCACGGAATGCGCTCGGGTTGATCTCACCCGTGGGGATGCGGATTTTAAGTCCCGGGTATAGGACCGGTGCCCACTTAACATCGTGAGGAAAGTGAGGAGCTGCGATGGGCAGCAATCCCGGCCTCGAGAGCCAACATTCTGGTCGGGGGATGCGTGATGCTTACCACATTTCCTCCCCGTATCGGTTAGATGGTGTCCCATCTCGGCCGTGCGTAGTGGGCGTGAGGCCGGCAGTCGGGCTGGCAGGTCAAGGCTTTGGTTTAGTTTAGAATAGACAAAGATACTACACAGAGAATGTAAATATCTTTAAAACACACAATTTATTTCAAATAACTTTTTTATGGTGTCACTCATTTTCGGGATATTCGTTGTTATGGGCTTAGATGTTTCTATATTACAGTTTTGGAGTGCTGTCGCCATTCAGCTGTTTCCCGCGATGTTATACAAAGAGCGAAGCGCCTTTAAACATTTGAGTATCACTACACGTATTCTTCTTACACCTACAACGAAATGTATAATGAAAGTTTATCTAATTAACAAGGAGATACAAGAATAAGTTTTTGTAGGAATAATTTGCAGAAGAGCGGGTAGAGAAAGTGATGTGAGTGTAACACGTAATATCTTCTCCCTTTGTCTTGATTAACGGAATGTCTGCAGACTTTCTCTTGTGTCATCCCTGGAACATGTCCTGGACACTTCCTACTTGAAGATCCGCATTGCAAGATGTTCCCGGTGCTGATAGGGAAGACGAATTTAGAACAGAGCTGTCATTCCAAACTTCTCATTGCTAGAGAAGTAAAGGTAAGTACCGGGTAAGATGACTCGCTTCCGGGAGGTCCTCCCTTACAATTTTCGACAAAATGTTCTTCTCACAAAGTGCTCAAAAGTAGCAGTGAAGAAGTTGGTTAGTTGGAGTTGTTTATTCATTTAGCTCCACGTATGGACGCCAATTTGAAGTAGAATTGTTCTTTACGTTGTTTGCTGCTAGGTATGAAAGGTCAGTTTGAAGTAGTTTGTATTGAAGGAGTTATATTATATTTCAACTGTTGGGGAACCGAACTTGTAGTAGTTGCAACCGCACATATAGTAAAGAGTTTCCGGTAGCCTTCGCTCCAAATGTATTTTCAGGTGGCCTTTGCCCCAAGTTTAAAAAAAAATATTAACTTTGTAATTAAACTGTTTCTCTAAGTATTAAATATTTATGTTTGCCTCGGCTGCGTCAGTATTATTGTTAGAGACATGGAAGTCTTGGCAAGGCGTGATGCGACAAGAATGTAGACTTACACAGATTTTAAGTTTTAATTCACTCGTTTTTATTAATCCTTGACACAAATTAAATAGCACTTCACTGATATAGAGAGCTGTGAGATTCTTTTATTTAATACTTGCACTTTTTAATACGTATACTATTTTTGTTTCACACGAATTTATATTTCTCTCGAGGACGCATCTTGCATCCGGTTACTATCACTGTCTGCAGGCAACTGACTAGATTTCAACCGTCTAAACTTGTAAATTTCTGTATTTCAAGTCTCTGATTGGCTAATCCTACTCCAATAGAATACCTGCATTTAACTAAACCTTTTTCTGGTTGTTGATTGGCTATTTTTTTATAAACTGTCACTAAAATTACATTAATGCTTCCAAAAATCACAAATAACATTTAAACTCTCAAACTCATTATTGCCTCAAGGTTACCTCATTGTTAGCAACGTTTAACTTATTATTCTCACAGCTCCTACATTATTAAATTATGTAATATATTCACATAACATTATTACACATGGATACAATAATATAAGCATATGCAATAACTGTTACATACATTTTACAAATTATTACATACACATATTGCTTCAAGGTGGGCTGTTATTGAATTTATATATTATATAATTTGACTGAAATTATTTAAGTGTTAAAAATACTGCCTCAGCAGCAGGGTCCAGTTACGGTTTTTATTTGCCCAACCACGACATTTAAACGGATGTTTGCCTCATCGTCCGAAATTTCAAAACTTGATTTTGTCGTAATTTTATTTGCTTATGTGTGGAGCCCGGAAGTTCAGGCATTTATTTTGGTTGAAATAGGCGGGCAAAAAGGCACTTAAAATACCGAAAATAGGCAGTAATATAACTAGATAGGCATTTATTAAATGTGAAAACACAGAGTAACGCCACCCTTTATTAATGAAAGTAGCTATGTAAGATAATACAATTTTATTTTTCACATAAAGTACTTACTCTTACTTAGCTTGATTAAAAGCAACAACAATATGTTTTCAGGATGTCATAGCCAGCCACCTGTCACAGAGACGTTTATAATGGAAAAAGCACGTTCTGCTCCAATGAAATGACTGGAACATATTTAAAACAAGCTATTTCGAAAGGACTCATATCAGTTACAAGAGGACTTTCACCTTTCAGGACATCATATATTTTCTACGTTCACATTAGCACTCATAACACGTTTACACTTTTCACTAACACTGGCACTTGCAGCGTTGATTTACTGCATCTTCAAAGATCGCCACGTATTCACCTTTTATCTCCAACTTCAAGGTTAATTCCGGTAGCACACTATAATGAGCTGCTATAAACGCCAAGTCGTTGCTGAGTTCTTCATTTTACAACTTCCTTTCCTCGCGAACTGAAGCAGCTTCGGCTTCTGACAGAGCACACCAAATACCTCACATATCCTGCCCAAATCGTTGCTGTAATACATGGCTCCAGTCTGGTGAAAACTGGCTGTGGGTGCCACGTCCTTATAAACCCGCATTCAGGACTTCTGGGTGTTCGAAACCAACTTATTCACAAGAGGATACAAACTTCTCACTTCCTCGGCGATTTTGTGGGCTTGATAGACATATGAGATAGAGCACTTTGAAGTCTTTAGCTGCCTTTTTCATGTAAGGTGCTTGCATTCCTTTCATAGGTTCTGTTATTTAAAGAGCTTAATTTAATCGTTTGGGAGGTAATGTTTTCGACTGATTGAAAACAAATAAATGCATTTATAGGGAACAAAATCTTTAGTAAATATTTTTGTGACGTGAATGTGTGATTTACATTATTTGTGTAACATTTTTTTATTCACTTTCATATATTGAAATTATTTACATGATTTGTAAAACGTATAAAATATCACAGCGAAAAGTCACAACGATCCAAAACGGGCAAAAGGGCTTTAAATCTTAAAATAGGCAATAGAACTCAAAATAGGCTAAAAAGGCAAAATAAAATCCTAAATGTATGGTAACATGTTTATCTCTATTTAGCTCTTTATTATATCCATCCAAATAAAAAAGGCATTTTGCCTAACTTCTGGGATATACATGTGTGTACCACTTAAAAATGTTTTTTCACGATCGGAACTAAATTTCGATTTCTAGTTAACCTACCCCTCCTAAAGGAGAGAAACATTAACAACTCTTTTTCTATAGGTTTTGCTGCGAGCTAAAATTAATGAATAATATACTAATTACCTTAATCAAGAAATTCACGTCGAGAATATTGTGCCCTTATCGTAGAAGACTTGTATTCGTTCCATTGAAATTGAGTTTTATTTATGGACGCTCTTTAACTGCTGTGGTTCTTAGCGTCCCATTCTATACTGGGCATGAAAGACAGGAACTTTTACTCACAGACCTCTTTGTCAGGCTTGAGGTTCTTTTACGTGCCATAAATCTACGACACGGGACCACCAGCCTTATTTCCCTTCCGAAGGAAGCCATGCTAAGGATTTTTACGCCCGAAAAAATACATCGCCCTCTGCCGGGTTAGAACCCGCGACCTCGATTCCTTCCCTATGTCCGTGAAACAAACCAACACATTTTATGAATATATTTTTACATTCTTCAGTAAACACCATTTTTTAAAACAAGTGTACAATCTGTACTTTTTTCAGTAACAAACCACTAACTACGAGGGCAGTTCCAGAAGTACCCGACCTGATGTATAGATAGTGGTTGTTGTTTAAAACAAATGACTCTGGTAGAAAGTACCAACCTTATACACCTTAAGTCTGAAGTTTGATGATGCTACGTCGTTTAGAAATTTATTTGGCAGCCATCAATAGTGAACTCTCTCAGCGAATTTGTAAACACGGATAAAACTGGCCATCGTTATGTGATACAATACTTTCATTTGAAAGGTCTTAGTCCAACTAATATTAAAGCTGAGCTAGACTCTACTCTGGGGGAGTCTGCTCCTTCGTTTACAACAGTAAAATATTGAGTGGCAGAGTTTAAGTTAGGCCTATGAGCTGCCATCGTAGTAGTCGACCAAGTGAGGTAACCACGCCAGAAATTGCGAGTAAAATCCAGTAAATGGTATTGGATGACCATCGACTGAAAGTGCACGAGGTAGCACACATCGTAGGAATTTCAAAAAGTGCTGTACGTCGCATATTGACTGAAAATTTATAATGAGAAAGCTGTGCACAAGATGAATGTCGCGTTTACTCACAATGGAACAAAAGCAGCATCGTGAGGATGTTTCAATCGAGTATTTGGCGATGTTTTGCTGCAATAAAGCCGAGTTTTTGTGTCGATTCATAACCATGGATGAAACATGGAACCATCACTTCACACCTGAGAAGGAACAGTCAAAACAGTGGATTGAAAGGGGAGAATCGGCTCCAAAGAAGGTGAGAGTTCCATTTGCAGGCAAGGTCATAGCGTCAGTTTTTTGAAATGTGTGTGGAATAATTTTCATTGATTATCTTCAAAAAGGAAAATCAATCAATGGCGAGTATTGTGCAAACTTATTGCAGCATTTGAATAATGAAATCATGCAAAAATGGTCGCATTTAGCGGAAAAGAAAGTTGTGTTTCATCAAGACAATGCACCAGTTCACACATCCATTATCGCCATGGCCAAAATCAATGAGTTGAAGTTCGAATTGCTTCCTCATGCACCCTATTCGCCAGACTTAGCTCCCTCTGATTATTTTCTATTTCCAAAGTTGAAGAAATGGCTTGCTGCTAACAGATTTACCAAAAGTGAAGAGCTGGAATATGCAGTTGATGGCTTTTTGCAGAACTCGATGGTTCTCACTATAAACAGGGTATCGAAGCTACTGAACATCGCGGGAAAGGTGTATCGAGCTGAAAGGAGACTATGTAGAGAAATAAATATGTTTTTTCCCAAAATTTTTGTCTTTTATTTGTTAGGTCGGGTACCTCTAGGACAGCCCTCGTACCTCACCAACAGCACACGTTATACCTTTGGTTCCTAAAAATTATCCATTTTACTTTAAATACACAATGTAAACATTGCAATCACTATAAACAACAGCATTGCTACGCATATCCTTTCAATCATTACAAAGCCCCTTATCCCTTGTTAGCAATTCCAAAACACCTCAGTGTAATAGCTCCAGCGAAATCTAATAAAAATAAATAAAATGCGACAATTTAGCTCCGGTTATGGGAAAAATAGTACTGTACATATATACACCACGGGATCGAAATGGATTTTCCCCTCAGTACATTTGTGCCCCTCGGGCTCCAATTATGTACCTTGTGAAAAATCATCTGTTTTTCTCCATTAATGTATGATGTACCATCTATTCTCATGATGCAAGTTTTGTCCAGTTTCTTTCAGATTTTCAGCATAGGTTTTTTAAAGGTTGATGTCTTTTCTTTACGCCATACGTAGTTTTTTATTTATCATTTTAATAAAACTTGTAACATCCTATCTATAGAAATACTTAAAGTCAGCGAATCTCCCTGCGCGACTCTGTATAACAACCAAGTCTAGGGTATTATGGAACAAATGGCTTTCCATCCCGGTACTGATAAAAGGGCCAGTGCGTCAAGGGTGTCGTTATCAATGGGTCTGTTCTACCTTTCATTGAACCCTTTACTCCAGATGTTGCAAGACACCCGTGTACAATGGACGATTTACTGAAACCGTCTGTGCTGACGATGTGACCATTCTAGCTGCTCACAGCCACGATATGGCAGCACTACAACATAGACGAGGATGTCGGTTTAGCAAAATCGGAGATACTGATAATAGGAAACTGGCCGGAGCCGATTCACACAAGGGGAATAAAACTATCACCACTACGCGAAAAAATTAAATTGAGTTTCATTTCTGGACGCTCTTTAACTACTGTGGTAGCGTTCCATTCTATATTGGGCGTGAAAGACCGATAATTTTGCTCAGAGGCCTCTTTATCAGGCTTGAGGTTCTTTACGTGCCGTAAATCTACGACACGGGACCACCGGCTTTACTTCCCTTCCGAAGGAAGCCACACTAAGGATTTTATGCCCGAAAAAAATCCATCGCCTTCCGCCGGGTTTGAATCCGCGATCACAGGAACTAGAGGCTAGCATGGTAACCACTACACCACGGAGCACGAGATGCTTGGCCTCTCCTTCATGGGAAATGTGGAAGAAGCCGTTGTTCTTAATTGGAGAGCTAAAATCAATCACTTGCGACATTCCTTAGAGTTAGAGAGCGAGCGCATCTGAAACACAGGCACAGCTATTACGGTCTCAGTCGAATTTGGTATTAGCACAGACTCTACCGATTACGAAACCTGACGTACAGAAACTTGAACTACTCATCGGTTACATTTATGGACTGGAAAATTGTACAGGAGGAGCAGGACTCAACTGCGCTTACCACTATCCCAAGGCGGATATGGACTAGTTGACACCGCAAGGAAATGTATGGTATTATTGGGAAACGCCGCCCAGTCATTGTGTGGAACAATTCTCCAATCGATAGAGGGTTCTGGAAGAAGCAATTCCATAACCTCCATATGGTGCTCCAAGGTTTCAAAGCCGTCGTTAAGCGAGTATGGACACGAGCAATGAGAGCTCAGCGTTCGAGTGTACCCGCAACAATATTTCCTGTTAACTCCAGTTCCTCTTACCCCCAGATTGAAGAGAAGGTGAAAAATCTTCTGGCAAAATATTGTGACGTCGCCTCTATTTGACAGGTGATGCACCAGATGTGACGGAGCTCTAACGGCTCCATCAGATGTGACGCAAGGTCACTTTGCCAAAACCGGCGCCTCAGATGTGACGACGTTGCGGCACCTCCTAGCCGGGGTGACGGAAATTAATGGGCGAGAGAGTAGCTCAGGCATTTCATTGAGAGGGTTGTAGTTGCGCGGAGCTGGAGGGGTGGTGAAGGGTGATACTATTAGACCGTTAATTCTAGTTCAAAGAGTCTTTAATATTTCTAATAAATAATCTAATCTTCATTACAAGAGAGACAGAGCTAGACAGCTTTTAATTTTACCTGGTAGATGGAAGAAGTCCGAAATTCTATATTCGCGTTGCATAGGGCCTATATCGAAGTTTAAAACTAGCACAAAATAAATTTAAAGAGCCTACAGTCGCAGAGTCCTGCTAGGCAGGTGATACACCTTGAGCGAGCCGTCAAAAACTCTTAAGTTTAAACAACCTAGGGGTATGCTGACCGTATGCTTCATCCAGCACTTACGTAAGCGGTGACAGCATGATTTGCATAATCTCTCCACGTGCCGAGCTCTCCGTGAACCTGAGGTGACCGAACCCCTAAAAATCACACGATAAAACCCCTGCTTGTATAAGCATCCGGGAAATGACTCCAAGAATTGTAAAGCCAATTTCGTGCATTTACTTAAATTTTGTTCTGAAAATCTCGAACTTAATAAAAGTATATTTATCACGTGCTTGTAACATATAAGTGTCACAATTTGTTCTGTAAACACACTCGGACCGATTGGCAGGTACTGCATGTGAATATTAAATGAGAACATAGCGACAGCGGAAAAACTTGACGGCTTGGAACGAGTACACTCCAACCTCTGTAGCTTGTGGTACTGGAACACCGAATTGCATCCTGCAGGCAGGTTGACGGCAGCTGGACGGTGCTAAGGAAGCATATGGCAGGATGGTGCCAGGTGGAGACACCACCATTCTTGAGAACCTCCAACGCCTGGAATTTCGCTTAAAGAATACGTCCCTCCAACACTGTGTGATTTTGTTGGTAACGGGAACCTTACGCTGGACCCTTAAGATGAATGTAGATGTGGCAAAGAGAGAGGACTGGTTCGGCTTCCTGAGAAAGGAGCGATGGACCCTGTTAAACTTCGGACTCATCTGCAGCATCTTTATCTGCCGTTTTGAGGCTACAGAATTGTTGTTACAAGACCACTGGCCTATTAGAAAGAAAATAACCCTACACTTCATAGTGATTTTTCCCTCTCAAAATTCCTTAAATGACTCTGTAAAAAAAGAATTTAATAGATGAATAATTTTTAGAAGGTTGTACATGTTACATACTGTGATAAATAAAACCACCGGTCAATTCATAACAAACCTTATTTATTACACGAAATGTGTTAAAAGCCTAACTTTGCAGCTCTGACATAAATCGCTCGTAACTCGCTGATATTTATTCTTTGCCGTTTTTTTACAGTACTCTTGCTAGGAAGGCACATTCATGCAATATTCCAGAATTTACCAGAATGCAGAGGCGAACTTTCTAGAAGAATAGCCAGTCAAAGCCTTCATTGATGGCTTGGCCAAACCCCCCATATCAGGCGGGTTTGGCCACTTTATTACTTTTTCTCCACAAAGAGTTTTAACTGCACAAAGTTTAATCTTTTATTGTAAATAAGTATATTCAAGTGTTCATAAGAATCTCGAATACAATTTTGTAGAAAGTTGCGTACATAGGGCAATGGTAATTAATTTTATTCTCTAATTATGTTGGACAAATCTGTGATAAAATTTCAGCTAAATTGATTGACATTTCTACAAATTAGTAATTCTTGTGTGGAGTTGGCACTCTTAGTGAATTCAGAGTTTTCTTTCCCAAAATCTTTACGAGCCTTTCTCTACCTTTTAGTATTCATTTCCATAGCACTTTGCCCATTTGCTGGATTTCATGGCTTTTCCTGCATAAGAGTGAAATGGCGTTATGTAGAAGCCATCCCTAGGGCTTTTAGAGAACTCCATCACGGACCAGTAATTCGGAGCACAGGCCCTCACTGGGGGCACCGTATCGTCTCCAATTGCTTGCTCTTTTCCAGCAGCAGGCCTCGGAATAACCGCAGTAGATGGTTATAAGTCGCGAGGCTGGTTTTTCACCGCTTCGTAAATCTAAACCTAACCTAAAAAACTTATTTGTTACATTCACATGACTTTCTCTGTCCTCTATCGTTTATTAGTGGGTATAAAACTATTCTTAAGAGAGCTTGTTTTTCTATCCGCTTAATTTTAATCGAGATAAACCTTTGCAGAAATAGCAACATTACACATTGTGTTGTAGATACAAAAGGGAGACAGATAGTCAAATGTTTAAGAACTGGAAACTATATGCTGGTCTTAATATTCCCTACTCTTTCGATGCAATCGCGAGAAACAACTGAAGTCCTGAAGACTTTGAACAATTGAACAATTCGAATCGTTAATGACGGATATCTTGGAAATGGCTGATGCCACAAAAAAGTTATTTTGATAAATTGTGTGTTTCAAAGAGATTTACCATGTTTGTGTAGTACGTTTTCGTCTATCACTTAACGTTTACCAGTTATAAAAGATTATACAAAATTCCTTCCAAATGAAGAGGACTTCACAGGATATTCCTAGAACATTTAAGACATAAATTTTGTTTGTCATGTAAATATCTTTAATATATGGCGTTTTAATCCAAATCAAAAGAGCCATTTTTGAAAAATGCTCCATGTAAAGAGTAGTTTGGGGTAGGGGGATTATCTTGAAAACCTTCGTCGCATATTTTTTTTTATTTTAGGGGCGGCCCCACACCCGCCGCCCCCGCTGACGATCATCCGCTGAGACTACATCGTCTTCCCATGCACATGCTGTTAGTAACTAAAAGCATGCATGGGAGTGCTCAGGTTAGTATAGGGTATTTATGTATTAGTTGGGCGAAACTTAAATATCAAGTTTGGTATCTATTCGACTTTTCGTCGTTGAGTTATACTGTTCAAAGACACACATACACACAGAGACTTTTTTCTAAAAATGCTGATTCTGGATTCAGGGCTGTCAAAACATGTATTTTGGGTGAAATCTCTGTGTCGAATTTTTGGGTGGAATGCAATACTTTATCTACTATGTATGTGGTAGAAAACAAAAGTAGGATAAATACCAAACTTGGTATTTAAGTTCAGTATCGTCCAATGATGCTACACGAAGATTTTCAAAAGAATTTTCCCAACCTAAGTTACCCTTTATATTCAACATTTTGTGAAAGTTTTTTTTATTTTCTGAAAAATGGCTCTAACGATTTTGTTTAAAACGCCATATACCAAACATATTTTTAGACAGCAAGGCCTAAAAGTAGAACTTCTAACACAGTGCACACGAGCTAAAACCTATAATCTTCATTTTGACCAACTTTGGTTTCAAGTCCAATCACAATGCAATTACCCTTTGTATTTGCACATGTTTAATAACTGCACTTTCTTTGATTAGGTTTTACTTTTCATTGTGTCTCTTTACATGATTAATTTCTCATGGCGCTCGCATTATTTGTTCACAATACAAATGTCGTACTTCAATTTATCGCAATTCACTGTACAGTTAACCTGTATGTTATATTGGCAGCCTTTTGCATTTCTAACTACATAAAGATTAAATGGCGGAAATTATGAATTCAGAACAAACTGAAATGGAAGAGCGAGGTTAAATTACAGAATCAGCAGAAAGAATACCACTAGAAGTGCTTAACCAAAAATCTGATGTGTTACACTCACATGACTTTCTCTACTCTTGTACAAACTATTTTTACAAACGCTTATTCCCCATATGCTTCATGTTAACCGAGATGTTAATCTTACTGCTAATTTTCTTGTAGGTGCAAGGGGAATATGGTAGGGTTTAAGCGATGGTCAAATATTTTAAGAGCTGGTTGCTATGTGAAGTATTCCATTCTCTTTGCATGTCCAGGACAAAAAAATGAATAACGAATTCCCATTTTAGAAAAAGTATAAGTATTGGAAAATTTAAGGGAATAACAAGCAATATCTCGAAAATGGTTCACTCAACAAAAAAACGTATATGACATAAATTGTGTATTTTAACGCGATCTAAATGTTTTGTGTAGTAAAATTTTATCTATCTATTATGGTTTACCAGTTATTCAAAAGTCGTTCACAATGAAGAATATTTTTGGAGACATTCCCAGAAAATTCGAGATATACAATTCATTTGCCAAAAAATGTCTCAAACTTATGGTATTTTATTCAAAATCGTTAGAGCCATTTTTGAGAAAATTAAATTTTCGAAAAATGTTCCATGTAAAATATAATCTGAGGTGGAGGAATTTTCTTGAAAACCTTCCTGTCGCATCTCTGGAAGATACTGAACCTAAATATCAAGTTTGGTGTTTATCTGACTGTTAGTTTCTGAGTTATGCTGTTCACAGACACACACGGACATGTTTCCAAAAATGTTTTTTTTTTTGGATTCAGGGAGTCTCAAAACATATATTTCCGGTGAAATCTCTGTATCGAATTTTTGAGTGGAATACAATAGGTACTTGCCCTACTTACTATACGTAGTAGAGAAAGTAAAAATCCTAAAAGCAACGGATTTAGCATTTAATCACTTCAATGGTGGTGTAAGGCAAAACATGTTGAAAATAATTTCACTAAAACTGACTGCTAGCGAATCAATAAAACATCTGACATCCCGCTTTTTAAAGTCATTTCTCTTGTTTCAAGAACGCCTTCTAAATGTGACCTCAGTTAGTTTCAGGAATCAGTATAATATTATTCATATTTACAAATTCGAGTGCTGTCTCAAAAATAGTGTATGCCACACGTGTGATTTTACTCGTTGTATCATAATCTATTATTACACGACAACTAAAACGTATATCTTGAATTTTCTGGGAACAGCCTGTGAAGTCCTCTTCATTTGGAAGGAATTTTGTATGTAGCTATATCTGTTAAATGTTAAGAAACAGACGAAACTACTACACAAAAACTGTAAATCTCTTTAAAACACACAATTTATTTCTTTTGTGGAATCAGCCACTTCCGAGATATTCGTTATTATTGGTTTGAATTTTTTAATACGTCATGGAAAAAGTGTGGAATTTCAATGCCAGCATATCGCGACTGACTATCGTCTCCGTTTCCTCTATCCCTCTTCTACCTAGAATGAAATGTGTAATGTAACTATTTCCAAAAGGTTTTATCTCGATTAACATGAAATCGATAGAAACGTAACCTTTCGTAAGAATATTTTATACAGGGTAATTTATGAAGAACTGACATATTTATTTCTTTAATTGTTTCAAAACGAGTTATGCTAGCGACAACTTATTATACCTTAAATGCAGAGTAATTTGGGGTAATTATTTACCTCTATAGTAAATGTTGAAAATGTCCTCCATCCTGCATAAGGCACAACTCAACACGTTGCTCCATGTTACTGGCCACTCGTTGGAGGACTCTGTTGTCAATAGCTTGAATCTCCTGTGTAATGTTGTGCTTCAGATCGTCCAGTGTCTGGGAACGTGTGGCATAAACCCTGTCATTTAAGTAACCCCATAGAAAGAAGTCCGGCGATGTCAAATCCGGAGATCTCGGTGGCCACATGTTTTTGGAAATTATCCGGCCGTCAAAGAAACTTGCAATTAGTGCCATAGATTCATTTGATGTATGACATGTAGCGCCGTCCTGCTGAAAATATCCTTGACTCAGCTCTACATCGTCTAGTTGCTCAGCAAACTCCATAAAAATCCGTCGGTACTCTGCAGTGTTCACGTTGTTTAAAACAAAAATTGGTCCCACTATTCTCTGTGCGGATATTGCGCACCAAGCTCCGATTTTAACCGGGTGCATAGGTGCTTCATGAATAACATGTGAATTTTCGCTGGCCCAATAGCGTGAGTTATTTGAGTTCACATAGCCGGATAAATGGAACCATGCTTCATCTGTGAACCATGTGGCAGGATTTTGCACAATGAACGCCTGAAACCAACGACAATAATTCAGTCGTCTATCCTTATCTGGTTCCTGTACTGATGGGTAACTATAATCCTATACGGCTTTAGACCTGCACTTTTCACAGCTCTCTGACACATTGAGTAGCTGTACCCTGTCTCCTGCGACAAACGTCTTAACGATTTTTGGGTGATAGATCCAGTCGTGCTCTTACGTCAACAAACCGTGGGAAGCCTAGATGAACGAGTTTTGCCTGTTTCACTCACCAGAGATCCAGTTGTTTCCAATTTGTTTACCAATCCCAGTATTGTGTTTCTTTAGGGAGGATTCCAAACACTAAAATCTCTCTGCTATGCCCTTTGGGTAGCTGTAATTGAATTCATAATCCAGTATTGCTTTACAAGGAAGAGACGTTCATTTTCACTTTGACTAGAACAAAATCTCAAAAAGAGTTGCCGACAATAAAACTAACAATTACGAATAAAACGTGAACATCTGCGCATCTAGTGACATGCAATCCAAAACTCTAGAACATTTCATTAATTTGGTGCTAAAATTGGGTCATTGAGTGAATTTCGAACAGAATAATTAAAGAAATAAATATGTCCGTTCTTCATTAATCACCCTGTAGAAAGAAACGTAGATTTGAAAATGTTAGCCAAAAGCAACTTAACTCTACCTTAGGTGCCCAAGCGGACTAGAATGTAAAAACATAACTTGTGTTTGTCAGTTTCTTATGACGTCTTAGGTGTTATTCTCCAGCTTTTGAAACGTTACGTGACAGGCTTGACGTTTTCTTCTGTAGATGCATACGTAACTCCGGTCTAAGCAAATGACACTCGAGAAGTAAATAAATGTGGGATTCAGTTAACCGTAAACGGAGTTTATGAAGGTAACTTAAATGTCAACACGCATCTGCTTAGGAAATGTGATCATATTTTTATATAAGAACATCTTGTAGAGAGAATTTCTTGCTACATTGCACACAAATGAGATGGCTGACAACACCGGTATTACAAGCAGGAAACACCTTGTCTGGAACACATGACGCACACAATCATAGGCGACATTTCACTAATAGCTAAAAAAAACATCTCACGTGTCACATTCGCATGACTTTCTCCACGCTCTATCGTTTATTAGTGGGTATACAAATTATTCTTACGAAAGTTTATTTTCCTATCTACTTCATTATAATCGAGATAAACGTTTTCAGAAATAGCCACATTACACATTTCGTTATATAGAGTGAGCTAAAAAACTACGAACCGGCTGCGCGGTGTTTTTCCTGTCCGCGTCCTCGGTGCTCGCTGCCGTCTGCTGCTATCATAGAAAGACGCGGATGAAACCATACAACATTTTTAAAACTACTTTTAAAGGCTTTACTTACCAACTTTATGAAAGGAGATGCTGAAACTGGCCACCGTCGTTGTCTATACATTTTTGGCACCTCTTTAGGAAACTATCCATCACTCGCCGTAGTTCACGTTGAGAAATTTCCTGGCGGATATTTTGTTTTAATTCTTCCAGGGTGTGTGGGTTTGTCTTATATAGTTTTAAGTTACCTCAGATATAGAAATCGCAGGAGGTTAGATCGGAGACCGAGGGGGCCACAAATCTCTACTAATAATTCTGTCCTCAAACACAGTTTTAATTTTTCTCATCGAAATATTGGCCATATGAGCTGTTGCAAGGTCTTATTGAAAAAAGGCAAAATCACGCTCCCTGTCTGTTAATTCTCTAAAAAAAAAGGGGGACAAAATTGTATTCGCATATATGTACGGGTGCCAACTGTTACTCGTAAAAAATTGACGAATGGTGGATAGTTTCCTAAAGAGGTGCCAAAAATGTAGGGACAACGACGGTGGCCAGTTTCAGCATCTCCTTTCATAAAGTTGGTAAGTAAAGCCTTTAAAAGTAGTTTTAAAAATGTTGTATGGTTTCATCCGCACCTTTCCGTGACAGCAGCAGACGGCAACGAGCGCCGAGGACGCGGAGAGGAAAAACACTGCGTAGCCAGTTCGTAGTTTTTTGGCCTGTAGATATAAGGGGATCAGGGATAGTCAGATAATTTATAACTGGACGCTATATGCTGGCTTTAAAATTACATACTGTTCCCATGACATCGCGAGAAACAGCTGAACGCTAAAAGGACTATTGAAGAATTGGAAACTTGAATTACGGTACCCCGGAAATGGCTCATGCTACAAAAAAGTTACTTGAAATAAATGTGTGTTTTAAAGAGATCTACACTTTTTTTTGTATAGCACATTTTCATCTATCGCTTAACGTTTACTAGTTGCACAGCATTATACAAAATTCCTTCTGAGAGAAGGGGACTTTACAGGCTACTTCCAGAAAATTCAAGATATACGTTTTATTTGTTATATGTATGTTATTCTAATCAAAAGAGTTTGGGCCATTTTTCAGAAAATCGAAAACTTCGAAAAATGTTCCATGTAGAGCATAGTTTGCGGTGGGGGATATTGTTGAAAATTTTCGTGTCGTACTTTGGAACATACCGAACTTAAATACCAAGTTTCGCATTCATCCGACTTTTCATTTTTGAGCTATGCTGTTCACACACACAGGTATTTTTTACTCGGAGCCTCAAAACATGTATTTCCAGTGAAATCTCCGTGTCAAATTTTTGGATGGAAGGCAATAAGTAGAGAAGGTATTGCATTCCATACAAAAATTCCATATTGAAGCTTCACCGGAAATACATGTTTTGAGGCCCCTTGAATAAAAAATTTAGAAAAAGATCCCTGTGTGTGCTTGTGTCTCTGAGCAGTATAGTTCAAATACGAAATGTGAGTGAGTGACAGTGAGTGATTGAGTGAGTGACAGTAAGTGATTGAGTAAATGAGTGACAGTGAGTGATTATGTGAGCGACAATGAGTGATTGTTTGAGCGACAGTGAGTGTGTGAGTGACAGTGAGTGTGTGAGTGACAGTGAGTGTGTGTGACCGCCAGTGAGTGAGTGTGTGAGTGACAGTGAGCGTGTGTGAGCGACAGTGAGTGTGTGAGTGACAGTGAGTGTGTGTGAGCGACAGTGAGTGAGTGTGTGAGTGACAGTGAGTGTGTGTGACCGCCAGTGAGTGAGTGTGTGAGTGACAGTGAGCGTGTGTGAGCGACAGTGAGTGTGTGAGTGACAGTGAGCGTGTGTGAGCGACAGTGAGTGTGTGAGTGACAGTGAGTGTGTGTGACCGCCAGTGAGTGAGTGTGTGAGTGACAGTGAGTGGGTGTGAGCGACAGTGAGTGTGTGAGTGACAGTGAGTGTGTGTGACCGCCAGTGAGTGAGTGTGTGAGTGACAGTGAGTGGGTGTGAGCGACAGTGAGTGTGTGAGTGACAGTGAGTGTGTGTGACCGCCAGTGAGTGAGTGTGTGAGTGACAGTGAGTGGGTGTGAGCGACAGTGAGTGTGTGAGTGACAGTGAGTGTGTGTGACCGCCAGTGAGTGAGTGTGTGAGTGACAGTGAGCGTGTGTGAGCGACAGTGAGTGTGTGAGTGACAGTGAGTGATTATGCGAGCGACAGTGAGTGAGTGTGTGAGCAGCAGTGAGTGAGTGTGTGAGTGACAGTGAGTGTGTGTGAGCGACAGTGAGTGTGTGAGTGACAGTGAGTGATTATGCGAGCGACAGTGAGTGAGTGTGTGAGCGACAGTGAGTGATTGTGTGAGCGACAGTGAGTGTGTGTGAGCGACAGTGAGTGTGTGAGTGACAGTGAGTGATTGTGTGAGTGACAGTGAGTGTGTGTGAGCGACAGTGAGTGTGTGAGTGACAGTGAGTGATTATGCGAGCGACAGTGAGTGAGTGTGTGAGTAGCAGTGAGTGAGTGTGTGAGTGACAGTGAGTGTGTGTGAGCGACAGTGAGTGTGTGAGTGACAGTGAGTGATTATGCGAGCGACAGTGAGTGAGTGTGTGAGCGACAGTGAGTGATTGTGTGAGCGACAGTGAGTGAGTGTGTGAGCGAAAGTGAGTGTGTGAGTGATAGTGAGTGATTATGTGAGCGACAGTGAGTATTTGCGTGAGCGACAGTGAGTGATTGTGTGAGCGACAGTGAGTGTGTGAGTGACAGTGAGTGATTATGTGCGCGACAGTGAGTGAGTGTGTGAGTGACAGTGAGCGAGTGTGTGAGCGACAGTGAGTGAGTGTGTGAGCGACAGTGAATGTGTGAGTGACAGTGAGTGAGTGTGTGAGTGACAGTGAGTGAGTGTGTGACAGTGAGTGTGTGAGCGACAGTGATTGTGTGAGTGTCAGTGAGTGAGTGAGTGTGTGAGTGACAGTGAGTGATTGTGTGAGCGACAGTGAGTGAGTGTGTGAGTGACAGTGAGTGAGTGTGTGAGTGACAGTGAGTGATTGTGTGACAGTGAGTGTGTGACCGACAGTGATTGTTTGAGCGACAGTGAGTGATTGTGTGAGCGACAGTGAGTGAGTGTGTGAGTGACAGTGAGTGAGTATGTGAGCGACAGTGAGTGAGTGTGTGCGTGACAGTGAGTGTGTGATCGACAGTGATTGTTTGAGCGACAGTGAGTGATTGTGTGAGCGACAGTGAGTGATTGTGTGAGCGACGTGAGTATGTGAGCGGCAGTGAGTGAGTGACAGTGAGTGTGTGAGCGACACTGAGTGATTATGTGAGCGACAGTGAGTGTGTGAGTGACAGTGAGTGAGTGTGTGACAGTGAGTGTGTGAGTGATTGTGTGAGCGAAAGTGAGTGAGTGTGTGAGCGACAGTGATTGTGTGAGCGACAGTGAGTGTTTGACTGACAGTGAGTGATTGTGTGAGCGACAGTGAGTGATTGTGTGAGCAACAGTGAGTGAGTGTGTGAGCAACAGTGAGTGTGTGAGTGACAGTGAGTGATTGTGTGACAGTGATTGTGTGAGTGACAGTGAGTGAGTGTGTGAGTGACAGTGAGTGATTGTGTGAGCGACAGTGAGTGATTGTGTGAGCGACAGTGAGTGAGTGTGTGAGCAACAGGGAGTGTGTGAGCGACAGTGATTGTGTGAGTGACAGTGATTGTGTGAGTGACAGTGACTGAGTGAGTGTGTCAGCGACAGTGATTGTGTGAGTGACAGTGAGTGAGTGTGTGCGTGACAGTGAGTGATTGTGTGAGCGACAGTGAGTGAGTGTGTGAGTGACAGTGAGTGAGTGTGTGAGCGACAGTGAGTGATTGTGTGAGTGACAGTGATTGTATGAGTGACAGTGAGTGAGTGAGTGTGTGCGTGACAGTGAGTGAGTGTGTGAGTGACATTGAGTGAGTGTGTGAGTGACAGTGAGTGATTGTATGAGTGACAGTGAGTGAGTGTGTGAGCGACAGTGAGTGATTGTGTGAGTGACAGTGAGTGAGTGTGTGAGTGACAGTGAGTGATTGTGTGAGCGACAGTGAGTGAGTGTGTGAGTGACAGTGAGTGTGTGACAGTGAGTGTGAGCGACAGTGATTGTGAGTGACAGTGAGTGAGTGAGTGTGTGAGCGCCAGTGATTGTGTGAGTGTCAGTGAGTGAGCGAGTGTGTGCGTGACAGTGAGTGATTGTGTGAGCGACAGTGGGTGATTGTGTCAGCGACAGTGAGTGAGTGTGTGAGCGACAGTGAATGTGAGCGATAGTGATTGTGTGAGTGACAGTGAGTGATTATGTGAGCGACAGTGAGTGATTGTATGAGAAACAGTGAGTTAGTGTGTGAGCGACAGTGATTGTGTGAGTCACAGTGAGTGAGTGAGTGTGTGCGTGACAGTGAGTGATTGTGTGAGCCACAGTGATTGTGTGAGTGACAGTGAGTGAGTGTGTGAGCGATAGCGAGTGAGTGAAAGTGAGTGAGTGATGAGAGTGAGAATGTGAGAGAGTGATGAGAGTTAGAATGTGAGTGGCAGTGAGTGAATGTGTGAGTGACATTGAGTGAGTGTGTGAGTGAGTGAGTGTGTGAGCGACAGTGAGTGAGTGTGTGACATTGAGTGGTTGTGTGAGTGACTGAGTGAATGTGTGAGCGACAGTGAGTGAGTGTGTGAGCGACAGTGAGTGAGTGAAAGTGAGTAAGTGATAAGAGCGAGTGTGTGAGTGACATTGAGTGAGTGTTTTAGCGACTGAGTGAGTGTGTGAGCGACAGTGGGTGAGTGTGTGAGCGACAGTGAGTGAGTGTGTGAGCGACAGTGAGTGTGAGCCACAGTGAGTGAGTGACAGCGAGTGAGTGTGTGAATGACATTGAGTGAGTGTGTGACTGACTGAGTGAGTGTGTGAGCGACAGTGAGTGAGTGTGTGAGCGACAGTGAGTGAGTGTGTGAGTGACAGTGAGTGAGTTTGTGAGCAAGTGTGTGAGTGAGTGTGTGAGTGAGGGTGTGTGTGTGAGTGAGTGTGTGAGCGACAGTGAGTGAGTGTGTGAGTGAGTGTATGAGCGACAGTGAGTGAGTGTGTGAGTGAGTGTGTGAGCGACAGTGAGTGAGTGTGTGAGTGAGTGTGTGAGTGACAGTGAGTGAGTGCGAGCGACAGTGAGTGAATGTGTGAGTGTGTGAGTGACAGTGAGTGTGTGAGTGAGTGTGTGAGCGACAGTGAGTGTGTGGGTGACAGTGAGTGAGTGTGTGAGCGACAGTGAGTGTGAGCCACAGTGAGTGAGTGACAGCGAGTGAGTGTGTGAGTGACATTGAGTGAGTGTGTGACTGACTGAGTGAGTGTGTGAGCGACAGTGAGTGAGTGTGTGAGCGACAGTGAGTGAGTGTGTGAGTGACAGTGAGTGAGTTTGTGAGCAAGTGTGTGAGTGAGTGTGTGAGTGAGGGTGTGTGTGTGAGTGAGTGTGTGAGCGACAGTGAGTGAGTGTGTGAGTGAGGGTGTGTGTGTGAGTGAGTGTGTGAGCGACAGTGAGTGAGTGTGTGAGTGAGTGTATGAGCGACAGTGAGTGAGTGTGTGAGTGAGTGTGTGAGCGACAGTGAGTGAGTGTGTGAGTGACAGTGAGTGAGTGCGAGCGACAGTGAGTGAATGTGTGAGTGTGTGAGTGACAGTGAGTGTGTGAGTGAGTGTGTGAGCGACAGTGAGTGAGTGTGTGAGCGACAGTGAGTGAGTGTGTGAGTGACAGTGAGTGAGTGCGAGCGACAGTGAGTGAATGTGTGAGTGTGTGAGTGACAGTGAGTGTGTGAATGAGTGTGTGAGCGACAGTGAGTGTGTGGGTGACAGTGAGTGAGTGTGTGAGCGGCAGTGAGTGAGTGTGTGAGTGACTTTGAGTGAGTTTGTGAGTGACTGAGTGAGTGTGCGTGCGACAGTGAGTGATTGTGTGAGTGACAGTGAGTGAGTGTGTGAGTGACAGTGAGTGAGTGTGTGAGTGACAGTGAGTGTGTGTGACATTGAGTGAGTGTGTAAATGACTGAGTGAGTGTGTGAGCGACAGTGAGTGAGTGTGTGAGTGACAGTGAGTGAGTGTGTGAGCGACAGTGAGTGAGTGTGTGAGCGACAGTGAGTGAGTGTGTGAGCGACAGTGAGTGAGTGTGTGAGAGACAGTGAGTGAGTGTTTGAGTGACAGTGAGTGAGTGTGTGAGCGACAGTGAGTGAGTGTTTGAGTGACAGTGAGTGAGTGTGTGAGCGACAGTGAGTGAGTGTGTGAGCGACAGTGAGTGAGTGAATCTGTGAATGAGTAAATCTGTGAGTGTCAGTGAGTGAGTGAGTGTCAGTGAGTGAGTGAGTGGCAGTGAGTGAGTGTGTGAGCGACAGTGAGTGAGTGTGTGAGTGACTGTGAGTGAGTGTGTGAGTGACAGTGAGTGAGTGAATCTGTGAGTGACAATAAGTGAGTGAGTGGCAGTGAGTGAGTGTGTGAGTGACAGTGAGTGAGTGTGTGAGCGACAGTGATTGAGTGTGTGAGCGACAGTGAGTGAGTGAATCTGTGAATGAGTAAATCTGTGAGTGTCAGTGAGTGAGTGAGTGGCAGTGAGTGAGTGTGTGAGCGACAGTGAGTGAGTGTGTGAGTGACAGTGAGTGAGTTTGTGAGTGACAGTGAGTGAGTGAATCTGTGAATGAGTAAATCTGTGAGTGACAATAAGTGAGTGAGTGGCAGTGAGTGAGTGTGTGAGTGACAGTGAGTGAGTGTGTGAGTGACAGTGAGTGAGTGAATCTGTGAATGAGTAAATCTGTGAGTGACAATAAGTGAGTGAGTGGCAGTGAGTGAGTGTGTGAGTGACAGTGAGTGAGTGTGTGAGTGACAGTGAGTGAGTGAATCTGTGAGTGACAATAAGTGAGTGAGTGGCAGTGAGTATGTGAGTGACAGTAAGTGATTGAGTGAGGAATGACAATGAATATGTGAGGGAGTGAGTGGTTGGGTGAGTGTTTGGGTGGGTGGGTAGATAGGTGGGTGAGTGAATGAGTGGGGTTTAAGGGCCCGTCGGCAACTAGGTCATTGGGGCCCGGAAAATTCAAGATATACATTTTATTTTTCATGTAAATATCTTTAATATATGGTATTTTAATCATAGTCGTTTGAGCCATTTTTTAGAAACTAAAAAATTTCGATAAAGTTCCAAGTTAAGAGTAGTTTGGAGTAGGAGATTTTCTTGAAAGTCTTTGCGTCATCTTTGAAAAATACTGAATCTAAATACCAAATTTGGCATTTATCCGACTTTTCGTTTATGACTTATGCTGTTCACACAAACACACACGCACTGACCTTTTTCTAAAAATGTTTTTTTTTATTCAGAGTGCCTCAAACAAATATTTCCGTTTAAATATCGGTATCGAATTTTTGGATGGAATACAATACTTCCCCTGCTTACTATACGTAGGAGAGAAAGTAAAAATTAGAAAAAGGTCAACGTGTGTGTGTGTGTGTGTATGTGAACAACATAACACAGGTATGAAAAGTTGAATAACTACCACACTTTAAGGTCACCATCTTACAAGTATTCGACAGTAAGACTTTGAACAAAACGCACTCTAACTTTTACATGGAAAATTGTTGTACATTTTTACTTCTCAAAAATAGCTCTAAACGATTTTAATTAAATACCACATCCTTAAGATATTTACATGACAAATAAAAAGTGTTTCTTGAATTTTATGGGAATAGACTGTGAAGTCCTCTCAATTTGGAACAAAGTTTGTATAATCTTGTAAAGAAAGAACTTATTATACAAAATATGAAGTCCTCATTAAAACATAGTAAAAATCTTCGTGGCGTTAACCATTTCCGAGATATGTAAGTTGTTTTGGTTTGAAACTCATGATCATGCAAAGAGAGGCGGTGACCACTCGCCTCGGGCCCTGTATCAATTCCAGGGAACCGCAAGTGGGATTTATGGTGGACAAAACAGCGTCTGGGTGAGTTTTCTCCGGTTTCCCCTGCCATTCATTCCACAAATTGCTCCATCGTCACCCTTCCTTTCATTCATCTCACCATCATTTCATATCATCTCCTTCCTCGCTGTCATGCCAGACTTCGGGCTGATCACCCATCCTGGCTGTTCTCTCTGACCCATAGTTTTGTGCTCTCCGACAGGCGTCTGACCCTCGCTTGTAAGTCCCGGGGGGTGTAAGCCCTAACGATACGGGGAGGGCAAACTGAGAAAGAAGAAGATGATCATGCAAAGAGTTGTAATTTTAAAGCCAGCATATGGAGACTCGCTTTTTAAAGATTTGCCTATAGTTTCAGCCTCCTGTATTCCTCTTCTACGTGCAGCGAAATGTGTCATGAGCTAATGGAACATGTGAGCTATAGCAAACGTTAACTGGAAGTTGTTAGGCGGAGAAGAAACACTTGCCAGGAGGCTTTTGGTTGAACATTCCTGGAAGAAGGCCCAGGAGGGATGCCGAAGACAGCCCATTACGATGATTGATCATGTCATCGGGAACTGTAGCTCTAGCGATACTCAATAGTTATCTAGTGAACTTGCACATTTCAAACAATTTCCTCGAAACGTTTATCGCAGATTTGTTCAAACTAATTGGAGTAGAGAATTAATTTTCGTGATCCTATGCTCCTAACGTACAATCTTTCAATCAAAGATTAAAACTGTGTAATATTATAAGTTTTCCTGAAGAAAAAATCAATTTTATAAAAATGAATTCTGTATTTAAATTTTGAGGCCCTGTGCGTTTTCATTTCTCTACTACGTATAGTAAGTAGGGGAATTATTGCATTCCAACCAAAAATTCGATACCGAGATTTCATCGGAAATGCATGTTTTGAGGTGCCCTAAATCCTAATAGAGCATTTTTCAAAACATGTCCGTCTCTGTGAACGTCTGTTGTCTGTGAACAGCATAACTCAAAAACAAAAACTCGGATAAATACCAAACTTGGCATTTCAGTTTAGCATCTTCCAAGGATGCGACACAAAGAGTTTCAAGAACATCCCCCACACCAACTACCCTTTACATGAAACATTTTTCGAAAGTTTTGATTTTCTAAAAAATGGCTTCATTAAAGTATCATATATTAAAGATATTTACTTGACAAATAGAATGTATATCTTGAATTTTCTAGGAATAGCCTAGGATGTCCTCTGCATTCGGAAGCAATTTTGTATAATCTTGTATACTTGTAAACGTTAAGCGACAGTCGAAAACGTACCACACAAAAAATTTAGATCTCTTTAAAACACAACTTACTTAAAATAAGTTGTTTTTGTGGCATAAACCGTTTATAAAAGGTTCGAATTGTTCAATACTTGTTATTCTTTTTAAGCCCGATTGGCTTTCAGTTGTTTCTCGCGATGCCATGGAAACAGTATGGAATTTTAAGGCCAGCATATAGCGTCCAGTTGTTAAACATTTGACTATCACTGTTCTCTTTGTATCTATAACGAAATGTGTAATGTAGCTGTTTCTGCAAAGGTTTATTTGGACTAAATGTAGTAGATAAAAAATAAGCTTCAATAAGAATAGTTTGTTTACCCACTAATAAAGATAGAGGGTAGAGAAGGTCATGTGAATGTATCAAATCAGATTTTTTCTGTTTATTTTACTTCGCTTTAACTACGTGGTCATATCGCGACGGACCCGTTAGGAGGTTCCTTGTGGGTCACTGTATGGCGGACAGTTAGCCTTCCAGGTCTCATTCCCTGTACCATACCATCTTGCTTCGACATGTGTCCACAGAGAACCTAGTGCTAGGCAACTGTACCTCGGCTTCTAGATCTGACGTGCAGACGGCAGCTTCGACATGTGTCCACAGGGACCTTAGTGCTGGGCTACTGTATCTCTGCTTCTATACATAACAGATAGATGGCAGCTTCAACACGTGTCCACAGAAACCTTAGTGCTAGGCAGCTGTACTTCTGCGTCTACACGTGACGGGCAGATGACAGCTTCGACATGTCTCCACAGGGACCTTAGTGCAAGGCAACTGTATCTCTGCGTCTACACGTGACGGGCAGATGACAGCTTCGACATGTCTCCACAGGGACCTTAGTGCTAGGCAACTGTATCTCTGATTCTGTATGCAACGGGGGATGGCATCAGGGTGCCGTTCAGTCTACCTGCTTTTATTATCTATGGATAAACGGAAACGCATTCGCTATTACCATGTATTTACATTTTTACTGGTTTTTGGACTTAAAATGGAACTCCGGAGCGTAGTATCAAATATTCAATTCGGTATTTGGATATGTAAGACCACGACCCAAAGTTCCACCTGTCTAATACAATAGTAAAATAAAAAGTAAGTGGTAATAGCGAATGCTATGCCATCTAACTACAGACAATGTAAGCATTTAGACTGGACGGCACCCTAACGCCAACTGCACGGTACGAAGCAGAAGATCCGGCTGTCATCCACTGGGGGTCTCTGTGGGCACGTGACGAAGCAAGATGGAATCTCCAGGGATGAGACCTAGAAGGCTAACTGTCCCCTTTCTGTGTGGGGGCGGCGGTTAGATGGACGTCACCGTAATGCCATCTGCACGGCATGAAGCAGGTGGTTACAGGGATGAGACCTAGAAGGCTAACTGCCTACCTTTCTGTGTGAGGGAGGAGGTTGGACTGGACGGAACCCTAATGTCGTCTGCACGGCACGAAGCAGAAGATTCGTAGCTATGCGCTAAGGTCTCTGTGACACGTGACGGAGCGGGTGGTCCATCACATATCGTTCTAAGAGTTATCCACCAACAGGTCCGTCGCGATATGACCAGGGAGTTAAAGCGACGTGAAATAAAATAGATAGAGTACTTTTCTTTTATTGTCATCTTTGAATTATTCGCTCGCAAACACAAGTAAGCCCAAGCACTTCTTTCTAGAAATACTTTTCTTTGTTTCAGGGAGCCTCAAAATGCATATTTTCGAGATTTCTAGATCGAAGTTTTGGGTGTAAGTGGTAAGAAAGTAAAAAAAAAAAGTTAATGTTGTGTTTTTCGTGATTGTTTAGTCACAATAACACAAAAATACAATAACAAATAGACTTGTGTTTCCAAAGAAAAGCTTTTCTTTGAGCAGAATGCACTTCCCTGACATTTGAATAACTCTCCGGAGACTACGTGAGCCGGAAACAAACATGCAAATGTTAATCCGGAATCGCACACCAGGGTAAAGCCTTGATTCTCATCCTTGAGCTAACAATAATCATCAGCACGTAGACACACCTCTCCCTGGGGGAGGCGCCCAGCACGGGGACACAGCAATGAGGTGACCTAACTTAACTCTCGACCAAGTTAAACGAGCAATATCAGTAAGCACTTTCTCAAAGTTCATATCAATAATTACCAACACTTTTCTGTGACTGTATATTCAGCTCAGTGAGAGAGCATTCTCGTTTTTATAACTTGATTAAGAATCTACTACCCCACTTGAGTATACATTCATCTTAATCACTTAAAAGTGAGTATATACTCGTGTTATCTGCACTGACCATATAATATCTTCGTTTCGTCTTGCTCGAGCTTCGTAGTCGAGTAGATGTTTACTTTCTCTGCCACCTACTTCTAGCAGGTAGAGAAAGTATTATGTTTCACTCAAAAATTCGATATCGACATTTTACCTGAAGTACAAGTTTTGGGGTGCTTGTGTGTGTGTGTGCAAGCAGCAAAAAGTCCCATAAATACCAGACTTGTATTTATGGTCAGTATCAGATGCGACACGAAGATTTTCAGGAAAATCCTCCCACCCCAAACTAACGTTTACGTGGAATTGTTTTTTCATCAATATATTTTGAGGTAATCGCACGCAATATGCCATTAGCCAATGACAGGTAGAGTACGCTAGTCAGTTGAATCAGAGCTGTACTACACTGATAATATTTCATGGTAATGCACTTGTTTTTAATTTGTATGAATGCAGTGAGTGATATGATGTAGGCTATGACTGCAATAATACATAGAACTGAAAATGCTGCGCTTTGGAAGTCAAAATATTGATAATATAAAAGCAGCTGTAGATAATTTAACGCCAGAAAACACAAAGAAGAACAAAAGTATGGTGTGTGGAACCAATTTTCAAATTCTGTACGGAAAGAAATCATAAAATTGACGCCTCAGTTAGCGACAAAGAGATTGCTTCCATTCTACAGGACTAACAAACATGGTTGGCGCTGAACTAAGTTAAGTTGGTGGATTTTCGTGGATTATGTAGTCGAGTAGCACTCTGCTACCAGTTTTACATGACAACTTAATTCCTGTTTCAAACTGACGCATTTTTTTCGTAAGATAATTATTGTCTCGAAATAATCATGAAAAGAAGCATTTGTTAACCTCAATTAAATTGTCGTAAAACTATCAGCACTAGAGCTATTACTGTTGATAGTAAGGTTTAGTAAGGATAGAAAATAATAAGCTTTTGTATGAATATTTAGTAGAATAAGTATGAAAATAACTGCTAGTGGGTGAGAAAGCCAGATCAGATTACCACTGTTGGCTTTGACATGAAACGACCCACATGCAGAACAGCTGCACTGTGATACAGTAGGCCTAGGTGGACAATTGAACAGCGTTCACAACCTCCTCTGTGGAGGCTTACTCTTCTTCTTGCCGGTATTGACCGAGAACAACATCTGATCTGACCCCTCATCAATCAAAATCCGGTGCTTGAGTGTCAGTCAGCTAACTACGTGTGAACGCCTTCATCTGTTGTCATCCTACACCGACGTCCGCATGCTCTCTTAATCCATCAAACAGGTAATAATCCATATCGAGATTTCAGAAATACGTTTTGAGGTCCCATTATTAAGTAAAACAAGCAAACTTGATATTTAAGTTCCTATCTTCCAAAGATTTGACACGAACATTCTCAAGAAAATCCCTCCAACCCCAGCTATCCCTTATATGAAAGATTTTTCGAAATTTTGTATTTTCTCAACAATGGCTCTAACGATTTTAATTATAATGCCAAATGTTTAAGATATTTACATGACAAATAAAATGTGTACCTCAAATTTTCTGGGAGCATCCTGTAAAACGTTCTTCATTGGAAGGAATTTTGTATAATTTGTTTATCTGGTAATAAAAACTTACAACACAAAGAAAAAAAATGTAGATTTCTTTAAAACACAATTTATTTCGAATAATTTGTTCTGTGTCAACCATTTCCGAGATAACCGTTGTTATTGCTTTGAATGCTCAAAGCTTTGTCATTTATTTAAAGCACTGTCATTATTCAGTTTTTTCTAGCCCAACATGTACCGAGTCGGTTTTGAAACATATGACTATCAATTCTGTTTCCTTTGTAACTTTAGCGAAATGTGTAATGAAACTGTTTCTGCAAATTTTTGTCTCGATTAACACGAACTCCATAGAACAATAAACTTTCCTAAGAATAGCTTGTAGAAGTTGTATAAAATAAACGATAGTGGTAGAGAAAGTCATGTGAATACATCGCATCAGAGTTTTACTTTCTCCACTACCAAAGGAAGATTGCATTCCACCCAAAAATTCGATATAGAAAATTCACCGGAAATGCTCCCTGAGTCCAAAGGAAA
Source organism: Deroplatys truncata (assembly GCA_030765065.1). Classification (NCBI taxonomy): domain Eukaryota; kingdom Metazoa; phylum Arthropoda; class Insecta; order Mantodea; family Mantidae; genus Deroplatys; species Deroplatys truncata. The sequence goes on along the minus strand of CM060980.1, from coordinate 202,429,515 downwards.
ACATTTTTAGAAAAGCTCACAGTTACATGTGGTGTGTCTATAAGATATCTGATGTGTTACACTCACATGACTTTCTCTACTCTTGCACAAACTATTTTTACAAACGCTTATTCTCCATATGCTTCATGTTAATCGAGATGTTAATCTTATTGCTAATTTTCTTGTAGATGCAAGGGGAATTGGTAGGCTTTAAGCGATAGTCAAATGTTTTAAGAACTGGTTGCTATGTAGCGCATTCCATTCTCTTTGCATTACCAGGACATAAAAAAAATGAATAACGAATTCCCATTTGAGAAAAAGTGTAAGCATAGGAAAATTTAAGGGAATAACAAGCAATATCTCGAAAATGGTTCACTCAACACCAAAAATATATATGACATAAATTGTGTATTTTAACGCGATCTACATTTTTATGTAGTAAAATTTTGTCTATCTCTTATGGTTTACCAGTTATGCAAAATTCGTTCACAATGAACAATACTTTTGGGGACATTCCCAGAAAATTCGAGATATACATATCATGTGTCATGAAAATATCTTAAACATATGATATTTTAATCAAAATCGTTAGAGCCATTTTTGAGAAAATTAAAATTTTCGAAAATATTCCATGTAAAGGGTAATCTGGGTTGGGGGAATTTTCTTGAAAACCTTCGTGTCGCATCTCTGGAAGATACTGAACCTAAATACCAAGTTTGGTGTTTATCCGACTGTTCGTTTCTGAGTTATGCTGTTCACAGACACACACACACGGACATGTTCCCAAAAATGCTTTTTGTTTTGGATTCAGGGGGTCTCAAAACATGTATTTCCGGTAAAATCTTGGTATCGAATTTATGGGTGGAATACAATACTTCCCCTACTTACTATACGTAGTAGAGAAAGTAAAAATCACTCAAACGATTTTGATAAAAATGCCGTATATTTAAGATATTTGCATGACAACTAAAATGTATATCTTGAATTTTCTGGGAATAACTGTGAAGCCCTCTTCATTCGGAATGACTTTTGTATAACTGGTAAACATTAAGAGATATATAAAAACGTACTACGCAAAAAATATAGATCTCCTTTTAAACAACTTTTTTGTGGCATCAGTCATTTACGAGATATCCGTTAATTGGTTACAAATTTTAAATATTTCTGTCATTTTTACTTTCTCCATCACATATCTAGTAGGTAGAGGAAGTAGTGTGTTTCACCCAAAAATGCGATATCGGGATTTAAACGGGAATACATGTTTTGAGGCCCCCTGAATCCAAAACCAGCATTTTTTGAAAAACGTTCGCGCGCGAAACGAAAAGTTGGTTAAATACGAAATTTGGTATTTAGGTTATGGATCCGACACAAGATTTTGAAGGAATTCCCCTATCCCTTGCTATGCTTTACATGGAAAATGTTTCATTGTTTTTTTATTTTCTCAAAAATGTCTACGGATTTTGATTAAAATACTACGTATTAAAGCTGTTTACACAAGTTCTATATTTTGAATTTTCTTTAAATAGCCTGTGAAGTCCTCTTAATTTTTAATGACTTTTGTATAAATAATCGGCAAAGCACACAAAAAATGTAGATCATGTTAAAGCACATTATTTATGTGTAATAATTTTTTGTGGTGTTAACCATTTCCGAGATATTATTTGTTATTGGTTTGAATTTTCAAAAACTTATACTTTTTCAGGTAATAAGTCGCTATGTTTTTTTTTTCTCGTGGTCATGCAAAAAATGTAGAATTCCAAGGCCACGAATGACGACCCGCTTTTTCAAAATTCGACTTGCTTCTGTATCCTTCTTGTGCATACAACTAAATTAGTAATGAAAGTTTATCTCGATTAATAAGAAGTGGATAGAAGAAAAAGCCTTTTTAAGAATGGTTGGTATAGAATGAGTAGAGAAAATCATATGAGCGCAACACATCACATGTTTATAGGTAAGTTCATGGCTTCTTTGCAGTTACTTATTACGTAAACCCAATGTCTAGATCCATTAACCACAGAACGATGAAAAAACGAACTGTTAAGTTTTGAACATTAATAAAAACGATGATGAATTGCGAGCAATGACCTTCACGGTCGCTATCCGTAATAACATTAATTAGCGAGCATCTGGAAGAGCGCGTCACTATAAAAATAGAACTAAATATCAAAGCTTCCGCTTTAATTTCGAGAAATGAAAACAAGACGCATAAGAAATTGCCAGGCTTGGTCACTGGTAGCAGGCATTTGTTTCTGACAAGTGTTTCACAGCAGGCAGTGTATACTGTTTATTGTTCGGCGCCCTCTGCTCTATGGCGCCGTACTGCTAAAAATAATTACCACCCCTCCTCTCCCTGGGGGCTGTCATCCCTTAATTACCTAGCAACCGAACCCGTTTGAAGACCTCAATCTGTTAATCGTTTAACTATCGCATATTGGTACACGCAGCTTCTAAACAACCTTATCCATACAGATATTATAAAGAGAGAACATTTGTACGTTGAGTGATCTCAAAAACCAATCAGCCTATTTTGATAATTCTTTCACAGTTGAAACCCCCTATTCCTTCAGACGGACATGTGCTACAAAACACCTTCTAATTTCAAATAATAAATTACTAAAAGGCTAGAAAAGAATTCCAAAGCCCTAATTGAGAAGGTCATGCATTACAGAATAGTCGATGTCCTCCACAGAGAATACGCATAAAAACAAACGCCGGTTACATTTTATTCGAAGCAATATACGTAGTTGTCCAGGATGTAATACTTTAAGCAAACAGAAGACAGCGCTTAAAAAGCGGCAATCGCTCTGTACCTGTACAAATGGTATGTTATATTTATTTTTTTATTTGCCATTTATCAAATACTGCAGATTTGTGTAATGAAACAGTGTCAAAACTCCGAATAAACTTTATTCTAATTCTATAAATGTATGCACTGAAGTTTCTGGATGTCAAACTTTTAAGAAAGTTTTGCTTTATTTCCTTTTACTTACCTGTGTTTAACCAAGTTCGTGAGCGGGGCATACCGAATAACCAACCGGGATGGCTCAGGCAGTAACATTTGTGGCCTGCATTCGGGAGGTCCCGGGTTCAAACCTCCAAGACCAAACAATCTGACCGAAGGTTTTCTTCGCGATTTTTCTCGGTCGTTAGGTGAGTGCTGAGTTGCAATTTTCTTATCATCCCTTTCATCAGTACATTTCATATCCTTCTTCTTCGCCACTATACCAGGCATTGGGCTGTTCACCCATCTTGAATATGCCATGATCCAGAGTTTTCTTGCTCCTTGACAGGTTACTGACACACGAAATTGGGCTGATCACCCATCCTGGATATGCTATGATCCAGAGTTTGCTTGATCCTCGACAGTCTAGCACAAGACATTGGGCTGATCACCCATCCTGGATATGCCATGATCCAGAGTTTGCTTGATCCTCGACAGGCTGCTGACTCAAGACATTGGGCTGATCACCCATCCTGGATATGCCATGATCCAGAGTTTGCTTGATCCTCGACAGGCTACTAACACAAGGCATTGGGCTGATCACCCATCCTGGATATGCTATGATCCAGAGTTTGCTTGATCCTCGACGGTCTACTAACACAAGACATTGGGCTGATCACCCATCCTGGATATGCTATGATCCAGAGTTTGCTTGATCCTCGACAGTCTACTAACACAAGACATTGGGCTGATCACTCATCCTGGATATGCTATGATCCAGAGTTTGCTTGCTCCTCGACAGTCTACTAACACAAGACATTGGGCTGATCACCCGTCCTGGATATGCTATGATCCAGAGTTTGCTTGCTCCTCGACAGGCTACTGACCTAAGGCATTGGTTTGTAAGTCCTTGGGGTGTAAGTCCTACAAAGGGGAAGGTAATCCGTTGAAGAAGAGGAAGACAGAGGGGAAATTGGTAACTTTAGAAATCAGTGAATCGATGTTTTATAATAACAACCGAAAAGATTATTTTTCTACATAATCGCACACTATGTGCCTCTTCCAGAGGTTAACTTGGTGTCTTGGGAATGCAGAATCTTCATATTCACCAGCTTCACCTCTATTTCATTGTATATGTTATGGATTTCTGTATTATGTAAAAACTATGAGGTTTTTATGTTACTAAATAACTACGACACCAAACAGAAAGTACAAAGTATTAAAATTTCGCCTGTTGTGATTATCTAAAAAAATTATTCGACCATTCCGACCGACGATTGTTCCACCACCAAATGTACTTATAGCCTATGCAGCATTTCCAGGACTTGGAAGATTGTGCGGAGGTTAAGGAAGTCAGATATTCCGCCAATTTTTCACTCCTTTTGCGTGAATATAAGGGATTTTTCATCCCTTATTAGGAACAGCTGTAGGAAATTACAATTATAAGAAGTAAAGGGGAGTATTCAGCATAAAAATCTTATAGATCATTGTACAATGATTTAAAGAACGCGGGGAGGTAAATGAAATGTCTTTCAAGTTTAAAAAGCTAACCATGCTACGTCGGGCAGGCCAGCTAATCTCAAAGGGTGAAAGGGCTATTTATTTGTCTTTGCGCTAAATACTGAACCCATCGTCATCAGTGCACTTTCAAAGGGCAATAATATATCGATGTACTTAAAAACTCCTAATTTTCACTTATAAATAGCTATACATTATACCTACCTATAGCGATATAAGTGTTGTAAGTGGTTTATAACAGAATCGAGGAAAAGTTTGAAAACCCGAGACTAATCGAGATTCTGTCACACACTTAACATATGTATATTGTATACTGTGATCGATGATAATTATGTTTTGTAATGTCATCTACTTAGTTGCCGATTAACAACTGATTGAAGTATCAGAATGGCTAGCCAGTATCAACCTTAAAGATACTGCAAATGGGTGCTTGTTTCATGACCAGCTTTATTTTCGATTGAAGTCGAGCCACAAAAGTTCATTGCCATCGATTGCCTTCGCCTGGTATTAGGAAAAATTAAGAAGTGGGTATCATGGCGGAAAACTTTGAAGAGGCATGGGAAATAGGACGTACTTCTTTGATTCCTAATAGTTCCAAATCAAGGTACGTATTCAAAGATATATGTTGCATTCACATGACTTTCTCCACTCACTCTTCTACAAACTATTCTTACAAAAGTTTATTTTTCTATCTACTTCTTGTTAATCGAGATGAACTTTCATTACACATTTCGTTGTTAAGAAAGATAGGGTAAAGCTACAGTCAGATTTTTAAAACGCGGATCGCTATGTGGTAGTTTTGAAATTCCGTGCTCTTTTCATGACCACGAGAAAAAAGAAATGGCGATTTATAATCTAAAAAATGTATTCGAAAATGCAAACCTATAACAAATTATCTTAGAAACGGTTAACGTTACAAAAACTTGATCTGTCATAAATTGTTTGCTTTAACGAGATCTGGATGCCTGGATGGCCGGTCAAGTTAAGTTTCGTAATTGGGAACCAACATTTTTTGCTTTGTTTCCTTATTCCTATCGCAAAATAAACAGCTTTTTGTAAACCGTTTTCTAGTGAGAAAACAGTTACAAAATGTAGGTTCCCATTTTAAAAAATTAAATTGACCCTAAAATGACCATCATAACGTCTTCCAAACAAAACACGACTAATGGCATTTACTTTCCCCTGTATTATCAAGCCATTTGTATTACAGATATTTCTTTCTACAACGCTTAGTTTTGCAGATATTGTACAGTCTCAACTTAAATGGTCCACCCTGTGCATGTCATCCTCCGTGGTGTAGTGGCTACCATGCTAGCTTCTAGTTTCCGCGGTCGCGGGTTCAAATACGGCGGAGGGCGTAAAAATCCTTAGATGGCTTCCTTCGGAAGGGAAGTAAAACCGGTGGTCCCGTGTCGCAGATTTACGGCACGTAAAAGAACCTCAAGCCTGATAAAGAGGACTCTGTGGAAAATTTCTGGCCTTTCACGCCCAATATAGAATGGGACGCTAATTAAAGAGCGTCCATAAATAAAACTCAATTTATTTCTTTATTTATTTACCTGTGCATCCACTATATGCTAATCACGATAAAATATTTTTCTAGAAATTATAACAGCTTAGCACATGCAAGATTAGGCAACATCAACAACTTGATTTGTTTATTCAGGAGTCTCAAAACGTGCATTTACGGTAAAATCTCGATATCGAATTTTTTAATGCAATAGGTAAGCTACTAGTTAAATATGTGGTAGAGAAAGCATTATGTTAAGCAGCATTACTCGACATTATTATGTAATTGTTAATATTTTGGTCAGTTTTCTTTCCTAAAAAGACTTTTCTACATTTTTTGTTTGGTATAATAATTGAAGTTTAATAATTTTGAACTGAAAGAGAAAGGCCTAGCAACAGTAAATTTCTCAAAACACATTTCGCTGATATAAAGTTTCATTTTTTGTTATAAAATTGTGATATCCACTTCTTCAAACAGTTATGTTACAGCATCATTAAAATAAGTAACCAGCATGATTTCAACAGTGCTATTTTCGCATTTTTCACCGGCTATAAAATTAAAAAATGAAAATGTAACAAGCATTCCCTAAATTACAAAATATTTCAGTAAGCACTGGCTACATGGATTACTGCTGGAGGTTGCATGTACCATTTCGATTATCGACGCACGAGGAAATGCGAAAGAGAAATTCGGACGTTCGGAAAACGGAAACAGTAACAGAAAACTGAACAGTAAAATTGTACCAAAAATGGCAGATGGAAAAAAATCCAAAACCAAAGGCAAGAGCAGCGAAGAAATTTTCAATGGCTTTCAAATGCTACGCAATGAACAAAGAAATATGGCAAACAAGCTAACAGAAATGGAATTAGAACTACATGAGCACAAGTAAGTATGGTGAACCTAACCTAAAATTAATTTGCACCACGAGAATAATGCTTTTTTATAGGGATAACAAAAGGTGTTTGCGTCTCCTGGTTTTAGATTATGTACGCTGTAAAGCGTTTCTAGCATATGGAATTCTGAAAATGTGTTTCAAAGATTCTAAAATACAAAATTTGTTAGAAGTAGGATTATGAATTTTTATCGTCTCGGTGACTAACTTTTAATAAGGTAGCTTCATTGTACAGTATATCCACCGGTATGCTGAAGTTACCCAAAGTAGAGAATTCATGAAGAGCGCATGTGTAGTTAGAATATTTGGTGCATTCTGAAATAACTCAAGTCCATTTATTTCTCACGAGCAAAATATAGTGTAGGAAAGTTAGCTAGGCATAAAATTCTGATGATCATATATCCTTGGATCCTTTTAGATTAAAACATTTCCTTAGAAATTAATACAGTGCATTTTTATTTGTTCAGGATTGTAATAGATACATTGAAAGAGGTTGATGGTGATAGAAAATGTTTCAAAATGATTGGAGGAGTTCTTTGTGAAAGAACTGTGAAGGAAGTATTGCCCATGCTCATTGCAAATAGAGATCAAGTAAGTATAAAATTAAGTTTTATTGTACTGTAGAGGTAAGTTTCAAAAGTTGAATCACCACCCCTTAGTGTTTCTGAGGAAGCTTCTATATACGCTACACAATGGAAAGTAGTTTATAGACAGCATTAAAAAGAGTACTGCCATTTGAAACATTTTCGTATGTAACATGAAACTCATTAGATCCTGATACAAGTGGCCAGCGTAACAGTACTGTGCAAGCATGAATCATGCTACCCACTTGGCTAAGGTTAAATTCACTGTACAAAAGTTGCCATAAGCTGGCATATAAGGGAATACAAACCGTATGTCAGTCACAATGAAATGTTAATGTGCACACAGTGCCTTTAAATTTAGGTGCATTTGGTAAAACAGGTTTGAATTACAGATGTGCAAATTGCCATATGATCACTCCCCAAGCTTGCCTGATTATAGCTGAGATCTTTTGTCTGTGTAATCTGGGATTACACTTGCTACTTCAAGCTTCTGTGAGTTTGATGGTTAAACAAACATTCGGGCATTCTTAAATAAGTTGAAACATAAAGTAATGGCTTTAGGACAACCTTCCCTATGTGCCACAGAAAAATGGTCTCTTACTTCTGCTGCCGATGTCACTGATACCCTTCTAGCTCATGTTGTTTCCAAATGTAAACAAAATGCTAACAACATATGAAAGGTAAAATGCTCTTACGGGGTTCCCAACAGCGATGGAAGTGATGTCTTATATGTCCTACAGATGTCACTCTGTGTCGTTCTCTAGCTCTAATGCAATGCTGGCACATATGAATAACTAATGCCGCCTAAGCCGGTAAGATTACTCAGCCTCAAAGCGTAGCCGAGTGATGTTTTTTAGAAAGAGAGGAGTGTAGCAGTTGCGAAGCAACGCCAGGGCATAGCTGAGGGATCTGCTCGTCTAAAACTCAAATGATTCACGTTTGCAGAAATTCCTTATTTTGCGGATTTCACTTATTTAGGTTGGCACTTCCAATTCAGTGTCTTGCTTTTTTCAGCGTTTTCAACAGGGACTCCATAAGAGCAACATTGCCCATATGAATAGCAAATACCGCTAACACGAGCAGAGCAAGCGTGCATTTCTTAAGATGTGAATGATTAATTTTTTTAAATAAGCTTAGGTTTCTGAATTCACGAAAGGTTACCTTAGCTTAGTTTCTTTTTTAATTTATTTATTTAATTTTTTTTTTATGTATATAAGCTTAGGTTAATTACCAACCAGTGGTTATACTAGAGCACGCTTACAATGCTCCATGTTTATGATATAAGGTTATGTTTCTGAATTCATGTAAGGTTAGCCTTAGTTTAGGTTTTTTTATGTATAAGCTAATGTTAATTACCAACCAGTGGTTACACCAAAGCACGCTAATGATGTTCCATGTTTATTATACAGGAGAGCCAAAAGACTACGAACCGACTGCACTGTGTTTTTCCTGTCTGCATCCTTGGCGCTTGTTGCGGTCTGTTGCACTCATTGCAGATGAAACCATACAACATTTTTAAAACTGCTTTTAAAGGCTTTACTTAACAACTTTATGAAAGTTTGTTTGTGGACATAATTATTAGTAGAGATTTGTGGCCCCCTCAGTCCCCCGACCTAATCCCCTGCGATTTCCGTCTCTGGGGTAACTTAGAACAAAGTGTACAAGACAAACCCACACACACTGGAATAATTAAAACAAAACATCCACCAGGAAATTGCCAGCACTTCTCAACGTGAACTACGACAAGTGATGGATAGTTTCCTAAAGAGGTGCCAAAAATGTAAGGACAACGATGGTGGCATCTCCTTTAAAAGTAGTTTAAAAAATGTTGTATGGTTTCATTCGTGCCTTTCTATGATAGCAGCAGACGGCGAGCGCCGAGGACGCAGACAAGGAAAACACCACGCAGCCAGTTTATAAGCTTAGCATTCTGAATTCACATAAGGTTAGCCTTAGGTTAGATTTTTAACATGTTCTCGCATTACTTGATATAGTGGGAAGCGAAAATAAAAAAAGAATAAGAAGTAAGCAAAATATTCGCTAACCAGCGGATTTTGCTTCTCATAGATTGGCAGTTCCTATCACGCATGTGCAATAGCAACAAGATGGCAGTGTTTGTTGTTGTTACAGTATAATTCTGCTATAAAAGTAAGGCACCTAAAAGGGGTGGGTTCGAGGGCAACAGGTTTGGAGGAGACATCTACTCCTAAGGTATTTCTAGTGCTTAGGAATTACTTTTTAATACATTTTAAGTACCGCGGCACATAAGGAAGTTAAGGCGGCTTTAGTTCCACACTTACCTATAGTTTGGTAAAAAATAGTAATTTAGGAAGAGAGAATGCATATAATAGTGGCTTTAAGAGGGGATGTGAACAGTTATGTAACACACCCTCTTACACATTTTAGAGATACTTTCTTATGTAGTACAACAGCGATATGTCAACAAATTACTTCATTTTGCTAATAGTGCGCATGCGCAAAGGAAATTGCCAACCCAATTGTATTGGTGTAATCCGTTGTTGGTGGCAAATGTTCAGTTTCTGATGTACCTGTTATTTGATTCCAGTTCATATACACTTACCTTAATGTTCATCATCTTTCAGGCGTCGTCCTCCGTGGACTAGTGGTACCGTGCTAGCCTATAGTTCCCAAGGTCGCGGGTTCAAACCCGGCGGAGGGCAATGGATTTTTTCGGGCGTAAAAAATCCTTAGCATGGCTTCCTTTGGGAGGGAAGTAAAGCCGGTGGTCCCGTATCGTAGATTTACGGCACGTAAAAGAACCTCAAGCCTGATAGAGGTCTCTGAGCAAAATTACTGGTCTTTCATGCCCAACATAGAATGGGATGCTAAGAACCATAGTAGTTAAAGAGCGTCCACAAATAAAAAAAAATATCCTTCAGGCAAGTGTTAGACCATATGGCCTGTTACAATCTCATAAAACAGAAATTTTCTTTCCACTTCTTCTTGGGATGTCCTGGAGATCTTTTCCCATGGGGTTGGCAATTCATCTCATTCATCTTAAACGACTTATCCACTTGTTTTGATAGGTGTGTAATGGAGAACAGTCTCCAGACCAAGTTCTGTCATAACTTCATTTCATATATGGTCCCGTCTTGTATAATATGCTGTTGTAGTTTCATTTGTTGTTATTCTGCTTTCATCCACTCATCTCAATGTCCATGTTTCACTGCCAAAACACAGTACTGGCCTTGGTAGTGTTTAACGTTTGCTTTTCTGGACTAGGGAAGGTTACATTACTTTGGAAAAGTAGAATCAGACAACTCAAAAATTCAATGCCATAGCCGTTATTTGAACCACGGATCTCCCAGTGTCCATCCGGTTGCTCTAACCATTGAGCTACCATGGCAACATACTGACACAACATTAAATTCCCCAACTGATTCACATTTTTCACGGTAAACCACAAGGAGATCTTAAATAGTATTGAGATGACATACCCCAATGATGACCTACAATGTTGTAAGTACTTCAAGTCCCAGGCTTCATAGTTTCAACCACTATTAGGCCAATTAATGGAAGAAATTGTTCTTCCACACAAGCCGTGTGTTGGACAAGATTGGATAGGTAGAATCAGACGGCTGAAAAATTCAATGCCATAGCCGTTATTTGAACCACGGATCCCCCAGTCTCCATCCGGTTGCTCTAACCATTGAGCTACCATGGCAACATGCTCGCACAGCATTAAATTCTCCAACTGATTCACATTTTTTCTGTTAAATCACAAGGAGATCTCAAATGGTATCAAACGCACGGCTTGTGTGGAAGAACAATTAATTCCATTTCATTACTTTGTTGATTAATTTGCATATTTTTGGAATATTTTACAATTTTATTTTTTTATATCTATATCATCTTCAAATGTTAGATTATAGCTTAAATACATGAAGACATTCACTCTCTAAAATCTTGTTATTCAAACATATTTTACTAGGGACAAGGTATTTCCCACATAAGGTCATAATTTTTGTTTTCTCTTTATTGAATTTCATGTTATACTTTTTCCCCCATGATGTTTAGATTATGTACAGGTAAATAATTTACATTAGGTGCTATTAACACTAAATGATCTGGAAATAGTAATAAATCTATTTTTAAATTTCTATTGATTTGGAAGTAGCCATGCTATTTTTGTCTCCATAATTTTATTTATATGTATTATGAACAAAAGGGGAGAGACTATTAATTTGTAGCCAGTCCGACTTCTTGTTATTAATTTTAGCTGCAAATAAATTTGTTTTATAAATATTGTTGTCGTGACCTCTAAACACACTAGATCAATGGGGGTAGAGCGACTCGCAACTCGGGTATCGAAGAATCTAAAAAGTTAATAATTTACATTATGCGAGGTCACGACGAGGGACGCAGCTAAGAGAAATGTGAAAAATATTAGGAAATACCTAGTAAAAGGATTACTACATTGTGCAGATGAAAGAAGGGATCTATCTACTATGATAAACTACACTGAAAAGAAGTGGATGGCAAGGGGGTTTGTTAATAAAAGGGGATACAGTACCTCCTTGTTTCCATGTCTGCCGGTAAGGACGCCATGCTTGAACACATGGGTAGCGCGTACACAACACAACCTGCCTCTTCCAGTAACTAGCCACGACTGTGTCGACTGACTGACTGACGCTAACTCAGCGTGGGACGCTAACTAAAACTCGTTTATCCCCACCACTCTCTTACGCAATACCCTATCCGGGCCAGGTCACATACGTAACAATGCATACATACGTCACATCGTGTGTGTTATTTATAAGTTGTTGTGGTATGTTGCCATGTAAAGAATTTCTAACAATTTATTTCTATTCACTTTACTAAATGCCTTTTTAAAGTCAATGAAAACCAGATGAGTTTCTAAGTTAAACTCTCCCTGCTAAACTAGTTATTATTCTCTCCACAAAAAACTGAGTTAAAATGTGATGTGACTGGTTTGACGTATGTAGCATTGTCCTGTTGAAAGGAGCTTTCAATTTGGCCTGCATTCAAGTAAGTAACAAAATTGTAAATTACATCAGAATTAACTGAAGTGTCAAATGAAGATTGGCCTTATTATTTGCTCTTGATATGGCAACCCATAAGCCAAATTTCTGCAAATTCAATGGTGTTTGTCTAATGGCATTGGTATTGTCTGAAGATCAAATTTGTGAGTTTTGGGAATTAGCCAGATAAGTGAAACCATGCTTCATCTGTAAAAAACGTTTTGCAACATTCTGCTCTTTCTGTATCCTCCACAACTATTAAAATGATGTGTTATATGTCCAACAGATGTCACTCTGTCATACACTGGCTCAACAGATGTCACTGTATGTCATACGCTTATGCTGCCAACATATGAATAATTAATGCCGCTAAAGCGGAAACGACCATAGGGCGTAGCCAAGGGATCTTATATAACCTTACATTTCTGAATTCACGGAAGGTTAGGTTTAGGTTAGTTTTTTTTATATAAGCTTAGTTTCTGATTTACTTTTATATATAACCTTGTTCTAATTTGTTACCAGTGGTTACATCAAAGCATACGAGCGAAACGAGCCAAGCCTAGGTTTCTGGTTCACGGGAGGTTAGATTAGGTTAGGTTTAGTTTTTTTTATATAAGTTTACGTTTCTGAATTCACGGAAGGTTAGGCTTAGGTTAGTTTTTTTTTTATATAAGCTTAGGTTTCTGATATATGTTTATATATATAACCTTGTTTTAATTAGTTACCAATGGTTACATCAAAGCACGCGAGCAAAGCTCGCGTGCGTTACTAAGCTTAGATTTCTGGTTTACGGGAGGTTAGGTTAGGTGTAGTTTTTTTCTTTTTATATAAGCTTACGTTTCTGAATTCACGGAAAGTTAGCATTAGGTTAGGCTCTTTTTTTAATGTAAGCTTGCATTAACTATCCTCCACTATTACAGTAAAGGAACTTCTTTATTTAATGGAAATAACATATTAATATAACAAGCTTTCACAAAAAGAATGCAAAAATTACAATTTTGATGGATAGTCTTTCTTACTATGAATGCGTTGCGTTTTCTTCAGCGGAAACAAATGAAGAAGAACTAGTAGTAACAACAGCGCATCGTATTTTAGGGGATTTCACATTTTCATTTAGGTTGGCAGTTCCCACTTTTCATGTGCTTTAGCGAAAACATGGCTACATTTGTTTTGTTCATAACGTGATTTAACTATAAAAGTAAAATGCCTAAAACAGGCAGGCAGGTGGAAACAAGATATTGAAGAGAACACATCCACTTCTAAACTCACTCCTAAGGTAATTTATTCACTTTCCTTTTGCTTTTATAAGCATTTTCAACAGAGATACAAAAAGAGCAGATTTGACAAAGTTTTGTTTAAAGCTTCAAGTCCATGTTGATTTATGAATCTCTGGGACCATTCACAGTACAGCAATATCTTTTCGTAATCACTTTGTTTTCATCCCTGAACCATAGTAACTTTAGAGGGAAACAACTGAAGTTTGTCTCTTACAGCTTTATGTGTTGTCCATTTAGAGATTTCAATTTCTTGAGCTAATTTGCGAGTTGATTTTGTTGGACTGCGCAACATTATATCTGAGATTTGATAAAGTTTTTTTGCCTGTTAAAAACATAGGCCTGCCTATTCTCGGTACATGGTGAACTGAGCCGGTCACACGAAATTTACTTGTTAAATCTTGAACAGTATCCTGATTTGGACACTTTGAATTAGGAAAATGTCTTGAAATTTTAGTTTTACATTTTCTGTAAACTGATAGCCTTTTTGAAAAATGTGTTCCACTAAAAAAGCTCTCTCTTCAATACCAAACATTACCACCAGGATACTGTTGCACAGTACCAATATTCGGTCTAAACACACGCACACTGCAATATGTACACACTGACTACCCTAAGACAACAACCCCACACCTGTAACCTATTTACCCTTATCCATTGAAGAAAGTGCCAATGACCTCTTTTCTTCTATCTGCTGTTGCCGCCACCACCAACTAAAACACGATTGTTAGTAGCAGGCATGGACTCAACAGTGGTGTGGCGAGAGTTCCCTGGCACTCGTTACATATGCATTGGTGGAAACTGAAGCGTACAAAGGGGTTTGTTTTGCATTTATATGTTTATAAATTAGATATGAATGGTCTAGTTCACAATATCTATTATTTAACACAATTATGTGGAAATGTCATGTTGCTTAGTAAAGAACCCTGTGCTCAAGGTCAAATGGTCATTTAACCTTTTAAAGTTCTCTTTCTTACTTTCTGTATTTTCTGAGGTGCAAAGTGTCCCAAACAGGCAAGTTTTGTTCCCATTCTTTTTCCAGAACAAAAGAATGACATCTACAGAGGTATAATGTGGAAGTAATTATTCTATAATGCTGTTAATACTGTCCCTGGTACAGTGATTCCACAATTTTCAGCATAGCTCATAAAAAAAACGGACTGAGCTAGCTATTACTTCGAGTATATGGGAAAGCTTGAGTTACTTGTTGAAACTGTCTGCCCACTGAGAGGGATATGCAACTAGTGGTGAAGCAAATGATTTCAAACATGTTTTGCACAACTCTGGTATGAATCTGCCTGTGTGAACTAATTTGCATCTTGTATCAATTTCAACTAAATTTTAATGTGCAAATTTCAGACAAACTCTTAAGGTATATCTAGACATTGTAATTTTTACTCTCAGTGGCATCTATGTAGGTAAAGTATTGTATTCCACCCAATACAATATATTATTGAGATTTCCCTGGAAATTCATGTTTTGCAGTCCCCCAAACCCTAAGAAAGCATTTTTAGACCTTATTCTTTTTTCTGCGTACTTCATGTTAATCGAGATAAACTTTCATTACACATTTAAACATTTTGTTATAGGTATAAGAAGAAACAGTAGGTTAAAGCAATAGACAGATTTTAAAGGCTTTTAAATTCCATGATATTTACCTGACCACAAGAAATAGCAGTTTGCCATTTGAAAAAATATAAGTATTTGAAAATTCAAACCAGTAACAAACAGTGTATTGGAAATGATTAACGCAAAAAAAAAAAAAAAACTGTGCGTTAAAAGATCTACATTTTTTTTGTGTAGTAAGATTTTATCTCTTGGTTTACCAATTATGGAAAAGTAGTTCAGATTGAAAAGGACTTTAATAGACTATTCCCAGAAAATTGAAGATATAGCCTTCATTTGCAAAGTAAATGTCTTAAGTATGTGGTATATTTTAATCAAAATGGCCCTTAACAAGTTTGATTAAAGTGGCACGTGCCTAACATATTGACTTGACAAATAAAATGTGTATATTGAGTTTTTGCAAGTAGCCTACGAAGTATATGATTGAATTGCCTACAGGAAATATATAGAGCTCCCTAAAATACACAGCTTGAGTCAAACTTTCTGAAACATTAGGTATTTTTTAAGTATTCCATATATGAATATATAATATACATATAATGGTTATAGTATGTATATGAATTTGTAATTTTAGAGAAAGTTGTGTGAATGTATCACATCAGAATTCTACTTTCTCTGTTACCTACTTGTATTACACTAAAAATTTTGATGTTGAGATTTCATTGAAAATGCATGTTTTGAGGCCCCTGAATAAAATAATTTAGAAAAAATTCTTTGTGGACAGCATAACTCAAAAAAAATTCTGATGTGTTACACTCACATGACTTTCCCTACTCTTGTACAAACTATTTTTACAAACGCTTATTCTCCATCTACTTCATGTTAATCGAGATGTTAATCTTATTGCTAATTTTCTTGCAAGGAGAATTGGTAGGCTTTAAGCGATAGTCAAATATTTTAAGAGCTGGTTGCTATGTGGAGCATTCCATTCTCTTTGAATGTCCAGGACATAAAAAAATGAATAACGAGTTCCCATCTGAGAAAAAGTACAAGTATTGGAAAATTTAAGGGAATAACAAGCAATATCTCGAAAATGGATCACTCAACAAAAAAAATGTGTATGACATAAATTGTGTATTTTAACGCGATCTACATTTTTTGTGCAGTAAAATTTTGTCTATCTCTTATGGTTTACCAGTTATGCAAAAGTCGTTCATAATGAAGAATACTTTTGGAGACATTCCCAGAAAATTCGAGATATACATTTCATTTGTCATAAAAATATCTTAAACATATGATATTTTAATCAAAATCATTAGAGCCATTTTTGAGAAAATCAGAAATTTTGACAAAAGTTCCATGTAAAGGGTAGTTTGGGATGGAGGGATTTTATTGAAAATCTTCATCTCGCATCTTTGGAAGGTACCACATTTGGTATTTATCTGGTTTTTCATTTGTTTTTGAGTAGAGAAAGTAATAAGCTTTCATAAATATATTGTGTAGAAGTTAAATTATATTGGCTAGAGAAAGTCAAGTGAATGTAGGATCAGATATTTTTCTGTTGAAATATGCTTTCAAAACACTTCCTAAATATATACACGTTTTACTTTCTCTACCACATACGTATTAGGTAGAGACGGTATTGCATTCGCCCCAAAAATTTGACACTGAAATTTCACCGGAAGTACATTTTTTCGTGTTCCTGAATCCAAAGAAAGCATCTTTAGAAAAAGGTCTATGTGTGAGAGAGAGAGAGGGGGGGGAATTTGGATAAATCTCAAACTTGGTATTTAAGTTCAATAACTCTCAAGGATGCGACACAAAGATTTTCAAGAAAATCCCTGTACTGCAACTAGCTTCTACATGGAAAATTTTGATTTTCTAAAAAAATTGCTCATGATTAAAATGCCATATATTAAAGATATTTACATGATAAATAAAATGAATATCTTGAAGTTTCTAGAAATACCCTGGGAAGTGCTCTTCATTTGGAAGGAATTTTGTATAACCTTGTATAATTGGTAAGCGATAAGCAATAGACAAAAACATACTACACAAGAAATTTAGATTTCTTCAAAACACACAGTTGTTTTTGTGGCATAAGCCAATTCTGAGATATCTGCTATTAATGGCTTGAATTGTTCATTGTTTGGCCATTCTCTTAAAGTTCTGTCAACATTCAGTTGTTTCTGGTGATTGCATGGAAACAGTATGGAATTTTATGGCCAACGTACAGCCTCCAGTTCTTAGACATTTGACTATTGCTGTTCTCTTTGTGTCTATAACAAAATTTGTATTTTATCTGATTAAAATGTAGTAGATAGAAAAATAAGCTTTAGTAACAATAATTTATGTTGCCACTAGTAAACAAAAGAGGGTATAGAAGGTCATGTGTGTGTATTACGTCACATTTTTAACCTATGTTAATATTTCTTCTTATTCTACGAGAGATTTGAAATGCTTCTTTTGATTTTCATAAAAATGATATAAAATATTTAATACTATTATCTTATGTTTTTCAGCTGTCAAAGTTCATAGAGACTCTAAATGAACAGTTAACGAAGAAAGGACAGGAACTTAACGAGTACAAGGACAAATTCAACATAAGAATCAGAGGTCAAGATGATCCTTCAGTTGCTGAAGCAGATGGGGACAAGAAAGCACGTACTGGAAATGTACTGGTTGTGAACCCAATGTAACAGGTCTGTTCTTTATATGGTGAAGACAAAGTGGTTCGTTGGTGCACGTACTGACAGTTAATTAAAAAGAAAATAACTTAAAAAATTGCTAAGTGACATTTAATAAGTTGCTGAAAAGTTTTACTACCCATACCTTTAACATAGGTAATGTTCATTGCGATAAAAAATAATTATGAAGCATTTTTTTACACTGCTTGTCCTGTGTAGCAAGGACAGAAAAGTTCTATAGTGTTGGACACGTTGCTGTATGTTCATCGTATTTTGCACAGTCTTTTGTAAAGTTCACAGCTTTGTACTGTGTAGGTGGAAACGAATAATAATTAGGCTAATTATTTCAAATGTTGAGAAAATTTGGTAGAATGGCCGATGTGAAAAAGTTTAGCTCTTAAACTCGCTAGGACTGTGATAATTCAAGTATTGAAATTAAATAAGAACCAAAATTAGTTGACTTTCCTTTAAATCCACAAGAATGTTTTAAGTATTCTAAACTGTGAAATTGTTGGAAAGTTTGTAGTATTCAGGGCACTATTTTATATTCTGTATTGCTGGTTCTTCTTGGATATTCAATTTGCATGTTTTTTGCTAAAGAATTATCTTGCTGGAAGTTTAAATTTGTATATAAACCCTTCACCTAATGTCTTTAATTTAAAGATTAAATAAGGGGAACAATAAATTGCACTTGAACAAAGCAAGAAAGAGACACCACTGAAAATAATACTGAAATGTAGGGGGAAAAGGTTTTGAATTTTTGTACTAGAAATTTCTTCAAACTCTCTGGGGTTCTTTAAAATGCTATAAAAACTTGTAAATTGGAGTATATACTTGTATAAAGCAAATATATTCAAAGTTTCTTGGAAATTAAGTTTGCATATGTATATATCAATAATGAAGGAACACGTTTAAGCCTGGTGCATAATGGACTAGGAAAAGTAAGCAAATGACGAGAGCATTAAGTGCTCTTAACCACGATAGCCTGAGAACGAGAATGACTAGTTTATGTATACAAAAACTAGCATGAAAAGTCAACTTTGAGCATTGATAGTGCATATGTTTATATTAACGCTGCGCCTATTGCTTACCCAACCATCATGCTTTAAGTAGAGAGGAAAGGCATGGTGTACAATAGCAAACAGCTGGGTGCGTTGGTTTTTAGTATTGCTATGTTTACCTTCTGATAAGGAGCGCAATAATTACCTTCTTAACTCACTTTCACATTTTTGTAATTATGTATTAAATACTAGCTGGCTTAGCCAATGTTACATGGTTGACTTTTTAAACTCAAGTGATTAATTAATAAATTTCATTTACCTTCCTCCCATGTGTCTTTATGAAATTATTATACAATCATCTATAGGATTTATATGCTGAATCCTCCTCTCTTTACCTCTTAGAATTGTAATTTCGTACAATTATATTCTACTCCATGGCGATCTGAATGAAAAGTCAAAGGCTTCTTTGCAAGTAATGTTCTTTGATAGCTCCAATGTGTTTGTATTCAAATGCAAGGGCTTTGTAAATCCTTTTTGGTCTTTTGAAATTAGAAGTGTTTTATAGCCTATGTCTTGTCAGAAAGAGTAGGGATTTTCAATGGTGAAAGAGTTATCAAAATTGGTTGAGGGTTTTTGAAATTATGCTACATACAGATTTTATCTCTTCATATTAGTGTAGATTTGTCTACTACTTGTGCCATAATCCCAACCTTTTTTGATGGATGTGAAACCGTGTTTCATCTAAATAGCTGATTGGGCATTGTATAAATGCTTAATATATTGTAGCACTATCCAATTTTTTCTTCTGAACAGTGCTGCAATTATAATCACGGTATTATAACTTGTCCCTGGAGACAGTTCAGTGATAGTCACTTGTCACGTGTGACCAGCAATCACCGTTGATACCGCCTGGCAAGCGGTATAGTATACGTTTTGGTGTCTTGAATCCTGGAAGGAATGCATGCACGTACAAGAAATAGACGTGGCCTTGAAGTAATGTCTAATAAACAGTAGTCAGGTGTTATTAGAAATAGTAAAAAAGTGAAATACGGACAAGTGTAGAAGAATGAAACAAATCTTTAGTTTTCAGCACTGAGATCTGTCACTGATTGAGCACTTAGTACAGGATGGCACGTGATACTTGTCGAACTTCAATTCATGTAGTTTACAAATACATTTATCTGTCACTACATGAAAATTAAATTATTATGGAGTGCATTTTATGCAACACTCATTACAGTGTTTATGTTGATTTGGTTCTGTTATCAGAAATGCTACTCACAAATAACATGCAGCCTTCCCTCTTCCCGCTATCTCACCTTGCAGCACTATAATTATAATAGCGGTAATTAATATGGCTTTTGATAATAGCATTAGTAGTTTCGCCGTATAGGTCTTAACTTCAAAATTTCTTCTTTCGTTAGCAGTATGAGAAAAACAATTTAGTCAAACACAATGAATTGACTATTAGCATTTTCAACTGAGGGCTCCAGGTAGCATTTCACCCTCCGTGCAAAAATTAGCAACATAGCTCTCCCACCACTTCACTCATACTGGAGCTGTCTCAAGGGACAAGTTATAATACAGCAATTGTAACGATGCTCAAATCAGCCTTTTGCTTTTCCGGCTGCTCACAGATGCATTATACACAGAACTTGCCACGTAGACAGTGCAGAACCTCGCATTACACCTTTTCTAACATTCAGTGGAAGCTTGTTGAAGAGTTTAGATGTCAGTATCAAATTATTATTATAAGGTTTGGATACTCTATGTTTAATACAGTGTTGTTTTAGGCCAACTGCCCTTAAGTATAGAGATAGCCATTTTTTTGCATAGGGACTATTTCCCCATAATAAAATTCCATATACAGTAAAACCTGCCTTCAGCGGACCCCTTGTTAAACGGAAATATTTCATGGTCCCATGAATATTGAGGTGAAAAGCATGCTAAATTCCCTTTATTAAATGAAACTGTCTTATGCAGACAACAGAAATCAAAGTACGCCTTTTAATGGAAACTTTCCAGTTCAGGAATGCAGAGTTTAGAAAAATTTTCAGGCACCCTGTGAAAGTCTGCTGTAAGTACATGATGTTTAATTTGAAACATGACCATTTTGCTGATACCTGACCAGTCTAGGAGGGGGGTGATAGTCCGAATATTGAGAAATCTGTTATTCATCCTCCACTGCATAGTTAAGTTAACAATAAGCATGACTGGTTGTCTTTTATTGTTGTCTCTTCCCTTTCCGTTTCCTGCTCTGATGACTTGTCAGACAACAGAATACAGCTCTAAACTTACATAGGTGATGATTTAGTTCAGCAGTAGTCACCATGGCTTCGAAAACAGAGTTGTGCTAGATCTTAACACGAGAATGAAAGTGATTTATGCTAGTTAACATGATAAATTGAGTGTGAAGCAGATCATGAAGGGGTTCGACATAGGCAAAACTCAAGTTTATGAGATTCTAAAGAAGAAAACGGAAATTATGAAGTGTTGGGAAAATTGTACTAATGGAAAAATAAAGACAGAACTTAAGAAAACTGAAAACCAGGACATTAATGAAATAGTGTGGTAGTAGTTTGTTAGTGTTAGGGCAAAAAATCACTGCATATCGGGGCCTATGTTACAGGAATATGCTAAAAAGGTAGCTGAAAAACTGAGTAAGATGAATTCAAAGCATCTAATGGATAGTTGGGGAGTTTCTGCAAAAGATATCAGATAGTTTTTAACAAAGTTTGTGGTGAATTGAGTGACGTTAATATCGAAACCATCGCTGATTGGATTGCTAAACTACCTTCAACAATCAAAGCATATGAACCTGAAAACATACCAAACGGTGATGAATTGGGACTATTCTTCCGTGCGTTACTGAATAAATCATTGTGTTTAAAAGGTGAGAGTGGGTGTATGTTTATGGTTTAATTTTGTTAATAGCCTAGGCCAACCTATCTTTAACGGAAATGTTCGAGAGCCCGTTGAATTCTGCTGAAGACAGGTTTTACTGTATCAGATGGCAGAAAAACCATAACAGGCCAATAACAAGGCATTAAACAGAACTACTTTAATCTTCTTGGCAAAAAATTACTTTAGACAATTTTGTAAAAACAGAATCAACATTCCTTCATGGAAGCTTACTTTCTGAATTAAAACCTAATAATAATTGGACCTTAGTAACACTGACACCAGCGAAAAAACTAAAAACAAAATTGTGAGTTTTACTTAAATTTAAACTCAGACCATTGGCACTAAGCCATTTAAACAGCTTAAAGTGTTAATCCATATCTATAACAGGCCCCTTAACTGCTTTAGAAGCAGTCTGCATAACAAGTTATTTAATCTTGTGTAACAACTGGTAGATTATTAACAAAAATTATAAAGAGAAAAGGACCTAATATGGAGCCCTGGGGGACCCCAGTGTTAACTGTGTGAAATGGGGAACTAGTGCCATTTATTTCAACAGTTTGGTGTATGTTAATAGGGAAAATTTGAGACATTTTGTAAATGCTTCAACTCCACTGTTGGGGTATACCTTTGGCAATGACAATTATATGCTTCAAAGTAAGTCATCTGCTAGTTGCCATTGCACAACTTTACAGTTTTATTCAGCTTTAAAAATGTTTGTACTTTCTGAAATTGCATCTTATTCCAAATTACAGTAAAATCTCGTTAGTACGTTTTTGCGGGGACCCAAGGATTTGGACGTCATAGACGGGAAAACGTGTTAACGAAAATACATAATCTGCAACTTAAGAACATATTTATGTAATAAAATCTAATAATACATCTTACCTCAAAAACGGATGTGAAATATAGACACTATTTACATTGGTTTGAAATACATATCGATAGTTGATTGCTTTGTTGGTTTTAATGCCAAAATTTTACTGTCCATCTTGTTTAGTAAAGTCATTACATCATCATCAACTTCGAAACTGCACACATATCGCTTCACTATGTCCATTGCCTGCATGGCTTCTGACACTGTAGGTACTGGCTCAGGATCTGGTTCATCTTTCACTTGTTCAAGTATTTTATCTATCGTCGCTGTTTCACACACTGGAATTTCATTGTCAATGTTTACATAGTTTTCGAAAGACACGCCGGCATCGTCTGCTATTTGGCGCCATTCTTCACTCTCGGAAAACTCGTCTTCCTGCGTAATTTCATCACCAAGAACTCGGCAAAAACCGGCTTTATTAAAGCAGTTCCTAATGGTATCTTGCGTCACACAATCCCAACCAGTTCTAATAAAATGCATGGCATCTAAGACGGTGATTTTTCTTGTCGATTTCAGTGCAGCCAACCTTCTCTGTACCAGCCTCTTACGATACGCATGTTTCATGCACCGAATTATGCCACAGTACCGTCTATTGGCACATTTGAAGCTCTAGCTTGTGTAAACCACTTTAGCAGAACATCTTCTAATTCTGGAAACTGGCCAGGGCGATTACGTTTTCTTTTAGCATTTTTTCCTTCTTCAAAAGCAGTTTCAATTAGTTTACGTTTGCTAACAATTGTGTTTAAGGTTGACGGAGGAATGTTTAACTTCCGCGCTATATCCACACGTTTCATATTTGGATTGCGATCTACTTCCTCAAGGATTTTCAATTTTTCACTGTTGGTTATTTGCCGCACTTTCTTTTTCTCCATTGCGAACAAAAAGTTAAAATACTTTTACGTTTCGTCAACACTCAACAGCATAAACTAACCACACCAAGCCACTGTTAAACTAAAGCGTCACCGCAGAACACCAAAGAGCGTCACTAAAGCATCCCCCCCCACACACACACAAAACGCGTCCCACAAATACGTACATGCATGGTATTGGCTGCCGGTTCTGCCCCGCCTGGTTTGACCAAAGTAGCGAATGAGAACGTCTAACTTTGAATGTAGTAAATCTACTCCCGTTGGACCGTTACTTTTATAGCGAATGAGGGCATCAAACTTCGAACGTAGTAAGCGGGAGCGAGAAAACGTACTAAACGAACGTTATTAATGCATTTGATGCATTTTGTGCCGGGACTTTTATAATTCAACGCAATACACGGGAAAACGTGTTAATGAGGAACGTGCTAACGAGATTCCACTGTATTACCTTTAACGGTTCACATGTGGAATTAGTTAGGCCAGATTAAACAGTTGAATACATGCTCTAAAATTGAAAATATTATGCTGTTTACCCTATTCATGCACATTATAACTAATACTGTGTAAATGTAAGTGATCGTATCTCACATTATGCTGATTTTAAAAAACAATTCCAAGTATATGTGCTGAAAGCTATATACACACTCACAGGTTCACTCGTAAGTGGGTTTTGTTTGTGTGATAAAGTGTGAAACTTTTATCTGGATGGAAATAGCCTTGTCAAAGTAACAGCATGTAACACTTGAATCTGAGCAGTCATAACTCAAGTCGTCGTTGCATGGAGTGTCTCTTTTATCACTTTCTTCTTCTTCTTCTTCTTCTTCTTCTTCTTCTTCTTCTTCTTCTTCTTCTTCTTCTTCTTCTTCTTCTTCTTCTTAGTCAAATAACTCAAAGTAAGAAGAATGGTTACTAAATTCATTAAACACTGACATTATTTTACTATCTATTAGCGTTTGTTTCAATGCCATCTTTGCATATGGTACAAAAAACTGTTTAAAAAAGTGGAGCTACTCAAGCCTGTACTTGTGGTTGGGAATCCCCTTTACACATGTTTTAACTGCCTACAGATGAAATCTTAGCATTCTGCTGATGATTAGATAGATCCAGCCACAAATGCTCAGTTGGTAACTTAAGTTTACCTCACCTCTGGACACTAGTTGTACGCACATTCCTTCTGAAGGGTTAAGGGACTAGGACTGCCGACTATTTCTGTTTTGAAGGTTATATCCTCATAAGGTTTTGGAGCAGAATTACATCAATGTTTATGTAAGTCTTTCTGGAATCTCTTGCACCATGATATTTACTATAAAGTGATGCATGCTGAGAACATCACTCCTGTGGTTTCAATGCTTATCAGAACAGGCCTGCAGAAAAGCTACCACGGAAACCGGTACAGTACGCTGTGACCAAGAACAAGTACAATTGAATTGTCTTCTATCCGCAGGTCTGTAAATGCTCACGTTTTAAACCATAATTTGAAATTTCATTCTCATTATCTTTCTCGGTTTATTATGAATCAGGCTGTACAGCTTGTGTAAAACGTCATGACAGTCCATATGCGCAAGAGAGGAGAAATGAGGAGTAGTGGTGAGAGTTGTGGGGAGCAAGTGATATCAGAACTCAGAGGCAGCCACATACACAACACATTGTAAACAAATGTGTAAGATTACCTTGCATTTGAGCTCACAGAAGGTGGAACACTGACCCCCACCTCTCTTATTATGCAAGTGGTCTGGTCAGTGCTATTGCACATATATGCTTCAGGAGTGGGGGACTGTCACGACGATTTACACAAACTGTAGATGGTTTATGTTTGTAACAAAGAAGATGATTTCTGCATTGTGGACTATTTATGTGAGTTATGTTTTCAAGAGAAATGTTTATTTGCACGACGCTGATGTGCAACAGCAAAACAGCAACAAGATAAAGGTATTACAGATATCCGGTTCTTCATGTGTCCATCTGTTTTCAGCTTAAGGCTGACATGCAAGATATGGTCAGAAAAGTTAAATCTATTAATGGACAATTTGTGTTTAGGTTAGCAGGATTATTTAGTAAGTATGCTGCTTCAGAACTTGGAAATGCTGAGTGATCAGAAATTGAAAAGATTGAAACAAAATCTGCAAATCTGTGAATGATGTTTAATTCTGTTTTTGTCTAATGAGGTGCATATCAAAATTTATGATCACCCACTCATCTTTTTGAACCTCTTCTGTCTTATCCTCTTGAAACCCTTGCCCAGTAACACTTTCCTCTCTGTCTAGCTGTATTTTTTGTGTCAGTGCAAATACAAAATGCCATCTTTGAAGACTGGTGCATGATAAAGGTTACTGTATCAGTGAACTTCATAAAGGAACCATCATGTTATCATGGTTGGTTATAGAGATAGATTCTGAACATCACATCTGGGATAAGTGATTGCTGGACGATCTGGAAGTTTCAATCCATGTTTCAGTATTCTTGAACTTTCAAACGATGCATTTGTAGAAACGAAGTTGCGCTAAATGCTATGACAACAGTGCATACAGCTTCGATATTTTCTGGCACATGTTTCACTGTCTCTCAGCACATTGCTTTTTCACAGCTGAACCAGTTTCCTCAAACATATGTGCCATGTAATATCAAAATTATGCCAAAATTGCCTATGTGTGGCCTCCATCATTAGAATGGCAACAACATGTGAGCACTTGGCATATACAGTTTAGCACTACCAACCTCCCAGGAGTGTCATGACATGTTTAAAAATTTTCCATTCTTTTAAGTCACACTGTGTGTGTTTGGGTTGATGAAAGACCAACTTAGAAGTTTAGAATGTTTTAGGACTACAGTCAGAATTTCAAACTTGCGGAAGTGTCAACCATGTATTATTTCAAATAATACTTGCCCCAAATTGCAGGATAGAGAACTGGTTTCTATCCTATTTATGCATGATTTGATGTGATGTATGACTGATCTTCGAAGATGGCATTTTGTGTTCACTCTGTATAGGCAGAAGAAAGGTAGTCTAGCTATTATTCATGGCTTCAATGTTTAAAGATACAGGAGTTTGAATTCTATTACTTGCAGCACTATTCAAATCCATAGAACACTTTGAGAGCCCGACATTTATTTTCCTTTAACACTAGGAGTTATGTCATTTTGATGGGTGCAGTTTTATCTGCTTTATATGTACGCAGTTAAGAAACGTGAATAGAGGGAATTTTATTGCTTACAATAGTTTTAACAAATTTAAACATTTTTGCAACAGTAACTTCATTTACTTGTTCAACAATTCAGACATGTTTTGAAAGCTTTAGCTACAGCTGATGATGAGGACATGAAACATGTCAAAATTCTTGAACAAGTAAGTGAAGTTAGTGTGCTAAGTTTATCAGCTCCTTCCATGTTACTAGCTTCAAAATCAATAGTTTGTCTTCAGATTGCATTTGGGACATTGCAGGTTCAAATCCCATATAGCAATAATCTGACCAAAGTTTCACTACAGAAGATAACTATGCAACTATGGCCATCTGTCGGGTACACACTGACTGGGGTGAACCTGCAGCAACTATTGCGATATGACTAAGTTAAAGCAATGTTTAAAATAGTTTACTAATGCCATTAAGCGAATGAATAAGTTCATTATTTCTGTGAGCAAACCAGAATATTTTCAACACATTGTGACTGTTTACTCTTGCATACTTATTTTTTCATAAACAAGTCCAGAAACATTTCGGAATGCTGTTGATTATAAATATATTATAGTTTGCTCCCATTGTTACCTCAGTATCGTACATTATTGTAAGCTTTAGAATATTATTGTTGTGTTGTGGTAGTACTCTGCTGGAAGGCAGTTCTGTCGTGAATATTTGTGCTACAACCAATTCTTTTGCCAGCTTGTATAAATTGGTAAGAACTCTAAAAAAAAATGGGGGGAGCCTACCATCAGGAAAGCAACGATAGCTACAGCATAAAAAATGGAACCTCTGTTATAAAATGGTTGTATCATTCTTTGGAAAGATTCTAAGCAGCTAATTCGTTGTACATGTGTGCCCGACAGGGATTTAGTATAAATCACAAAACATGATATTTTATAATCGACTATTTATGAGAAGCTACTCCTAGTGTTAATGGAATAATCATACAACATAATGTTGTTTTATGCAACATCTAAATTATTATAGTACTTGTTAAAAACCTATTAGCAATTAGAATCAGCAAGGTTATTCACTTTGTTATTTTTCAATATCTTGCAGATTCCAGGATGAAAAAGACAGATGGCATTTGCATAAAATCAAACATATATCAATAAATATAAGAGTTCATTGAGGTCATATAAATAATCTGGAGTGTTAACTTTTAAACAAATTAAGAAAACAAGGTCTGCAGTTTCAAAAAAGTATTTAAGAATGTACTTTTTGCTTTTCTTTTTCATGCATTCTTGTGACATAATGCTGAAACTAACAATGTTAACCATGTACAATCTGAAACCAATGTATTTTATGACTACTTGTGGATCGTTTATATGCTAATGTTAAGAAGTTCTTTTATTTTGTCTTGAAATAATATTTATTTGTGCATTTTATAGAATTGAGAAAGAAAAACAAATTAACACAACGTTTTCATATGTGATTTTATTTTACCTCCACTTACTGCAAACAAAGACATCGGAGAAATATCATGATCTTTGTACTGGTACCAGTCTGTTAGGAGCTGGAGAGATGGCTAGCGATGTAAGGCAGGTGAGGGATGCTCATGTTTGCCATTGTACTAGGTGCAGAAGTCTTGTCTCTGCACATTTGTAATACTGGCCACCTCTTGGGCTCTCAACAGTTCCATCCCTGTGTTTATGAACCACTGCCTACAACCTGCTTGAATTAGGAGTCTCTTGCAGTGAAACTTAGATGTAAGCATACAAGCTTGTTATCTTAATGGACACATTCACATTGGTTGACTGACATAAACATGGCTGTAAACTTCAACTAAACCTCAGATATTTATGTCCTCAAAAACCAATTTTTAGGCCCATAATCAAAATAGGCACTAAAGATACAGTTTTAGGCATGTAAAAATAAGAGTTTCCACAAGCTAAACATTTGATTTTATGCATCTAAAATGCTTTTCCACTTTCTAAAATCACAATAAGTTTAAAAATTAGCAAGTGAGTGCTAAAAAAGCACGAGGAACAGACAATCTGCCCAAACACACAGCAAATGGTAAAATTATTGAATTATTATGGCTAAAAACAAATTAGGTCATAAATTATTAACTTGAAGTTGCTAGTACATAATATGAGTTTATAAAAAGTCACTCAAAATGCACTGAATAGATCACAGAGGATATGCACCCTACACTATCAATGTATCATTGGGACCTAAATGCTCTAGAGCTGATATGGACGCACCACCCAAAATATTTGCAAAACACAATATATCGTTAAAGGACACCAGTGTTAAAGAACTGTTTGAAGTATATTTGAAAAAGCAACAGAGAAAATCTCTGGAGAAATCTTGTGAACATGTGCATATCAAGTGTTATTTTAGATATTGATACTTTAGTTGGGATTAGTTTGTTGGAAAACTCTCTGAGTGACAGTGAGGAACATTAACTTGAAGCATTTGATAATGAAGAGGACAAGGTATGCCAATCATGAAATGGTGGGAAACCTGTCACCGAATCTTCTTGCTCTTTGGGACAAATTTCCGCCATACGCAGTCATCAACCAATACCAAACGAGGACATGGAGACCTAAGTGGCAAGTATTCTGTCTATCTTTCTACAAAACAAATGAATGTACCCGCTGAAGTGCTAAAGTAAACCAGTCTTTTTTCCGGAATGTCTCATTCCTACAACCAAACTATTATAAAGTCTTTGAATCAAAGCAACATCATGATATCAAGATGTTTATCTTTTATTACTCCATGAAGCAATACTAATGATAAAATAGGCACTTTTAGGCTTTAAAACCTTAAAATAGGCATTTTAGGCAGCACAAAATGTCTTCCATACATTTATATTCTTATTAAAATGTAAGATATTGAACTAGTTTTAGTTTCCAAAAAGTAGTGGAATCACACACAGTGAAGCAATTAATAAAATATACTTGATGAAAGTGGAGTCAACCTAAACACACTTACTAGCTTCACTCACGTATTTATGTTGCAGAACAATCGCAAAAAAAACACTCTAGAGCTGGTGAAAAAATTGCAGTTGATCAAATTGGAGCCACAGGACACACTTGTCTCATTTGATGTCAAAAACCTATTTCCAAGCATCCCCATAGACAAGCTGGTCACATTTCTGAAAAAATCGTTACTCTCCATCAACATTCCTGCTGAACAGTGTAAAGAATATCTATACCTCACCAGGATCTGCCTAAACCATTCCGGTTTCGTTTTTGAAGGGCATTTCTATCAACAGGAAAAAGGTTTAGCTGTGGGAAGCCCCCATGTCCTTTCCTGGCGAATTTATTTATGAGCCAACTCAAAACACACATCACCAAAGCGTTCCCCTATATGTTCAAAGTTTGGTACAGATACATTGACGACATATTCGCAATAGTAAAACACAAACCCATAGAGGACACACTCAAGCTTTTAAACTTACAGGACCTATCCATTCAATTCACAATAGAAATAGCTACCAACAACTCTATAGCTTTCTTGGACTTCAAATTAATGAAGATTTCAGATAGGATAGAATTCGGAATACATAGAAAACCCATGCACACAGATAATTGCATCAAAGTACATAGTTACAACCCCAAAGCACACAAAGAAGCAGCATTCAACAGCATGAATCATAGATTAATCAACATCCCTTCAACAGAACTGAATACTACAAAGAATATCAACACATTGTCAAATCTGCAGTAGAGAATGAATTCAGCCAGGAAGTGGTAGATAGGAAAATACGTAAATTCAAAAGACAAAAACGCATCACGCAGGTTGCCATACTTTCTAACGTAGCAGAAAAAATCAACTTCAGGAAATTCACATAACCCCAGGTCTCTCACAAATTTCAGAAAATATTCAAGAATCACATAATCACCCTGGCACCTTACAACAAATCTAGCATCAAGAATCTCATTAAAGTAAGAAAATCTGATCCCATACTCCAGGACAAAATGTCAGGAATCTATTGGATCCAATGTGAAAATTGCAAGAAGGTTTATATCAGAAAAACAAAAAGGAACATAGGCACCCACTTCAAGGAACACCAGTGTTGCATGAACAGACTAACAAACCAGCAGTTGGTCTTCACTTCTGGACTCAAAACCATGAAATATCCAATTGCTGAAACCAGCCCAAAGAGCTTGAAATGTGGGAGAAGATTTACATAAAGAAGTTTGAAAACCGCATTGTGAACTTTGATTTGCCAGAAGTGGACAACCCTCTATTTAGTTTCATCCAGAGGACACCCCAGGCTTTCAGCAATACAACTCAAGAGTTGATCTGACAGTCAACAGGCAGCTGATGATATGAACTCATGCTCACAATACTTGTTCTGTAAAATAAATAGGTGAGTGAAGCTAGTAAGGGTGTTTAAGTTGACTCCACTTTCATCAAGTGTATTTTAGTTTTAGTAACTAGCCAACTAGAACAATTCTCATCATGTGATTTGTGTTATCATGTGTTGACTAACTGCCTTTTTGTGTAACATTCATGGGCCAGGAATCACTTGGATATCTATAAAAACAGTAATAAAAAAAAAAAAAAATTGTGATGGTAGATGGTACTTTCTTGAGAGTTTAACATTTAACTGGGTAGCTAGCTTTTGTTACATGTGCATTGGTTTCCTCAGAGACTGCCATATTAGTTCAACTGTTTCTCACACTTTTGCAACTGACTGCTGTTTATGTTTCCATCTGTTAATGTGAATAACAATATTGTAACTTTGTCCACTTTTTAACTGTCACTTCACTTGCTTTCATCGTCACTGTTTTAATCTAGTTCACACTGTTGCTTCACTAATGCAAACTAGTTTAATTTCCTGTCACTTCACTTCCTTTGTGGTGTAGTCTCTTCGTCTGGACAGTTTTTACTGGGGATTGAACACAAGCCCTCCACAATGTCTTGCTTTGCAGCAGCAGTCACCAGAAACTCACTCGGAGAACAGCACCCCTTGTTGCACTGGAAAGCCACCTGCCAATTCACTTGTTCACTGACTTGACTTGACTCCTCTTGTGAGAATGCTTGCCTATATAGCCAATGAAAATTTCCACAGGGTTCTCGAACATTCGAGAAGAAACATCCAGAAGATTCCGGTTATCTAGCGATAGCAATTCTGGTGTTTTACACTGATGAGTGCTATTTATCGTTGTTTATCTGCGACTGCCTGGCGCCAACCTTCTCATAACCTTAGGCCACTGCATAACAATATGTTAAACTTGACTGAAGTGAAGTTTTAAGTGTGTATATTGATTCATTCATATTTTAAAATTAAAATATCTGTTAAGTTTTATACTTAGCTTTAAAGTTATATCACTGCTTAATTTTCATTGTGAATGGCATCTAAACAAGCAACTCACCTAAGGACTGAGTTGGATGTCCAAATATATTTGGGTTTTCTTCTTATTGTTATTCTTATTCGTGAGTCTCTTCTTGACTGCATGTAGTATCCATGGATTCTCAGAAGGCCTATTATTATAATTGGATTTCAATTTGCTTTTCTGTCATTTATGTGTGTTATGTTACTCAAAATAATTTAGTTGAGTTTCAAAACTTCTATTTATTAAGACAAATTTGTTCACTGTAACTTATATGGATATGACTTTGAACATTTTGACTTTAACTGTTTTACATCCAGAAATTTGATATTGAAATTTCACTAGAGATGCCTGTTTTTGGGTGCCCTGAACCCAAAGAAAGCATTTTTAGAAAAATGACCAAGTATGCTTATGTATGTGGTGTGTGTATGAGAGAGACAACAGAACTCAAAAACAAAACTGCAACACATAAATTCTTAAGAAAATCACCCTTCCTAAAATACCCTTTACACGGGAAATTTTTCCTTATTTTTTATTTATTCAAAAATGACCTGAACAGTATGATTAAAATACTTTGTGTAAGACATTTACAGGAGTAATAAAATGCATTTGTCATGGTTTAAATTTTCTGATTTTATATATTTTTTTGAAGTATTAAGGCATCATTCTTCCGGAAAGGTTGAATCAGGTGATATAGCCGGGATTTAAACCACAGATCTGGTTTCCGTCCAGTTCCTCTAACCAACTAAGCTACCATGGCAACATGCTGGCACGACATTAAATTCCCCAACTGACTTGTATTTTTCCAGTAAATCATGTGATCTCAAATTATTTTATCTATTGGTTGACCTAATAGCTGGTTGCACTATGAAGCCTGGAACTTAAAGTACTTAACGAAATTATTGTCATTGGGTGTGTCTCTCAAAATAATTTGAGATCTTGTGGCTTACTGGGAAAAATGCAAGTGCGAGGGGTGTTTGGAAATGATTTACAATTGCGCTGTAAATCATGCGGGTACATTCTCTCTGGGATAATGAACTGATACTAGTATACTACGCAGATGCTAGATGGCAGTTGTGAACACAGTCATCCTCCATGGTGTAGTGAGTACCATGCTAGCCTCCCGAGGTTACGGGTTCAAACCCGGTGGAGGGCGATGAATTTTTTTGGGCCGTAAAAATCCTTAGCATGGCTTCCTTCGGAAGGGAAGTAAAGTCGGTGGTCTGTGTCGTAGATTTATGGCATGTAAAAGAACCTCAAGCCTGATAAAGAGGCCTCTGAGCAAAATTAACAGTCTTGTATGCCCAATATAGAATGGAACGCTAAGGACCACAGCAGTTAGAGCTCTATAAATAAAACTCAATTTCATTTTTTTTCAGTTATGAACAGAGTATATAGTGAAAGGACAGCACTTGTTTGTTGTTAAGTGGAGAAAGCCATGGACAAAGATGAACTGCATCACTTTTGTGGAAAGGAGGAGTCAAAACAGCAGATATTCATAACTGTTTTAACTCTGGTATGTGGTCAAGAAGCTCCTGCACAAAGACTGCATATAACTTGATTATTGGGTTGGCCAGCAGAAGGGAATCTGCACAGAAGCATGTGAGTACTGGTGGTTTGTCAATATTGCAGTCTCCGAGGTTGTGTCTGAATTGATTATGGCTGATAGGCACATAACCTTTGATCAACTGGAATGGTACACAGGCCTCAGCCATGCAACCCTGCACACCATTATTCATGATGATTTGAATATGAAAAAGGTGTGTGCACATGGGTTCCACAGAGCTTGACATAGGCCCAGAAGGAGAACAGTGTTGAAGTCTGTCATCGAATATTGGAAATGAAGATCCAGATTTTTTGGAGAAACTGGTGCCGGGTGTCACTACCATACTCGTGGAAGTCCCCGGCCCAAGAAATTTTGTGCTGCACCATCTGCAGATAAACAGATGATCTCCGTCATGGACAATTGTAGTATACTGTTAATGGACTAGCTTCTCCACAAGAACAACTGTTAATTGTCAACAGTAGGGTTTAATATGATACAGGATAACCTTACACAACTTGGATTCAGCAATGGAGTGGTCCTCCAGCATACAATGTGTGGCCCCACACCAGCAGCGCAACAACTGCAAAGTTGACATCACTGGGATTCATTTGTGCCACACCCACCATATTCACCAGATTTCGCTCCATCTAATTATGCTTTATTGGACAACATGAAGGCATGCTGCGAGGTAAAAGGTTGAACAACAACAAGGAATTGCAGACAGCTGTCCATGAGTGGGTGTGTAGCACCGCCAAGCAATGATTCCATGATGGTGGCAATGGTGTATTGATGTCAGTGGGGAGTATATTGAGAGTCATGTTCATTAATAAATAAGGTACAAAAAACTCTATTGTACATCATTTCTGAATTTCCATCATATATTTGCGGAAAATAAATTAGAGACACAAAGTTTTCTTATATAATCGGGTATATATTAGGGAGGAGATGTATCTCTGTTTTTACTGTGATTCTTTCTCCTTTTCATTTTTTTTCTTCGTTTTTCTTTGTCATGCATCTGTTGGTTGTATACACAATGATAATAAAGATGATAAGGCTAAGGATAACAAAAAGTGGTATTAGACTGAAGGCAGTGGACTTTCCTTTCATTGGAGGTTGCTTCTCTTCCACCTTAGGGCTTTCTGCTGTTGGTTCACATTTCACCTGGAAACAAAAAGCTTTGAGTCATGCACAGCAAAGTGTTCATTCTTTTGTATTGCTTTTTGGGGTGCCAGTTTAACTTCTCTACCATCTAATAGGTAGAGGAATTGTATTCTGTTTCAAAATTCAGTAACAAGACTTCACAAAAAAAAATTACATGTTTTAGGTGAATTGGGCCCAAAACAATTTGATGACTTACATTCACATAACTGTCCCTCACCACTATTGTTTATTTTTGTATAGGTTGTACAGACTATTTTTATAAAAGCTTATTTTTCATGTTAAGACAATGCATCTGTGAAAATAAAAAAATTCTTCACTACCATGTACACCTGTGGACAAAAAAAGAGTCATGTCTTGAACATCAAATGTTTCTAAGTCCTCCGACTGACTGCTGGCAGGCTAAGTTATAGCCCGAGTGAGTCTTTGCTGTGTGCCCACCCTCAATAGGGTTTTACCACAGGATGTGTATTTTCAGGAATGATATTTTTAGGATGGCGGTTTTTTCTTAGATTGAGTAGAAAGAAGGAAGGTAGCATGTAGCTCCTCGAACTGCCTGTTAGGATGCAGCAGCCCTTCTGCACCCTGGTGTGTATTTGTTTATAAATTTAAGTTAGAATTTTAATTTTGAGGCCAATCAAATCCTGAATGGGATTACTATGGAGTTCAGCTTTAGCTGCTGTTGGTTTAACTCTTTGGTTATCTGGTGTGCCCGCATGCCATGCGGGGAACCCGATGACTCCGAAGACGGCGATTTCTGGAGTCGTAATCCCCAAGTGATCTGACCAGGATACTCTGATGGTTTGGTAAACTGTCGTAAAATTTGGTAGCCTGGCGCCTAATTTCATCTTCCACATAGGGAAGAGATGAGGCTTCGTGTAGTAGTCTCACGGGGAAGGCGCGGCCGACAGAGTAGATGGACCGGAGTCCCCTATTCTGCACCCGTTGTAGCCATAGCAGCCAGCTGTCTGCGGCCATGCCCCAGACCTCGCAGGCATAAAGCATGAGGGGGACTATCAGGGCTCAGAAAAGGTGCAACTTTAGCCAAACAGGCATCCCGGATCTCAGCATCGGGTACAAGGAGGCAATTGCCCCCTGTGCCCAGGCCGAGACGTCTCGGATGTGCTCGCGAAAAGTTAGACCCTTGTCCAACTTCACTCCCAGGTAGGTGACAGAATTCCTCCATTCAATCCTTTTCTAGGTCCTACACGGCACAGTGCCTTATTTACACCACATGCAGTACAGTTGTGTAGCTGCTGCAGCAAGTTATTGTATGGCATTATTAAACATGCTACCTTCCCATTGTCCTCTTTGTAGTGCTGTGGCGAAGACCGCAAGTTTGCTTCTCGCTTGTAGCAAACCTTTTTTTTTTTCTTCTGTTAATGTTCAATCAACACATGGTAACTACTTATTTTTGATATTCTGCATTTCATACATAGCATTTGGTAAAGTTCATAACAGAATAGTTATTACAATGCAAAATACATGGCTTCACAATTTCATCATTGAGGGATAGAATTAGATAAAAAACTATCAATGAAAGAACATGTAAACAATGTAACGAATAAAATCAACAAAAAGAACATTTTAAAACGTTTAACAGGAATAAAATGGGGTGGAAACATGGACCTCCTTAATAATGCATATAAAACTTACATAAAACCTAACCTATTGTATGGAGGAGAACTACTAGCAACAGTAAACAAGAGACTTAAAACTAAACTAGAAATTTCACAAAATAATTCACTAAGAATAATAACAGGAGCTGTAAAAAGAACACCAATTGCAGTACTACAAAGCTTCACAAAACACATGGCTATAGAATTGGAACATGAGTTGAAAGCAATTACTCTAGCACAAAAACTGCAAGTCAACAGAAACAGATACAAGTGGTACCACACAGCAGATACTATAAGTAATTTAAAAACTCAAATAAGCTTCAGAACATATATTAATAACTCAAAATACAAGAATATAATTGCAACAGAGGTAACGAGTCCAATAGAATACATTGATAAACAATATCAGAATGACCTGATATATACAATACACAAACAAAACAATATATCAGATGAAATGAGAGCCATAGCAATAGCTAAGGGAAATGAAAGATACCCAGAAAAAGAATGGCTCCAAATATATACACAGATGGATCCCTCATCAATAAAAAAAGTGCTGGTACAGGAGTATACTGTAAACATTTTGTACAGTATCTAACATTAGATGAAATATCAAATCGCTATGGTGGAGAATTAACAGCTATAAAAGCAGCATTACAGAACATTTTATATAGACCATACATAAAGCAAAAAAATAAGTCATCTTATCAGGCGCAAAATCAGCCATAGATGGAATAGTAAATTACAATAATAAAACAATAAGAAATATTAAAGAAATAAGAAGCCTAATTAAAGCAGTTGAAACTAGAAATCATGCCACTCTACAATGGATCCCAGCTCATGTTGGACTTTTGGGCAATGAACATGCAGATCAATTAGCAAAGAAAGGTGCAATACAACAAATAAAACCTGCAGGACAAATAGAAACAAATAATCAATTGAAACAACATTTCAAAATCACCTCTATGTGATAACTTTGTTTTATTACTCTTGTTGTGTATTCTAATATATAGGAGAGCTGTGACACAGAGTGCACCTCTATGTGATAACTCTTTTTTATTACTCTTGTTTGTGTACTCTATTATTATAGAAGAGCTGTGACACAGAGTGAACCTCTATGTGATAACTTTGTTTTATTACTCTGCAGAGACTTGAAGCAGATAAATTAAAGGATAAAGATTATAAGAATATTAAAGATAGAGTTGATATACAAAAATTGCCAAGGAAGACTGCAGTAGCCTTATTTACGATGGCAACTGGCCACGATTGCCTCACAGAACACCTCTACAAGATACGATGCCTACCTACACCCAAGTGCACTCTCTGTGAAAAAGATGTCATCCTGAACAAACAACATCTTGCCAAATGCAAAGGCCTTTAAAGTGATAACTGACGTCTTTATATTGGGAAGCCAGAGGGGAAATGATGCAGATAAATTAATCCTCGGTGCCATTGTTGAACAACAACAATTTCATCATGGTCGCATATTTGTATCTTGTTGGATATGAAGGGACGTTTTAGCTGTGTTGTGGCAGCTTGACGATATACTGAACAGTGCACAATACATGGTAATACTTAAGAATATTTTATTCCTCCTGTGAAGATAAGATATCCTAATGAAATTGTTGAATTCCTACAAGATTCTGGACACAAATTCAAGAAGTCTGGGATGTTGTAGCTTCTCGTCCATGTTACTACATCTATAACCCAAAAATGAGGGCAGTTATTCATACACCCGATAGTAATTTTGTTTATTTTTTTGTGTGTTTTATTTTTAGAAGATAATAGTTTATTTGGATTTATTTCTTTAGTTATTTAAAAGGAGTGTGTTAGTAGAATTGTTTTTTAACTTAAAATGATTTAAGTTATATTAATGCAATATTATGTTCTACACACCTAGTCATAAAATTAACAGTATAAAAAATAACAATAACTAATGCGAGATTTGAAGTGTTAAAGGCTCATTTACTCCAGGAAAATAATATCAGGGATTTATATTGCAGAAGAATAACAAAATATTTAAGAAAAGAAACAACAAAAAATAATACAGAAGAAGAATGGAACAAAGTAAAAGAATGAATAATAAAAGCAGCTTATGAAGCATTAGATGAGAAAAATAAGAAAGCGAAGAGCTCTTAGAATTTAGAAGAAGCAGTAAAAGAAAAACAAAAGGCATATGTAACTTTATTACAAACGAAAACCAGAGAGGCTAAAGAAGAACACAAAAGAAAACAAAATTATGAAAAACAGCTGACAAGAAAAGCTTATCAAGACTCATGGGAATTATTTATATCAGAAATAGAGAATCATGTGCATGGAAGACATTGGCATATAAAGTAATGATACATCTCAATTGAGAAGGGAGAGATACAGTTATGAAGGGATTAAGAAAAAGAATAATTCAATAGACTTGATTATGTTAAAGGAATTGCAGAAAGCATTGGAAAGTATGAAGAATAGAAAGACCTGTGATTTTTAACTGTAGAGATACACATAGTACAAATTACATGGATAAAGTAAAATTCTTAGGTGTTATAATAGATAATAAATTCACCTGGGCACCGCATATAGAGTTTATAACAACTACTCTCTCTAGAGTAATACATTTGATTAGGAAATTGAAAATGCATGTTCCAGAAGTATACATTAGATCTGCATATTTCGCCTTCTTCCACAATGTTATTTCATATGGCATTTTACTTTGGGGCAACAGTACTCACATTCATGATATTCTTGTATTACAGAAAAAAGCTATTCGCATAATCAAAATTAGCTCATTGTAAACCATTATTTAAGAAATTAAAAATTTTGACAGTAATTAATGTGTACTCTACACAGTGGTATTGTTTATAAAACACCACATATCAAAATTACAAAACAGACAAGACATTCATTCTTATAATACTAGATCATGTCAACTGATTGATATACCATATTGTAGATTGACTACAATACAGAAGAGTTTCAAAATACTTGGCTCTAAATTGTATAATAAGCTACCAGTAAAGTTAAAACAAAGTCCCATACCTAGTTTTAAGAATAAATTGTATGAATGGCTTGTTACTAATCCTTTTTATTCACTACAAGAATTTTTTTTTGATGAGTAGGTACATCTTAGTACCATTAATAATGTAAATATAATTTTGTAAATAGCCTACACTAACATTATATTATCTGACATTGTCTATTACTGTAATAGTTCAATGACAATAAAATTATTCTTATTCTTGTGGACTTGATAGAATAAATGCACAGATGATTAAATACTCTGGGTTAATATGTTACTTAAGATTACTGCATCTGTTGTTGGCAGAGTTGTAAAGTACCTAATTCATGGGCAGTGACAGAAGCATACTCATATTTAAGAAAGGACAAAGAAATATATGCAATAATAACACACTAATCAGTATTTTAAACACCATTTATAAGATATATGCAAACATAATTAATGAACATCTTAAAACAATAACAGAATCATTACTAGAGGAAGAAACACTGGTTTTAGGAAAGGCCAATCCTGTAACAACAATATTTTTAGTATAAAAAGAATTTTAGAAAAGAGACAAGAAGTCAATTTAAAGAACCACATGGCATTCATTGACTTTGCTAAAGCTTTTGATTCTGTAGATAGAAGTAAATTATGGTATATAACAGACAAAAAAGGATATTCTTGTATATAATTAATGCTGTAAAGAGTTTATACAAGGATAGTGATAAATATAAATGGAATAAAAACAGACGAAATAAAGTTGAATCAAGGAACGAGACAAGGATGCAGGCTATCTCCAACACTTTTCAATATATATTTAGACGACCTGATTAAGAAGTGGAAACAAGAAATTAACTCGGGGATAAAAATAGGGAAAAATAAATTGACAAATATCTTCTACACAGAATAACAAAGAAAATCTGCAAAGGTTGGTGTTTAAATTGCATACCATAAGTAAAGAATATAATTTAAGAATATCACATGAGAAAACTAAAACAATGGCAACCATGGAGATATTCTGTCTGCTCAAAGAAAAGCATAGGAGGAAAAACTCAGGAACAGATTTTCCATTTTAAGTACTTAGAATTCGACACAAGTATGGACAGAGATAATGATTTAGAACATACAATTAGTAAATTCCAACAAATTTGTGGAACTATGAATAAAACTTTGAAAGATAAAACACGAAAGGAAGCAAAGTTGAAATTTTATAACAAAATGGCAGTACCAGTTTTATATGGAAGCAAGTCATGGATTTTAAAACAGGGATAGAAGTCAAATACAAAGCTCCGAAATGAGATGTTTGAGGAGTGTGAGAAGTTGTACAAGTAGGGGCCAAATAAGAAATGTAGATATACAAGGGCTGATCAACAAAGACTGAGACTGATTTTTTCCTGTAGCTTCCGTGATAGTTTCGTATCTGTAACATAAATATTTGAAAAGAGCGGGTTTTTATGTATAATGTTGGTAGGCGGCAGCACTCTCGTATTGGTAGGTTGGTACTAATGCTCTATTTTGTAGACCCTACGTGCATTTCGCATACCAGACAGTGGAAGTGACGTGAGAGGAGCAGTACAGCGCAATCAAATTCTGTTTTCGTTTAAACCATACAGCCACCGAAACTTATAAAAAGCTGAAGCAAGCGTACAGGAAGATGCACTACCTTGTGCAACAGTGTTTAGGTGGTTCAAGGACTTCAAAGAAGGCCAACTTGTCAGTGTTAAGCAAAGTGGGCCTAGTGTTTCGGCTTCTGCTGTGACTGAAGTCAACGTCAACACAGCTGCTGTGATTGTCCGAGAGGATCGGCGTATAACATTACGTAACCTCAGTGAAGTGTTGAGAATTTCATATGGCAGTGTGTTTACAATTATACACAACCATTTCCATATGACCCGAGTTTGTGCTCGTTGGGTGCCACGTCTGTTGACTCCCGAACAAAAGGCTGTGCGAATGGAGACAAGCCGTGAGGTGCTGCATCTCTTTGCTGATGGAGGGGATGCATTTTTTAAATCGATTATCACCGGTGATGAGTCATGGCTGCGTCATTATGATCCTGAAGGAAAACAAGCCAGCACAGTGTGGAAATTGCCAGGTTCTCCAACACCAAAAAATCTGATGTGTTACACTCACATGACTTTCTCTACTCTTGTACAATCTATTTTTACAAACGCCTATTCTCCATATGCTTCATATTAATCGAGATATCGAGATGTCAATCTTATTTGTAATTTTCTTGTAGATGCAAGGGGAATATGGTAGCTTTTAAGCGATAGTCAAATATTTTATCGCTGGTTGCTATGTGGCGCATTCCATTCTCTTTGCATGTCCAGGACATAAAAAAATGAATAACGAATTTGAGAAAAAGTATAAGTATTGGAAAATTTAAGGAAATAACAAGCAATATCTCGAAAACGGTTCACTCAACAAAAACAATGTATATGATATAAGTTGTGTATTTTAACGCGATCTACATTTTTTGTGTAGTAAAATTTTGTCTATCTCTTATGGTTTACCAGTTATGTAAAAGTCGTTCATAATGAAGAATACTTTTGGAGACATTCCCAGAAATTTCGAGATATACATTTCATTTCTCATGACATTATCTTAAACATATGATATTTTCATCAAAATCGTTAGAGCCATTTTTGAGAAAATTAAAATTTTCGAAAAATGTTCCATGTAAAGGGTAGTCTGGGGTGGGGGGATTTTCTTGAAAATCTTCGTGTCGCATCCCTGGAAGATACTGAACGTAAATACCAAGTTTGGTGTTTATCCAACTGTTAGTTTTTGAGTTATGCTGTTCACAGACACACACACACAGACACACACACGAACATGTTTCCAAAAATGCTTTTTTTGGATTCAGGAGGTCTCAAAACATGTATTTCCGGTGAAATCTCGGTATCGAATTTTTGGGTGGAATGCAATACTTCCCCTACTTACTGTACGTAGTAGAGAAAGTAAAAAGGCAAAAGTTGTTCCATCTGCAGGGAAAGCGATGGTTGATCATATTTTTTTGACTGTAATGGAATGATTTACCAGCATGCAGTTCCCCCTCACACTACTGTTACAGTAGCATACTACATGTCAGTATTGGCTACACTGAGGAAGCACATTGCAAAGAAACGACCAGAGCTTTCTGGACTGGATGGCAACTTCATCATGACAATGCACGGCCTCATGTTGCAAATCAAGTCATGCAGTTTCTGGCTCAATTCAACATTACCTGTGTACCACATCCACCTTATAGCACCGATCTTGCACCCTGTGACATGTTTTTATTCCCACACTAAAGGCAAAGCTTAGGGGTATTCAATTTGAGAACTCTGAAGCAGTGCTCAAGAAAAGTGAGGCGATTCTCAAGGACCTGACAAAGAATGGTCTGCAGCATGTGTTCAAGGACTGGCAGAGACGCTATAAAAAGTGCATTGAAGTAGGAGGGGACTACTTTGAAAAAGATCATGTAAACATTGAATTGTAGCAATAAACATCTGTGAAAAAAAATCAGTCTCAGTCTTTGTTGATCAGCCCTCGTACGTGAAGAATTAAAAATGTATGACTTATGAAAAGATTGAAGAAAATAAGAATAGATAGAAGGAGCATATGAAGAGAGAATACCCAGGATCGTATATAGTTATACACCCTAAGGTAAAAGAGATGTTGGTCGCCAAGGAAGAGATGGGGATGATGGAACAGGCCACAGGCCTAATCCCTGGAATGGAGAAGAAGAAGAAGAAGAGCTTATGGGTTTAAGCGGTACCTTCTTAAGCTCTCGGCCAACAAAACGTTTTTCCATGCTCTGTTTTCGGTAGCTTATAAGCATCAACAAGAAACACTGTTATAAGGTGACCATTGTGCTC
The DNA here is from genome assembly GCA_030765065.1 of Deroplatys truncata. Classification (NCBI taxonomy): domain Eukaryota; kingdom Metazoa; phylum Arthropoda; class Insecta; order Mantodea; family Mantidae; genus Deroplatys; species Deroplatys truncata. Next base: position 202,386,274 of record CM060980.1, on the reverse strand, counting down.
ACAGGGCTGAGATCATTCTATAGTTCCTACGCATGCATTTTGAACACAGCTGTTACAAAGGTACACAAAGCCCTCCGATCATCACATGGAATCTGGGGATGACTCATGTTTTTGGTCCACAAGTGTGAATAGTAGGTAGAGAAGGTATTGCATTCCACCCAAAATTGCATTCACCAGAAATATATGTTTTGAGGCCCCTGAATCCAAGAAAAGCTCTCTTAGAAAAAAAAGATCCATGTGTGTGTGTGGTGTGTGTGTGTGTGAGAGAGAGAGAGAGAGAGAGATATATTAAAAATGAATAGTTCAGTATCTTCCAAAGATGCAACACAAATATTTTCAAGAAGCCCCCCTTTCTCAAACTACTCTTTACATTGAGCAAATTTTGATTTTCTAAAAACTTTTGATTAAAATACCATATATTAAAGATATTTACACGACAAATAAAACATATATCTTGAATTTTCTGGGAATAGCCTGTGAAGACCTCTTTATTTGGAAAGAATTTTGTAGAATCTTGTATAACTGCTAAATGTTAAGCAATATACAAAAACGTACATGTAGAACTCTTTAAAACTCACAATTATTTCAAATAACTTTTTTGTATCATCAGCCATTTCCAAGATATCCATTATTAATGGTTCAATTTGTTCAGTGCTTTATTCTTTTTTAGTTCCATCAATTTTCAATTGTTTCTTGCGATGTCATGGAAACAGTATGGAATTTATAGCGTCCAGTTGTTAAACATTTGACTATCGCTGTTCTCTTTGTATCTATAACAAAATGTGTAATGTAGCTATTTCTGCAAGGGTTTATTTAGAGTAGTTAGAAAGTAAGCTTTAGCAAGTATACTTTGTATACCCACTAATAAATGATAGATGGTAGAGAAAGTCATGTGAATGTATTCTATCAGAATTTTTTTTTTTCTAAAATGAATTGTTGAGCTGTTATAGGATGTTTCCATTGAAGTTAATACACTTCAAGGAGGAAATAAAGTATCAAATGAAAGGATATGGGTATCTTGGTTTCAAAGCCACCTGAACCCTCAAAACAGAATTCTGTATGTAGTTGGTCATGTTGATTATTTACTGTGGCTCTTCAAAATTCAGAAATACCGTACTCTTTATGGCCCCTGTGTGTTATTAACAGTTAGAGAAAACCTTTCCAAAAGATTCACCAAGTGTTTAGATGTTAATGGAGCATTTAATAAAGCAATCACCTAGTATTTATTGACTGACGTATTCGTTTAGTACTCTTTTGTACTACTGTATACTTAAATGAAAACATCCCATTAAGCTGTTAAATTCATGTTGGAAAAAAAGAATTGTAATCAAAGTTGCCTAGTTTATTGAGGAAAACCGGAAAAAAAAAAGTCATGGTTCCATTTAGAATTCTGAGGTTCCCCTGTGCCCCATAAGGGGCTCTGTGTAAACATTTTCCATGTTACAATTTGGAATGTCCCTTGCTCCAATAAGATTTGGAATTTTTGGCATTTGTTTCTTTTACTATTCATTTAAGAGATGTTCATCTGTAACACAGTATGTGGGTCACCCTGTGTGTTGGTTGTATGTGTATTTGTTATGGGTAGAGAAGGTTGTACCAGAGATTTTTTTGTATTAAATTCATAGTAATGTTTTTAAGAGAGGTTAAGTGTAAAGCTAGCAATTAGTTCTTTCCCAGCGTGTTGTCAAGCCTATAATGTTAGAAATGATAGCCAATGAGAGCACTAGTGGCTTGTTTAAATTTCTTTGACACATGGCTCTTAAAACAAATTCATGGCCCCTTCAAAATATGGCAATTGTCTTGATTCTTGGTTTCAAGTGTAAATTGACATTAATTTCCCTTGCAATTTATTTTAATGCGTGTATAGTTTATGGGTTTTGAATTATACTAAGAAGTACAAATTAAAGTGAATATATCAACTAGAATTTAAAAGGTACATACACATGTATTTATTATGCTTTAAATTATAATTTATCATTTGAATTTTTGGGTTTGATTTCTCTTACACTTATCTTTATACAATTGTCGCAAGATGTCCCATTTTCTGCATTTGACAATGTAGTCACCTTAAATACGAAATATTGGGTCAAACAATGATAATTGTTCTTCCACACAAGCCACGTGTAGGCTAAAGTTGAAAAGGTAGAAAGAGACTGAAAAATTTAATGCAATAGCTGGGATTTTAACCACAGCAGCTTTCCATGCCGCTGCTCTAACCAGATGAGCTACCATTGCAACATGCCAGTAATGGCTCATGAGTGTACATTTTGAGTGTTCACAAAATTTTAAAATCAGATAGCCCTGAAAATGTGAAATAGCATCTGCTGCATAATAGTTATGATTGTGAACAAATTGATACAAGTGCATAACAACAATGATGATGATGATGCATAAGTTGTCTGACAAAAGAAAGGGTTGTTTTTGTGCATGTTTGTTGTATACATAATTATGTACAGCGTTTTAAGGCAAGAATGAAGTACATAATATGTAAACTAAATTGTAGTTAAGAGAGTGTTGGTGGTCTGGAACAACCAGGAGAAGTTTCCGCGCTTGTGCACGTTACCTACTTCTGTTACAGTGCCTGTATTAGTGTAATACAAGGCACTGTCTGCATAGTGTGCTACCACGTAATGGCATTAACATAAAATTGTAGGTATAGTGTGGAAACACAGCACAAGAGAAGCAGACCTTCAAGTGCTTGATTACATCATATCAGTCATGCATGTGCAGAAGCTCCTTAAAACATGCACAAGTCAAGATGTGCTACTGACCCTGTTGCCACATTTTATCGAGTTTACACGGTAGATATATGTTACGTTTAATAGTATTCAAAGAGTGACTAACCAATAAATGTGCAAGTTGTCAAAAGTTAGGGTATTTACCCACTCTTATACAGCAGCTGCCGCTGAGTTTGGCATTAAATTCTCCAACTGTCTTATTTTTTCAGTAAACACAGGGAATTGTCAAATTCATTTTGACATAATGTAAAGCCCAGTAACAGCTCAACCTAATTTCCTTTCGTCCCGCCATTAATGCTTGGAAATTCCTATATTAGTGTTGTCGTACTGGCATATTGCCATGGTAGCTCAGTGGGTTAGAGCAGTGGTACGGAAGGCCAAAAATCTGTGGTTCAAACTCCTGCTAGGACATTGAATTTTTCAGTGTGATTGTACCTTTCCAATGAAAAATTCAATTTCTTTCCCTCCAGCTCCATTTAATAGTTTAGAAATTGAGCATTAAGATGTAACTTCTTACCGTGAGGATACTGTTGATTACACTCTTCATAAACTGCCCCATGATGTCTGCAGCCTCCTCCCCACATGTCTGTTTTGTGGCATCCTTGTAACACTGGAGGATGTGCCCATAAATCCTGCAGCATAGAAATGTTGTCTATGACCCACATCAAAAGTTATGCTGCCTACACATAATAGCAGTCAATACACCTGCAAGCTATACATGTAATAAATCTCTAACCAAAAATATTCTACTTTCTCTACTTTTGCCTGTACTAAGTAGATGGAGTACAGCATTCAATACGGAGATTTAACTGGAAATACATATTTTGGAGCTCCCTGAATTTAGAAAAGAAAGCATTTTTAGAAAGAAGTCCTACATGTATAGCATAACTCAAATAAAAGTCATTTAAGACCAAGCTGGTATTTAAGATCGTGTTTTTCAAGGTTCAACATGAAGATTTTCAAGAAAATCACCCCAACCCAAGTTTTCTTCATTCTGGATGACTTTTCTGCAACTTGTTTTTGTGGAGTTAACCATTTCTGAGATATTCCTTGTTATAGGTCGAATACCTAATGCTTTTCTCAACTGGTGAGTTGATATTTCTTTGTTTTCTCACAGAATTTCAAAGCCATCCCATAGCAACGTGCTTGTTATAAATCTAACTCACTGTAGCCTACTTTATCCTTATGCCTACAGCAAAATGTATAACGAAAGTTTATATCAGGAAGTAGATGGAAGAGTAAGCACTTGTAAGAATACTTTGTAGAGAAAATTGCATGAATGCAACACATCAGATTCTTTTATTTGTGATGAATAATTGATACTGACATATATAATGCACTTGTTGGTATGAAATATGATAAATAACATATCTTAAGCCATACACATGCTATTATATTCCCCAAAATGGGAAGAGGTTCTAATAGGTCACAGATTTTGTAAAAATATTGCATAAGTCTGTAAGCATAATGTTTCTGACAGGTTTCATTTGTTTGATGTGTGTGTGTGTGTGAGAGAGAGAGAGAATAACTGCTGAAAATCAAAAAGTTGGATAAATATCATACTTAGTATTTAAGTTCAGCATTTTCCAAGGATGTACCATAAAGATTTTCAAGTTTTTGTCTATTATTTATAGTTCCTTAATCATCAGGGCCATATTTAGAATTTATAGAACCCTAGGCTGAACCTGTGGTCCAGACCCTAATGGAGGGTCAACATTCAGTTGTTTCTCACGATTGCATGGAAACAGTATGGAATTTTAAGGCCAGCATATAGCGTCCAGTTGTTAAACATTTGACTATCACTGTTCCCTTTGTATCTATAACGAAATGTGTAATGTAGCTATTTCAGCAAAGGTTTAATTGGATTAAAATGAGTAGATAGAAAAAATAAGCTTTAGCAAGAATAGTTTGTACACCCAGTAAACAGTAATACAGGGTAGAGAAAGTCATAAGAATGTATCAGATCAAAGTTTTTAGAAATAGGTCCGTGTGTGCATGTGTGTGTGTGTGCGCGCACGAGAGAGAGAGAGAGAACAGCATAACTCTGAAACGAAAAGTCAGATAAATACTAAACCTGGTATTTTAGTCCAGTATCTTCCGAGGATGCGACACGAAGATTTTCAAGAAAATCCTCCCCCAACCCAACTACCCTTTACATGAAAACTTTTTAAAAAATTTTGGTTTTATAAAAAATAACTAATGATTTTGATTAAAATACCATGGCAAATAAAATGTATATCTTGAATTTTTTGAGAATAGCCTGTGAAGTACTGTTCATTCAGAAGGAATTATGTATAATCTTGAATAACTGATAAATGTTAAGTTATAGAAGAAAACGTACTACACAAAAAAAATGTAGATCTCTTTAAAACACACAATTTATTTCAAATGTTTTTTGGTGGCATAAGCCATTTCTGATATATGTTATTAATGGTTCAAATTGTTCATACTTGGTTATTCTCTTAAAGTCCTGCCAATATTTAGTTGTTTCTCGCGATGTCATGGAAACAGTAGGAAGTTTAAGGCCAGCATATAGCGTCCAGTTGTTAAACATTTGACTATCGCTGTTCTCTTTGTATCTATAACGAAATGTGTAATGTAGCTATTTCTGTAAAGGTTTATTCAGATTAAAATATAGTAGGTAGAAAAATATGTTTTAATAAGAATAAATTAGAACCACTAATAAACAATGGAGGGTAGGGAAAGTTGTGTGTATGTACCACATCAGAATTTGTTTTTCTTTTATATGGAAAACGTTTTTGTTATTTTTGATTTTATAAAAAATGGCATTAATGATCTTGGTTAAATAGCATATGTTTAAAATATTTACATGACAAAATGCAAAGGTGAATGTGATAAATTCTTTTTGTTTGTTACATCTTTATTTTCAAGCCCAAGAAACTTTCTCAAATCAAGCCTGAACCTGGCCTGCAGGCCAGGCCTTGACCCAAGCCCATGCAGATCTCTACTGCTTATATCTAAATTTAATATAGTATTAAATATCTTACAAATAGATTGATTTTTATAATACCTCAGGAAAAGCAGTTTTGTTTTTTATTTTGAATAATGATATTGACTAAGAAAGAGTCACACATTTCAGATGTAATTTGAAATTTGACATACTTGCATATTTCTTCATCATTTGGGTTTTCTGTCCAATCCTCTGGTCCTGCACACTGTTCATATTCTTCATTAAGGCTTTCAAAACATTCACTAAATTTCATGAAGTCTGGTAAAGAACAGAAGTACATTTGAATTTAGAGATTACAATTGCTGCATTGCACAGTTGGAATATTATAATAATAATAATAATAATAATAATAATAATAATAATAATAATAATAATAATCAGAGTTCACTGGTATTTAATATACACTGATGGCACTTGCATCTCCAACAGCAAAAATTAGTGGGTTGCACCTTTGTGGTCTGTAAGGGTGAAGAGGAAAGTCACAAGAAAATAAAAGTAAAGGATTACTGTTCTATGAACAAGTTGGCAATAAGTGTGAGAGAGAACATATTCAACTACAACAATCACATATGTTTCGGGTGGGTGCAAGGACATTCTGCAATAAAAGAGCGGATCAGTTGGCCAAACAAGCTTGTAATTCCAACTTGTTAGAGAGTTATACTAAATACCCAATTTCTTTTCTCAGAAGAACCCTAAATGATGACATGCTCTCTTGCTGGAGTGAGCTATGTTTAGGAAGCAAAAATGTATTATTAAACAAAGAAATTTTTTTTCCAAATGTATAATGGGAAACTTTTATTTAACTCAAGTGGTTTCAGGTCATGGTAAAATCAACGGTTACTTTGAAAGATTCAAAATCCCAACACTAAACAACTTGCAGTCCTTCCTTCTGAAGGCATTCAAAGTGTAGAACACATCCTGTTCAATTGTCCAGATTTTGAGAGAGCATGTTTTAAACTTAAGTCACATTTGTTAACTTGTAATAGGTGTTTTGTGAAACTATTATGTTTCATATTGTATAAAAAATGCTGCTCTATTCAGTTTTTGAAATTTGTTAATTACATATTTAGCCATTTTAATATGGTATATTATTAAGCTCACCAAATGATCTTGTATTTTAAAGATTTGTATGCTAGTGTTAAGAATTGTACATATATTTTAACCTTTCCATTTTTCTTCATGTTTATTTTACTTTATTGTTTACGTATTGATTTTTATCAGTAGCAATGTATGTTTTGTATCAACTACAACCCTAATATGCCTCATGGTAAAATAGAGCTCACAGCACTTTGCAGATTAAATAATAATAATAATAATAATAATAATTAATTCATTTGAAATAGATAATAACAAATCAGAGCAATTTATTTTGACTAAGAGAAACTTGTGTCATAAACTTACCTTCCTGAAATTTCATATCCTTGCAGAGTTTGTCATCAAGTGCATTTACGCCTCTTATCAGAGCATAATAGAGATTTTTCTGACTTGGTGGGGTGCACGTGCTCAAATAATAATTAATTTCCTTTACGTCTTTCTCCAGACTACTGCAATAATAAGATTGTATTCAGCACATTTAGATGAACATAACAACAGCAGCAGCAACAGTAATAGTTCATTATTATTAAACACCTTCAGCAATACACAGCCTTAAAACACAAAATATAGTGTAAATTTTATGCATTATTATTATTATTATTATTATTATTATTATTATTATTATTATTATTATCATCATCATTATACAGGGTGATTTATGAAGAACTGACACATTTATTTCTTTAATTCTTTCAAAACGAGTTATGCTAGCGACAACTTATTATACCTGAAATGCAGAGGAATTTTGGGAGATTATTTACCTCTATAGCAAATGTTGAAAATGTCCTGCATCCTGCATAAGGTACAACTCAAACACGTCGTTCCATGTTACTGGCCACTCGTTAGAGGACTCTGTTGTCAATAGCTTGAATCTCCTGTGTAATGTGCTTCAGATCGTCCAGTGTCTGGGGACGTGTGGCATAAACCCTGTCTTTTAAGTAACCCCATAGAAAGAAGTCCGGCAATGTCAAATCCGGAGATCTCGGTGGCCACAGGTTCTTGGAAATTACCTGGTCATCAAAGAAACTTGCAATTAGTGCCATGGATTCATTTGATGTATGGCATGTAACGCCGTCCTGCTGAAAATATCCTTGACTCAGCTCTACATCGTCTAGTTACTCAGCAAACTCCATGAAAATCCGTGAGTACTCTGCAGTGTTCACATTGTTTTCCAAAAAAATTAGTCTCACTATTGCGCACCAAACTTCGATTTTAACCGGGGCATAGGTACTTCATGAATAACATGTGGATTTTTGCTGGCCCAATAGTGTGAGTTATTTGAGTTCACATAGCCGGATAAATGGAACCATGCTTCATCTGTGAACCATGTGATGGACAATATGGCAGGAGTTTGCACAATGAACGCCTGAAACCAACGACAATAATTCAGTCGTCTATCCTTAATCTGGTTCCTGTAACTGATGGACAACCGTAATCCTATACAGCTTTAGGCCTGCACTTTTCACAACTCTCTGACACATTGAGTAGCTGTACCCTGTCTCCTGCAACAAACGTGTTAATGACTTTTTGGGTTACTGATCCAGTTTTGCCTTTTTCACTCACCAGAGATCCAGGTGTTTCCAATTTGTTTACCAGTCCCAGTATTGTGTTTCTTGGGGAGGATTCCGAACACCAAATTCTCGAGTAGCTGTAATTGAATTCGTAATCCAGTATTGCTGTACAAGGAAGAGTTGTTCATTTAATGTGTACTCCATTTTCACATTCACAAGATCTCAAAAACAGTTGCCGACAATAAAACTAACAATTACGAATAAAACGTGAACATCTGCACATCTAGTGACAGGCAATCGAAACTCCAGAACATTCTGCTTAATTTGGTGCTAAAATTGGGGCATTGAGTAAATTTCGAACAGAATAATTAAAGAAAGAAATGTGCCAGTTCTTCATAAATCACCCTGTAGTATTACATAATTTAAATACTGTGACACAGTAGCTAAGGTCCAAGCTTATGAGGAGGATAGTGCCGAGCAGTTGGAAAGAAACAGAGATAAGTAGATGCAGTAGCATTCTTGCCCAGTATAAATACCGGAAGCGCTATCAACAGATGACAGAACCTACTGGAAGCTCCCCTTCTCCCCACCTTCAGAACATTCAAGAATGTTCCATGGAATCTTCCAGTGGCTATATAAGCCAGCGTGTTTGCTAGTTTATTAATTTAGTGAGTGTGTTTGTGGTCCGGCATAAAGTTTTGACCATTCAGTGCGTACTCTGGTTGAGGGTGTGATGATAGATTGCATACTGCTACTGTGAGGGATTAAGAGATGTTCTTGTGTTCAACTCCCCATTAGTTGAACCATCTGAAGAAGAGGTTGCATTGTTACATTGTGAAGAAAGTGAAGTGGCAAGGAAAATATGGACTAGATTCATATTAGTGAACTCATAGTGGAAACTTAGTGAAGTAAAACTGAAAACTGGACAAAGTCGCAATATTAATACAGCACACAGTGTGTACTAAAATACATGTTATGACATTGTATGATGTTTCTTATAGCTTAATTTAAAAGTATTTAATTCTTTTTACTTTCTCTAGTTCTACAGTAAGTATGAAAAGTACTGCATTCCACCCAAAAATTCAATGTCGTTATTTCAACAGAAATATATGTTTTGAAGCCCCCTCAACCCCCTCCCCAAAAAGGCTGTCTTTAGAAAAAGGTTAGTGTGAGTGGAGAGTATATCTCAGTCTGTCTGTAAATAGCATAACTCAAAAAACAAAAACTCCAATAATGCAAAACACTATCGGTTTAGTGTCCAAAAACACTGGATTAAAAATCTAATGTTTTAAATTCAGTACCTTCCAAAGATATGGCACGAAGATTTTCAAGAAAAAATCTGTCCCCAAACTACGCTTTACATGTAACATTTTTCAGCAATTTTTTGTGTTCTCAAAAATGGTGTAATGCTTTTGATTAATTTACCACATGAATAAAATAATTGCATAACAAATAATGTACATCTTGAATTTTCTGGAAATAATCAGAGAGTTAATTATTTCCAAGACATTCCGTGCTATTGGTCTGAATTTTCAAATGGCTTATACTTTTCCCAACTGGGAAGTCGCAATTCATTTTTTTCTTGTGACCATGCTTACCATGGAATTTCAAAGCCATCACACAGGACACACTCTTTAAAAATCTGACTATCATGTTATCTTCTGTATTCTACAATAAAATGTGAAAAAGTTTATCTCAATTAACAAGGAGTATATAGTATAATAAGCTTTTGTAAGAATGATAAAGGAAGTCAAGTGAATGCAACACATCAGAATGTTTTTTTTTAGCTGTTTCATTCGTAGTCCCCTATAACTTCTGTGACCATATAACTTTACTTTGACTACCTGTTGACTGCAGGTTTTTACTGATTTTCATTAGGAAACGCCCATTCATTCCCATATGGAATATCATTCTAATTAAAGAAAAATTTCCCTATTCCATCTGGGAGTCGCAACAGGGACTCTAGGTTGAGAAGCCTGAATGCTGACCACTTGACTACAAAGGCAGTATATTTACTGTTTTTTTTAGGCAGCAATTACTTTCTCTTACACATACATAGTAGAGAAGGTATTCTATTCCACCCAAAAATTTGATACCAATATTTCACCGGAAATACATGTTTTGAAGCCCCCTAATAAAAAAAAGAAGCCGTTTTAAGAAAGATCCATGTGCGTCTGCCTGTGAAGAGCATAACTCAAAAACAAAAAGTCGAGTAAACACCAAACTTGGTATTTAAGTTCAGTGCCTTCCAAAGGTGCAACATCTGGGTTTTCAAGAAAATCCCCCCACCCTAAAGTATCCTTTACTTAGAAGATTTTTTGAAATTTTTGATTTTTTTAAAAAATGCCTCTAAAATACCACATATTAAGAATATTTAGATGATAAATGAAATGTATATCTTGAATTTTCTGGGAATAGCCGGGAAGTCCTCTTCATTCGGAAGGAATGTTGTATAATATTGTGTAACTGGCAAACGTTAAATGATAGAGGAAAACATACAACACAAAAAATGTAGATCTCTTTAAAACACACAATTTATATAAAATACCTGTTTTTATGGCATCAGCCATTTCTGATATATCCGTAATAATCCATTCAAATTGTTCATACTTGCCATCTTTTAAAGTCCTGTCAATTTTCAATTGTTTCTCATGATTACATGGAAAGAGTATGGAATTTTAAGGCCAGCATATAGGGTCCAGTTCTAAAACATTTGACTATCACTATTCCCTTTGTATCTATAATGAAATGTGTATTGCAGCTATTTCCTGAAAGGCTTATCTCAAAGTGAAGTAGATAGGAAAATAAAGTCTCGTAAGAATAACAAGTATACCCACTAATAAACGATACAGGGTAAAGAAGGTATTGCATTCCAACCAAAAATTTGATATGGACATTTCACCTGAAATGCATATTTTGATGCCCCCGGAATCCAAATAAAGCCTTTTTGGAAACATGTCTCTCCCTCTCTCTGATACGAAATGAAGATTTTTAAGAAAATACTCCCACCTCAACTACCCTTTACGTGGAACATTTTGAAAATGTTGATTTTCTAAAAATATGGCTTCAACGATTTTGATTAAAATACCATATATTAAACATATTTAGATAACAAATAAAATGTATATCTTGAATTTTGTGGGAATATCCTAGGAAGTCCTCTTCATTCGGAAGGAATTTTGTATAATCTTGTATAACTGGTAAATGTTAAGTGATAGATGAAAATGTACTACACAAAAAATGTAGATCTCTTTAAAACACAATTTATTTAAAATAAGTTGGTTTTTTTGTGGCATAAGCTGTTTCTGAGATAATCATTATTAAAGGTTCGAATTGTACAATACTTGTCATTCTTTTTAAGTTCCATTGATTCACGATGTCATGGAAACAGTATGGAATTTTAAGGCCAGCATATAGCGTCCAGTTGTTAAACATTTGACTATCGCTGTTCTCTTTGTATCTATAACGAAATGTGTAATGTAGCTGTTTCTGGAAAGGTTTAATTGGATAAAAATGTAGCTTTCATAAGAATAGTTTGTAGGAGTGTGATAGAGAAAGTCTTGTGAATGTTGTATTTTCTTATTCTACGGTACATTACCTAAGCTGAGATACCTGCAGAATCTCTTCAAGTGTTTTACAGCAGCCAAATTGATAATACTTTCTGGATTTATTGCCTGTAGTTTGGCGAGGTAGTTCATTAGCTTGTCTTCATCGCAATCCTCTTTAACTTCTCTCAGCATTATCCTTTTGAGAAAGCCAGTACCATCGTCATCGTACATTGTTGCCCAGGCAAATTTTGTCAGCCCTGGAAGTATGTTAGGTATATCAGCGATGATCTCAAATACTGAAGATTTCTGTACTTAATGCATAGTATATCACTTGCTATTCTGCTCTTTTTCCTTGTGCTAGAGTACTATATATATATGAATACAGAGCGCTCATTTGGACATGTGGCCGACCTAACTTGAAGCACAGTGTTTGTTCTTAGCCAAACAGTGTCCTTGTGTCGCTACATATCTCCCATGCCATTTAACAAAATTTGTATTAACATTCGTTAATTCTTCATGGCCATGTAAATAAAACAATGCTTCAAACCGTTAGAAAATTAAACATGGGTCAGCAGATGATGATTAACACCCAATTTCTGCAATTAACTTGTCACATTATCGTTTGGTTGCAATTCCTGAATTACGGTTATATTATAGGGTTTTAATTTTAAAAGTTTAGTGACATTCCAAGCCAAAATTTGCAAAATTCCTGATACCTGTGCAAGCTTTCTCACAGATTCTTTCTAGCTTTTCTCCAATGGCTTCCAAGTTTTTCCTGTTTAAGACACAGCTATTTAATGTTGGTCTCTTATTAATGTACTCATAACATTATAAACCGTTTCTTTGTGAAGCGCACAAACAGCAGAGAATCTGTCTATAAATCCTGTCTCAGTTCTCTACAAAAGTTTGTCGTCATATAGGAATCATATATGAAGATTCTGTGTGCTGAAATAAAAGATATTCAAAACTTCAATGTCCAAACAATAGATATGATATAGGAGAGAAAAACAAATATATTTTGTTAAATAACCATGTGTTGGAAACTCGTTTTGTGAATAGGTACTAAGTAAGCTGTGTGACTGAGAATAAAACAGTGTTAAACGTTTTTCATTACTGTATGGTTCTGATAAATATTACATTATAATAAATGTTCAAAATTAGCACTGTTAACCTCAGCACAGACGTAGCAGGGAGTCCCGTGTTTCCCGGAAAATGCATGTTGTGTTCTGCATTTGTCTGGCAGCCTCAAGAATTCTTGCAACTAATTCCGCCTTCGAGTCAACAGGGGTAGAATACACTTCGGTTTTCATGTAGCCCCAGTGAAAGAAGTCTAATGGGGTGAGGTCCAGGGATCTTGCAGGCCAATGAACAGGTCCTCCCCGACCGATCCACCGATTGCCGAAAGTACTGGTTCTGCAAAGTACGCTGGGACTCCATCATGCTGAAACCACATCCTCCTCCTGGTATGTACCTAGGAGTACCTCCTCCAATAACGTCGGCAGGTGAACTTCCAAGAATATTCTGTACATTGGCCAGCTGAGTCAGGAGGTAGTCGTGCCCAATACCGGCCCACATGTGTACGGAAAAACATCTCTGGTGAACTCGCCCAACGTTACATGGGTTTTCATCCGACCATACACGCTCCCCTCCCCCAATCTGTAAATATAACTTCAGCAAACCGAGGGTCTTCATTAACCTGTTGCAGAAACCAGCGTACAAACTCAAGACGAGGCCCTGTCCTCTCACAGAACGAAGCAGCTGTTCACGCAACCGAGTTGAGCAGCAATTGCCCATATAGTTGCCTCTGGATTGTTCTCGAAGAGTAACGGCACTGCTTCCTTCCTCAAAGTTAGATGCACGCACATCAGTCGATCGTGAATTGCAGTAAATGTAGATATCTTCGTACAGGGAAACGCTCGCGGTACATTTACTGGGCTCTTCGACTTCAGCCGCACGTAAACAAAGTGCAACTGTCATGCAAGCACTAGTGCTACCTGCTGAGCATGGCATCACGACATTTGGTGTAACGAGCTTTTATCTCCCACTCGCGTTACTTAGGCATGCTCAGTACTCACGCAATATGCGCTTCCGACACATGGCTACTTATCAAAAATATATTTGTTTTTGTCTGCATCATCCATTAGTTTGGACAGTGCATTTTTTAACATTCTGTATACGACTTTTCGGCATTAGAACAGCACTAACACACTATACAGCACAGAATTTACGTAAACTGATTAGCCGGTACATGGAGAGAGAACAGAACCGGTTAGAAACAGTGCAGGACAGGCAATTCCCCATAATACGACCACGCGACAAAACGAAGGTTCTGTTGTTTCATTACAGAAGAATGCAAATTACATTCGCTTCTCACAATTTAGATGGACAATTTTTCGACTGGATTCTAACATGAATAAGAAGGCTATCACCACTGTCAACATTGTTATTGTTACAAAATTCTTCTCCATTTTACCCAATGGCGTAGCCAGAAAAATATTAGGGGGGTTATGTATAGAACCATTTTTTAAACAATTTGTATCGATTCAAACGATATATGAATTAATCCCGAATTAAAATATTTAAATAAATCGATTTTATATTCACATATTAAGGTGCAGCAATTGGAATTAAAATTAGGATAGGATGTTTTGCGTATTCTAAGCGGTAAATGTATTGTGACATGAGAATTAATGATCATTTTTTATTTCACTACAAAATAGGGGTTCTAGTTGTGTTCTAAACAGGCAAATATTACACTCATTTGGAAACAACTTAAATTTAGCACCGGATATCTTAACATGGTTATACCCATGCTATCTAGGTACATTTTCTGTTGCTGTCACCTCTGGCGATATTGTCTAAGACATGCGGCGTAAATACAGGGTGTTTCAGGACCTCTGTGACAAACTCTGAGGAACGATATGTCTCGCAGAGGGGAACATAGGTTTGACACTTTGTTTACAACTGCTGAGTCAAGTGGCATCTTCTCTTTCTTGTCTCTTACAACTGGTCACGTTCGGTAGGTCTGAGACGCACAGCCCAATTTAACTCAGTGTTTTTGAACAGCTCCACGCATACCACCTCAAAAAAAGTACAGGACTGGGACCAAATGACTTCGCACCTTGAGTTCATTTTGTCCAGTGATTTTGGCAACGAAGTATCGCAGATCCTACATTTACCGCGCACGAGTTCTGCTTCAGACGAGACGGATACTTCAACAACAGCCATATCTGGGATGTGTTCGTTAGACGTCACCAACAAAAGTATTATTCCGTAAACATCTGGGCTGTAATCTTGGTGATCATCTGCTGGGATGTTTCGTTTTGCACTCCGATTGAGTTAAATTGTGCTACCAAACCTAACCAGACGTAAGGGACAAGAAAGAGGCGATGTCACTTGATTCAGCGGTTGTAAACGAACAGAGAGGCAAAGTGTACTGTGCCTCTCAACCTTATCCTACCGGATACGCTTCGAACGGGGGTGAATAACTCCGTAACGATGCGTCGGAGGATGGTGGTTGCTTGACAAAAAGTGTTCCCCTCTGGGAGATCTATCGTTCCTCAGAGTTTGTCGCAGAGATTCTGAAACACCGTGTATAGCACTACCAGTGATACAACTAGGAAGTATCTCGTTTCCGCCAATCTAGAAACATGCTATTATCTTAATGAAGCTATTTTTGCTTTTAATTTTCACACTTATTTTAGCAAGGGGGTTCCTTTCCTAGCTACGCCTCTGATTTTAACCTATGTTGAATCTCGAATAACCTCCCTCCAGTTATCTTTACTGAATGTATCACAAGGGTTATTAGCATACACTTTGCCTTCCAGAGGACTGGCGATGGTGGAGACCACAGGTGGAGCCTGTTTTAGGGAAAAATTTCGCTGATACGGCCCACTGTGAAGTGGGTATTTGTTCCCACCAACCTAGAAAGATGATGTTATTTTAACGAAGTTATTTTTGCTCTTCATTTTTAGACTTTTTTTTAGGAAGCGAGTTCCAAACCCCTAGCTATGCCTGCGTATGGATCTAACCACATTTTAAAGTCATAGACAAATTTTATTCAAACTAAATGTAAACTATTTGCTTGCAGAGATTCATTGTTTCCCATACCACGGGTAAAGGCGTTCTGCGTTAGTGAGTGACCCCTCACACTGTTTGCGTCACGGTGCTAGTAAAACCCATACAGCCCTTAAATACAAACTTTGTTAACGCTAACAGTGGAACTCGAACCTGAAGTCAGTACCAGGGCGGAGGTGTACGTAGCACCATTTTAAATATGGCACAATTCAAATACGCGGCCTGCCTCACTAAGATTTCTGATCACAGAATCATAATGCTTGCCATTACATATGACATACATCAAACACCCTTAACAGCACTCTCGAGTTTGCGGTTGTGATCGAGCACAAGAAATCAGGTAACTCAACCACGGATTGTTTTCACTTTCCAGGTTATGTTTGGCTTACCACTGTGTAAAAAGAAGCATAACAGCTGTAGCAAATAACTCAAACCGTATTTCATCCTCGGGGTATTCAAACTGTTTATAATTATGTCCTGCAGGCTTCCCGCGTTTGTCATAAAGTATCGATGCTGGTTTTCAGTAGCTCATAGCCTGCATTACTTTTGCAGTTATACCGTAAACTTAAATAAATATTGTAGGTTACGCAGATAATTGTAGAATCTTCAAGCATGTGGAAATGTTGATACTTAAGAAGGGCTGGAACAGGACTTTAGGAAACATGGCTATTATTCTTTGTTATACACAGAAACTACCAGTAGCGTCTTTTTCAATTTCTGCTTGGGGGGAGGGCAAGATTAACTGAAGCAGTTGTCTGAATTTTCATGTGAATTTTAACGACACATTTAGCTAAGAGAGAGTCATCTTTTATTTCTTAAATGTGAAAACGACTTAGCATTGAAGATAAATAATACGCCTTATTTGAATAAAATGGGATTCAAGATTAGAAAAGGACGGTTCTCACGCGAAGCAGACATCATTTGAGATTGTCAGGAATATTGGACGAGTCGACATGCAGCACGACAACAAAAACGGATAATTTCAAACGCTATAGCCCAATTTACACTCGATTCCAAAGAAGCAAATAACATTTTATAACACAGTTTCATGAAATTCAAAATGTTTGAGAAACTTCATATTGTTGTAGCTTAAGATCGTTATAAAGTTTAAAAAAATCCACAGTCAAAAAGCTTGAAAGCCAAAAGCTCCGTAGGAAAACCAGCCTGCATACCACCCTCCTCCTGTGTAATTGTGTGTGTATATATAGCACAATAGTCTTAAAAAATGTAGCCAAAATTCCACCTTACTTCTGTGCGACTGTCTACAAAAACCAGCCTACATTCTACCTTACTTCTGGGTCACTATCTACAAAAACCAGCATACATTCCACCTTACTTCTGGGTGACTGTCTGCAAAAACCAGCATACATTCCACCATACTTCTGGGTGACTGTCTACAAAAACCAGCCTACATTCCACCTTACTTCTGGGTGACTGTCTACAAAAACCAGCCTACATTCCACCTTACTTCTGGGTGACTGTCTACAAAAACCAGCCTACATTTCACCTTACTTCCGGGTGACTGTCTACAAAAACCAGCCTACATTCCACCTTATTTCTGGGTCACTATCTACAAAAACCAGCCTACATTCCACCTTACTTCTGGGTGACTGTCTACAAAAACCAGCCTACATTCCACCTTACTTCTGTGCAACTGTCTACAAAAAACAGCCTACATTCTACCTTACTTCTGGGTCACTATCTAATAAAACAAGCCTACATTCCACATTACTCCTGGGTGACTGTCTACAAAAACCAGCCTACATTCCACCTTACTTCTGGGTCACTATCTACAAAAACCAGCCTACATTCCACCTTACTTCTGGGTGACTGTCTACAAAAACCAGCCTACATTCCACCTTACTTCTGTGCGACGTCTACAAAAACCAGCCTACATTCCAAATTACTTCTGGGCGACTGTCTAGAAAAACCAGCCTACATTCCACCTTACTTCTGGGTCACTATCTACAAAAACCAGCCTACATTCCACCTTACTTCTGTGCGACTGTCTACAAAAACCAGCCTACATTCCCCTTACTTCTGGACCACTATCTACAAAAACCAGCCTACATTCCACCTTACTGCTGGGTGACTATCTACAAAAACCAGCCTACATTCCACCTTACTTCTGGGTCACTATCTACAAAAAACAGCCTACATTCCCCTTACTTCTGGACCACTATCTACAAAAACCAGCCTACATTCCACCTTACTTCTGGGTGACTGTACAAAAACCAGCCTACATTCCACCTTACCTCTGTGCGACTGTCTACAAAAACCAGCCTACATTCCACCTTACTTCTGGGTGACTGTACAAAAACCAGCCTACATTCCACCTTACTTCTGGGTGACTGTCTACAAAAACCAGCCTACATTCCACCTTACTTCTGTGCGACGTCTACAAAAACCAGCCTACATTCCAAATTACTTCTGGGCGACTGTCTAGAAAAACCAGCCTACATTCCACCTTACTTCTGGGTCACTATCTACAAAAACCAGCCTACATTCCACCTTACTTCTGTGCGACTGTCTACAAAAACCAGCCTACATTCCCCTTACTTCTGGACCACTATCTACAAAAACCAGCCTACATTCCACCTTACTGCTGGGTGACTATCTACAAAAACCAGCCTACATTCCACCTTACTTCTGGGTCACTATCTACAAAAAACAGCCTACATTCCCCTTACTTCTGGACCACTATCTACAAAAACCAGCCTACATTCCACCTTACTTCTGGGTGACTGTACAAAAACCAGCCTACATTCCACCTTACCTCTGTGCGACTGTCTACAAAAACCAGCCTACATTCCACCTTACTTCTGGGTGACTGTACAAAAACCAGCCTACATTCCACCTTACTTCTGGGTGATTGTCTACAAACCCAGCCTACATTCCACCTTACTTCTGGGTGACTGTACAAAAACCAGCCTACATTCCACCTTACTTCTGGGTGATTGTCTACAAAAACCAGCCTACATTCCACCTTACTTCTGGGTGACTGTACAAAAACCAGCCTACATTCCACCTTACTTCTGGGTGATTGTCTACAAAAACCAGCCTACATTCCACCTTACTTCTGGGTGACTACAAAAACCAGCCTACATTCCACCTTACTTCTGGGTGATTGTCTACTAAAACCAGCCTACATTCCACCTTACTTCTGGGTGACTGTACAAAAACCAGCCTACATTCCACCTTACTTCTGTGCGACTGTCTACAAAAACCAGCCTACATTCCACCTTACTTCTGTGCGACGTCTACAAAAACCAGCCTACATTCCAAATTACTTCTGGGCGACTGTCTAGAAAAACCAGCCTACATTCCACCTTACTTCTGGGTCACTATCTACAAAAACCAGCCTACATTCCACCTTACTTCTGAGTCACTATCTACAAAAACCAGCCTACATTCCACCTTACTTCTGTGCGACTGTCTACAAAAACCAGCCTACATTCCCCTTACTTCTGGACCACTATCTACAAAAACCAGCCTACATTCCACCTTACTGCTGGGTGACTATCTACAAAAACCAGCCTACATTCCACCTTACTTCTGGGTCACTATCTACAAAAACCAGCCTACATTCCCCTTACTTCTGGACCACTATCTACAAAAACCAGCCTACATTCCACCTTACTTCTGGGTGACTGTACAAAAACCAGCCTACATTCCACCTTACTTCTGGGTGATTGTCTACAAAAACCAGCCTACATTCCACCTTACTTCTGGGTGACTGTACAAAAACCAGCCTACATTCCACCTTACTTCTGGGTGATTGTCTACAAAAACCAGCCTACATTCCACCTTACTTCTGGGTGACTGTACAAAAACCAGCCTACATTCCACCTTACTTCTGTGCGACTGTCTACAAAAACCAGCCTACTTTTCACCTTACTTCTGGGTGATTGTCTACAAAATCCAGCCTATTTTACGCCTTATTTCCAGGCGAGTGTCCAAAAAAAACAGCCTACACTCCATCTTCCATTATCTACAAAGCCAGCCTACATTCCACATTACTTCTGGATGATTATCTACAGAAGCTAGCCTACTTCGACTCTAGCCATTGTCTGCAGAAACCAGCCTACACTTCACATTACTTCTGGATGGGTGTCTACAGAAGCTAGCCTACTTCCACTCGAGCCATTATCTGCAGAAACCAGCCTACACTTCACATTACTTCTGGATGGGTGACTACAGAAGCTAGCCTACTTCCACTCGAGCCATTATCTGCAGAAACCAGCCTACACTTCACATTACCTCTGGATGATTATCTAACGAAGCTAGCCTACTTCCACTCGAGCCATTATCTGCAGAAACCATCCTACACTTCACATTACTTCTGGATGATATATGCAGAAGCTAGCCTACTTCCACTCGAGCCATTATCTGCAGAAACCAGCCTACACTTCACAATACTTCTGGATGATATATGCAGAAGCTAGCCTACTTCCACTTGAGCCATTATCTGCAGAAACCAGCCTACACTTCACAATACTTCTGGATGATATATGCAGAAGCTAGCCTACTTCCACTCGAGCCATTATCTGCAGAAACCAGCCTACACTTCACAATACTTCTGGATGATATATGCAGAAGCTAGCCTACTTCCACTTGAGCCATTATCTGCAGAAACCAGCCTACACTTCACATTACTTCTGGATGATTATGTACAGAAGCTAGCCTACTTCCGCTCTAGCCATTGTCTGCAGAAACCAGCCTACACTTCACATTACTTCTGGATGGGTGTCTACAGAAGCTAGCCTACTTCCACTCGAGCTATTATCTGCAGAAACCAGCCTACACTTCACATTACTTCTGGATGGTTATGTACAGAAGCTAGCCTACTTCCACTCTAGCCATTGTCTGCAGAAATCAGTCTACATTCTATCCCATATCTGAGTGTTTGACTACGGAAACTAGCCTAAAACCACCCTACTCTTAGGTAATTTTCTGCACAAAGTACTCTATGCTCCACCTTACATGTGGGTGATTGTTACAGCAACCAGACTATGCTCTACCCTAATTTTGACTGATTACTTACAGAAACCAGCCTAAATGCCATCTTCCTTCAGATTGTCTACAAAAACCAACTCTTCTGGGTAATTTCTGCAGGATTGTCTACATTCCACCCTACTTTTGGGTGATTGAAGAAATCAGTATATGCACCACCGTACTGTCTAATTGTTTGTTAACACAAATTAACCTGCAGTCTTCCCTACTTCAGAACGTTTGTATACAGGCACCAAATTGCACTCTTCCATATTTCAGATTGTTTGGCTACAGAAACCAGCCGCAACTATTTTCAACTAGATTTTTTATATACAGCAATCAGCCTACACTTTTAAGTACTTAATATTGCTTGCATAAAGAAACCAGTCTGCACTCTTCATTACTTAGGTATGTGTGAATACAGAAATTAGTCTGCAGTTTATTCTTCTTAGGGTTCTTTGTATACAGAAACCACGCTTCCATGCTGACTTACTCCCAACATTTACAGAAGTCTGCCTCTACTGTAACCGACTTCCAACATTATAAAAAACAGAATCTACTAAAACACACCTCCAATAATTACGGAAACCAGCCTATAATGTAGCCCACTTTCCATAATTACGGAAACCAGCCTATAATGTAACCTACTTTACATAATTACGGAAACCAACCTATAATGTAACATACTTTCCAAAATTACAGAAACCAGCCTATAATGTAACCTACTTTCCATTATTACGGAAACAACCTATAATTTAGCCTTTCATAATTACGAAAACCAGCCTAATATGTAACCTACTTTCCGTATACACGGAAACCAGCCTATAATGTAATCTACTTTCCATAATTACGGAAACCATCCTCTAATGGAACCTACTTTCCATAATTACGGAAATCAGCCTAAAATGTAACCTACTTTCCATGTTTACGGAAACCAGCCTAAAATGTAACCTACTTTCCGTGTTTACGGAAACAGCCTATGATGTAAGCTGCTTTTCATATTTACAGAAACTTCGCATAATTACGGAAACCAGCCTATAATGTAACATACTTTCCATAATTACGGAAACCATCCTATAATATAACCTACTTTCCATAATTACGGAAACCAGCCTAAAATGTAACCTACCTTCCGTGTTTACGGAAACCAGCCTATAATGTAACCTACTTTCCGTGTTTACGGAAACCAGCCTATAATGCAACCTACTTTCAATAATTACGGAAACTAGCATATAATGTAACCTACTTTCCGTGGTTACGGAAACAGCCTATAACGTAAACTGCTTTTCATATTTACAGAAACCAGGCTATAATGTAACCTACTTTCCATAATTACGGAAATCAGCCTAAAATATAACCTACTTTCCGTGTTTACGGAAACAGCCTATAATGTAAGCTGCTTTTCATATTTACAGAAACCAGGCTAAAATGTAACTTACTTCGCATAATTACGGAAACCAGCCTATAATGTAACATACTTTCCATAATTACGGAAACCATCCTATAATGTAACCTACTTTCCATAATTACGGAAACAAGCCTAAAATGTAACATACCTTCCGTGTTTACGTAAACCAGCCTATAATGTAACCTGCTTTCCGTGTTTACGGAAACCAGCCTAAAATGCAACCTACTTTCAATAATTACGGAAACTAGCCTATAATGTAACCTACTTTCCGTGGTTACGGAAACAGCCTATAACGTAGGCTGCTTTTCATATTTACAGAAACCAGGCTAAAATGTAACGTACTTCCCATAATTACGGAAACCAGCCTATAAAGTAGCCTACTTTCCATGATTTCGGAAACCAGCCTATAATACAGCCTGCTTTCCATCATTACGGAAACTAGCCTATAATGTAACCTACTTTCCATAATTACGGAAACCAGCCTGTAATGAAACCTGTTTTCCGTGTTTACGGAAACCAGCCCAAAATGCAACCTACTTTCCATGTTTACGGAAACCAGCCTAAAATGTAACCTACTTTCCGTAGTTACGGAAACAGCCTATAAAGTAGCCTACTTTCCATGATTTCGGAAACCAGCCTATAATACAGCCTACTTTCCATGTTTACGGAAACCAGCCTTAAATGTAACCTACTTTCAGTGGTTACGGAAACAGCCTATAACGTAAGCTACTTTTCATATTTACAGAAACCAGGTTAAATGTAACCTACTTTCCATAATTACGGAAACCAGCCTTAAATGTAACCTACTTTCCATAATTATGGAAACCAGCCTATAATGTAACCTACTTTCCATAATTATGGAAACCAGCCTATAATGTAACCTACTTCTCATATTTACAGTGAAAGGAAGAAATAAGAATACACATCATTTCAATAAAATTTATTTTGTACCTCATTTACAAATTTTCAACTATACTTTATATACTTATGTTTTATTATGTACATTGGAGAATGTTTTCATTGAAGCCTTGCTCTTTTTCTGGGCGATGCACCTGTCTCTGTGTCCCTTGATGTGTCGTCTGTAGATGTATCCTTGTCCTGAAATTAAATACAAGCATCTGCTTTAAATTTAATAATTTACTCACAATTCCTTAACTTCCACAGAGGAGAGTTTAATGAAAATGGGATCTTGGCTAAAGAGCTCGGTTCTCTCGTGTTTTACATGTGCATTTTTAAAAATGATATGCTTTACAGAATTTTAGAGTAAATTGTTTTTACTTTGCATGTAGAGACAAACACAATATTCGTTTGGTTAATGAAGCTTAGTGAAGGTTAAAACCAACTTCTCACTATGTATTTTATTATAACTACTCTGGATTTACATTTAAACTGGTTTCTAAATGGTATTCATTGGATCACTGCAAGATGGTACCATGCAATTATCAGAGATGAAAATAAAAGTGTGACACCAAATGATTCTGCCTTTAAAGCTTGTCCGCATAATTTGGATCTTAAGTTTTTAAGGTTATTTGTGCATCACTGTCGAATTTTATAAAATTAAAGTAAATGCAGTAATGACATGTATAGGATGGATCATAAGTTCCAATCGAATGTTTTCTATATTAGTTTATTAAGCAATAAAATGCCAAAAACTGCTAAACAGTATTTATTTATACAAGAAGCTCGTTTATCCTGCCCTCATCAATTCAACTTCTAGTTTACATGGATTGATTTTTGCTTACTTTTTCACCCCCAAAATATGTGTCTTTTAATAAATACATGCTATAACAAATGAGAACAGAAGGCACTCAGCGTAACACAAACATTACACCTGAGTCACCTTTGGCATGCACTCGGAACACAACACAACTGCACTGGCACTGTCCACTTTTCATTTCGCAACTTCTTAATTCTGAACTCAACTCAACTACTGGGTAAGA
This sequence comes from Deroplatys truncata, assembly GCA_030765065.1. Lineage (NCBI taxonomy): Eukaryota > Metazoa > Arthropoda > Insecta > Mantodea > Mantidae > Deroplatys > Deroplatys truncata. The sequence continues at coordinate 202,361,994 of CM060980.1, read as the reverse complement.
GTAGCCCTTTATAGTCATTCTCCATAGTGTAGTGGTCACCATGCTAGCATCTAGTTACTGAGGTCACGGGTTCAAACCCAAGACAGGGTGAGAAGTTCAGAAGAGAAGTAAAGCCAGTGGTCCCGTGTCATAGATTTACGGCACTTAGAAGAACCTCAAGCCTGATAAAGAGGCCTCTGAGCAAAATTTCCGGCCTTTCATGCCCAATGAAGAATGGGACGCTAAGGACCACAGGAGTTAAACAGCGTCCATAAATAAAACTCATTTAATTTAATTTGTAGCCCCTTATATAAGCTTGTATGCAAAGTGGAACCTACTTGAAATGGCCCAAATGTTCCTCTGGAACAAGGAAGTGGCACACAAAATTGGGTATTCTTCTGGAGGGGGACCAGCCATTAACCCAGCCTGTGGCTGGGAGGCACTCACATCCTGGTCAATAGGTGTTTCCCACAGGTGGTCACAATATGAATATATGATTGCAATGTTGGCACCACAGGTAGCAGAGAAGCACCGCCAGTCGCATACTTCAAACTTACAGTTAGTACCATGGTGGTCACTGTCACAGAACAAAACGTAAGTGTGTGAAATTATGTTTCACTTGTTTTCATGACAACTGTGATAGCAATCTTAAGACTTTTCTTCTGAATGGCTTTCAATTCTTTTCTCTTCTGCCTTTGCAGTGATCCAAATTTTACCATCATCCATCAAAGTTTGTATTCATTTAATTGTTTGCTTCCAGATTACCTCCAGTCTCACCTAGTATGGATAAATGAGGTTCTTGTGCACTTATTACTGATACAGTAGACCCTCGTTTAACTGAATTCCAAAGGACCAAAAAATAGCCAATTCGAATTAACGAGGTTTTGTAAAAATAGTCCCGTATTTTCTGAAATGGTAAAATACGATTGAGTTCACTTTCTCTCTTGTTATGCATACCAACGAATGAGGGTGTTCCACTTTCATGACCTCTAAGAAAAAGTAAAAATAACTGCTGTATACGGTATATCTGGCATTTGTTTAATTGAGAAAGTATACTGTCAAATACTTGTAATTTTTCTTTTAAACAGTACTATTTGGTACAATATTGTATTCATTGAATTAGTGAGTCGTATAATACAACAAACAATATCCTTAAGAAACACTTTAAATGTACCGTTCTTTTAGCACTTAAGTTTTAATCGGAGCACATGTTTTAGTCACAACTTTTATCCATTACACATTTTAGTTCTATAATTTGAAAAAATCATTAATCCTTGTTTGGCAGACCGTTGATTGTAATATTATGGCAGCCTGAAATGCCATGGAGACATCAGAAGTGGCAGCAAATCTCTCGAGAACAGAAATTGCAGCGGCAACTTCATGTTCCACCTTAGAAGATGACAGTAAAAATTATCATTCTCTTCTGCATCATCAGCAGATGACTGGTTCTTCAGCAGCACAGATGTTGTTGTCTACCTACATCCATTCTTCCATAATGATGGTACAAGAGGGCACCAACCGGGTGTAAGCGTGTAGAAGAGCATTGGTCGCGGTAATGTTCATGTTATCTTTTGCTGAGCGCCTGTTATTGTATTACTATTTTTAAATTTGGGTTCTTTGTCCTCCGGCTAGCTATTATTATTATTCAGTCGAGCAAATCTCTTGAACAGGGTGTGTAAACGGAAAGGAGTTTTTACTGAAAGATAACACTGATAAAAGAATTTGTTTTTACACTTTTATTGCCGCCACACTTTATTCATTTCACATAATTATTCTTGTTACACGCCCGACTGAAACTGTTATATTTTCTAATGTTACTATAATCACTTATTTGCTGCACATTATTAATTCACGTATTTCACATTTATAACTAACTTTACGACGTGAGAGATTCTGTTAAACTGTGCGACATGTAACCCGCAAATGATTCTGATGAACTGAGCGACGTATAACCTTTGTATGATTCTGTTGGACTGAACGACGTTTGCCTTGTGAATTATTCTGTCAAACTGCGCGTTACCCGTCTCTGGCACGGAATTTATACTCCCTCACCCCAATATGCCTAAACATTATAACAGAGCTGCTATTGGTTAATAAAATGCGCCAACATTAGCGTCTATTTTTATATCGAATCAAAATTATGAACACATATGCTCTAGGGAAAATATTCCCTCCATTTCTACAGAAAAGCGCGCTAATCTGACGTCATTTGCTTGTCTCTTATAACTGATAAACAACTCACCCCCTCGCTACATTGTTACCCGCTCCTATTGTCAGTTTCAGTGAGGCCGTGTAAACTTATTTCCTAACAATGCTTATAATTAACAAACATCTCAAATCAATGTCATACAATAATGCTTATTTACACTATAATCACTCTGGCATTTGCATTGTTGTGATATAAAATACTGCCACACATTATCAGAATGCCAATTGTATTTACGTTATAAGTTCAGAGTAGATCATCGGTTTCCTGTTCAGTTTCAGCGGCGTTATCAGTAACTTATAATCAATGAGAGAGTACACTTCGGAATCTGAAAGTGTTCTGGAAAACCTATGTCTTCTGTTCACTATTGACCATATGTAAAGTTTGCTATTTTTGTTTCAGTGTGAGAGCATTATGAGCACGTTTCTCTTTTGGCGGCATAGGGAGTGATGGAGCGAAAGAAAGAAAAAAAAAATGTACTGTTCACAAGCCGAGACACACAGCTCTCTGAATTGTTGAATTGTTGTGAGTCACGCGCCATGTGCAGTCTGCTGACCAACCCCCTCTTCCCCGGCCCTTGCATCATTATGCTGTGGAAGTGATACATAAGCTGCAAGTAAGCAATCAGATCATTGTTGGGATATTACAGTACAGTATTGCGAAAAATGATGTGAAAAAGTAAAAATAATTGCAGTGCACAGCACAACATACATATTCGGTTAAAACGAGGAATAACGTATGGAATATGTAATGAGGGACCAAATTTTAATTCGTAGTACGAATTATCCGAAATTCGGTTTAAGCGGTAGATTTTTGCATGTAATTCGGCAGGGACCGAGCAGCTACTACGAATTAATGGAGTTTTTGGTTTATCTGAGGGTCCACTGTATTAATATTGTGTCATCCTCCATAGTGTAGTGGTTACCATGCTAGCATCTAGTTCCCGAGGTCGCGGGCTCAAACTCGGCAGAGGGCGATGGGTTTTTTTGGGTATGAAAATTCTTAGCATGGCTTCCTTTGGAAGGGAAGTAAAGCTGGTGGTCCCGTGTCATAGGTTTATGCACGTAAAAGAACCTCAAGCCTGATAAAGAGGCCTCTGAGCAAAATTACCGGTCTTTCACGGCCAATATAGAATGGGACGCTAAGTACCATAGCTTTAATATTGTGACGTAGCAGGCATGGCCCAAGGTTATCGGGAGGTTGGCGCTGGGCAGTCAGATAAATGACGATACGTAGCACTTACTAGCGTAAACACCACAAGTGATATCACTAGATAACCAGAATCTTTTGGAAGCTTCTCCTCGAATGAGAATGCTATGGAAATTTCCACAGGCTATTTAAATTCGCATTCTCATGAGTGAGTTAGTCAGTCAGTGAAAGAGGAGTTGGTGGTGCGGCAGGTATTGCCTGTGAGTTTGTGGCGTGCGGCTGCAGAGTGAGGGTTTTGGAGGTCTTGTGTTTGATTCCTCAGAGTGAACCAGCCAAAAGAATTGGCTGTGTCATGTGTATTGCATTACATTGCTATGTCAAGAAGGAAGTTAAATGACGGGGGAACTGAACTAGTGCACATTAGTGAAGTGACAATGTGAACTAAGTAAAGTCCTAGTGAAGTGACAGTTGAAAAACTGGACATATTAAAGCATAACATAGGACTAATGTCATTGGTCTAACTTCTTGGTATGTTGTCCATTTTCCATGCTCAGTTGGACGCCGCCGTGAGTGTCTGCTTGTTTGCCTGAGCATTGTGAAGATATCCAAAATTCACCTTTGAATTCAATAGACAATCTGATTCCTTCAGTTAGGACACAGCCAGCACAACATGTGGCTTGTTAGAGGCCATGTGAGGCTACTCCCTCATCCGAATGTACCATGATTCATTCATACTGTCGCTGAGAGCATTATTGTGGATATTTCTGAGGTCTTCCATTGCGCTTAGCATTCAATACAGAAACACTTGCAAACGTCTTCTCCAGTTTCTGTAAATGGCCTTCAGTTGGGGCAGTTGAAAGAAGTTTTCTCTCATCTCTTCTCATTTCTTCTGTTCAGTTTTTTTTTTTACGAAGCTTTGTTTAAATTCTGTACCTGCTAGATCCTCTATTGCTTACAGAATAAAAAATGAAACACTGCACCACAACAACTAATAATCAACTGAGAAACGTGCATTGGAAAGCAGCTAGCTTGTAATCACAATAATAGCAGTCACTGAATTCTTATCAGGAAAGAGGCTATTGCCACCCATGGTATTTGAAGGCAGAAAACATCCCTCTCAGCTGAGGAATACTTGTACGTTAGTTTGTACTTGTGAACGATGTATTATTTCAATATAAAATCTAACTGATAGTTACTTATGATCCACCCTATACTAAATTAACTGAACAAGTGAAAAAGTAAAAGATTTTAAATATCAGAAGAGCATGATATTAAGTATCTTTTAGGAAATTATTTTAAAAGATTGCAAACTTCCACTAAATTTTCTTCACCCTCAGAAAAGACAGAGGGTGCTAAAAATGGTTATCTTTCAGTGACATGTGATATCATTCAAGTTACAAAAGAATAACCATTATAAAACAAGTCAAGTATTCACATAACTTGGGTTTCACATCTATACTATACCCCCGCCGCTGTAACGTTGCACTTGACAGCTAGCGTTTAAGTTGGTACACTCACAAAAAAACAGATGAAAAGTTTCAACCGTTTGACTTCCTAAGCCAATCACAAGGCAGCATTCCGGATGGTCGATGACAAAGCGGAACCGGAACTAGAATCGGCTCTGTTGCCGGATGTAACTATTCCCAACCACGTGCTTCAGTTTGTGAATCTCTAGCACGAGCGTCGACTTGTTCTTTGCAAGCTACATATTGTTCATTGTTATTTATATTTGTGGTTATTGTTTGATAGTTTTGTTATTGTTCGTTTATACATATTTATTTATATTTATCTATTTTATATATATTTCATTCATATTATTTATTTAAACAAAACTTAAGTGCGACAATGTCTGAAAAACGACGCCGATCGGCGAGTGATGATTCCCGAAGTGAAAATCCTTTGCGCCGAGGTGTGCCACTTAATAGTCGTGCATTGGAACTATTAAGGAGAACCCGGGAATTCTTTGAACAGGAAAAGGAGTACGTGAAGCTTCATGGCAATCCCTCTATTCCTGCTGATAAAGCCGTGCAACGAACTGCAGCAGCTCTTGGACTAATCACGAGAACTGTTATTCACAAGGCTACGGTGGACGCGGCTTCGTGGAAGAAGAAAGTAGATCATGTGAATAAGTTAATACGAAAAGCACAAGAAATAGACAGAATTATTAGTGACTGTGAAACATTGATGATATGCCTTGGTGAAGATGATTTCGAGGATGACGAGAACGGGGATTTGGATGGAATTGATGCATTGCAGTTTTAAGTGCGTGAGTGAAAATAACTTTGTTATGGCATGCTTATAATATGTTTTATTTCTCCTCATTGTAGCAGGAAGTTTGTATTATTTTGTTTCTATATTGTCAAAAGTGCGCAATTTATTCTACATATGCTGCAATGTTTATGCAGAGTTATTTTCAATTAACAATAATAATACGAAATAGTTATTATTCATTGACGTTTGCTACTTACGTACACTTTTTGTATGCGGCTTAGACGCGATAGAAAGGAGAACAATCAGCTGTTGTTGTTTACTACATACTCTGGCAACGTCGCAACCACAATGTAGCCAACCTTACGCGAAGCCACACGAACTGTCAAGTGCAAATATACAGCGGCAGGGGTATAGCCACATGCTAAGACTGGGTACTGATGTAAACATTACCACATGCATGAATGTGATTCTATTGGCTAATGAAATCTTAGCACAAACATGTCTCTGAGGCATAGGAGAAAAATTGTTTGTTAACTGATTTATAAATAAGCAATGTAATCCTGCGGTGTAGTGCATTATTTCATTTTCCGAAACTTTATATGAAGAATAAGTAAAATTAAACTACATTTAACTTATAACCACAATCATAATGGGAGAATCATCTCCACCTCGCTAATTAGATTAGGTTTATATAAGCATATAGAGGATGTTGGCAGTACTGGTATCAGAAAATAAATTGCGCAAAAACTACATACAAAAGGAAGGGATTTATCTCGGTTGTTGCAAAATGTGTGATAACATTGAGTATGTGAAACACTGTAAAGGAACACCATTGAAGAGTGACAAAAAATGGATTGTTTTGAACATTTTTAGAAATTCTGTCAAAAATATCCCACTCTGGCAATTCTTGGATACTGTGAATTTGACAGCCGAGTTTACTGGCATATCAGTGGCAAGTATTAAACAAGTGCAAAAAGGACACCATCGACACCAGGGAAAACCAGTAAGTGTAAAAAAATCTGTGTTAGCAGCACAGTGTGACAAGTTCGTATGAAGTGCAATACGCTAAAAAGTTTTTTTGAAAGAAATGAACCACCAACTATATGGAAAGTCTCAACTTTCGTCAATAATGATCCTGATCTGCCCAATTTCAGAGAAAGAAGCTGAATAAAATCCTGTGCGAAACAGGCTTTGATTTTGTAAAAACAAATAGAAAAAAAAAAAAACTGTTGACCACATTTTGTTGTGGCGCAGAGATTTGAGGAAAATTGCTACACATGGGAAGCAGGGGCATAAGTTATATTACCTGGGTGAATGAGGAACATACAACCTCCAAGGTATGGGTGGACACCACTATCAAAAGCAAAAAAGCATTCTTTTCAGGACTAAGAACTGGACTAAAAAATCCGACAGGAAAAGGCAAATGTCCTCCTTATCACTGTGTTTTAAATCCTATCGACTCAGTGAGGAGCCAAGTTAAGGACCATATTGCTAGAAATAACACAACTTTTTAGCTCCCCAAAGTACACAGGCTAATAGGTAAAGGAATAAGGTTGGTTACATTGGAAATGTGGCAGTCATTCATAGGTCACGTGGAAGGAGAGGAGTGAAAATTCTGGGAAGCAGTTGGGCTAAGTGGCTTCATTTTGATCCTCTGGTTGGTTAAAACCTGCAGCAGCAGCATGGATGATGAAGAAGAAACAGATCTGGAAGGAATTCAGCCCCTCCCATCTGTATGGGTAATTAGGTAATTCCAAAATCATGTTGATGTCGGCCACAAGCGATTGTTCAAGCTGGCTAACATTATGCTGCACAGCTTTTGACATAGCACTTAGTGCTTTAGTAATGAGGGATATACGAGGGCTGTCCCTGAAGTACCCGACCTAACAAAGAAAACAAAACATCTATATTTCTCTACATAGTCTTCTTTCAGCTCGATACACCTTTCCCAGCGAAGTTCAATAGCTCCGATACCCTGTTTATAGTGAGAACCGTCGAGTTCTGCAAAACAGCCATCAACTGCAGACTCCACCTCTTCATTGTTGGCAAATCTTTTACCACCAAGCCATTTCTTCAACTTTGGAAACAGAAAATAATCAGAGGGGCTAAGTCTGGCGAATAGGGTGCATGAGGAAGCAATTCCAACTTTAACTCATTGATTTTGGCCATGGTGATAATGGTGTGTGAACTGTTGGATTCTCCTGATGAAACAGGACTTTCTTTTTTACTAAATGTGACCGTTTTTGCTTGATTTCATCATTCAAATGCTGCAAAAGTTTGCATAATACTCACCATTGATTGCTTTTCCTTTTTGAAGATAATAAATGAAAATTATCCCACGTGCATCTCAAAAAACTGACGACATGACCTTGCCTGCAGATGGAACTGTCTTTGCCTTCTTTGGAGCTGATTCTCCCCCTTCAATTCACTTTCATCCATGGTTAGGAAAAACTCGGCTTTATTGCAGCAAAACATCGCCAAACACCCTCACGACGCTGCTTTTGTTCCATTGTGAGTAAACGTGGCACCCGTCTTGCACACAGCTTTCTCATGTCTACGATGTCTACGCACACTTTCAGTCGATGGTCATCCAATACCATTTTGTGGATTTTCTTCACAATTTCTGGTGTGGCCACCTCATTTGGTCGATCCTGCAGTGTTCGTCTTGGCAGCTTGTATGGCCTCGCTTAAACTTTGCCACCCAATATTTTACTGTTGTAAACAAAGGAGCAGACTCCCCCAGAGTAGAATCTAGTTCAACTTTAATATTAGTGGGACTAAGACCTTTCAAATGAAAGTATTGCATCACATGACGATGACCAGTTTTATATCCGTGTTTACAAATCCGCTGAGAGTATCACTATTATTGGCTGGCAAACAATTACTAAACAACGTAGCATCGTCAAGGATGGTACTTTCTACCATAGTCATTTGTTTGAAACATCAACCGCTATATAACCATCAGGTCAGGTACTTCTGGGACTGCCCTCATACCTACTTGTAGTGACTACTGTTATATTAATGCCATCAATTATTATTGTTCTCACTACTTTAATGTCTACTGACCCTTTTGTGAGTGAGATAACGAAATGAGTTGGGATAATGGGAGTTTGCATGTGGTCGATCACTCAATAATTTGCTTTTGGCACGTGCAACCAACCAATCAGAGCAGTGACTGCATGAGTAGCCATTCTTAGCGTGTAGCCAGTATAGTCAAAATTCTTCTTTCCTTTACAAATTTAGCCAAGTGGCAAGAGGAACAATATACAGAAAGCTGTAGAGTAGAAAGACAGTGCAAACTAAGCATTCTGAGGTTAAAAGCATGGGGTTGCAGATGCAGTATAATAAGGGTGCTCTGCATGAACAAAATGCATTATAACTCGCACAAGCATGTATGTGCTGAACAAGGCAAGTGTTCTGTACTACCATAACATCCATATGCTTCACAATGAACATCAGACACACCTAGTGACATTAACTACTACTACACAAGAATGTATTTTGTTTACAGACAACATGATGGATTTAATGTTTATGCATGTATCACAGTAAAAACGCTTCTCTGACTCCATGCTCCTAACCTAAAAATGCATTTTGGTACTGCCTTTCTACTCTACAATTTCTTGCACATTGTTTTTCCGCACCAGGTATGTGCTGCATTGCATTTAAATACTTATTATAATTATTGCTCATTTAACCCACATTAAAGGAATTCATGTCCATCATCATAGTAACTGACTTGTATCAGTTTCTATGATGATGATGTCTGTGTGTTCCAAAATGGCATCTTGTGTAATTGCCTGCATGTGTATCACAAGAGCTCAGTGGCATAATTAAATCTTGCTGGATAGAAGTTTTCTAGATGGTGCTGCTCTCTATTGGAACTTGGAGGCAGGGAAGACTCCAAGTTCTTGCATCATATAAATATTTATAACTGCTATATTGTAATGCAATGTATTCTTTATCAGAGCATTACTTTTGGAAGCGATTATAAAAATACTATAATGAATGCAATAGTGCAAAGTTAGAGGGTCTGTTATTTTGGAACTACATAACTGGAGCTAAGGTTACTTTTTCGCTTGTCTAATAATTATAATAAACTCATCTAAAGTGACAACTTTCAGAATAATACAATAAAACAGCAATACATACATTTTCCTCCTGATTATTGTCTAATGATGCTATGAGCTTTGTTGTGATAATGCGGAAACCTCTGTGTGTGCTTGGCTTCATAGAATTTGCCAGGTTCACCTGCAAAAATAAAAAAGTTGAAAGTTCAAAAGCCACTATATACAGTTTGCATGCTCAGATCTGATATACTCTTAACAATTTTAATGTTGGATGTCACTCTGTTTTAAGAGCTCATAAAACTTCATGAATATATTGCAGGTCACATCAAATAGATGAGAGTAATGATTTACTGTGCACCTACTAGGAACATGTCCCTGTTATTATTAACTGCATGCTTTGCAATGTACAGCCAACATTATGCATCTTTTATGTTAGTAGGCCTATTTAATTTTCTTTCTTTTTAAGGGAATGCGGGAAATAATTGCAGATGTTTACCAGTAAAAAATTAAGCCTATTGAAAGCATCTTATACTGTATAACGTAAAAGGGTGGTTAATGCCTTTTTTTCTGGCTTAGAACTGCCTAAAGAAATCAATACAATACACAGATGACACTAGTGTCACAGTCAGCAATGCCTCGAGCAAAATATTGAATGAAACTTAAATGTCAAACTACCAAACTATTGCAGTACTTTACAACGATAAATTTAAGTATAAATCCAACTAAATGTAAATTGATAACTTTTGGTAACAAAACCTTTAATGCACCTTTACAATTATATATTGACAATAAATTAGTAAATAGTGTTGACAAAGTACAGCTACTTACTGTCATGCTCGATAAAACGTTATCCTTTACTCCACATATTGATAAATTAGTATTAAAAATAACTAAAAATGTATTTCTACTTATACGTTTAAAGAATTATGTTCCTGCAGCAACTGTTAGTATAATTTATTTCTCTCTCATTCAGTCATATATTTCATATGACATAGAAATATGGGCCAGTACTTCTAAATCAAACTTAAATAAAACCGATGTATATTTTATTACACTCCTGGCAATTTATCTGGTATGTACAATATTAGAAATTTATTAAGTCACCCACTGAAGATAAAATTATCAGGGAGCTAACAAATAAATTGTGAGGAGTGTAATGAAATATACATCGGTAAGACGAAGAGAAGTTTGGATACGAGAATGAAGAAGAATCTTGCTGGATAGTTTTCTAGATGGTGTTGCTCTCTATTGGAACTCATGAAGAATTTAAAATTTAAATATATTGACAAATCAGCTGTAGCTCATCAATTCTGGATGGAAAATCACATTATTGAACCTGAGGTTAAATTGTTAAAACATGTTAAAAAACCAAGTGAATTGGAAACATGGGAGAATATGTTCATTACTAGGAACAAAAGAGATCTTATGAATTTTGAGTTTCTGGAAGTAGATGATGTCATTCGTGTGGCAGAGAAGATAGGAAACATTTCACCCACTGATGGAACCCAGCACATGGTAGCTTCAGTCAACTCAGCAAATGAGGATAGGTAGGACACTCCCTGAAACCGGTCTTGTGACTACAAAATGTAAGTAGAGCTTTTTGTGTTTAAATATTCTGCTCAAGTTTTTATAAAACATCATGTTCTACTGTATGAAATACTTCATAATTATCTGCATCTAAACCTGTATTTTATTTTATTTTATTGTTGAAGGTTAGTGTAGTATGCAATTAAAAAACCTAAAACCTTAAAAGTATCAAATATGGTACACTAGTGTATAAGATGTAATATTTGTGCAGAATCCCTCTTGGGATCAAGACTTCTTAGTATACAGTTATTGCTATCAGCAAAGGGCCATTCACAATGCAAATTAAGCATTAACATAACTTAAGCATAAAGTTAATGCAATTTTGAAATCCTGTCAGACGACATACTTATGCAGGGGTTTATCCAAGGCCAATCAGCAAAAGAGAAGATGCATGTAGTGTCACAAATTGATTCAATATGTTGCCATTCAACGACAAATGGAAACACAAACAGCAGCTAATGTGGCAAAAGTACACACAACAGGAGGTTATGTAATGTATCAAGATGAACAAGAGTTAGTCACATAAAAGCACTATCCACCATCACAATTTGTTTTCCTGCGATTTTTATAAGTGTCCCAGTGATTCCTGCCATGAGCTTACGCAGAAAGACAGTTAGCCAGTCAACACATGGCAACTGAAAATCTGATGGGAGATGACGGAATGATCACATGATGACTCTCTGATTGGCTAGTTTCTTATGTTTGAAATGGATATAAACTTGCAAGCTTCTAGGTTTACATTTCATTAAGTGTTCATTGTGAATGCTTCCATTACAATACATACCATTTATAAATTTGTTAAAAACTTGATCAACCTTAAAAACACTTACAATTGGGGATGTAAGTTAAAAACGAGAGATTCAAAAGAAAATCACTGCAATTTACATATCCAAAAATTGTTCAACAAATTCAACAAGATTTTTAAAGATTACAATATTAAATTGACTCCCCAAAACAAATACAGTGTGAGAAATCTACTGTCACCCATTAAAAAATACTACGCCTAAAAATAAATTATCAAAATATATCATGCTAATTGTGAAGATGGTTAAAAAATATACACTGGAAAAACTAAAAGGAATTTGGAAACAGATTTAAAGGAACACCTGAGAAATATCGATTTCAACAAACAGAAAAATCAGCCACAGTTTATATTTACCTTCTCTACTACGTATAGTAAGTAGGGGAAGTATTATATTCCACCCAAAAATTTGATACCGAGATTTCACCAGAAATACATGTTTTGAGACCCCCTGAATCCAAAAAAAGCATTTTTGGAAACATGTTCGTGTGTGTGTCTGTGAACAGCATAACTCAGAAACGAACAGTCGGATAAACACCAAACCTGGTATTTAGGTTCAGTATGTTCCAGAGATGCGACACAAAGGTTTTCAAGAAAATACCCCCCACCCCAGATTACCCTTTACATGGAACATTTTTCGAAAATTTTAATTTTCTCAAAAATGGCTCTAACGATTTTGTTTAAAATATTCTATATTTAAGATATTTTCATGACAAATGAAATGTATATCTCGAATTTTCTAGGCATGTCTCCAAAAGTATTCTTCATTGTGAATGACTTTTGCATAACTGGTAAACCGTAAGAGATAGACAAAATTTTACAAACAAAAAATGTAGATCATGTTATAATACACAATTTATGTCATATACATTTTTTTTGTTGAGTGAACCATTTTCGAGATATTGCTTGTTATTCCCTTAAATTTTCTAATACTTATACTTTTTCTTAAATTCGTTATTCATTTTTTTTTATATATCCTGGTAATGCAAAGAGAATGGAATACTCCACATAGCAACCAGCTCTTAAAATATTTGACTATAGGTTAAAGCCTACCAATTCCCCTTGCATCTACAAGAAAATTAGCAATAAGATTAACATCTCGATATCTCAATTAACATGAAGCATATGGAGAATAAGCGTTTGTAAAAATAGTTTGTACAAGAGTAGAGAAAGTCATGTGAGTGTAACACATCAGATTTTATTTGGTTACATATCATAACATCATAAAGAAATAAAACTTTTATTACTGGCCAAGAATCATTTGGAAGTAATAGTGTGGGAAAACATATACATTACCAAGAATTCGAATAGAGTCATGAATTTTGAAATACATCAGATGACACCATACGACTCACCAATGGGAACGATAGAGGCCAAACATAACAGTGGAAGGGGAAGAAGATACTGTACAAGAGCCAGTTGACCAATCAGCTGATGAGAGGGGGAAGTCTCCTTGTTGTAAACATGGTTTGACAAGTGGAGGTTGACCAAGTTATAAACAAATTTGATTACCATGCTCCATGTTTTAAATGCTTCATCATTTTTAATTTAAGACATATAATTTAGTTCCCACGTGTATGTTATGTTTAATCTTCATTGTGGATGGGGCCTAACAGTTATAAACCTTACATGATCATAGCTTACCTTGGTTTTCACGCTCAGATCAATCACTAACTTCTCAAACTGTTCCATATCAAACACCAACCTCGGGATGCACCTTGTCTCTCTGAGAACTTTGACCTTTAGTACCGAGGGATCCAACTTCTTCTTTTTCTTGCCTGATTCATCCAACTGGTTAGCCTACAACAAAAGTCACAAGCACTGTCTTATAAAACTGCCAATTAGAAGTAAAAAAAAAAAAAAAATCTGTGTTACAATCACGTCACCTTTTCTACTACGTATAGAAGTAGCAGACATTCAATACTGAGATTTCAAAGGAAATACATGTTTTGAGGTGCCCTGAATTTTAACAAAAAATTAGAAAAAGGTCTCTGTGTGAGTGTGTTTATGAACCGCATAACTCAAAAATGAAAAGTCGAATAAATACCAAGTATTTTCTAAAGAATGACAGGAAAGTTTTCAAGAAAATCACCCTACCCCCAACTACCCATTACATGGAACGTTTTTTGAAATTTTTTATTTTCTAAAAAATGGCTAACGGTTTTGATTGAAATACCATATATGACAAATAAAATGTATATCTTGAATATTCTGGGACTAGCCTATAAAGTACTGTTCATTCAGAGGGAAGTTTATATAATCTTGTATAACTGGTAAATGTTAAGTGATAGATGAAAACATACCGCACAAAAAAGGTGGATCTCTTTAAAATACACAATTACTTCAAATAACTTTTTTTTGTGCTATAAGCCATTTCTGGGAATATTTCTTATTAATGGTTCAAATTGTTCATTATTTGGTCCTTCGCTTGAAGTCCTGTCAACATTTAATTGTTTCTTGTGATTACATGGAAAAACGATGCAATTTTAAGGCCAGCATATAGCGTCCAGTTCTTAAACATTTCCTTTGTACCTAGAATGAAATATGTAATGCGCTATTTCTGCAAAGCCTTATTTGTTTAAGCTTTAGTAAGAATAGTTTGTATAGCCACTAATAAATAAGAGGGTAGAGAAAGTCATGTGAATGTGTCACATTAGATTTTTATCTCTGTTCTATAAACTATTCTTACAGAAGCTTATTTCTCTATCTACTTCATGTTAATAGAGATAAACGTTTACAGAAATAGTTTCATTATACATTTTATTGAAATTTAAAAGGTTTGTCTCATGTGCTGCCATTGAAATTCCATACTCATTGGGCCACGTGCACCAACCTAGAGTAAGCTCTACTTTCATAGTAAACTACTATTCAAGTCAGGAACTTCCATAGGAGAGTAAACTACTTCCGAAGCATATCCTTTCAGATACTCCCAGATTAAATTACCACAGAAGTAAACGTTGGAGACCACCATCATGTAGTATGTCACTACGGAAATAAACAGAGCACAAATATAGGTTAGAATTTACTCTTGCGACCTGGATGGAGTAACTAACCTGTCGATTGAACTAAATACCGTATCATATTTGGAGGAAGATATTTTGATGTGTTCCTGGATTACTTAGGTTACATGATGATCTCAATGAAGAAAACAACAGGAATGCGACAGTGGTATGTGATACTTATACAGAACGAGAGAGAGTTCAATGAACGTTTCAGTGTTAGGAAAGAATCTTTTACATGCCTTTTGTACCTGCTTGGAGAGCATTTGTAACAAAACTCAAAACAGGAATTCATCTCTATAACCCAAACTGCAATTATTGTTTATGTATCCTAAGAATATTTCGTACTGGAACAGTTCAGATACTTAAGCTGGGATTACGATGAATTTAACGTAACGTGACAGTGTATTAAATGATATTTAAGACTGTCTTAACATGATGTAACTTAAGAGTTTGGCAATATCAAACTTTTCCTTCCTGTTACGTCAAGTTTGATGTCACATGGTAATTAGAACCAATTGGCATGAAGCACTAGCTTGAAGTAATAAAAGAACTATCAATCAAGAGTCATTCCCATTATGTTAAGTGCACACCACTTAGACATTTCTTAACTTCATGTCATCGTAATCCCGGCATTACAGGCAATCTTATAATAAACATTCATCATGCGTCTGCTGGTCATGTATTTCATTGCATTGTTAGAGCATTCTGAGCAAGGTACATACACATATAAATATACATGGGTGTTCAGAAAATAAAAGGCAATTCTCCTTCACTTTTGTAGATTTCCCACACATTGTGGGTGAAATTGACTGCATGCATGTTACTATGTACCCATCTGTGAATATGGTGAACTTTTCTGAAATCGGAAAGGGTATTTCTCCATCAACACGCAAGTGATCTGCGATGCAAAATGAAGATTAGAAACATTGTTTCCAGAATTTTAAGCTGCCGTTCAGTGTGTTTCCCGGCACTCGAAGCATTAAACTCATTCATCCCAGCATCTTTATAACACATTTTTTACACTCGTAGTTTAAATGGATTTCCTTTATCTCTACCAACAAACATTTATCACTCTGACTGACAATTCCACCATTTCCCTATCGCACATAACCTTATCCATAATCACGGCAAGTAAATCGCACAAACTAAACAATACCTCTGGGAGTAATGAGCTGTTCAACATTACTTCCGGAGTAAATTGCTCCCGTAGTAACCTACTTCTGTAATAAAGACTTCTTTAGTAAATGTTACTTCTGAAGCAATTTACTCCAACATGGTGCACGCTGCCCTTTGCATTACATCACCAGAATTAAACGAATGATGACAGAACTTCAAAAGATGCATATGTTTTTGAAGTATTCGAACTGTGGGGAAGCAAACATTCAAGTTGGTGACCAAAAAGTAGTTGGTATGTGCGAGGAGGCTGCTTTCACAACCATTATATGGCTACACTGTTTAGTAAACACCATACCGTTTTCTTAATGCAAACTCTCTATGATGGCAAACATTTTTAATTGCTCTATATAAACAGCTGAATACACCAATTATATAAAATTTCTACCTATGTATCCAAACAAACTATGATCTGCATACATTAAAATTCCAATAGAATTACTTTCTGGGCTGTAGTATATTTTCAAAGCAATGTTTGCAAAAGAAAGAACAGAAAATAATGGTACTTACTTCTATGTGTGATATCAAACTGGACACGTGGCTTGAAAGACTTTTCCCCACTAGCTTGATAACAGTTTCAAACCTGAAACATAAATATGCATCTCATCATATTTCAGGCCCTTCTTCTACAATCCTGTACCATGTGCATTACTAGTGACATCATACAATGGCTTTCCAGACTGCATAAGCATTACCTTATCTTTTCATTTACATTAAAGCACATGTTTCTGTATTTGTGACACAGGGTTGAATTCTAGTCGTCGCTTATTTCAAGGAATTCCTTAAGCAGCGATTTTCAATACACAAATGCTACTCTTTCAGGTGAACAAGGAAATATTTATTCATATAAGAAAGCTCCGACCTCCGCTTGTATGCAATAAGGAGAGCCGATGCCATCTTACGTCAATTGCCCACAAAGGAGGTTAATGATAATAGCGATTTCGAGGAATATAAGGAATTTCATAACGAAATTGTACTGCGCATTAACAAATGTATTTGCGTGAATTGCAGAATTCACTTGAAACGTATAGGGAATGCTGGATTCTAGAAGTAATATCGGTTTACCAAAACCATGTTGTAATAATCTAATGCTTCTGTTAAACAACATAACCTTAACAGAGATTATGCAGTTGCAACAAAGAGCCAGGTTTACTTGAAACGATAAGGCATAGAATCTCAGTACTATAACACAATCCATATGTTTTTGATTGTTTTTCCATTTATGTTGTCCCTAGAAAGCGAGATTTCACTGCATTTATTCAGAATCATTTAATAAAATTCTAAAAATAAAATGCATGTCTGTGGTGCTTTTTTTAATCAAATTGCCTATTTTGCATAATCACTACGACTGCAATAGATCACTTAACAAGTCACATGTCTTTACTATTAATTTGCAAATATACATTGGGTTATCAAAATCTTGAACAGAGTTTTACCGATTTCGCATGTAAAACTGCTGTTCAAGCCAAAGTTATTGGCTACTTTGCTTTTCTGCTTACTGCTAGATGGTGTAGTAATTGCATTTGTGGTTT
The DNA here is from genome assembly GCA_030765065.1 of Deroplatys truncata. Lineage (NCBI taxonomy): Eukaryota > Metazoa > Arthropoda > Insecta > Mantodea > Mantidae > Deroplatys > Deroplatys truncata. The sequence goes on along the minus strand of CM060980.1, from coordinate 202,344,283 downwards.
GCTTCCATGCTGCATATACACAGTGCGCAGATTGTTGTAAATATTTCTAGCTACTATAGGTCGCACCACAGATTTTGGCATGTGAAAATCTTCATGGAAAGCTACGATGCGAGTCATTTACCGTATAGATGTATGACACATACGGGGCTGCAGCTCGAAGAATGGTGCAAGTTGAGACGGGAGTTGTATATAGTGGAAGGAACTGGACCACAACTGGACAGAAGGAATCACGTGCTACTTGCAAGCGAGGTATTGAAACATCAGAGGGTTGGCTGACTGGGCTAGCCCTGAAGGCCATATGCCAATATCCCTGGCGAGACCTATAACACTTTACGCTATAAAGTCGGGTTTTCAGTTTTAAAACAGTCCATGAATGAACACTACCGGCCAGTACATCACACAGGCATCCAATTGCCTGCATTCTACGGTGTCTTTGTACCTCAGCACCAATTCTTTTAGTTGGTTTCTTTCCTACTCGCTGAAATGTTTTCCCTTTAGCATATTTTCAACCTAATTAATGTAACTGTTTAACTAATATTACAAAACATTAACTAAATTTACAATCTACTTGGTTTTAAACTAAAGTTAACTAATTAATAAATGTACCATTTAAAACTTGCAAACTTCTACCATGTGCTGAACAGCTGTTGTGAACAAAACAACGAATATGGAAATGGCAGCTGGCTACGTGGTCACCTACATATTCGTTTACACATTCCTTCATGCATCCGAGTGGCAATGAAACAGCTGAACAATGTTGCCAAATGTGCTTTGGAAATAAGTAAGCATTTAGTGCTGAGCATATGAGCACTGTCTATACATACCAAACGGTAATAAGTATTTCCTTATCAGAAGGAAATACTTATTGCTTAAGCATCCCCTTTTCACATAAGCAACGACTATGAATTTGACCCACAATATCTTACCCAAAACTAGGTTATGATCATGATATTTCATCTGTCAGGCAAAACATTTAAAGAAACAAACTTAAAGAATTCTTAATATCAAAATGTTTATATATGCTGAAAAAAAAAGTAATGTACAGAGTGAGTCAGAATAACACAGAATAATTTTAAGGCATGATTCAGGAGTTCTATTTGACTATTTTCTTATAGGAGATGTATATCCGTTAACTTCTTGATACTTAGCTAGAGGGTATTAAGATTTTCCAAACGCTGTGTTGGGTTAGGTGAAATTCTGTCAAACAGATCCATGTTCCCCCACGGCATTGGAATATCAGTTATTATTTGTTTTATCTGCATTTTGGAATATCGCTTGTGTTCTGTTTTTAACATTCCTTATATTAACATTAACCTAAAAAACTGCATTTTGTTATTTAAGTGGAGGGATTCCATCACAAATTATACAGCACTTTGTCACTTTGTGGATCCTACAAGAGGTGTAGACTGGCAATCTCAGTTCCAGGGCATACTAAGGTGTGCTGTTTACTAGAAGGATTTAGTTTTACAGTTCAATGTAAAAAGTTGCACTTTACATATAGAGAACTAGCAGACATGCTTTATGTTTATGGTGCTGCTTGGGGAAATGTGAGAAGGGTAAGAGATCTTTATGGTGAGCTTTAGCCAAGGAGACATTTGGTGTATCACAGCAAATCAACAATTGCAAGAAACAGGAACTTCGAAAACAAGTGCATTGTTTGGGAGTCCAAAGAAATGTATGAACACTGGCTCTAGAAGAGGAGATTCTTGACTTGGTCCATAATTATCCATCCACAAGCACAAGAGCACTAGCGCATGCCATGCATACAAGCCAGTCTTAAGTTACCAGGATTGTGTGTGAACAGCAATTACATTCGTATCACCTCACCCGAGTTCAAGCACTGAGGCCAGACGATTTTCCACCCCAACTACAGTTTGTCCAGTGGTTTCTTCATAAATGCATTGATCAACCAGATTTCCTACAACCATATTGCGGATTGATGAGGTTTCTACACGAGAGGCCATGTTTAACATACATAAGTCATATTTGGGTGCAGGAAAACCCCAGAGCTACTAGAGTTACAAAATACCAACACCAGTTTGCAGAAAATATATTGGCTGGCATTATGAATGACACACGCCTAGGGCCGTATTCACTACCTCCACATTTGACGGGCTACATTTACCTACAGTTTTTGCAACATACTTTGCCAAAACTTCTGGAAGATGTTTCTGTAGAAGTACACCATTGATGTGGTTCCAAGGCATTGGGGCACCTGCGCATTATTCTGGTGACATAAGGGATTTCCTAGGTATAATGTATCCTGATTTCTGGATTGGTAGAGGAGCACCGACATCATGGCCAGCACATTCACCAGAACTAGCTACCCTTTTGATTTTTTCCTTTGGGGACATGTTCAAACTCTTGCGTACGAGATGCTGGTTAACGTCTTCGAGGATATTTTGTTACTTTGGGGTGCGAATCTCTGACTATATCCTATCACAATGCCTTTAACTGCTCAGCCATCTGAACACATGACAGTTGCAGCATTGTCTGATCTCATTAACTGTGTAATATTGTAAGTGAATTCTTTTTTTTTTTTTTAACATAATAAAAAGGTAAAATGCATATATCTGCATTCAGTTGAAACCTGTCAGCATGTAACCACGCTGTCACACTGCTTGCTTTAGTTGGACCCTCCTCATCCTTTACCACAGTTTCTACTGAATGCAGAACATGCATTTTATAGGGATTCGACCCTATGATCCTTGGTTTTGATAGGTCAGCTACTCCTATCGTGTCTTAGACTACATGGCCATAAATCCCAACGTCAAAGCCAAGTAGCTTCCAGATATTTATCAGTTAGCAGTTAGATAAATTAATTATTAAAAGTGCTACACAGGACATCATATCATGTCCACACTAGCGAAGGGGTTAACCCTTTGTGACGCATAGCGTAATAAAGCATAGGGAAATGATAAACGCCCTGCTGCGCATAGCGTGGTAGAACGTAGTAAATGTGTTTATCGTTTCATATAGGTTGTGCTTATGCTGACCTCAGCTTTTAGGAGCTGTGTTGATGTAAACGTACTTCTGCTGCATTGTTCCAGCGATTTCGCAAGCCAGAATGTAATAGCAAACCATAAATAGCACTGTTTACAGCCAGGTGCAGTTGTGTAAGTAAGCAGTTTCCTGTCGCATTTATAACCATATCAGTACCATTGAGGTTCTTCCAAATACATCACGGTCTAGAAAAAGTTGTAGTGAAAAGGTATTGGTAACAGATGAGGAAATACTTGCAGCAGTTTACGAGGAATTAGATCGCGAAAGTAGCTCCGACAAATCTTGGTTTGGTGAGGTAGTGGAAGACAGTGATAAGGAACAAAGTGACAGTGAGAGTGCTGAGATACAGGTAGCAGAACAGGGTGCTAAACTAGTAAAAGACAAATTAAAACTAAAGCAGTACCGGCACAGTGGACCTCCAATTTGACTTTCAATAAGTTAGAAACATTTTCATCCTCTACAGGTGCAAATCATTCTATTCCTACAGGAAGTCCAGAAATAGATTATCTTGAACTTTTTATAGATTCCAATTTTTGCGGAAAAATTGCAGAGGAAACCAACAGATATGCAGCTCAGATTCAAGCTAACAAGGTGGATCCAAAATGGGAAGTTACAGGCCTATTTAAGTATTTTGATATATATAGGGATGGTGGATTTACCTGAAACCAGAGATTACTTTTTGGGGGATTTTTGTATTTGTCGAATTGTAAGACAAGCAATGACGTTGTTCCGCTTTCAAAAGATATCGCAATACCTTCACCTGAATGACGAATCTGCAAGGCCACAATTAGGGGTAGATTCTTACGATTATCTGTATAAAGTACGACCTGCTTTAGACATAATCAAAAGGTTTGCGAGTGTCTACAAACCAAATCGTGAACTTTCTGTTGACGAAGCGATGATAGGCTTCAAAGGACGCTTCTTTCTAAAACAATATATGCCTGCTAAACCAACAAAATGAGGGATAAAGGCATGGGGTATTGCAGATAGTAAAAGTGGGTATTTATTGGAATGTAAAATCTATCTGGGAAAAAAAGGGGTGAGAAACAGCGATCTCCTACTTGGGGAACAGGTTGTTTTAGACAAGTGTGAAAAAATATATGGAGTTTTGGCGTCACGAATATTTTGATAATTTTTTTACTTCCACGTGGCTAATGAAATTACTTTTGAACAGGAAAATGTATGCGTGTGGTACAACTCGTGCTGGAAGGAAAGACTGGCCAAAACAACTGAAATTGAAAAGGGGTGAATATCACAAACTGCAACAAGAAGGTGTAACTGCGGTTGTTTCGCATGATAACAGGGATGTTCTTTTATTATCTACAAACTCCGATCCTAGAACTGATGGAGAAGTAGAAAGGAAGAGTGGCAAGGGAAAAGAACAAATAAAGATACCCTGTCCTAATGCAGTGATAGACTATACTCGTAATATGGCAGGGATTGATCTGGCAGACCAAAGGAGGGAGTATTAGGTGTCGGCCGACCCTAAAAAAAAATGGTGGAAATACCTGTTCGATTTCGTAGTGAATGTTGCTATTGTTAATAGTTTTATTATATACAACATTTTGAATAGACCTGCTTCTACAGCTCATGGCAATAGGCTTCTTTACTACAGGCAAAATTTAGTGCAACAGTTAATTGCAGACTTCACGTCATGTAAGCGAGCGGAATTTCAGCGTAGCTTACCTTCTGCTACTCCTGTACCAAGTTCTCTTCACACCCTCATAAAAATTCAAGGCCGGGTGAAATCGTGTGCTCAGTGCATAGTGAAGAAAAGGAAAACACCATCAGGTCGTGGCATACAGTAACAATACAAGTGCAAACGGTGTTACATTGCCTTGTGTAGAATTGGGTGCTTCCTCAATTATTATCAGGCAAAGGGGGTGGAAATTCAAAACTAATACAAGGGTGTACATGCGAAACTATTAATAATCTTAAGTGTATATTTTTTTATTTATTTATTTGTGCTAGCAATCTTCCTTAGAATATGGCTATACATCAGCCCAAGCTGTTGTCTTGCCATATTCTACCCATATTACACTCTTATTATACCATAAAAAATGATGATAATAATATTGTAATGAAAAGAAGCTAGAAACAGTGATGTGTATTGAATTTATTTAAAGGTGAGTCGGAATTGTAACACTAACAATACAACAACAACAATAATACACTAACAACAATACAAAAGTGAGTAAACTTAAGTGATGTTAGTGTTACAATTCCGACTCACCTTTAAATAAATGATAATAATAATAATAATAAAAATAATAGTAATGGTACCAAAATAATAATCTTATAGTAATAATATATAAAAATAATAATAATAATAATAATAATAATAATAATAATAATAATAATAGTAATAATAATAATATAATTACATAACTTAACATCACTTGATGAAATTAATTTACATCTCTTTTTATTGTCCATAACCATTTCTTTTTAACTTTGGACAAGTATTCTCCTACCTTTTTACTATCCTTGTTAGAAATCTTGCTTAAAGCTACTTTCCTGTCCTGTTTTAACCATTTCCCATTTATAGCTTCCTTTCTCCAATGCTGTGTACCTTTACAGTCAAAAACGATATGTTCTAAATCTTCTCTTTCCCCACATATTGGGCACTGATTCTATGGGAACCCATTTCTCATTCCTATTAATCTCCATACACCTGCTCGTGCCCAGGCAATACTTTCTCTTTGTTCCTTATTTGAGTTATCCACATACTGTTCTCTAGCCCATACATTTTGTATTAATATATATGATTCCAAGGAACTTTTGTTCCCAATGTTGCTAAATAAATTTTGTATCTCTATATCTTCAAACCTCTGCCTAGCTTCTTTCCAAAAACCCTTAGCATTATTTTCCCTCCTTCTCCAGATTTCCCCTAGACCACTATTTTCCAAATTGGTTTGTATACTATAACTCCAGCCATTCTTCTTTCAGCTCCTTTCTTGGAATTCCAAACACTGTCTCAAAAAATTCTTCTTTTCTAAATTTAATAGTCTGTACCAATATTTAAGAGCTCTCTCCATTATTACCCCTTTCCCCCCACTCTCTGCATTTCAATTTGAGCAAATTCCTTAACTGTAGCATTTGGCAGGCCTAAAACTTCTCTACAGAAACTCCTATGTACCATATCTATCTCTTCCCAGCCTCGTTCTACTCCCCATATTTCACTACCATATAACATTTTTGCTTCAACTACTGTGTTATATATTTTCTCTAGCCATTTAACATTTATATCTGGTATTCTATATTTGCACCCTCTAATCGCTGCCATTGCCCCTTTCCTTAAGTGTATATATAACATTTGTATGGTGGAAGAAAATAGTCTAGCTAACATTTTATGGACATGCACAATATTTTTGCTGCAATAATGGCAGGGATGTAAACATTTTAAGGGTGAGTACTATAATAATTTTGCAGAAATTGTTGTATTTATTTTACTTAAGTATAGCAGATATTATTCTGGTTTTTAATATCCTAAAGTAAGAATTCCATTGCCATTAATATTGCGGAGTTATAAAGATGCATTGCAAAGGGGTGCATGTATATAAGTGTTGTTTGTCTACAAAGGGGTTGATGTTTGCAGTTATAAATTATTGAAATAATATTTATTCTTGTTCACTTCAAACCAATTTTAAATGAGTTATTAATTAATCAATTTAATTTAGCTACTAAAACATATAATTATGCATGTATATAGGTGACTTTTAGTTTAACATCTGTAGTAGCAGCTCAGAATTTAAATGGACACAATTCTGCTTGGAGAACAACTAGCTAATACTCTATGTGCAGCAAAGGGTTAATAGTGAAGATGAATTGTTGGCCAGGATTTTTGTAGCACTTGATGCTATTCATGATATGCCAGGTATGTTTTAAAGAAAGTGGCAGTCTTTATGACAACACCAACTACACTCCGAGGTCAACGGTCAGTATTTTGAACATCTTTTATAACCACGTATGTACTTATTTAAAGGTGAGTTGGAATTGTTACACTAACATCACTTAAGTTTACTCACTTAACATGTTTCGGGAAACGGTTGTTCCCATCCTCAGAAGGTTAATTCGACTGGCCCGTGTTGTTGGTGTTTCCGTTTTTTGGACTGGATCCTGTGGTGGCATCTTGTGGTGGAGAAATGTACTTCCAGAGAGGATTTGGTGGCGGCAAATCAAAATTCATTAGATGTGTGTTGTGTTTTAGAATGGTGATCTTCTCCCATGCATCTAATTCGGCTGCAAATTTGGCTGGTTTGACTAATGTAATATTGGGTTTGATGTTGTGATTAGTGATCCAAAAATGGTGTGAAACTGCAGATTTGTCCATTTGTTTGTATTTAATACATCTCATGCGCTCCTTTAGCCTAGTTTCTAGGTTTCTTTTTGTCTTACCTATGTATACTTTATTGCAATCTGAACAATTGATTTTATAGATTCCAGCTTTTTTGTCTTGTGGAATGGGGTCTTTTAACTTGTTACAAAGTAATTTCTCTATGTTAAATTTGTTCTGTGGAGCTAGGCTGATGTTATGTTTCATGAAAATCTTCTTAAATTTGTGAAAAGTTCCTGGGTGGTATGTGAATTTCTTGAACTTTAGCTCTTTATCTTGCTGGCTGAGATTTGTTGTGTTTCTGATGTGCATCTGTCGTTTGAATTTTGCAATTTTTTTTTTGTCAATAGTTGTTTTGTTGTACCCATTATGTATTGCTGTGTCTACTATATGCTGGTATTCTAACTGGTATTCTTTTTTATTTAAGGGGGTATATACCAGTCTATGTGTTAGGCTGTTTAGTACTGCATGTTTGTGTGTGGTTGGATTGAAACTCTTATTTTTTATGTAATTAGTAGAGTGTGTTGGCTTCCTGTATATGCCAAAGGTTAGGTTCTTTTGTTCTCTGATGATTTTTAGGTCTAAAAATGGTAGCATGCCTTCTTTTTCTATTTCTATGGTGAATTTTATTGATTGGTTCTGTAGGTTTAGTAAGGCTAAGGAGTCTTGTTATGAACCTGTTAGGGACAACAGCGAAGATGTCGTCAACATATCTGTGCCAAACTTTAAACATGTATGGAAAGGAAGTTGTTATGTGTGTTTCTAAGTAGCTCATAAATAAATCTGCCAAGAAGGGTGAAAGTGGGTTGCCCATGGTTAAACCAGTTGGTTGTTGATAGAACTTCTTATTGAAACTAAAACAATTTTGTGCAATGCATAAATTGGTAAGTTGTATGAGGTCTTCTATTTCTTCTTCAAGTAGGTTAGTCTGCTGTAGCCATTTCTTTAATTGACGCAGGAGTTGATCTGTAGGAACACTTGGAAATAGTGCAGTGACATCAAAGGAAACTAATCTGTCTTCTGGTTCGAGTTCCAGGGATTTTATCTTCTGTATTAAATCTTCTGAATTCATTATGTTTTTGCTATTGAATTTTGGTAGTGAAGAGAATCTCTGTACTAACCATTTTGCCAGTTTGTAGGTAGGAGAATCAATATTGCTGACGATTGGTCTCATCTTATTACCCGGTTTGTGTATTTTAGGTAGAGCATACATTCTTGGTAAAGTGGGGTGATCTGGTTTTAATCTAGATTTATCAGTGTCTGTTATAGTTTTGCTTTCCTGGATGGTTTGATTGAAGGCTTTTAAATGTAATTTTAATGGGTCTTCTTGAATTTGTATGTAATTTTCTTGTTGCAGCATATTTTCTACTCTGGCAATATAATCATCTTTTTGCAGTACAACTAGTTTATTTCCCTTGTCAGCTTTTGTGTATACTACTGGTTTTGATTTTAATGTTTTGATCACATGTTTGGTTGGGAAATTGTTATGTTTATCTGCTTGTATTTCTTGGAGAACCATTTCACATTCTTTTTTTATAGTGGTTTTACTATTTTCATTTAGGTTATAAGTAGCAATCTCAATGTCTGCAACTATTTCATCGGTTGTTTTTGTGTAGCCAACACATGTTTTTAGGCCAAGGTTTAATACCGATAATTCTGCTTTGGTGAAAGTTACATTTGAAAGATTAATTACGTCTGGGTATGACGTCGTTTTTTCATTTTTTAGGTTAGGTTTATATGAATGTTGCTTCCGGCGTAGTATGTCTAGTTTTTTCTTTAATTTCAGCGTTTTTGTTTTCATCCTGTAGCTAAGAATAGTGAGGAATTTTGATTGCATGTTTTGCCAAAGTGGGTAGCCGAGTATGTCCGTTAATTTAAGGCGAAGAGCATATAATTCCAGTTCCAATTTTTGTAATTTTGCGTAGTGGTTGTTTCTCTCAATTATTATTACTTTTTTATCGGCTGATGTTTGGTGTTTGCTGTTTTTGTCATATTTTACAATTCTCCTTACAAACTTTGGTGTGACTTTGCTTTGTATGCATAGGTTTAAAAAACGGATGTCCGCAAATGTGTTTTTTCTCTTTTCTTAAATTTTTTGGTATCTTTTGATGTCACTTTTTATTCCACTGAAATCTGTATTGAAATTTAGGGTTTCTAATCTTACCTTGTTTTCTGCCATGACTTGTATCTTTTCCAACGTGGTGGCCAATTATACAAGTACGTATGTACTTGTTAAATCCTTGTTTTGTTCTCAGTTTAATTATGTTGTTTGCATCATTTAACACTGTTTTAATTTTTCTCAGGTAATTTGTATAATGGTGGCATAATTTGACCAAAAATAACATTATTTGCGCATGTTATTGACCAAAACCTGTATTCTCAGCTGCAAATGGGCTTAAAAAAGTTTTGACCTACATGGATCTAATACCGTGTAACTAAATAAAGATTCAAAGTTAGTATGTCAATTTAGAAAGTTTTGCATTGTTTAAAATTAAAGATACATTCCTACTCTTATTTAAAAACTTCCCTATGCCTTGTAGCAAAAGATGTGTAGTAACCTATTTGGCAGAATTTCATCTAACCCAATGTGGCATTTGAAAAAATGTTAATGTCTTCTAGCTCAGGAACAAGATGTTTACAGGCATACATTCCCTGAAAGAAAACACTCAAACAGAACCCCTGAATCATGCCTTAAAACTATTCGGTGTTATTCTGACTCACCTTTATAATATTTAATTTGACTACTAATTTTTCTATAATTACATATTGCACATAATGTATGTAATGTATGACTGCATGTATTCTATATTATCAGTGAGAGTTTGGATATCTTTAGTTACTAGAATAGTATATATGAAATATGTAATAACCACTAATGAAAAAACTCGACACTTGTATTAGTTCCATTGGCAATAATAAAGATTATTATTATTATTATTATGATGCAAATGTCAAAAATATAAAAAATGTTTCCATGTAAAGTTGGTTTGGGGTGGGAGGATTTTCTTGAAAATCATTGTATTGCATCTTTATAAGATGCTGGACTAAAACACAGCACATGGTATTCAACTTCTCATTTTTGAGGTATGTTATACAGTGTCTTTGTTTTATGCTAAAGCCATAACAGCCTTATATGCGTATCGGTCGAGATGGCAGTGACCTCAGTATTATGCCACAGTGCAGGACACGTCAAGGGTACGTTTATCAGCTGTGAGATCTCAGTCGTTACTTTGTCTTTGTGTTGTGAAGTGTTTTGGCAACACATGTGTTGTGTGTGATTTCCTTTCTTATAGTCTACGGAAATGCCTGCCAACAAATTCACACTTGAACAGCGTATTTTCATTTACAATACATATGTAGACAGGTGTGTAAACAATTTCAGCAGCAATTTCCTGGTTATTCAGTTTTGGGTAGAGACACTGTGAGATGTTTGGTCAATAAATTCAGAACAGGATCGCTAAACGCTAAAAAATAAAGTTTATAGGAACAATTCCCACATCATAGACAAACTTAAGGATAATATAAAAGCAGAAATTATGAAGATTTGTCGCGGTTATCTTTCGTGTTATCTTATTTGCTGAGCACCTGTTATTGTATTACTAGTTTGAATTTTGGGTTCTTTGTCCTCCAGCTAGCTATTATTACCAGTCGAGCAAATCTCTTGAACAGGGTGTGTAAACGGAAAGGAGTTGTCACTAAAAGATAACACTGATAAAAGAATTTGTTTTTACACTTTTATTGCCGCCACACTTTATTAATTTAACATAATTACTCTTGATACACGTCAGACTGAAACTGTTATATTTTCAAATGTAACTATAATCACTTATTTGCCGCACATTATTAATTCTAGTATTTTACATTTTGTTACTAACTTTACGACGCGAAAGATTCTGTAGAATTGCATAACGTGTACTTCGTGAATGCTTCTGTTGAACTGTGCGACGTGTAACGCGTGAATGATTCTCTTAAACTGTGCGACGTGTAACCCGCGAATGATTCTATTAAACTGCGCGTTATCCGTCTCTGGCTTCAGAATTTATACTCCCTCACCCCAATATGCCTAAACATTATAATCGAGCTGCTATTGGTTAATAAAGCGCGCCAACATTAGCGTCTATTTTTATATCCAATTAAAATTACAAACACATATGCTCTAGGGAAGATATTCCCTCCATTTCTAAAGAAAGCACGCTACTCTGACGTCATTTGTTTGTCTCTTCTAATTGATAAACAACTCACCCCCTCGCTCATTGTTACCCACTCCTATTGTGAGTTTCAGTGAGGCCGTGTAAACTTATTTCCTAACAATGCTTATAATTAACAAACATCTCAAATCATTGTCATACAATAATGCTAATTTACGCTACAATTCACTCTGGCATTTACAGTGTTGTGATATAAAATACTGCCTCAGATTATGAAAGAAGAACTTAGGTGTGTGAATGGTAATTTCACCCGACAATGTCAAGAATGTCTTCACGCAGATAGACACCACTTATAACAAGGTCAGTACTCGTTACATATATGTTACTAACACTCGTGAGAAAGTAGCACGGGAATTCCCAATGGAGAATCATACAGTGTAGTAGATTGTATGTGGAGCACGCATTTGCATGATTCCACGACCTTGGCATAAAACAAAGATACTGTGTGCATACACACACACACACACACAAACATTTTTTTTCCTAAAAATACATTCTTATTAGGGATTCAGGGGGTCTCAAAAAGTGCATTTGTGGTGTAATCTTGATATAAAATTTTTGGGTAAGATAAGTTGTAAAGAAAGTATTAATGTCATATATATTTCTTACATGAGATAATAAATATACCTACTTGGCTGTCTGAAACGCAGGGTTCTGTTGAGAGGAACGTGTTATGAAATGCTTTGTTATCTGCGAGAGACACACATACTGCTGTGTTAGTAATTTGAGGACAGATTCACAGGAGGTACCAGGTTCCAGAGCAAGGCTACTCAAGTAGTTGAGTACACGAACACAGTGGCTCACTTGTAACACAATTTCACGCTCCTTGCTCTTCAGGGCTTCTCTTTCTGAAACACACAAAGCAACATAATTCAGATAAACCACTAGAATTTGGAAGTGCAGTTCTACATCACCTATCCATGATTACTCATAATTACAGATTCTAAATCTGCTAAATCGATAAGGGCTGGTTTCACCAACTGATGCTAAATTTTAACACAATGTTAAATTCAACACTGTGTTAAGCTTGGTGTTAAGTCAACATTGCCTTATGTTAAAATGTTAGTAGTTGGAAAATGGCTGCGCAAACCAAGCTGTTGATACAAGGTGATTGTATTTGACATTCTTGAATGTCATTTGAAGAAGCGCCACGTCTGTAATAAATTTGAAATCCTGCAAAATGAGGAATTAGCGATATAGACTGTCCAAAGCAGTCATGAGCATGGTTCTATAGGAAATGCGAGAGAGGTTAGAATACTACAAACAGTTTTATTCTACCGGCACTTTTCATTTAATGGTAGGTGATAATATTGGGATATCCAAAGCTACCATTTGTGGGTTTATCTGCAAGGTTTCCGAAGCAATTGCTTCAAGAAGCTAACAGTAACCATGTTGGGGTCTGCTTGATACTTAATCAGTGATAACACAGTTTTGCCCACTTCAGTTTCAATGTAGTATGCACCATCAATTTTTAAACATTTTAAATGCTCTTTGCACTAAGCATTTTTGGTGCTGTGCTTTATGTTACAATAAAATTGCAGTAGTTGCTTACTGCACCTGAGAAAAATACGTGCATTGCAATTAAATTACTCGCACATTTTCTCCCAGGCTGCATCCTTATCATTTAAGTCCATCAGCTTTTTTGCACTCAATATTGCCTAAATAGTTAGCAACCAGTTCCATAATTAATGCCTTTTAGAATGGTGAAAAATTAGTTCCTCTGTACCTAGATTTTTCAGTTGACATTGCAGTTCTAACCTCAAGCAATCAGGAAATTCACATGGAAATTGTCTATGAACATAACTACGAGGGTAATCCCAAAAGTAAGGTCTCCAATTTTTTTTAAAATACAAAGAAACTTTTATTGACAACAAATGGTATATAGTTTTGAAGCTTTAACATTTGTCTATTTTTCCACATAATCGCCATTTCGATCGATGCATTTTTGTGTGGCAGTTTTTGTATGCTGTGTCATACCAGCTTGCCACCATGCTCTTGAAAAAGTGATGGACCTCATTTTTCACTTCGTCGTCACCTAAGTGCCTTACAGCCAAGTGTTCTTTCAACTTGGGAAACAAGTGGTAGTCACTGGGTGCTAAGTCCAGACTATAGGGTGGAGGGGTGATGGTTTCCCATCCAAACTGTTGCAGAAGATTCATGGTTTGATGGGCGGTGTGGGGGCGAGCATTGTCATGGAGAAGGCTTATGCCCTTGCTCAACATTCCTCTTCTACGGTTCTGAATTGCCCGCCTGAGTTTTTTTAATGTCTGACAATACCTGTTGGCATTTATTGTTGTACCAGGATCCATAAAGTCGATCAACATATCCCCTTTCGATCCCAAAACACAGTTGCCATGACTTTATCGGCAGACTGTGTTCTCTTGAATTTTCGTGGCTTGGGTGAACCAGAATGCCGCCACTCACGTGATTGTTGTTTGGTCTCAGGTGTGAAGTGGAAAGCCCAAGTTTCATCACCCATGACTATTGAATCCAAAAGGTTGTCCTTTTCATCTGCATAGCGTTGAAGAAATTGGCGGGAAGTTTCAGCGCATTGCCTTTTGTGATCTTGTGTCAGCATTGGACCCATCTTGCGCACACCTTCCGAAATTTCAACTCCTCAATCAAAGTCCGATGAATAGTGCTTCGAGAAATCTCAGTAACAACAATGCAGAGCTCATCGAGAGTGATCCGCCGACCTTGAAACATGATTTGTTCAACCTTTGCGATTGTTTCGTCAGAAATGGACGGTCTCCCGCTTCTTTCCTCGTCATGAATTTCTGTGCGACCATTTGCAAATTCTCTACACCACTTGCGGACATTTTTGACATCCATACAAGACTCTCCATGAATTTCGACAGGTTTAATCTTTTTTGCACTCAAAAGGCGAATAACTGCGCAAACTTTGCACCTGGCAGTAGGGCTAACGGGAGCTCCATTATAGCTGGCTGCCAAGCCAAGACTGAGGGCGCTAAGGGATGTGCGGTGGTTTCTGAAGAGAGTGGAGGGAGGAAGGAAATAAGCAGTATGGCCAACATCTACACAGTTTCCCTGCAATCCCAGCGCTTTGGAGACCTTACTTTTGTGATTACCCTCGTAATTGTCTGCTCTACAGAAACAGAGAATGCTGCACTGCATACACTGTTCAGAAACTGTGCAGTTTGGTTACTGCCTTCTCAAAAGCTCTTGTTTGCAGCTTCTTTGATATTAACAAGCTCCTAGCTAACAATTCGCTGTAAAACCTTGATGAAATGCAAGACTTTTAACAGTATGTTAAACTTTTAATCTAATGTTAGCAAACAAGATGTTAAGAGCATTTAAGGAAAAAGTATGTAAGAAAAGCACTTACTATTCTGGACAGCACTGTCCGCTGAGACTGACAAAGCAATTTGCTCTGCCTTCATGCGCACGATGACACAGTCAATGTTGTCTATGATCTTCTTCATAGCATCACACAGCTGTGCCAATATTACTGTTTGTTGACCCTCTCGAACTACAGCATACTTTATGTAAGACTCAATTTCCTCACCCTGCAAAAATTCACCTTACCATCAGCTGCTCCAAAGTTTGAAAAGTTAAAGATTCTGTGGGGACATGAGTTTGTCTAAAAAGGCTAAAGATAATAATGATAGATTTTATTGTCATTAGTGCTAGTACAGCAACAGACAACATTAAGTGATAAATGCAATGCTATATACAACAAATTAAATACATTAAAATACAGCCATCATAAATTACCAGTGATTTAACATTAATACCACAAATGTAACTGTGACAATATTTTCACATCTATATGTTAGATGTACATCATGTTTGAAATGTTATTCTTATTAACATAAAGAAACTCTTGTATTGAATAATATGATGTTACAACTAATCAGTCATATGTCTTTTGTTGAAATCTTGTAACAAGCAGAATTGCCATTTTCTGTGGTACACTATTATACAATTTTAATCCTAACACTTCAAAGCTCTTTGCTGTTGTTCTAAGTCTATGATATGGGACATTAATTTGATTACTATTTCCGATGTTATATTTATGTATATCCTATCTATATTCCTTGTCATAGAGAATGGTTTTTTATATAATTTATTACAGTAGACATATATAGATTTATCAGTCATAATACCTACAGTGGTCAAGCTTGTGAAATTTGTAATATGCAAATAATATTTTTTTTTGTAAATATATGTATTTCAGTCACATGGCTGCTACTTCCCCATAACAAAATGCCATACAATATTATGCTATGAAAGAAGGTGAAATATGCACACCTTATATAAACATCGGTACTTGATCTTTTTAACTTTTTGATTAAATAAATGATTCACACCTTTGCTGAAGTACTCCCAATGTGTGAGGCCCAAATTAGTTTATTATCTACAGTTATACCCAAGAATTTGACACTTCGCAAAGATTAGGTGGTCAATCTGTTAAGCTAAATATAATTTGCTGTTTTATTTAAAATAGAGAGTTGAGGGTTGTTACACTACATCACTATGATAATCTTACTTGAACGCGTTTCGGGAGACGGCTTGTTCCCATCGTCAGCATTTTCTCTCAACTGATATTTGCCGGTCATCGTCTGGGGGATGTGTGTGGTTTGTGGTGTTCTCTGGTGCTGGGCTGATGAACCTCCAAAGGCTGTTGGGTGGCGGCAGTTCAAAATTCATTAGGTGATTCCTGTGTTTGACAATATGTATTTTTTCCCAGATGTCCAATTCATTGCTGCTGTTGATCGGTTTTAAGAGTTTTATGTTTGGAGTGATATCATGGTTTGAAGACCAGAAATGATGTGCTACTGCTGATTTATCTTGCTGCTTTTGGTAAATGCATCTCATATGCATCTCATTTCTGGTCTTCAAACCATGATATCACTCCAAACATAAAACTCTTAAAACCGATCAACAGCAGCAATGAATTGGACATCTGGGAAAAAATACATATTGTCAAACACAGGAATCACCTAATGAATTTTGAACTGCCGCCACCCAACAGCCTTTGGAGGTTCATCAGCCCAGCACCAGAGAACACCACAAACCACACACATCCCCCAGACGATGACCGGCAAATATCAGTTGAGAGAAAATGCTGACGATGGGAACAAGCCGTCTCCCGAAACGCATTCAAGTAAGATTATCATAGTGATGTAGTGTAACAACCCTCAACTCTCTATTTTAAATTATGACACATCACTGTTACAAGCTTCTAAATCTTCAAAAATTGAGCATAATTTGCTGTGTTCTGCTGTGAACCAATAAATAACAAAGAGTTATTCTACTAAAATGTTGAGAAAGCTGGCAACACCAATCTTATGTTGTTCTGTATTTCTATGCAACGTTTACCCTACCCATGAGAGGAACTTCTATTACAACCAAAAATTCAATATCAAGATTTCACTGCAAATATACATATAGAGGTACACTAAATAAAAGTGTTACATCCACATGACATTCTCTACTCACTCTTCAACTTATTCTTCCATTTACTTCTTGTTAATCGAGATAAACTTTTGTTACACATTTGTTGTAGGTGTAAGGAGGATTCAGTCAGATTTTTAAAAAGCAGGTCACTGTGTGATGGCTTTGAAATTCCAGGCCCTTTGGATGACAAAAATCAAATGACCTACCACTAGAAAAAGGTATAAGTATTTATACTTGTTGTCAGGTCAAGAAAAAAGTAAAAGTATTACTCCACGATTTCCCGCCACTTCTGCCCATCAGCTGGGTCCTGAAGAACACTCATAAAGAAACAAAATTATGTAAGATCCTATTTTCATCTAAAAACTTTTCGAAATTGCTTTATTTTTACACAATACTAGAAGTTTCATATAACAGCAAAGAAGGAAATAAAATTAAGTCATAAATAGCAAACCATTTCTAAATTAACGCAGTATACCTAATTGTATTTTGCCCCTAAAGCCTAAAAAAGCGTATTTGAAGCCATATTCAATCATTGTGTATAGCTTTCCTTTTTATTAAATATATTTGTTTTAGGTTAAGTATTTGGGTTTAAACATAACTTACAAAGTATGAAATAAGTGTACAATCTAAACAATCAATACAGTACAAATAGTAAAAACAATGCAATTAGTAATGGTTATAGGTGCCTTCAGTCCTTGAAAGTCCATTAATAAATGCCTGATGTTTAATTTGTATTGTTGAATCTTGCCAGGCTTTTGTTACTGTATACCTTGCATTCACCCAAGTTTCATCTAGAAAATATATCGGATGACTCTCATTTTTGTACTGACAATGACTGCTTAAGCATTTATGCTGCCACTCAATTATATCATCACACCCAACAGAACTGCTGTGTTGCTATACTTCTTGAAAATGCACCCTAAATCTTTCAGTAATCTTTGAACAGTGCTCTTGCTATTGGAAAATCACTGTCAATTTTGTTGTCTCGATGTCACTTTTCCGTTGGGATTTTGTTTTTTCAAAAAAATTCATGAACTTTCCGCTGAATGCAATTTAGTCCATGTTCGGAATATTCATTTTTCTGCACTCTCTTACCTTGGGCTACAGGATGTGATTTAGCTGGAGAAATCACTTTACCATGCACTCTAATATCATTGTGAGCCACATAAATGGGGAAACTGACACTCCCATTAAGTCTTTTGCACAATTTCATCCACAGTCCAGTTCTTATTTTCTTCTGATAGCCTGCAGTGCATATTCAAAACAATTTATTTACAATTACCACTTAATTTCACACCACTCCTGTTTACTTTAAAATACCGAGTGGGAAAACTTATCACACTACACATGGTTGTCACCATTTTGATCTTTCTGCAGGTTTGCCAACCTATGAGATTACAAACACCTACATACAACTGATGCATAATGTACAGATATGAGGTATAATGTATAAATATAATTTATTTTACGTATTCATATTACTCTTTCTATCGTAGATTATTGTTAGGGACCCCAGATTGTCGGTAAATAAAATAATGTAATATCGGTGTAAAAATATTATAGTGAGCGGTGTTTTGGGCGGTAAATAAAACTGCTTAACGGTGTTATCTCGTGCAAAAAAAGGAATAAAACAAAAACACAGTTTAAACTATTTTACTGTGGAACAAAGGGCACCTTACATGTAACTTAAAAAAGAGGAGCATGAAAATATTTATATAGTATACATTTTGACTGATTTACTTTGTTAGAGACAAAGCCACCATAAGTTCGGTGTTCTCTGGCTTAAGATTTGTTCTTAAGTTTGTCATGATGTTCCCATATGCAGAGAAAAGTCTTTCACTGTCCACATTGGACATGGGTACCCACAATAGTTTCATACACTTCTCACTGAAACACAAGTGATCACATTGAAGTCCAGAAAGTAAATCCAGTATGTTCACTTCAGCAGCATCATCTAATTTCTCACACACTATGTTCTTCAGAGCAGCATATCCCTCCTCGAATGTCTTCTCTGGCAAGTCTTGCAGAAAAGGTAACATTCTTCTTGCTTTTTCTATAGTTATATCAGTAGATGCCTCATTTGATACTATTTTTCGTACATCAAATAATTTACCTGCAGAATGAATAATATCAGCAGCTGGATCAGCTGACATTAAGGAATTCAGCTTGGTAACTGAATTTATGCCCAATTGCTTGAACTGACTGATAACATAAGACTTCTTGAGGGTTGGCAGTCCCTGAAGAAGACTAAGTTTTCTCTCCAAACGAGCCCTCAGCTACTATTGTGAAGCCATTTGATATATCTTTAAGTTTGCTATATAGTTTATGAACAAATGGATATTTAGATCCCTCAAGCACTTCAATAAGGCAAATGGTGTCTTTGCAGTGTTCAAGAAGGAAAGATGCCTGGCAGTTTATTATATTTTGAGACCGTATTGAAATACTACTGTGGAATCGGTTTGAATTCCCGCGTGCCGCAAAACTAAACTGACCTGGCAACGTCTTGCACATGCTGTCTGTACGGCGCGCGAACAGCACGTGGCCAACTCCACCGTCAGCTGAATTGTGCATGCACTAGCTTAATTTGAAACGTGGCTCCATCGGCATAATTCCTTTTCTTTTTCAGAGCAGAAGGTAAACAGACTCCTTGCGCTAAATTGTAACGTAATTTAAAGAATATAACTTGACTCCAATCGAATCTTTCAGTATAGCAGACACAAAATATACCTAGACATGCGTTCACATTATGGCAACGTCGCGAGACAGCAACAATTTTCGTGCGAGGGGTACAGGAAACGGAGACAGTGATTGGTAGAAGAGGCTGTCTACTGTCAGAATTGACTTGAACCAGACTTAGAAATTCATGCATTATTTAACGATACTTTGCGACAGTCTTTTCCAGCCGGCATGAAATGGGGCGATGCAAGCACGAATCGTTAAAATATGGCATTAGAGAAGAATTGCAGGTAGTATTGTCATTTAAATCCAAAGAATAATTTGAGTGAAATGAGAAATCCGTCACTGATGCGGTGTTGCCGAGTTCTGATAAACATGGCATTCCTTTTGTTGTGCATGCGATAGGTGAAGAGTGAAGGGGACGGGGTAGTCGAAGCAGTACCGATGTTTGCCGAAGCTCTGGTTAAATCACAGTGCAGTTTGGTGTTCTGTGCCATGCAGCACACAACACCATGCAGCATGGCCGTAGCGAATGACAATACACGTATCCGTAAATGATTGATAAGCCAAATATCTGATTGTTTATGTGAAAAGGAGAGACAAATGCCAAAAAAAAGGAGAGAGAGAGAAAAATTTTGGGTTATTTTGCACATTTTTTTCATAACGGTGTTATTTCGCGTTTTCGCGATATAGAACTAATGTTGCGTTATTTCGCAACTCAGAATGGATATATATGTGGAATTTAAAAATAATTGATTAAAGGTTTTCCTTATTGTTAATTTTCGGCCAATTTCGCAAATTAACTACTCGCGAAAAGTCGGGGTCCCTAATTATTGTTATGGGCATTATGTACTTATATGCTTCCATTACTTGCATCTTTTGAAATTAAATTGAGTTTTATTTATGGATGTTCTTCAACTGCTGTGGTCCTTAGTGTACCATTCTATATTGGGCGTGATTTTGCTCAGAGGCCTCTTTATCAGGCTTGAGGTTCTTTTATGTGCCGTAAATCTATGACATGGGATCACTGGCTTTACTTCCTTTCCGAAGGAAGCCATGATAAGGATTTTTACACCCTAAAAAATCCATCGCCCCTCTGCCGGGTTTGAACCCGCGACCTCGGGAACTAGAGACTAGCATGGTAACCACTACACCACAGAGGACAACCTTTGCATCTTTCGGGATAGTTTTGCAAATGGTTAATGTTGGCAACAAATGCGATACTTGCAATTTAAACCCGGAACAGTTTCATTAAAATAACTTATGATTAATGTACTGTAGTACAAAATAACTACAATAGTTTATTGTTGTGTAACAGCAAGCTTATATGCTTCCCTTTTGACGTGTAATGAAAGTTCTCCGGGGGACTATTTTTGGCCTCAGCGCAGCTTGCCATGTGGAGGGAAGCAGAAAAGATAAAGGACGTCCCTTTTTCTTGACCTGACGATGAGTATAGCATTTGAAAATTCAAACCAATAAGAAGAATATCTTGGAAATGGTTAAGCCACAAAAGATTTTGACATAAATTGTGAGCTTTAACAAGATCTACATTTTCTGTGTAGTAAGTGTGTTTATCTCTTACAGTTTACCAATTATAAAATGAAGAGTACTTTAGAGGCATTTCCCAGGAAATTTAAGATAAACTTGCAATGGAAATATATATATATATATATATATATATATATATATATATAAAAAAACATACACTCACACAAACACACAGGGACTTATTTTTCTAAAAAAGGCTTAGAATATCTTTAGAAAAAGGTGTGTATGTGTGAACAGCATAATTGAAAACGAAATTCCCCCTCACAAAAAAAATTTCCTTTATATGGAAAATGTTTTGTTATTTTACCGAAAGCTCCAAGTATTTTGATTAAAATACCATATATTAAGATGTTTGTATAACATAAAATGTACAACATATTAACTTTCTCTGAATATGCTGTAAAGTCCTCTTCATTCAGAATCAATTTTGTAGAGTTGCAAAACTGCAACAGCTAGACAGAAACTTACTTCACAAAACATGGGGATCTGTATAAAACATACAATTCATTTGCAATAAGTTTTTGTGGCATCAGTCATTTCCAAGATACTTGTTGTTATTGGTTTGAAGTTTTCAATACCTTGTCGTTTTTTTGAAGTGCTATCATCATTCAGCTGTTTCTCATATGTAAAGAGCACTGAATTTCAAGGCCACTATATAGCAATCTACTTCTTAAAGATTTGTCTATCACTTTGGCCTCATGTATTGCTCTTATACCTAGAACAAAATGTCTAATCAACTATTTCTGCAGACATTTACCTCGATCGCAAGAATAGTTTGTAGAATCTATGTAAAATATTAATTGCTAGAGAAAGTCATGTGAATGTAACACATATAAGTGATTACAAATTTGCTTACTTTTGTGTATTACCTGGACAATTTCCTATCTTGGAATTAGGAAGATTGCTTGGATGTCCCAATATTAGTTATACGAAATCCCCCATAAGATACATTAATTTTCCTGCTTTCCTGACCTTGTGAAATGCTCAAGTTTCAAACCCATGAAGCCAGGAATAACAAGCAGACTGCCTGCATGCTAATATCTTGGGAGCTGTTTATTTCCACAGAAAAGACCAATTAAAGCTCTTCATATACTACAGGGAGACCCAAAAAATTATGAACCAGCTTCTTAGTGTTTTTCCTGCCCACATCCTCGGCGCTCATTGCCGTTATCATCGAAAGGCGCGGATGAAACTATACAACATTTTTAAAACTACTTTTAAAGGCTTTACTTACCAACTTTATGAAAGTAGATACTGAAACTGGCCACCGTTGTTGTCCATACATTTTTGTCACCTCTTTCCTGGCAGATATTTTGTTTTAATTCTTCCAGTGTGTGTGGTTTGTTTTGTACACTTTATGTTTTAAGTTACCCCAGGGATAGAAATTGCAGGGGGTTAGATTGGGGGAGCGAAGGGGCCACAAATCTCTATTAATAATAATTCTGTCCTCAAACACACTTTCAATTGTTCTCATCAAAATATTGGCCATATGAGCTGTTGCAGAGTCTTGTTGAAAAAAGGCAAAATCACGCTCCCTGCCTGTTGATTCTTAAAAAAAAAAAGAAAAAGTGGGGCAAACTTGTATTCACATTTTGCACGGGCTTCAACTAGTGACTGGAAAAAATTGGCGATATAACTCCCCTGACCTAACCCCCTGCGATTTCTATCTCTGGGGTAACTTAAACCAAGTGTACAAGACAAACCTACACACCCTGGAGAATTAAAACAAAATATCCGCCAGGAAATTGCCAGCATTTCTCAACGTAAACTACGGCGAGTAATGCATAGTTTCCTAAAGAGGTGCCAAAAATGTATGGACAACGATGGCCAGTTTTGGCATTTCCTTTCATAAAGTTGGCAAGTAAAGCCTTTAAAAGTAGTTTTAAAAATGTTGTAGGTTCACCCGCGCCTTTCTATGATTTGAGGCAGTATTTTAATACCTGAATAATTTCAATTGTAATTTATAAAAGTAAATTCAATAACAGCCCGCCTTGAAAAAATATTTATGTAATAATTATTTTAATTGTACGTAACAGTCATTGCAAATGCTTATTTTTATTGTAAACATATTTTATTAATGTTATGTGAATATATTATATACTCTAATAATACAAGAGTGTGAGAATAATAAGTTTTAGTTGCTAACAATGAGTAATAATGAGGTAATTGTGGCAATAATGTGTTTAGAGTTTGAAATGTACTGGTCATGATTAGAGCAACGATGACGTAGTTTCAGTGACAGTTTTTAAATTAGCCAATCAACAGCAAAGAAAAGTTTTAAGTTAAATACAGAAATTCTATTGGACTAGAATTAGCCAATCAGAGACTTGCAATACCGAAGCTTACAGATTTTGACCGTAGAGGTTACTCAGTTGCTGGTGAGACTTGATAGAGTATAGATGAGAAAATGTGTTCTCTACGAGTGATTAGTAAAAACAGATATACACGTTAAGTGAATGTATAAAAGTTTCTCACAGTTCTTTAAAAAGTGTAGTGGTTTATAAATATGTGCAAGAATTTTAATAAAGGAAGTTAGTTTAAAAGTTTAATTCTGTGATGTCTATAATAATTGTCATACTGCGCCCTACCCAAGACACATGACTCTAAAGTAAGACTGACGCAGCCGAGGCAAATTCAAACAGTAATATTATGTAAGCATGAAATTCAAACCGACGCCCAAAGAGTGTTACAAACTACATAAAGCAACTATTATTACATAAAACAATTCCTCAAGTTTACGTAAATATATATTACGCAACAACAGTAGCGAATCATCTTCAAGTTGGCTTCCAAGTGTGTGGCTAACAACAACAACAGTGAAACTTCAACAGTAAAAGAAAACAACTACAAGTTGGCTCCCAATTGCGGAGCAGATAAAATAATTTACGTAATTTATTACGTGAACCAAATAACAGATAAAGAACATTATACTTCTTCAGATAGCGGCAGATGGCAATGAGCGCCGAGGACGCGGACAGGAAGAACACCACGCAGCCAGTTCGTAGTTTTTTGGCTCTCTCTCTGCTGTACAAACAACAATACTTAGGGAACAAAGTATTTATACACAAAACCAAACACAACCTGTTAAATTTTGATGTCCCTTATGAAAACCATCTCATCAAGTAATCATGCAGTACATGTAGGCAGAAAAAGCCTTTTACAAGCCACTGGGGGATGAATGGCAGTAAGTGCAGGCTGATGATGGAGACAGCTTCTCTTAAAAATATTCCAGCAATTTAAGAGTTTTTAATACTTTAAAAAATTTCAATGTGTTTCTCCAAAAGAATAAATGAAAGCTGTAATACTAATTCTATCCCAATGCTGCAAACTTCTGGTGTTTAAGGAAAACCTGTAGGTTAAGAAATAACTAGCAGACTACATAAAAATTGCTTGCTGTTACTCACATCTTCAACAATTCCTATAATTTTGCAGATGTTCATGGCTATGTTGTGATACAGTTCGCTGTGAACCTTGAAGCGAGCTTCCAAAATAAACAGCAGAGATACCAACTCCTTTATAAGAGAAGTCTGTGCCAGCGTCTTCTCTTTCAGGAACTCTTTAACCCAGCTTAGCACCTAGAAGTTAAAAAACAACAATAAAAACCTGGTTCACAATAACCCAAGAACATAAACCAGAAATAGAAATGAGAACAGGAAGCAACACTGCATACAATATGTTGATTCACAATATCCTAGGAATGCATATCGGTAGCAAACCGTAAAGTCCATTTTGCGCTTTGGGATGCCATTTATTTGTAACTCACCAAATACTATTATATTTTCACTTGCTTCCAACTTAGTCACCATAATGCAGATCCATGATACTTTGTGATTCCTGAGGTAATAACAAGCGTCATTCTTCTATTAACCCATTGGCATCTTATTTAAACACCCTCATGGCTACTTCAGAAATCTGATTTAAATCCCTGTACCGCTGCGTGAGTGCACTGTGAGCTTTAAAAATCTGATGTGTTGCACTCACATTACTCTTGTACAAGCTATTTTTACAAATGCTTATTCTCCATCTACTTCATGTTAATCGAGATTCTTATTACTAATAACAATGAACAAATTCTAGTCTTTACAACACAAACTGATGGTAGCAACTGACAGTTGACATTCGCAGCTGTTAAAGTGTAGCTTTGAGTGGGTAATTCATGCTAGTGAGCTAGCAGAACACACTGAGATCACTGCAGTGCAAGTGAATCATGCATATATCTGATTGTGGCAGGCCACAAAACTATCACTCAGTAATATTACACAGAGAAAAAACTTATGGATGTGTGTGTCCCAAGACTGCTTAACCTATTTTGATAATTCTTTCATCATTGTAAACACCTGTTGTTCTTAAGGTACATAGGCTGTAAGACAGCTTTTAATTTGAACTTCTGCATGACTAAAGAGAATTAACATTAATGGAATATAAAAATACGAACATATTGAAGTCATAACAAAACATACTTACTAAGACGCTTTGGCTTTTTGTTGTCACCCCACAGAGAAAGCGTGTAAAACAAAAGCCAAGTGTACTTTATTCCAAGCAATATACATAGAAGGCCATAATGTAGCACCTAAGCATTGGAGGAATATTAAGGAAACAAAAGAGAAGGCAAAATAAAAGACAATCAGATTCTGCTTATACTGGTACAAAATGTATATGATAGTTATTATGAAAGTGACAGTTTTTGGAACTTGTCCACATTTTAGTAAGTGTAAAGTGATGATTAATGTGACATATGCTGAGGATCAATACCTTAGAGGTAGCTTCATTAGAAGGTAGCTGCACAACCACAAGTTTGAACGTCTGCAGCAGGATGGATGGGATGCGCTTGGCAGCTGGATCATCATCTGAATCATCTTCCTCTTCCTCCTGGACAGTGACATCTTGCAGCAACTGTTGAAACTGCTTTGCCACGCTCAGCATTTGATCTGGAAGTGCATGGCTTGCTGGCCCTGCACCTGAAATAAAACATACTCTGTGTTATGTCATAAGGGACGAAAGTATCATAAATGGTGAACTCTGCTGAAGTTTATTTAAACACTAGACTCTGGTTCAGATAAGATAGCGGGCAGAAGTTAAGGTTTTGCGCATAGAAAGAGAGATATATTGCAGTCGGCACTTGCAGAGATGCAATCACGCATGATACTGATTATTAAATGTTCATTTGAACACAATTACTGTAAAAATAATGCATTCCATCATGACACAGATTAAATAGTGGCCAGATAAAAGAAACAAAATAAAGGGGAAAAAAGGTCTGTGCACTAGTAACACGTACATAAATAAATTGATAGATAACTTACACTTTTCAGCATAACTCTTCACGTCACTGCCTTCACTGCGATCAGACTCGGAAGATGATTCATGCAGATAGATTATGAAGGGCTCCATCAGGTCATCCCTTCCCAGTTCGTTTCTAAAGCCCTGCTTCTGTAGTTCTTCTGCATGTCTCACAGAATTTGCCCGGGTGGAAACTTTGATGCAGTCAATAGCCTCATGTGTGAGCTTTTGCACATCAGCAATTTTAAATGTGCTATTTTCTCTTCCTACATACCCCTTCACCTGTGACCATACCAGCTGTATGTGGTGGTAGTGCAATGGTATGGAGGTAACCACACTATGCAATGCCCATGCTCCTTAGCAAATTCATCTATTTCATACCACGATATGTAAGTTTGAGTGCCTGAACCAAAAGTAATAGTTCCACCTGATTTTATTGTGTTTGTGCACGATGCTTTATCTAATTGCAGCGAATGAATGCTAGTATTATCCATTACTATAACCAAATTCAATACAATATATGACAAGAACTGGTTCTCAAACCACTGCTTCAATACTTCATATGCCATTTCTGAGTGATAATCTTTGCTGCGCTTGGATTTAGACTTAAATATGAGTTTGCTTTCAGGAACAAAGCCTGTATCTGCTGAACCACCATGCAACACAATTAGCCGGCTGCCTTTACCAATGGGAACCTTTAAGATGCCAGAACCGCTGGACAGCTTCCAACAGCTTGATTTGACATGGTTCTGATTACTCAAGTCTTGTCTATATAATATATTGCTGATAGCCCCTCTTTCCTTATCTTCTGCATAGTGCATAGAAATATCATTCTTAATGCAACAATGTTGCTCCGTTCCGTTAAGAGCTTCCTGCCATCATTAGTACCTTTGTACTTAAATCTTATGTCTTTTAAACTATGGAGCATTGAGGCTTTTCCATCCTGAAAATTTTCAGCTTCTCTCGTCTTTATAATCAAACTGTCTGCTGTTGGGCACTCTCCTCTCTCGTACATATAAAAAATTATGCAATGATGAACATTTTTGGTTAACTCATCTAAACCAGTAACTTCCTTATTGTGATTGCATCGCTTGCCTGGAAATTTGAATATTTGTGCCCAATTACTCTTAACTGTACGTTGGCTTCTTTACAAATTCGTTGCACTATCTGTAGCCCAACTCCACATGCACTTGCTGTCTTCTCCTGAGCTGTGGTAACGGAGGAGGCAGGGCCATGTGGTACTTCACATGTTACCTCTGTTTTCTGAAATAATTACACACACAATACACAACTTCTCTTCTTTGTGTATGTAATACCTGGCGTACTGTTTTATCTTCCATCATCTAGCAGACAACTGCCTTCTTAGTTGATCCCAAGTCTAGTCACCCTAGATGGAGGTGGCTTTGAGTTCAATATAGAAAAATGGCAACTATTGGGAGGCTGAAAAACTTTTATTTTTAGCAATAACAGGACTTTACATGCCTAATTTTTATTGCTATTCTAGAAATTATTACTTTCTCTATCATCCAAATATTCAGTATTATGATTTCACTGAAAATACATGTTTTGAGGCCCCCTGAATTAAAAAAGGAATTTTTAGAGAAGGTTTCACATGTGTGAAAACACCATAACTCTTAAATAAAAAGATAAATACCAAACTTATTTAAGTACTGTCTCTTTCAAAGATACAAGTTTTAAGAAAATCTCTCCCTCTCCAAAGTATTCTTTAAATGAAAACTTCTTTAGTTTTGATTTTCTCAAAAATGCCTCTAACAATTTTGATTATTTATTATTTATTGAAATACAGCTTCCTGTATATAAAGGCTGCCAATGTGGACAAAGCATACTTGACAATAACATTTTAAAATTGAAGTGAGAAAAACGAGGAACACATAAATGGATAACAAGTCAGCCTGAATAGCAAAGTACAGATAAAAGTTATCAAAGAGAAAAAAGAAAGAAAAAAAAAAGTCACCAATAATAATAATGAAGAAGATATGCAATAATAAGAAGGAAAAAAAATAGAATAATAGAAATAGATTTGTTATGAATCAGATATGATAAATTAATTTGTGTACAAATGATTACAAAGCAAAGTCTTTGATCCTCTAAGGTGATAATTACAATATCCTTTATTTTGTTCTTCTTCAAGCCAAACATATTCCAAGAGTCAAGGAAGAACTTGGCAACCATCCCAAGGACACCCACCATCAAGCCTATTTCCTCTAATACTTTGAAGTCCATATTTATACAAGAAAACTGGTATTGTGGGATTGTATACATTTTTCTTCACTACTTTGCTTCTTCACGTTCGTCTTTACACATCTAGAATCTGGCAGTCGGATCAATTATATATCCCTTTTTATTGTTAACAGTATTGCTATTATGTTGATCCTTCTAGTGTTGCTTGTTGAAGCGTATATTTACGACATTTGCATGACAAATAATATATCTTGAATTTTCTGGGAATAACCTGTGAAGCCCTCTTCATTTGGAATGACTTTTATATAATAATTGGTAAACCATAAGAGATTGGCAGCATCTAACTACACAAAAAATGTAGATCTCATTAAAGCACACAATTTATGTGAAATAATTTTTTTTTTGTGGCATTAACCATTTCTGAATTTTCTTTGTTATTGGTTTGAATTTTCAAATACTTATACTTTTTTCAAGTTGTAAGTTGTTTCTATTTCAGTTGTTACTGTATTCTTCTTATACCTAAAACGGAATGTGTAATGAAAGTTTATCTTCATTCTGTTGATTGAATGCTACCCATGATCAATGACCTTAACGGAAATCTCATTCCACCAGCAATAGCTGGACCCATTTATTACCTCGAAGCACCCAGTAGGCAGCGTCCATTTCTTGATGGTGAAGGAAAGAGAGGGTCTGCAGCTTTTACCATGAACTTCAAACCACATTGAGCCTTGGGAATACATTGTATGAGCTAGACAAGATGAAGGCCTGGATAGGTGCAACTTAAAATCACCAACCCAGAGCCAGCAATCGAACCATGTACCATGAGAGCCACTAACAAACCCAGAGTACGACCCCATTAAAACGCATAATTTGTATCTAAGTGCAATGATTCCTATTGGTTTGAATTTTCTAATATTGTTCCATCGTTTGAAGTGACATATTTTGTTTCTTGTGAAGTTGTGCAAACGGGGAGTTTCAAAGCAAACATACAGCGACCCACTTTTTAAAAATTTTACTATCTCTTCAGTCTCCTGTGGTAATGAAGGTAAGACTAATTTATGAATTAGTTATAGAGTAAATATTAATGGGTAGTGAAAGAAATGTGATTATGACATTAGGAGCTGTAGCCCCAGACAATATCATGCTGAAACACTTGCAATGATATGCAACTAGTTTGCATACAATATATGTTTGTAACAAGATTAATGAAACACATGGAATATTTGCATGCTTTTATAATACCATGTGATCTTTTAGTCACTCCACAGTACATCTCAAAACAATTTGTAGCAAGCTATTGTATCTGTAAAGCACATGGTGGTTATAGCATGTGACGATTATTCAATCCTCACATACAGGAAATAAAGCCAGCATTATATATCACACCATAATAGATTACGAAGAAAGAGTGCCGCCACTGATTTTGACATGAAGTGCTCCGCAGAGTGATATTGGAGTTGGAAGAGGTTAACCCGCACTGCCTAGCGATACGTATCAGTACAGTAGAGTCATCGCACACAATCAGTCCAGCCGAGTCTTTGTATCCATGCAGTAAAGTGAAGTCTTGGATTGCATGTTATACAGTGGTGTCTTTATTTCAATACAGTAAAGTTTTGTCTTTGCCTGCATGCTTCAATGCATTAAATTACGAAGAGAATATTATTTGCCTGCTGTATATTACACACATCTGTGAGTTGTTATCATTGTTGCAGCCTTCACTACTTCAAAGATTTCCAGGATAATATTTAAAAGTAAGAATTTCATCATATAAGCAGCACTGTACACGTCTTGTAGAAGTTTAGGCTGGCTGCAAGATTAGTCAAATGTTCCTGTCTTGTACTGTTAGAAACAAGACCTTTCCAGAACATCGATAGTGAAGGTCAACCAGCTGGCTCTACATGGCACACCACCTAGACATCCGACACTGCAAATCATCCGGTAGAAATGTTCCATTTCACTTATTTATTTTGGTTCTCAACTGTTAGGCTACTTCAGTTTAACTGGTGTATAAAATGGTTGATAGCATTTATTGTGAATTAAATTGGTAGTCAGAAAAGTAAAGTATGCTAAGGAATTGTTTGTTAAAATCTAAAAGATACTCTTTATATACTCAGTTATTAAAAGTGTGTATAGTAAAAAAGTAACTTGTAGACATCATAAGACACAGTGAGACATGAGTGAAGTTAGGGAAATTATACGCTTAAACTCAATTAAACAACAAACTATAGCTTGCAAGAAAATTTAAATTAGAAGTCATCATTTTATGTTGCAAGGTCATAATGAAGTTTTAATAAATTTTAAAGGTCAAGATAGCTATTTCTATTTATATATCTTTATTTATATACATTAAATGGTTAAAATTAAATGCGTCATGAGTTTCTCTTCATAAGTCAAAACCCACATCCTCTGGTAATAGGGAAGGTTGTTCTAATAAATACACAGAGCGTTACAAGCACCAGCCCTATTGTAACAAGGGTTATCAGTGTCAGATTGCCTCTACAGTATGCAAAGTGTTTTTATTTAAGTTGTACATGTTTTTGACTCAACAGCATGTGTTTTGGGAGGGAGAATGCTTTTAGAGAAGGTGGTAAATATACAGAAAAAGTGGAACAAAAATTTACAAGCAGTTTCCAAATTTGAACTACCATCTCAGGATACTGTTTAAAACTTAATAAAGACATTTTGTGAGACTGGTTCTGTTCAAGATGCTGCAAGAAGTGGTGGACCCTGATTATTTCTTTTGGGATGCTGTAAAGCCAACGGTGTATAAAGATAATCTGAAAACAATATATGAATTGTAACTGGCAACAATAAATTAAACTAATTCATTGACAAGAGAGACTTAAAAGTGTTTAACAACAAAATTAAACATGTGAGTCTGTACCTTCAATAGAATGGGGGACATTTTGAATGAGTTATTTTTTTTCCTAGTTTTCTCCAAATTCATTCCAACCACCCAACCAGTCCACCACAGTCCATCATAATGCATGGAATCAAGGATACCACCACATTCCAATATCTCGCTTGTTCTACACTGTGGAAGGACTTAAAGATCACACTGTACTCCTGTGTTTAATTATAAAAGATATACATACCTATATCACTCAGAAACTGCGGCAGTTTATCGTAAGAGTGGGAAATCATCTGGCTAAATATTTCATGGAAACAATCCAACGCCAATGCTGCATTACTCTTGTCATGGACGGAGTAGTCATTGTATTTAATGATGCAGTGTTTGTATAGCATTCTGTAGAGAAACAGATTCAAACTTGAAATAAATACACTGATGGGTGTTTTAAAAGTTCTCGGCCTGACCAAGAAAACAGAAGATTTAACAAAGAATTTCAACATATTCACCAATCAATGCATTTAGGGTCGAATTCATAGTCGTCACGTATTCCAAGGAAATCCTTAAGCAGCAATTTTCAGTACACAGACGCTACTCTTTCAGACGAATAAGGAAGCTGTGACTTCCGCTTATTGCAATAAGGAGAGCCAACGCCATCTTGCATCAACTGCCTGCAACGGAGGTTAACGATAACAAGGTTAACGATTTCATAGAGTATATGGAATTTCTTAATGAAATTGTACTGCACATTAATAAACAAATTTACATGATTTGTAGAATTCGCTTGAAATGCATAGGAATGCTGAATTTAAGAAGCGATATCAGAATACCAAAGCCGCTGCTGTAATAATCTAGTGCCTCTGCTAAACAACGTAACCTTAACAAACAGAGGTTATGAAGTTGCAACATGAGACAGGCTTACTTGAAAAGAAATGAAGAAAGATTTCTGCAATAAATAAAGTACAACTCTGCAGCACTTTTCTCGATCAATGCTTTGCATAATTACCAGCACTGCAATGGATCACTTAACAAGTCACACGTCTTTACCATTAATTCGCAAATATACATTGATTATCAAAATCTTGAACAGAGGTTTATCAATTTTGCATGTTAAAGCCAAAGATTGTAAGTTATTGGCTCCTTTTGCTTTTCTGATTACTTCTTGATGGTGTAGTAATTGCATTTGTTATTTGCTTCCATGCATGCATATTGAAGAAGTAGGTTGGCTCACGTATTATTTTTAGCTGCTTTTTTGAGTTAGCCCAATGTATGTGCGCCAATTTGGAGAAATGTAATGGATGCTGGTTACGTAATAAATACGTAACTTGATGATATTTCTGCTGTGGTTGCGTAATAAATGTTTACGCAAACTTGAAGAGTTGTTATGTATTAATAGTTGTTTTTGAGCATCGGTTTGAATTTAAAGCTTATGTAATATTATTGTTTGAATTTGCCTGTCTTAATTTAGAGTAAGGATTCTTATGCAGGGTGTGGTAATGACAATTATTGTAGACGTCACAGAATTAAACTTTTAAATTTTCACTTTTATTTTAACTTCTTGCACATATTTATAAACCACTACACTTTTTAAAAGAACTGTGAGAAACTTATACATATTCACTTAGCGTGTATATCTGTTTTTACTAAACGCCTGTAGAGAACACATTTTTCCATCTACACACTACCACGCCTTGCCAGGAACTGAATAACCTCAACGGTCAAAACCTTAAGCTTCGGTAATGCAAGTCTCTGATTGGCTAATTCTAGTCCAATAAAATTTCTGCATTCAACTTAAAACTTTTCTTTGCTGTTGATTGACTAATTTTAAAACTGTCACTGAAACTACGCCATCGTCGCTCTAATCATGACCAGCACATTTTAAAATTCCAAACACATTATTGCCACAATTACCTCATTATTACTGATTGTTAGCAACCTAAAATTTACTATTCCCACAGTTCTTGTATTATTACAGTATGTAAAGTATTCACATAACATTAATAAAACATATTTACAATAAAAATAAGCATTTGAAATGACTGTTACATACAATTTAAATAATTATTACATACATATTGTTTCAAGGCGGGCTGTTATTGTATTTACTTATTATAAATAACAATTGAAATTATTCAGGTATTACAATACTGCCTCAATATACACAGTGTGCATATGTAAATAATTCTAGCTACTAACACTTTACGCTAGAAAGGCAAGTTTTCAGTTTTAAAACAATCCATGAGTAAATACCACTTCAGGCCAGTTCATCACACAGCATCCAACTGCCTGCATTCTACGATTTCTTTGTATCTCAGCACCAGCTAGTTTAGTTCCTTTCCTGCTCGCTGAAATGTTCTTCTTTTGGCATGTTTTTGACCTAACTAATGCAACTGTATTACTACAAACCCTTAACTAAATTTACAATCTACTTGATTTTAAATGATTAACTAATTAATAAATGTACCATTTAAAACTCGCAACCTTCTACCATGTGCTGAACAGCTATTGTGAACAAAACAACAAAAATGAAAATGGCGGCTAATTATGTGGTGACCTGCATGTTCGTTTATACATTCTTTCATGCATCCGAGTGGCTGTGAAACAACTGAACCATGTTGCCACATGTGCTTTAGTAATAAGTAAGCGTTTAGTGCTAGGCATATAAGTACCGTCTATGCATACCAAATGGTAATAAGCATTTCCTTATCAGAAGGAAATACTTATTGCTTAAGCATCTCCTTTTCACATAAGCAACAACTATGAATTCGACCTACAGTCTGACTTTTCAACTTTTTTATTCAGTAAAATAAAACTTATTCAACTGTGCAAAATATGTATAGTCTCAGCTTCAATCTCATCATATGATGTGAATCTTTGTCCATCCAACTATTTCTTTAGGTTTGAGAACAAAAAGTAAATGCTGGGAGCCAGATCCAGTAAATATGACGGATGTAGAAATACTTGGAAGTGAAGGTCTTGCAGCAGCAATTGCTTCCAGCAGCAATCGCTTCATGGGGGTGCAAAAGCGCATTATCATAATAAAAGAGAAGTTTCTTTTCACAAGGTGTGAATATTTAGCCTGAATAGCATGCTTTATTTGATACCGTAGTACAATAATACTCCCCAGTGATGCCTCTGCCCTTCTGGAGGTAGTCTATGAGCACCACAACATGAGAATCCCAGAAAACCATACCCATGACTTTTCCTGCAGATGGAATTATTTTGCTTTCGTTGGTGCACTTTCACTATTTGGACTGCTCCATCTCTGGCATGTAGCAATGAATCCATGTTTCATCTACTGTTATCAAATGTCGGAAAAACTCACTGGAATTGCATTTAAACAAGTCTAAACACTCTTGAGAAGTGTTCACTTGAATGCATTTTTGGTCCATTGTTAATAAACATGACACCATTTAAGCAGAAAGCTTTCTCATACACAAAACCTGATGTAAAATGTACTGGACACAGCCTATTGAGGTCTTTGCAATGCCAGCAAATTTGCGTACCTTCAATCAGCAGTCATTGAGCATGGCATTGTGGGTTTTTATTATATTATCAGCGGTTGTAGGGGTTTGGGATGCACTAGCTCTCATCATCTTGATGGATGTACAACCACATTTAAATTTGGCAACATACTTTAACTGTCGAGATCAAAAAGGAACACTCCCTTAATCTCAAATCTAACTCCATTTTTATTTCTGCTGGGGATAAATCCTTCAAAACAAAGTTCATACTTCACTTTTATTCATTTTGTAGAGAATGTTAACACTGGATTGTCACAAACAAGTGACTACACTTATGCATCTGCAAATTTACAGGATGACATCTAAAGGAAGATACTTAACAACTATCACAGTACTCGAGCCATCTTTGAGACATATCTGAGTCAGGCTGAAAACTTTTAGAATAGCCCCTCGTCAATAGTGGCTATTTAATATAGGTGTGGCCAGTGCATTATTTACTAACACATATTACTAGAGATCTGCACAGGCCAAGGTTTTTATGCCTGGCCTATGTCTGTTTCACCAAAATAGTAAACAATTTCAAAGGAAGCTATCAGAATTCTGCTATCCTTGGCTCAATTTTATAGCTATACAATGTGGTTCAATAAGTAATGTACAGTTGTTTATTTACAACAGGACATCTACAGCAGGGGACCACCAGCTTTACTTCCCTTCTAAAGAAAGCCATGCTAGAGATTTTTACGCCCAAAAAAATCTGTCCACCAAGATGGAGCCCTTACACCACTGCCGTACCATTCAGCTGGTTTCCTTCTCAGCCACATCTCAACTTCACATATTACCTCCTCCTATGCAGCACATGTTTAAGAGAACAAATGGTGCAAGATCTGGCTGCAGGGTAGGTGAGGAAGAACATTCTACCCAAGTTTTGTGATTGCTTTGGTATCTTGAACATTACAGATCTGACAGTCTTGCTTTACTTTATTGTGGCATTGATACTTTGCTTATCCAGCAGCAGACTGATCTCCAGACATTTTTAGGTGTTTGTGAATATTTGCAATGATCTCCTGCTCCACACCAGGTAAAACAAAAACTCATGTGGGAATGCCTAAATGTCCTGATTGCCTTGTCATCTCACAACAGGCTCGAAATGTGGTGGGTACCAGGGCATCTATGGAACTGAAAAAACTGATCAGCTGGCTAAAAGGGCTACTGTGATGCAGTAATTTGTATCACAAATTACTTAAATGTAAATAATGATTGTAATATGAATATGCATTTTTATGTGACATTGATTTCAGATGTTTATTGATTGTAATTATTGTTGAGAAGTAAGTTTATACTGCCTTACTGAAACTGTCAATAATAGCGCGCAATAATGCAGCGAGGGGGGTGAGCTGTTTATCATTATTGGAAACGAGGAAGTTGCGTAATGTTGGCACGTTTTTCCGTTTAGAACCTTCTGGAATATTTCCCTAGAGCATATGTATTCATAATTTTCATTGGATATAAAAATTGACGCTAATGTTGGCGCGTTTTATTAGCCAATAGTAACTCAGTTATAATCTTTAGGCATATCGGTGTGTATGGGTATAAAAGCCAAGTCAGAGGTAGATCGCGGTCAGTTCATCAAAAATCTGTGTACACTACACGTCGTCTTCAGTCAGTCAGTTCGTCGAAAGTATTTGTACGGCAAACGTCGGGTATCGATTCACAAGTTACGCGCAGCAGAATTATGAATAATCTAAAGTGTTGTAAGGTTAATTATACAAAAAGTTGAAGTACGCAAATTAAGAGTGATCAGTAAGAAGTTATTATAACAGTTTCAGTTTGGGGAGTGTTAAGATCAATGTATAAATGTGATAGTTAACGTGTTCGACAATAAATATGTAAAACAAATTTCTTCATCAGTGTTATATTTGGATAAAAGATTCCTTTCCGTTTACACACCCTGATCAAGAAACATGTTCGACCGAGAAATAATAGCTAGCCGGAGGACAGTGAAACAGAATTAAATAAAAAAATAAAATTAAAATTCTTTCAAACAAAAACTAATACTGCCGCAAATTGCTAACACCAGATGGAGCTACAAACCGAACAAATGAATGACGTCACAAGATGGCTTCACATGAAGTAAACACACATACACAAACATCACAAGTAAAAACATTATAAAGAATACCGTAACAACTGAGATACCCTATGTTGCCCTAAACCCATGGTTTGTAATCAGTACACTTACCCAAAACCTCGGTAAAAGCATGCATTACAGAAACATACAACTCAGGTGGCAAAACTATCCTGGACAACGACAAGCCAGGAAACTGGTCCTAGATCCATGAAACACACTTTCCTCATCTCTCCTGAGATTGGAAGAACAAAATAAGGACAGCAGTTGCATTAGTTTCTGAAAACATGGTCACTTTAGGAAACATCTACATAAAGTAGGCCTCTCTGTAGAATGTGCAGAGGAAATTGTCTCATATATCCTGTTTGACTGCCAATTCCTGGCAAGAAAGAGACTTACTCTTTCTGTAAACCAGAGATGATCTGGGAAAGGATGCTCACATTGGAACCAAGATACCACAACTTATTCAGGGCACAGATTTTCGGAAAATTTGAAGGCATCCTTTACAAGGGGCTGCACAATAAGCGTTTTAGGCTGATGTGCGAGAGGTTGACAAAACTCCAACAACCCCCGTACCCATTATATATCTATTCTACTCCACAAAAAGAAACTCATTACAGCTCTCTGTTTTGTGCACACTTCATGTGCAGTATCCATTTTTCAACAAACTATTATGTTGTTTTTAGTTGTATATAAAATTTTGTGCTTCTCAAACATCTTATTTCACAACCATCACCCCCCCCCCAAAAGAGTCAAATTCCTTAATTTGAAACCCTAAAACTTTACCTCATCCAGCAAAGCATAGTTATTTTGCAATGACATGAAATTTAGAATATATATATAAAATGTTCAGTGCAATAAATGTAGGAAAATTGCATGTAAAATAAATGGAATTTCGTTTTATAAAAATCCTTAAAGACCTGGTAGCACTGCTTCTTTCTGTCACACAGGCTGAAATTCTTCTGGTACAACAATAAACATGCACTTGTATTAAAGGAAAAAATACCACTTCCTGGGCCATACAGATTTCTACTCCATATTTTATGCTTCGTAACTTCAACTATAAACAGAAACTGTCACAAAAAGTGGAAAACTTATATCTCGTAGCCATAGAATGCAAATAAGATAAATAATTTACATGAGTAAGTTGACTTTACAATTCATGTCATCCATTACTGAATGCTCGTGCCCTGGTTACTAGATGTCACTAATGGTGCAATCAAATTTTAAATCCTCGTGCTATACATTTTGTTGTAGCCCAGTGAAGGGGGACCATGATCATGATGAAGGATACACACAGATAAACTCTGACCTATCATAGCACTGTATACCATTCAGTCTGTAATCTTAAGTTACAATATGCTGCAATAGAATTTAATGCTTTGTCATGTACATGGTGAACCCACAAAGCCATAAGGTTGTAAAAAGGCCTCCCTCCCTACATTTTAAGGGCAAGCTGGCAAGTATGCAGATGTGAGAAATATTAGTGTTGGAAAGAGGACAGCTGAACCTTAGGTACAGAAATGCTTTGATTGAAATATCTACAAAGCAAATGGTTAATATAAAAAAACCAATACATATTGTATTTTTCCTAATACAAGACAATGCTTTCTTTTTTCTCTTTCTTTCCATAACTTTAGTTTTGAAAACCAGGAGTCATCTTGCACTTGCAATATACATTTTCCGATTAGCATGCAGGTAAAGAAGTAAGTTTAAAAGTTTGTGGGTATAGGATAGGAGTTGGTAGTGAAGAAGCATGCAGAAATACAGAAGTTTGCTGCGTAGGTCATGGTGTATCAGCCATATTTTGTATTGTAAAGTTAGTGGTTTAGCAACACACCTAGAGGCATTACAAGGGTTCCTTTGACAAAAAGCTTTCTTGTCAGGTCAAAATAAAAATTAAAAGATTTCCTTCCCGCAATCGTGGCTGTGATATTGTATTGGTGGTTGATTGTGCAATGAGAGAAAGGTATAAATTTCTGTGCTTTCTTCCCTGCCAACCTTCACCACCCACCATGTGCATTCCCATGCAAATCTTAATCGCAACTGTTTAAAGCAAGACATTTTTCATTGCACTTACCCTGCGATGTCCGTGTACTGCATGAATCTTGTCTTGGACTTCAGGGCTGTCTTTGAACCACGGGCAGAACTTATCAGATTTAGGGTGACTTCTAGCACAAATTTGTGGAATTCTCGTTTACCTTTAATAGCAGAGGCAGCTTCCGCTTTGCACCAATCAGAAGCTTCTCTGAAAAACACAAGTCAGGAAGTTATTATGAGACAGCATACATCAGAGACATCAAACCTGAAGTGAGAGCTTAATTCTACAATTAAAAACTGATTTGACTTTTTCTTAAGAAGTTTACAGGAGGTGCAATACAGAGATTTAAAAAAAAATCCCTCCATCTCAAGTTACTCTTTATATGGACATTTTTTAAACATTTTTTATTTTCTGAAAAATGGCTCCAATGATTTTGATTAAAGTACCATATGTTTAAGATATTTACATGACCCATAAAATGTATATCTTAATTTTCTATGAAGTCCTCTTCATTCTCAATGATTTTTGCATAACCTAAAGATCATAAGAGTTAAACAAAAACTTTACTAGAGAAAAATACAGATTTTGTTAAAACACAATTTGTCTTAAAGGCTGGTCACAATAACTGGAACATCAACCAGAATGAGAATAAAGTTAAAATATATGTATTAAAATGTAAGCGCTCACAACTAAAGGAAAGCTTTCCCAGGTCCTGGGGACAGCAAGGAACACTTGGTCAAGTTTTAACTTTCTTGTCCTTGTTACCGGCACATATTATGCATATTAGATTCCTCACCTTGGTAATTAAGGATGGTTCACAACAGCCCGAGGACGTAACCAAAACGGAAACAAGAACAGAATGCATATCCATGATCATATTGATTACAGGGTGGAAAGTAGATTTTGTGCATTGGGATTTCATTTGTTTTTAACTGACCAATGATTTCACCTGCTTCCGATCAGCCAACATGGTGCAAGTTAGCCAACATCAAAATTCAGTAGAGTAAACATTATTTAAATGCAGATCCATTACATTTGTTATTCCTGTAGTAGTACCAAGCTTTCATTTAATGGGGTACATTAAAGCTGTTTATTTTTCTTTGTTAATTTCTACCAATTTTTGGTATTGTTTTTGAGGCAATAGCCAGTTTTGAGTTGCACATAAACAACTAAAGATGATCCTTTCACTAGAAATACCAATACTCAATGCATCTGCAGGTGTCATGATCTGAGGTTAGAAAGCACATACACTACTAATTTCTTCCAGTTTCATTTTTCAGCTTGTGACTAGAGAGAGAGCTGTAGTGGTTGTCTTATGTCACGGCCACCTAGAATAATCTCTATAGTGAAGAGTCTAAGTAGCACAATATGGATCTACAAGGGCGTATCAAAAAGTAATGCACAATAATTTTTTTCT
This sequence comes from Deroplatys truncata, assembly GCA_030765065.1. Lineage (NCBI taxonomy): Eukaryota > Metazoa > Arthropoda > Insecta > Mantodea > Mantidae > Deroplatys > Deroplatys truncata. The sequence goes on along the minus strand of CM060980.1, from coordinate 202,303,714 downwards.
GCCTTGGTATTGCAGCTGGAATGTTGCAATTTCACAGAGATATAGTTTGAAGTTTTCACTACAGAGGGTATTTTTTGTTTCATGTGCAGCTCTAGCGAGAGAAGCGTGAACTATGCAACAAAGATAACGTGCATATTACTGTCGTCCACGTGTGAAGAGCAGAGAGATGTGGTTCGATATTTGTGGGCCAAAGGGCATAAACCGAGTGATACACACAGGGACATGCGTGGCATGTATGGGGATGATTGTATGGACCGCAGCAATGTCTCCAGGTGGTATGCATTCTTCTTAGAGGGCCATGTGAACCTTAGTGATTCGCCACGCTCCAGGAGGCTGGTAACAGCTGCAACCCTGCAGAATGTCAGAGGCATTGAGGTGGCAATTTTGAACTGCCGGAGTGTGCAACTGTGAACCTTGTCGCAACAGTTCAACATTTCCTATGGTGCAGTGTACCATATTGTTCATTAACGTTGAAATTTTATAAAGTTAGTGCTTGCTGGGTGCCTAAGAACCTGATAGATAACCGCAAGGGCCAGTGAATGATGACGAGCTTGGATCACCTAACGTGGTACACCGCAGAAGGGCATGGCTTTCTGAAAGGAATTGTCACTGGTGATGAGTCGTGGGCATACCACTACATGCCCAAAACCAAGCAGGCATGTATGGAGTGGAGACATGCTGGTTCCCCAGCGAAGAAAAAATTCAAAGTGACTCAATCTGCTAGGAAAGTGCTTATGATGGTGTTCTGGGATAGGCATGGTGTTGTATTGGTGGACTTTGCTGAACATGGGACCACTGTGAATGCTGCAGCCTACATGAAAACTGGTGAAGTTGCGTCGTGCCCTTCATGACAAATGCCACAACATCAATGCTGATGATGTCAAAATTCATGACAATGCTCGCCCCCATGTTGCTGCTGCTGTTTGTCTGAAAATCACCAAATTTGGTTGGGAGGTGCTCCAGCATCCATCATACAGTCTGGACCTTGCACTGTCGAACTTTCATCTGTTTGGTCCCATAAAGAAATTCCTGGCTGGCCAACACTTTGCGACAGATGCGGAGGTGAAATCAACAGTCCGCAGATGGCTATACTCCAAGAAACGGACTTCTACAAACAGGGCATATTGAAAATGGTATCATGATGGGAGAAATGTGTTGAGAAACTTGGTGACTATGTCGAAAAGTAGGTAAAAGGTGCAACTTCATTCGTGATTTTTGTTGTTATTTTAACTATTAAACTTTTTGTAAAAAAATTATTGTGCATCACTTTTTGATCTGTCCTCGTAGTATGCCATGCCAGGAATGGGAACAAGAAAGTTAAAACTTGGCCGTCTTCTTTCCCATTAATTGTGAATGCTCCCATTAAAATATATGTATTTCAACTTTGTCATTCTTGTTCTGGTTATCACTCTTGGTTGTTGTGAACCAGCCTTTATTTCAGGTGGCCATGACATGAAACAGCCACTAGCTCTCTCTAGTTGCAAACTGGGAAAATGAAACTGCAAGAAAATTTAGCAAATGTGCATGCTAATCAGACCCATTGGGCACTGGTACTTCTAGCAAAAGCAACAGGAGACAAAGTTTGTTTACGTGCAAGTTAAAACTAGCTGTCACCTTGAAAACAAAGAAGAGCAACAACTGTAGAAATTAACAAATAAAAAACAAACAATACTAATAAAGGAAGGAAGCTTGTTACAACTAGAGGAATCAGAAATAGTAATAGATTTGCATTTATAAAATGTTAACTCTATCAAATTTTGAAACTACTAACCTACATTACGTTGTCTTAATTGGAAGCAGGTGAAAAAATATCATTGGTGACTTAGAAACAAATGAAATCCCAATCCATAAAATCGACTTTCCACTTTGTTATCAATATGCATTCCTGTTCTTGTTACAGGGCTGTTGTAAACCAGCCTTGAATAAAAAATTTTGTGACATTAATCATTTCCAAGATATATGTTGCTATTGGTTTGTACTTTACAAATTTTCTGAAGTGCCGCATTACTATTCATTTGTATCTCATGATGTCAGGCAAAGAGCATGAAACTTTGAAAGCCAGCAAAGGATCCCACTTTTTAAAGATTTTACTATCATTTCAGTCTCCTGTATTCTTCTTGTACTTACACTGAAATGTCTAATGAAACTACAGCCGAACCTTGATGTATCATTCCCAGAATTATCACTTTCATGCATTCCTTTGATTTATGCAGTTCCAGCTAGATTATATTATAACTTACACAAAATAAAACCTGTATTCATCGCTCCTTAAAGTATTGTCTTCCTACAGTACTTGTTCAAAAATTTCAGTCTCAAATAAATCCTATCCTTGAACGACCATTTTCAAGCTGGAATAACTGAATCAGCAAATGTAATTTGCACATTGTTGCCGGTACTTTTGGAGCAGCCTATACAAGAGGAGTTAATAATCACACCCATTTAGTTATGGCAAGAGGAAGAGGGGAAGGATGATGTAACAGCTGAAGCAGTGCCAACTTGAAGCAACTGTCTAATAAAGATTTTTTTTTAAAGAAAGTGACAAACATGCAAAAGTGTAAATTGACCCAAAATATTGGGTCTAGCTTTATTTATTTTTGTACACGACTTATGCACTTCCTGTATCAAACATCTTTTTTACTTTCTCTACCACGTAGATAGTACGCAGAGAAGGTATTGCAATCCACTAAAAAATTCAATGTGGAGATCACTGCAAATACATGTTTTGAGGCCCCCTGAATAAATAAAAACAAAAACAAACAATGTTTAGTAAAAGGTCTGTTCCTATTAAATGGAACGTTTTAGGAAATTTTTGATTTTCTAAAAAATGGCTCCAATGATTTTGATTAAAATATATATTGAAGATATTTAAATGACATATAAAATATATATCTTGATTAATTAATTTTGAAAATTGAGAAGCTAGTAACAGTGATGTATCATAATTTAAAATAAAGAGAGTTGGAGGTTGTTACACTGCATCATTAAAATGTTCTTACTTAAACGCGTTTCGGGAGAACAGTTGGAAACATGCTGATGATGGGAGCAAACCATTCTCCCGAAATGCGTTCGAGTAAGAACATTTTAGTGATGCAGTGTAACAACCTCCAACTCTCTCTATTTTATATATCTTGAAGTTTCTGGGAACAGCCCATGAAGTTCTCTATTCAAAGAAAGTTTTTATAATTTTATATAACTGGTAAACGTTAAGCAATTGATGAAAACATACTACACAAAAAATGTAGATCTCTTTAAAACAGGCAATTTATTTCAAATAACTTTCTTGTGGCATCAGCCATTTCCGAGATATTCATTATTAATGGTTTGAATTGTTCAATACTTAGTCATTCTTTTCAAATCCTGTCGATTTTCACTTGTTTCTCGCAATGTCATGGAAACATGGAATTTTCAGGCCAGCATATAGCGTCCAGTTCTTAAACATTTGACTATCGCTGTTCTCTTTATATCTATAAGAAAATGTGGAATGCAGCTATTTCCAAAAAGGTTTATCTCGATTAACATGAAGTAGATAGAAAAATAAAAATGTTGTAAGAATAACTTGTATACCCACTAATAAATGATAGAGGGTAGAGAAAGTATGTGAATTAGGACAGTAGCTCCCTTAGAAAACAATGAATTGAGGTTCGTCTGCATTTCTGGAAATGTTTATCTTGATTAACATGAAGCAAATAGAACATTAAGTTTTTCTAAGAATCATTTGTGAATGAGAAATAAAAATAGTGGGTAGAGAAAGTCATGTGAATGTAGTATGTATGTTTCAATAGATGTAATAAATAACATACCCATGTAGTAATGTAAGCATTCTGTAGCAAACTTGTAAGTCCAGCACGCTGTCAGGAAACTTTGCCTTTGCTTTAGCGACTGCTTTTTTGTCTGTATTTGCTTTTGTTGCTTTATTACCGTCACCATCTGCTTTCTTTGCCCCCTTTCCTGGATTCTGTGAACAGAACAGACAACATTAAATGTAGAACTTTTACTGGTAAAGGAATGTTAAACATACTTTGAAGACCCACCAATGATTCTTAAACTTTTATATGTTTGCAAAACACAGGGCAGTGTGCACCAACCAAGAGTAAGCTCTACTTCTGTAGTAAACTACTATTAAAGTCAACACTTGGCGACTTCCAAATGAGAATAACTACTACTGAAGTAGTTTACTCCTTTCAGATACTCTCTAGTAAAACATGCCATCCATTAGAACTGACTGCTTGGGAGAAAATCTACATTACCAAATACGAACACCAAATTAAGAATTTTGAAATCCCGCCAATGGAGAGTTTCAGCAGATTCATCACACCTACTTCCGACTCCAATCCTGCACTGTTGCCATCTTGACACCTACCTCTGGATCCAGTCCTATTCATGCTACCAACAGCAGACAATCGTCGAAACATGTCCGAGTTTTAAAAAGTGCAAGTGAAGTTGTGTGACAAAATCGACTCAAGTAATTTGTAAAATATATTAGTCAATAATAATTATTTTTCTATCACAAAACACATGACTGTATACCTGTGTATTATTATTATTATTATTATTATTATTATTATTTGTATATATTCTGTATTATATTACTGTATTTAAATTTCGATGAAGCCATGAAGCTGTATAAAAAAATTGTTACAGTGAATTAAGACATACTGATGTTACTCATCTACTGGATGTTATATTTGAGTTCTTCCTAATGTCAGCAAAGCTTTCCTTGGCTGTATGTAGGATCAATGGGATGATCAGAAGACAGTTTAACTTGAAAAGGTAGAATCACAGTTAAGAACTCAATAACATAGCCATGGATCTTTGGTTTACTCTGCTGCTGCTCCAACCCAGTGAGTAATTATGGCAACATGCTGAAATGACAAAGTCCCCAACTGACTTACAGATCAATGGTTCAAATCCTGGTTATTGCACTGCATTTTTCAGTATGATTTCGTCTTTTCAAATTTAGCCCACACACAGCTTGTATGGAAGAACAAATAATTATCATTGATTGACCTAACAGTGGTGAAGTATAAACCGCGAGAGGCCAACCCAATCTGAAAATGACATTAAAAATGACAGCTATACCCAGTATCCCACAAACATGCTTTACACACAGACTAGCTAATGTAATAAGAGACCAAACTGAATACAACAAAAAACTAAAACCCATAACCCACATTGCGAAGAAAATGAACACAACATACATAAAGAAAAGGAAAAGAAGCCTATAAAAAAAGGTCTGATGTGTTACACTCACATGACTTTCTCTACTCTTGTACAAACTATTTTTACAAACGCCTATTCTCCATATGCTTCATGTTAATCGAGATATCGGGATGTCAATCTTATTGGTAATTTTCTTGTAGATGCAAGGGGAATATGGTAGGTTTTAAGCGATAGTAAAATATTTTAACACTGGTTGCTATGTGGCGCATTCCATTCTCTTTGCATGTCCAGGACATAAAAAAAATGAATAACGAATTTGAGAAAAAGTTTAAGTATTGGAAAATTTAAGGGAATAACAAGCAATATCTCGAAAACGGTTCACTCAACAAAACAAATGTATATGACATAAATTGTGTATTTTAACGCGATCTACATTTTTCTTATAGTAAAATTTTGTCTATTTCTTATGGTTTACCAGTTATGCAAAAGTCGTTCACAATGAAGAATACTTTTGGAGACATTCCCAGAAAATTCCAGATATACATTTCATTTCTCATGACAATATCTTAAACATATGATATTTTAATCATAATCGTTAGAGCCATTTTTGAGAAAATTAAAATTTTCGAAAAATGTTCCATGCAAAGGGTAGTCTGGGGTGGGGGTATTTTCTTGAAAACCTTCGTGTCGCATCTCTGAAAGATAGTGAACCTAAACACCAAGTTTGGTGTTTATCCGACTGTTAGTTTCTGAGTTATGCTGTTCACAGACACACACATGGACATGCTTCCAAAAATGCTTCTTTTGGATTCAGGGGGCCTCAAAACATGTATTTACAGTGAAATACAATACTTCCCCTACTTACTATACATAGTAGAGAAATTAAAAACAGGTACCTTCACCATAGAAACGATAATAAATTCAAAAGGTTCACTTATTTATTACTAAGGCTCAAAAGTTAAGAAAAATTATTTTATTTTTGAGTGTCTGAAGAAAAGGCCAACATAATACATGTTCATTTTGGGTTACTGTAGACCAGAAAATGGTGGGTTATACTTGTCCTTTTTTGCCTTTTTAGGCATTTTTTTGCTTATTTATCCTTTCTTAGCCCTTTTTTTTGGGGGGGGGGTCTTGACAGCTTTTATTGCAACTTCATTTGCTTTCAACTACATTTTACTGCTCTTTCTCAATTTGAACAGAGAATAATGATTTATACATATTAAAGTAACATGTAATAGATACACCTAAAAAAAAACTGTTAAAGATTCACAAAGTTGATCACGTTTCTCTGGAATAAAGATAATAGATACAACTTAAAAAGCCTGTTAAAGATTCACAAACTGATTGTGTTCCTCCAGAAGAAAGATCTGACATTTATAAAATAGATTTCTTAGATTGTGATGAGATTTATATTGGCAAGACAAAGAGGAACCTACAAACCTGTCTCAAGGAACATTTTCGACATATTCTTAACAAGCAAACTGATAAATCTGCAGTTTCAGCACATTTTTGGAACAAGAACCATGAAATCAGTAGGGATATCAATGTACTCAAACTGGTTAAAAGAGCCATTGTCCTCAGCACTTGGGGAGATTTTTATTAACAGTGAGAACCTCATGAATTTTGACATCCCTGAAGACGTCATAGTCCCCACACTGGTCAAATAAATAACACCGGCAGTCGACAACAAGTTGATGATGCATGTAAAACATGTTCTCTCGAATTATGAATAAGTGAAGTTGTATGAGTATAATAAACCTTCATTATTTTAACAACTTGTGTTTAACACATCTTGCTCTACGTGTGGAGTAAATTAACAAAAATCTGATGTGTTACTTTCACATGACTTTGGTCTATCAAGTATCATTATTTTTATATTCCTTTACAAATTATTTTTATGAAAACCTATTTTTCTACCTAATTTAAACGAGATAAGGCTTTGAAGAAATAGTTACACTATACATTTCGTTATAGGAGAGATGAAACCGAATCAATATCCGATTAACAGCAGCTCACTATATACTGGCCTTGCAATTCCATGCTCTTTCTATGACATTGCAAAAACAACTGAATTGCGAAAGCACTTTAAATAAAATGACAAAGTACTAAAAAATTCAAACCAATAATCACAGGTATCTCGAAAATGGCTGACGCTTCAAGTTATTGAAATAAATTCTGTGCTTTAAAAACATCTACTTTTTTTGTGCAGAAAGCTTTTGTTTATCTATTAAAGTTTGCCCGTAATGTATACAAAATTCCTTCCAAAAAAAGAGGACTTCACGAGCTATTCCCAGAAAATTCAACATATAAATTTTGTCATGCAAATAACTTAAACATGGTATTTTAAGCAAAAAAGTTAAGAGCCATTATTGAGAAAATTAAAACTACTGAAAATATTTCTATGTAAAGGATAGTTTAAGGCTGCAAGATTTTTTTGAAAATCTCCATGTTGCATCTTTGGAAGATACTGAGTGAACTTAAGTACCAAGTTTTATATTTATCTAACTTTTTGTTTTTGAGTTATCTTGCTCACAGAGAAATAGACAAACGTACACATGGACCTTTCTCTAACAATAAATTTAAGAGGCCTAAAAATGTGTATTTCCAGTGAAAATCTCGGCATTAAGTTTTTGGGTGGAGTACAATACTTCCTCTATTTATTAGGTAAGTGGTACAGAGAGGGAGGGTTCAGGCATCAGTAGTATCTCACCTTAAGGTAATCTGCTACCTTAGTGTAGGTCTTGAAGAGTGACACAAGCTTTTGTATCTTCTCCTGTGATGTAGCGAGATTGCAGGAAGTTATACAGTAACCAATGAGAGCCTGTAGCACTCCCAGCACTTGTTGTACTGTCTCCACTTGTTTCTGAGCTTCTGGGGAAACATCTTGCTGGTTTCTGTTCTCACTCTGACAAAACAAATATGCATCTTTTAATTTGATAACCTTGGAGCTTTGCACATATAAGACAAAATGTCTCTCGCATAATTTTCTCCAAATGCTAACTGGCTTACCCAACAATGCACGGTGGTTTTTTAAACAATGAATGATGAAAAGATTTTTTATAGTAAATCCTTCAGACAAAAGATTCCCCGATATTCATAGTAATCTTCCAAATATTCTGGAAATCATGTGAAGTCTGTAAGCATCTTTTAGGAGAGAAACAATTATAGGAATGGTTGAGTCGATTTAAATTTAGATAAATCACAGTATAAGAGGAAAAACAAGCTTTTTTTCTTTTTGCCAAGAATTTACGCACTTCTCAAAATTTACAAGCCAGGAAATAAAATGAGAGCTATTGTAAATTATATAAATTCACCTGATTATAATTTAGTTAAATGGTTAAATAAAAAGTTCAATGCTTTTTGATAAGTTTGAGAGCTTAAAGGCTGGTTCAAACAACCAATAATGGTAACCAGAATGACAAAGTTAAAATACATGTATTTTAAGGGGAATATTGTCAACTGACAGAAGCTTTCCCAGGAACAGGAAAGAAAACTTGGCGAAGTTTTAAGTTCCTCGTTCTTGTTCCCGGGTATGGCATATTACACTCTTCACTGCAGAGATTGTTCCAGGCGGCCGTAACATGAAACAGCCATTAGTGTTCTCTCTAGTCACAAGCTAGGAGCATGAAACTGGAAGAAATTAGTAGCATATGTGCTTTCTAACCTCAGAAGCTGACACCTGCAGATCCATTGAGTGTTGGTTCTTCTAGTGAAAGGATCATCTATAGTTTGTTTATATGCAATCAAAACTGGATATTGCCTCAAAAACAATAGCAGAAACTATAAAGAATAGCAAAAACCTGTAGAAATTAACAAACAACAACAAAGACTTTAATGTATGCTATTAAATACAGGAATGAAAGCTTGGTACAACTGGAGGAATCAGAAAGTTAATGGATCTGTGTTTAGACAGCATTTACTCTATTGAATTTTGATGTTGGCTGAATTGGAAGTAGGTGAAAAAATATCATTGGTCAGTTAAAAAAAAAATGAAATCTCAGTGGCAATCAATATGATCGATATGCATTCCTATTCTTGTTACTGGGCTGTTCTGAACCAAAATCCTGTATGTTGCAATGTGTTCAGTTCTTGTTTCTGTTCTTGGGTTACTGTGAACCAGTCTTATGCATTAAAACTTCTTTTGAGCTAGCAGAAAAGATCAGCAATGCAGTATTGTCTGCTAAAGATAAACTTGTTTCTTTTGTGAACTGCTTTATTTCCAAGTATTTGTAAAGAAAAAGCTTTTGATACTTTTGAAAAAAGCTCTATAGAATTACATGAAGAATTAATAAAACATTTTATTAAACTTATTCATCTTCTATAGAATGAAATTCTCTGGCTAGGAGTCCACTTTTCACCTTTTCTTGCTGATCTTTTTAAAAACTGTTTTAAAATACAAGTCACTAAAGCATTCTCTTTAATTTTTAAAATTGGTATAAATATGTAGATGATATGATATTTATGCTATTGTTCCTGACAAACTAGTAAATGACACTTTAAAACTTTTAATTTTACAACATGAAGCTAAAAAGTTCACATTAGAATTTATTTAAAGGTGAGTCGGAATTGTTACACTAACATCACTTAATTCGACTGTCGAATTAACTTCTGAGGATGGGAACAACCGTTTCCCGAAACATGTTAAGTGAGTAAACTTAAGTGATGTTAGTGTAACAATTCCGACTCACCTTTAAATAAATTCAATACACATCACTGTTTCTAGCTTCTTTTCATTACAATATCAACGTTCACATTAGAAATTGAAAATGATGGCTACTCCCTTCCTAGATTAAAGCATAATAAAAAAATAAACGATAAATTAGATTTCAGTATTTATAGAAAATCAACTCATATTGATAATAATTACAAAAATAAATAAATAAATAAATAAATAAATAAATAAATAACAGTTTTAACGCTTTTTCACATAAAATTGCTATTTTTAATAGCTTAATATACAGTTTGATAATATACCCCTTAATAAGGTGAATTTGATAGAGAATACAAACACATTATCAACTGCTTTAATTAATGGTTTTAATACTCATTTTATAGATAAAAACATTGAAAAATTTAAACATCAGAAAACTGTTAAACATATTTTTACATTTTAAAAAATCTGTGTTACACTCACATGAATTTCTCTATCCTCTTTTGCTTATTAGTGGGTATACAAATTATTCTACTTCATTTTAATTGAGATAAACCTTTCTGAAAGTAGCTGCATTACACAATTCACTACTGCTACAAAGGGAATAGCAATAGTCAAATGTTTTAGAACTGGATGCTATACATTGGCCTTAAAACTCTATATACTTTCTGTGGCATCTTGAAAAAACAACTGAAAATCCACAGAACTTAAACAATCTGAACCATTAATAATGGATATCTCAGAAATGGCTTATGCCCCAAAAATTTTATTTGAAATAAATTGTTTGTTTTAAACAGACCTACAATTTTTTGTGTAGTACCTTTTCGTCTATTCCTTAACGTTTACCTGTTATACAAGATTCCTTTGCAATAAAGAACACTTCACAGGCTATTCCCAGAAAATTCAAGATATGCATTTTATTTGACACATAAATTTCTTTAATATATGGTATTTTAATCAAAATCATTAGAGCCACTTTTGAGAAAATAAAAAATTTGAAAAAAAAAAAAAAAACACATGCAAGCACACACGCACGCACGCGCACGCACACCTTTTTCTAAATATGTTATTTTTTGGGGGGGTTCAGGGGGATTCAAAACATATATTTCCAATGAAATCTCAACATTGAATTTTTGGGTGGAATACAATACTTCCCCTACTTGCCACATGCAGAAGAGAAAGTAAAAACTAAGGATGATTATACATTTAAAAAATTTACTTATCATCCTTGGGCAAATAAAAAATTTACAATAAGTTTCAAAGGACATGATATATTAGTTACTCAAAATAAATACAACATAACAATGTTGTTAAGACTTTCTAAAAAAAAAAAGATAACATTTCAAAAACTAAAAAAACTGACATTTATAATTGAATTGTTTAGATTGTGACCAAGTTTACAGTCAGGGTAAAGGAGCATATTAGAAATATTAAATACAAACAAATTGATAAAATCAGTGTAGCAGATCGTTTTGGGTCATTGCGACGGTTGTTGCTTACGTAATTTGTGTTTTTTTTTTTTTGTTAGCCCCACGTTGTGGAGCCAATTTGCGAGAGAAATTGCTTTACGTAATGTTGTTTACATCAGTGTTGAAGCCATCTTGTGACGTCATTCCTTGTTTGGTTTGTAGCTCCATCTGGCATAGCAATTTGCATCAATTTTGAAATAATTCACTTTAAATATCCTCCAGCTAGCTATCATATTATCTTAGTAGAACAAGTATCTCTATGCAAGGTTGTGAAACGGAAAGGAATCTTTTATCCAGAAATGATACTGATGAAGAAATTGGTTTTATAACTTTTATTGTCGAACACGTTCACTAACACTTTTTTACATATTGATATAGATACTCGCCAAACTGAAACTGTTTGTAATAACTTCTTACTTATCACTTTTAACTCGCATACTTCAACTTTGTGTATATTTAACTGTATAATACTTTAGATTCTCGTAATTCTGCTGCGCGTAACTTATGACGAACTGACTGACTGAAGACAACGTGTAACGTGCTAGAAATTTTGATGAACTGGGCGACCGACGTGTAGTGTGTTGAGAATTTTGTTGAACTGGGGGGCGAACTACCTCGGACCTGGCTTATATACTCCCACTCCTCGACATGCCTAACGATTATAAATGAACTGCTATTGGCTAATAAAACGCGCCAACATTAGCGTCTATTTTAATATCCAATGAAAACCACGAATACATATGCTTTAGGAAATATTCTAGAAGCTTCTACCGAAAAGGCGCGAAACATTACGTAACTTCCTTGTTCCGGGTAATGATAAACAGCTCACCCCATCGCTGCATTATTGCGTTATTATTGACAGTTTCAGTAAAGCCGTATATTATTATTTACCAATAATAATTACAATTAATAAACATCGGAAATCAATGTCACATAAAAATACATATTCATATTACAATCATTATTTACATTTGAGTAATTTGTGATGCAAATTACCATATCATCATTTGATCATGAAATAAATCCAGATGTTAAATTATTAAAGCATTTAAATGGACCTACAGATTTAAAGATTTGGAAGGAAATATTTATTTGAAGACTAGAAATGGGAAAAAGAATTTTGAAATGCCAATAATTGATTGTCAACAAATTTGTTTTACTTCCAGTAGATGACAATACTATAGCAAACAATCACCCTGTGGCAGTAACCATATTACGAGGGTGACACTAAACATTTTTAGAAAATCAAAAAAGGATTAATATTTAAAAGTTTAAATGATTTTATTGTTTTTGAAAATATTCCCGTTTAACATCAATACATTTTTGCATTCGATGAAACCAGTCCTTAAAGCAGTGATGCCACTCTTCCTGAGGCACTTCAGAAACCACGTTTTCACATGTTAAACTGCATCTGACGAAAAAAGTGAATCCATGCATTTTATCTTTAATTTTTGGAAACAAAAAGAAATCACTAGGTGCTAATTCAGGACGGTATGGTGGAGGGTCCATTAAATTGAGTTTTTTTATTTATGGAGCTCTTTAACTGCTGTGTTCCTTAGCGTCTCATTCTATATTGGGCGTGAAAGACTGGAAATTTTGCTCAGAGTTCTCTTTATCAGACTTGAGGTTCTTTTACGTGCCATAAATCTACAATACAGGACCACTGGCTTTACTTCCCTTCTCAAGGAAGCGATGCTAAGGATTTTTACGCCCGAAAACAATCCATTGCCCTCTGCCAGGTTTGAACCCATTGGAGGGTCCATGGTGCTGACCTTTAGGCATTCAGATACTCAGTTGTTAGGTTTACTGTATCCAACAATGCATTGTCATGATGTAACATGATGGTGTCTTTTTTCAAGCATTGCTCAAACCGTGACAATATTTTCATCAGTAACAGCAGTTCTTGGCCCTTCACAAACCTCATTTCTAAGAAAAAACTAATCTTCTGAATTCACTGTACGAATTATAAATTATTGCCTTAGATACGGCTTCTTTGCAAAATGCAATTCTAAGCCGATCCTCACATTGTTTAGGCATTAATGATGATTTAAAATCGTATAAAATCATATTTAAGATCATATCAAATCATCGCCCTCGTACTATTATATTGTAATGATGCAAATAAACAAGTAAATATGAAAGTTGATGTAATCAAGAGATTACAAAACAAGTCCTTTTGAATTTATATTTTAAAAAAGATAAGTGAAGCATTGTTATAACCCTGCTACTGTATCTTTGCACTTGACAGTTCGTGTGGCTTCACGTAAGGTTGGCTACATTGTGGTTGCGACGTTGCCAGAGTACGTAGTAAACAACAACAGCTGATTGTTCTCCTTTCTATCGCGTCTAAGCCGCATACAAAAAGTGTACGTAAGTAGCAAACGTCAATGAATAATAACTATTTCGTATTATTATTGTTAATTGAAAATAACTCTGCATAAACATTGCAGCGTATGTAGAATAAATTACGCACTTTTGACAATATAGAAACAAAATAATACAAACTTCCTGCTACAATGAGGAGAAATAAAACATATTATAAGCATGCCATAACAAAGTTATTTTCACTCATGCATTTAAAACTGCATGGCTCAATTCCATCCAAATCCCCGTTGTCATCATCATCTTCACCAAGGCATATCATCAATGTTTCACAGTCACTAATAATTCCGTCTATTTCTTGTGCTTTTCGTATTAGCTTATTCACATGATCTACTTTCTTCTTCCACGAAGCCGCGTCCACCGTAGCCTTGTGAATAACAGTTCTCGTGATTAGTCCAAGAGCTGCTGCAGTTCATTGCACGGCTTTATCAGCAGGAATACAGGGATTGCCATGAAGCTTCACGTACTCCTTTTCCTGTTCAAAGAATTCCCGGGTTCTCCTTAATAGTTCCAATGCACAACTATTAAGTGGCACACCTCGGCGCAAAGGATTTTCACTTCGTGAATCATCACTCGCCGATCGGCGTCGTTTTTCAGACATTGTCGCACTTAAGTTTTGTTTAAATAAATAATATGAATGAAATATATATAAATAAATATGTATACACGAACAATAACAAAACTATCAAACAATAACCACAAATATAAATAACAATGAACAGTATGTAGTTTGCAAAGAACAAGTCGACGCTCGTGCTAGAGATTCACAAACTGAAGCACGTGGTTGGGAATAGTTACATCCGGCAACAGAGCCGATTCTAGTTCCGGTTCCACTTTGTCATCGACCATCCGGAATGCTGCCTTGTGATTGGCTTAGGAAGTCAAACAGTTGAAGCTTTTCATCTGTTTTTTTGCGAGTGTACCAACTTAAACGCTAGCTGTCAAGTGCAACGTTACAGCGGCGGGAGTATAGTAATAGTTATTGTAATTTATAATATTTGTTTGAGACCTAAATTCACTGGCAAATAATTACATATAAATTATACTAAATGCAAAATTACAGGGATAACATACCATACCCAATTCTTCCAAAGAGCATTTGGTCATCCTGTCACAAAGTGAATTAAGAACAGTCTTAAGCTCGTCATCACATGGTGAATGTGTTGCCAACTGCTGTATCACAAAAATCAGGTGCCCTCCTGGTTCCTGAAAAAAATCATAATAATAATTCAAGAAGAGTATGTGAAGTTGTAGTATATTATGGTGCATTTAGGGATTCAAGTGTTGGTAGCAGGACTGGAAGTGAAATAGGATTAAGGGAGGGATAAGCAGGTAGATACTAGCATGACACTGTCCCTCTTCTTCTTTTTGTTGTGAAGTATTCAGAGAGACTGCATTGGGTCGTGAAAGAGAGAGAGAGGGGAGAGGGAAGGAAAGAAGGAAGAACCCTCACACACATACACACAAAAAAAAATCACACTTTTAAAAACAATTCTTACTCAAGCTTACTCTTCTATCTACTTTTTGTTAATGGAGATAAACTTTAATTACACCTTTCATTACAGATATAGGAAGGTTACAGTAGGCTAAAGTGACAGTCAGATTTTTAAAAAGTGAGTTGCAATGTGATGACTTGGAAATTCCATGCTCTTTGGATGATCACAGAAAGAAGAAGAATATATATACACACACACACAAGGGCAGTCCCAGAAGTACCCGGCCTGATGTATAGATAGTGGTGTTGTTTCAAACAAATGACTATAATAGAAAGTACCAACGTTATAAAGCTTAAGTTTGAAGTTTGACGATGCTGCGTTGTTTAGTAATTGTTTGGCAGCCATTAATAGTGAACTCTCTCAGTGAATTTGTAAACATGGATAAAACTAGCCATCGTTATGTGATACAATACTTTCATTTGAAAGGTCTTAGTCCAACTAATATTAAAGCTGAGCTAGATTCTACTCTGGGGGAGTCTGCTCCTTCGTTTACTACAGTAAAATATTGGGTGGCAGAGCTGCCAAGAGGAACATCCAGTGGTCGACCAAATGAGGTGACCACGCCAGAAATTGTGAAGAAAATCCACAAAATGGTATTGGATGACTGTCGAATGAAAGTGCATGACCTAGCAGACATCGTAGGCATTTCAAAAAGTGCTGTACATCGCACACTAACTGAAAATTTACACATGAGAAAGCTGTGCACAAGATGGGTGCCGCGTTTACTCACAATGGAACAAAAGCAGCATCGTGAAGATGCTTCAGTCGAGTGTTTGACGATGTTTCACACCAATAAAGCCACATTTTTGCATTGATTCATAACCATGGATAAAACATGGGTCCATCACTTCATACCTGAGACGAAGGAACACTCAAAACAGTAGATTGAAAGGGAGAATCGCCTCCCAAAGTTCCATCTGCAGGCAAGGTCAAGGCATCAGTTTTTTGGGATGCGCATGGGATAATTTTCATTATCTTCAAAAAGGAAAAGCAATCAATGGCGAGTATTATGCAAACTTATTGCAGCATTTGAATGATGAAATCAAGCAAAAATGGCCGCATTTAGCGAAAAAGAAAGTTCTGTTTCATCAAGGCAATGCACCAGTTTTCACATTCATTATCGCCATGGCCAAAATCAATGAGTTAAAGTTTGAATTGTTTCCTCATGCAGCCTATTTGCCACATTTACCCCCTCTGATTATTTTCTGTTTCCAAAGTTGAAGAAATGGCTTGATGGTAAAAGATTTGCCCAAAATGAAGAGGTGGAGTCTGCAGTTGATGGCTATTTTGTAGAACTCGACGGTTCTCACTATAAACAGGGTATCGAAGCTATTGAACATCGCTGGGAAAACTGTATCAAGCTGAAAGGAGACTATGTAGAGAAATAAAGATGTTTTTTCCCAAGATTTTTGTTTTCTTTGTTAGGTTCGGTACTTCTGGGACAGCCCTCGTATATATACACACACATACACATATACGGCAACTTAACACTTGGAAAAAAATTATAAATATTTGAAAATTCTAACCAATAAAGAATGTCTCAGAAATGGTTAATGCCAAAAAAGTTTGACATAAATTGTGTCCTTTAAAGAGATCTGCATTTTTTGTGCAGTAGGATTTTATCTCTTTGATTTTACAGTTAAACAAAATCATTCAGAATGAAGAGAACTTTGCAGGCTATTCCCTGAAAATTCAAGATATACATTTTATTTGTCATGTAAATATCTTTAATACGTGGTATTTTAATAAAAATCATTGGGCGATTTTTGAGAAAATAACGAAATATTTTCCATGTAAAGGATAGTTTGGGGTGGCAGGGTTTTCTTGAAAATCTTTGTGTTGCATCCATGAAAGACCTCGAATACAAACACACAGAATTTTTTGGTTCGTTTGTGTTTTTGATTCAGGGGATCTTGTTATGTATATTCCCATTAAAAGCTGAATATCAAATTTTTGAGTGAAATGCAACAACTCCTCATACATAGGTGATAGAAGAAACAAATTTTGGTGAAAGTTTTACTATTGGCATACATTTTTGGTTAGTATATTGGACATTGTCTCAGAGAGCTAAGCATATATTGACATTATTGGAATACAGGTGATAACTTTTGCATATAAATTAAATACAATACTTGAAGTTAAAGTTCAAAAGCTTTCTTTTCCAACTGATTACAAATGTGACTGCTTACCTGTAAGACAGCTTCACCATTTACAATTGCAACCATCTTATCAAAATGTAGTGGTGGCAGAATATTAACATCTCTCACATAATAGTGGTTCAGGTGGTTCAACAGCATGTCCTGCACAAAACTACTTAGTTCTGGGTTGCGTATCACTCCAGAAAGTAGCCCTACAAAGTTTAATAAACTCTTTATTTCAACTTACATCAAATTAAATATGTACTTTAACAAATTTATGCAATTATGTGCATGTACTCAACATTACGGACACCATCTTGTATTATTACAATTGGATATTTCTATATTTAATTTACAGCCACATCATTAGCTTCTTCTAAATTTCTATAAATGTTTTTCCAAATAAAAGATGACATTTTCACCTTAAAAACAATTCATCTTGTACTTGTAATATATACTTTCTGAATAGCACATGAAGAGAAAAGAGTTTTAACTGCAGTATAAAAATGCATAGTTCCCTCCTAACACTATTAAAAATACAGAAAATTGTAATATACTTAAATCCATTGTAAAGGTGGTTTTGCAGGAACAGTGTTTTTATACAGTAGATGAATATTTGAAATTTAATAAATATCCTTATGTATAACTGACTTACAATGGCTGTCCCAGAAGTACCTGACCTAACAAAGAAAACTCAAAAATTTTGGGAAAAAATGATCTTTATTTCTCTAGTGAAGTTGTTTTAAAGTTGCTTTAGTTTAACTGCCCCACGTATGGGAGCCAACTTGAAGTAGATGGTTTGTTTACGTAATTTGTTAAGCTTCATGCATTGGAAGCCAATTTGAAGAAGTATTGTTCTTGGAGTTTACTTTGTTTAAGAAGTTTCCAATACACTTTGGGCATCGGTTTTGAAGTTGCTGATTACGTAATAGTTACTGTTGTTATGCAATATGCTGCTACGTATGAGAAGCTGATTTTAAGATGTATTTTATGTTGTTACACTCCAAGTTTTACACTATAATATTTAACTTTGTTATTAAAACTGCTTCTATACATTATTTATGTTTGAATTTGCCTCGGCTGCGTCAGTAATGTTTGTAGAGTCATGTATCTCTTAGGCAGTGTGCGGTACGACAATAATTGTAGACATACACAGAATTTAAGTTTCTAAACTCACTTCTTTTACTAATCCTTGCACATTTTAAGAGCTGTGAGATTCTTTAATACTTTCACTTAGCTAACGCGTAGACATATTTTATGATTCACACGTAATATTTCTGTAGAGAACACATCTTCCATCTGGTCACTACCAAGGTTTGCCAGCAACTGAACATGTTTCAACCGTTAAACCGTAAGCTTCGGTATTTCAAGTCTCTGATTGGCTAATTCTAGTCCAATAGAATATCTGCATCTTACTTAAAGCTTTTTCTTTGCTGATGATTGGCCAATTTTAAACTGTTACTGAATTTACATTATCGTTGCTCTAATCATGACTAATAGCATTCAAACTCTCAAACTCATTATTGCCTCATTGTTAGCAACTTAAAACTTATTATTCTCACAGCTCTTGCATTATTAGAGTATGTAATGTATTCACATAACATTATAAAACATGTTTACAATAAATATAAACATATGCAATGACTGTTACATACATTTTAAATAATTATTACATCATGTTGTTTCAAGGCGGGCTGTTATTGAATTCATTTATTATACAGTGGAATCTCGTTAGCACGTTCCTCATTAACACGTTTTCCCGTGTATTACGTTGAATTATAAAAGTCCCGGTACCAAATCACCAAATATAATAAATAATGTTTGCTTAGTGCGTTTTCCTGGTCCCGCTTACTACGTTTGAAGTTTGACGTCCTCATTCGCTGTTTTGGCCAATCCTTGATCGGTACAGTGGGAGTAGGCGTTTAACACGTTCATAGTTTGACGTCCTCATTTGCTACTTTGGTCAATCCTTGGTCACGGGGTGGATATCGGCAGCCAATCACATACATGCATTTAAATATTTGTGTGACACGATTTCTGTGGGCGGCATAGAGAATGCTTTACCTTGGCGTGAGAAACACGGTAAATGCTAACGATAGTTTCTAATGTTGAGTGATGACCAAACAACCGTAGATTGTATTTTAACTTTTCATTTACAATGAAAAAAAGAAAGTGTAGTAGGTAAATAACCAACAGTGAAAAACTGAAAATCCTTGATGTAATCACAATCCAAATATAAAACATGTCGATATAGTGCGGAAGTTAAACATTCCTCTGTCAACCTTAAACACGATTGTTAGCAAACCTAAATTGATTGAAACTGCTTTTAAAGAAGGGAAAAATACTAAAACAAAAGTTTTCTCTTGGAAAATAGGATCAGAAGAGGACCGGAACGAAATTTGTTGCATGGAAACACCTCCGTATTCAAATCGTCTTGTATACACCAAAGATAATATCGTCTATTGTACTCGTAACACGATGCACGCTCATAATTTTTTCTTTTTTAGCAGAAATTGTTATCACGTGTGTAATAAAACACACAGCAAAACCACTATTGCCGCTTCCACAATTCGCAATTTATTTTCTCAAAAACATTCATAACCTAAAAAATCCAAGTTGACCAAAATAAAAGCTTGAATTATTTATTCTCAGGCTTTGTGTATCCAAATCCATTTAAACATATTGAATTTAACATGGAAACGCGGATCGTATTCAGTATGAAATTGTACTCAAAATCGATTTAAATTGCCCATGGAGACGTAGCAATTATTAGATTTTTATTACCTATGTTCTTAAATTGCAGATTTTGCATTTTCGTTAACACGTTTTCCCGCCTATGACGTCCAAATCCTTAGGTCCCTGCAAAAACGTACTAATGAGATTCTACTGTATAATACTATTGAAATTATTCAGGTATTACAAATACTGCTTCACTACATAGTCTCCTTTCAGCTCGATAAACTTTTCCTAGCGATGTTCAATAGCTTCGATACCCTGTTTATACTGAGAACCATCGAGTTTTGCAAAATAGCCATCAACTGCAGACTCCAGCTCTTCACTGTTGACAAATCTTTTAGCACCAAGCTATTTCTTCAACTTTGGAAACAGAAAATAATCAGAGGGAGCTAAATCTGCGAATAGGGTGCATGAGGAAGCAATTCAACTTTAACTCATTGATTTTGACCAAGGCGATAATGGATATGTGAACTGGTGCATTATCTTGATGAAACAAACGTTTCTTTTCCACTAAATGCAGCCGTTTTTGGTTGATTTCATTATTCAAACGCTGCAATAGGTTTGCATAATACTCGCCGTTGATTGCTTTTCCTTTTTGAAGATAATTAATGAAAATTATTTCAACACATTCCAATAAACTGACACCATGACCTTGCCTGCAGATGGAACTGTCTCACCTTCTTTGGAGCCGATTCTCCCCTTTCAATCCACTGTTTTGACTGTACTTTTGTCTCAGGTGTGAAGTGATGGACCCATGTTTCATCCATGGTTATGAATCGACATAAAAACTTTGCTTTATAGAAGCGAAACATCGCCAAACACTCGACTGAAACATCTTAACGATGCTGCTTTTGTTCCATTGTGAGTAAACACGGCACTCATCTTGCACATAGCTTTCTCATGTCTACATTTTCAGTCAGTATGCAATGTACAGCACTTTTTGAAATGCTAGCTCGCGCACTCAGTCAATGGTCATCCAATACCATTTTGTGGGTTTTCTTTAGAATTTCTGGCATGACAGCTCATTGTGACATTCATCTTGGCAGCTTGTACGGCCTCGCTTAAACTCTGCCACCCAATATTTTACTGTTGTAAATGAAAGAGCATACACCCTAGAATCTAGCTCAGCTTTAATATTAGGACTAAGACCTTTCAAATGAAAGTATTGTACCACATTGGCCAGTTTTATCCTGTTTACAAATTTGCTGGAAGTTCACTATTAATGGCTGCAATTACTAAACAACGTAGCATTATCAAACTTCAGACTTACGCTTTATAAGCTTGGACTTTCTACCACAGTCATTTGTTTGAAACAACAATCACTACCTATACATCAAGTCAGGTACTTCTGGGACTGCCCTCATACCTCGTATTATATTCTTTTCTAGAAAGAGGTTATTCTAGCACCCATAAACCCATATTTCATCCAAAACCTACTAGTCAGAACTAAAAGATACCACACCAGCATTAGAAAACTCAGGAATATACCAATTTAACTGCAAAGTCTGCCACAAAATTGATATTGGAAAACAAAAAGGAAATTGAAAACAAGGGCAGAGGAACATCTTAGGAATGTGAGGTATAAACAGGAAGTAAAATCTGTAGTAGCAGTTCACTTTTGGGCTAGAAAACCATGAAATTGATCCAGAACCAGTACTTTTCAAATGTACTTCAAAATTAAGTCTGGGAGAACATAATCATTTTGAAAAACTAATATTGGGTCCACAATTTTGAGTTACCGCCAAGTGACAACCTCAGCAGGAAATTCTTTGAAAAACCACTAGAGGATGGCAACAGGAGCAATCTCCAGCAAAAGGACACCATGCTCTGGCAGTCGGCATCAGGTTGATGAGAGGAATTGAGCTCTTGAAGCATGTCGCATTGTTATAAAAAGTAGGTGATATAGTGTCAATAAGCCGACCCACAATAGTGTAAATAAACTGTTTAATACATCACTCTATTATAAACTTCCATTCAAGAATGTAAAATTTCCTCTTAAAAGCGTTACAAAGCTTCACTAACCTAATAGTATGATTAGCCAGTCACAGCTACTAACTGCAAATAACTGCCATAAGGTTCCAGATAAATCAAGCATATAAAGTATGATTTTAGTGCTACTTACAACTTATATTAACATTATTTGTGACTTGTGGAAGGAGAGATATTCTACTCATTAAGAAACATTATGCAAGGAGATAACACCCACAAAATAGAGAGAAAGAACATTCCAATTATTCAAAACTACAATTTTGCTCATTTCAGTTACATGGGTACAGAATTCTGAACGTTTTGGCTCAGGATATTTATGGCTATTTTGAGCTTGAAATCAGGGATTTTTCTTCCACTGTTAGGGAATATCAACAGAAATTTATAAAATTTTTGTTATTATAAGGAATAAAGGAAGAGGTTTCTAGATTATTGTACATTCCATAAGAAAAATATAAGGAAAGGTACACGCCATTTGAGATTTAAAAAGCCACTTCTGTAACACTAGGTAAGCCTGCTAGTAGCATAATATAAAGATGATACACACCTTTGTAAAGGTTCAGTCTGACAACAGACTGCTGCATAAAACATCTTCGCAGAACACCAAGAACCTCCAGTGACACAGCTTCATTGTTTTTACTCCCTCCAAGATTTAGTTCCCAATCAATCTAAGAGAGAAATAAACCAACAAATGAGATGAATGCACTGACATAGTTTAATAAGCTCTTTATACTGTAATTTAAAAGCAAGCTTTGTTACATCAAATTCATGTAAGTAATCTTTATAGTGCTATAGTAAACAAACTTTGTGGGCTGCTTTCAGATTCCTGACATCTCAGGTGTAACATTTAATTTAATGGGCCATATGAATAAAGTGAAGCAAAAGCTTTAGCTTGTGATGATGAAATGAAGGAAGAAACTTTTCCTTCGTCTTGAAGCTCTGGCTTCATTCCAGAAGCTATTACTTTTAAAATGTTAAGTCTGGTCAGTTGTAGGTTCACTTTTGCAGATTGCAGTTATTGCTCAATTAGTGACGTGTATATGCCATGAAAAGTGTTACAGACCACACCAATGTCCACTTGGAGAGGCATATTAAAGCTCTGTATCTTTCAACGAAGAAAATGTTAAGTGGATAGCAAATTATTTTCTGCAAGACAAAGAGGAAAGAAGAGATTGAGTACTGTCATTAGAACAAGGGAAGATTTTGCTTCTGTATTTGGCTGAATCAGGATTGCAACCCATCATAGTGGAAGAAATAGAATTCATCAAAAACTACAGACTACCATAAAATGGTAAATTTCTAAAAGAAAAATTAAAAACTGACTTGTGGATCACATTTCCGTTGTCATTACATGATGTGCCTGTGGAAAAAAAGAAAAGTGACTATGGTCCATTCCAAACCAGAGTTCCCTCTGATGTAAACAGAAGCACGTGCTTCGGCTTGTCATGAACTGAAGAATATACTCTTACGCCAACGTAAATAGTTCCTTAATACATGTATTATATTATGAAATATTTGAGCAGGAAAGGTATAGAACTGCACATTTTATTGCGGTTATCATAAGAACTCATCGTTAAAGGTAATGGATATATACTAACTGTTAAGAGATTACAAAATATGATTATTGCCTGCTATTGCGCTAACGCCGAGAGCATCTTGGTTGTTAATACCAACCATATAAACGACTGCCACTATCTTACATACACAAGAAATGCAGCAACGAATTCCCAGAGGTGCTTGCGTAACACACGATATATGATAAGCGAACATTCATTCATAATACACTAACACACAGCTCAGCTCAGCTCAGGTCAAATCTTGTGATTTAGTCAGTTGGTATTTGAATTTACATGGCAGAGGAAGGTGCGTGTACTGCGAATAAACTGTTCAAACACAGAAGCGGGAAACAGTTAAAAAGTGGCTAAAAACAAACAATACTTCATATATTCAACTCACTATTACAAAAATACCCGAAACTTAAGTGCGACAGTGCTGTGGAATTGTGGATAAGTTTTTCATTATTTTGGAGAGTAGTTCTGATACTGATATGGTAGCTGAGTCATCTTAGGAGGATTCGGATTTGGGTGTTGCACTTTTGCCCAAGGATTGTAATTAACGTAAGTAAACTGTTCATTGCCGCATACTTATAAAATATATTGTTACCTCAGGTTGCATTTTGAACTATGATTCTCACACAGGGCGCCTTTTTATAGATTAAATAGTGTTCAACAAGCACGTGGGAGGGGAACAAGCAGCCATTAGGGGCGGGGTTTACGAACTACTTTCTCGCGGATAATACAAAGAGTTTGTTTTCAGTGAAAGGCACTCTGGTTTGGAATGGATAATAGAAAAATTCAGATTGTATGTATCTGCAAATCCCAAACCTTAAGCACTATGGTGACGAATATGTTAACAGAAATGGTTAAGCAAGTAACAAAGTGCAAAGGAACAGTTCACTAGTGCTGAGGTTAGCTGGTCTGGGTCTCATTCCTGGAGTATTTTGAACCAAAATGTTTTATGCTGTCTTGCTTCCCTTTTTTGCTTCTATTCTCGAGTTATTGTGAACCAGCTGTGGCTGTAAAAATTACAATTGCAGGGCGTAAAGGGGAAGATTCATCTTAAAAATCGCCTATATCATCATACAATACTTTCATAAAGAATGGGGGAGGGGAATTAAATTAATTCGTCATTTGAGTTTAAATAGCTAACCATACAATGTTGGGCGGGCCAGCTAGTTGTTGATAAATTTGCATGTCATGATGACAGAAGAATTTGAAAATCAAGAGTAGCATTTGCTAAGATAATATCTTATGATCATGAAACAATGCTGCCTTATGGATTTCAACTGAACTAGAGCTAATAGAGAGGTAAGTGCAGGAGCAGCTGGCATTAGTAGTCATGCAACAAGTGATGTCGTTCCAGAAATGCAATTTAGTCTTAACAGTTCGCAGTTAATTCTACCTTAACACATAGGTATTCTTTCAGAAACCAGCCCAGTAAGTATTTCTAAAAGAAAACAGCACCAAGTGATGTACAGATCTATGTTCTTTTGTTATTAACAATAAACACAAATTTTTTTTACAACTTTTAAGTAGAAAAGTTTGTGTCTTTCACAATAAATCTATATGACTTAAAGCTGTATTTTTTTAATGAGTTTTAACAACTTTCTCGCTTTCTTGCAAAACTCTTTTATTAGCATGATAAACATAAAAATTGGGATATTTCAAAAATTAATTATAAAATTTACATATTGACAAAAGGTAATATCAAGTACTGATTTTCTTTTTGAGCCATTAAAATTAATTGTAAAATCTGATATCGATCTTGATTTGATAAAGAGTATATTTAAGTAACTACTTGAATTTCATTGAGAAAAAATATACACTTTTATGTTATATTAAACTCTGCAACTATGTGTGAAATTTGTACCAGAATAATAATAAAACTGACGTACTTCACTCTATTTACATTTACAGCCAAAGGTACCCAGCGTGAGATATCTGTTCAATGTTTAAGACTAACATTAAATGCAGGCAATGAAAGATTCTTTTCGCACTATTATTTAGTAGTTTACTGACGAGATATTCAATGGCCTGAAAACACTGTAACTTGTATGTAGCAATTTGGTATCATGGAATAAACAGTTGGTCTAAATAATACTTAATTTAATATTTCCTACCAAACATTAATATCCTTTCAGAAACATCTTGCATCTCTGTTAAACCTTGCATTAACAACTGAAGGTATTAATAATCCAATTTTAGGGCTAATACAATATTTGTATTGTGTAAGATATGTAACCTTTTTTGTACAAATGAATTTCAAATTCAGTTATTTATTACACAAACCATGCACATTTCTTTCTTCCCAACTTTGCTGCGGTCTACCCGGGCAAGAGCTAAAGCCAAGCCCCCTCCTAACAACCATGGGTCAGTGCCATCTAAGCGGCTCTCCAACCGTGGGGGTTGCCCATGAGGCCAATACCTTGTTTATTAAAAGGCCCCCACCCTGCTTTTGCGGGATTGGAAATGGATACGCCACTTTACACGCGTCACCCTAAATAAGGTGACTACCGAAAACCTCGGTAGGTCCGACAGCAATCTAGCAGCCGTCTACCAACTCTCACTCATGGTTGGTGCCGGGGAGAACATTGAGGCGTCTCACAACCCCAGCCAGACGTACCCAATCTCCCATGGGTATCGGGAACCACTGCCCCGCCGAGTCCAACCCAATCCGAACAACTCCCTATCGGGAGGGGCTCGAATGTTCGGCCCAGCGTACTTCTAGTAACGTCAGAAGTACGAGTGCTAGGGGTCCGCAGCGCTCGCACCACGGCCGCTTAAGGGGTCGGAACCCCTCCCCTACGGAGTCTTTTTTCCCACAAAATTTTGTTGTATTAACACAAAAATGCAAAAATTTAAAAACGAAAGGGGATTTCTTTAAAACTGATTACTAATAAAACATGAATGATTAGAAACTAACCATGTAGATGACACTTCTTCTGCAACATTTACAATTATGTATGTCGCTTTGAGTTTGAAATTGAGTAAAGATCAGTACCTGTGAGAGTATGGTTTGTCCTCGCTGTGAATTAGTTTGGCTGCACTGCGACTGACTGCTAAGAACAGCCATGCCACTCACATCAAGGTTCTTTAAGAGTTGCAGGAAACCTAATACTGCCATCTTTCTTGTTTCTATGTTCCTATAACAAAAATCTGATGTGGTACACTCACACAACTTTCTCTACCCATGACAATTACATATACAACCATAGTACAGTGCTTTCATTATAATGCTGGGCCACGGGTCGTGCATATGCGTGCTGTATTACATTGGGAGGTTTTCTTTCTAGAACTTTCACGTTACTCATGAGTGATAGTAACATTCACTACAATGACTACTGACATTGTTACAAGTCGTGTCATCTGCATTGAAATGTTCCTGGCATCTTCACATGAAATTTCCATTCACACATTTTTCATCATGAGGTTGTAATTCTATAGTCACTCTATAGTGTTTCGATTTTAAAAGTTTAGCAGTTCTATGAACAGAGGCTTTTGAAACACCCAGTTGCTGTGCAACATTTCTTAGGCATTTCTTTGGAGAGCATTCGACTGATGCACCAATTTTGTCAATTTTTTCCTCCATTAGAACATCTCTTATTTGCTTCTTAGGTTTAGTAATCTCTTGTCCTAAACTTATTAACCAAATATCTAACAGTTTCTCTAGCTGGAATTAGTATACCAGGAAACGTTTTGAGGCAGTATTTTAATACCTGAATAATTTTAATTGTATTATATAATAAGTAAATTCAATAACAGCCTGCCTTGAAATAATATGTATGTAATAATTTAAATGTATGTAACAGTCCTTGCAAATGCTTATTATTATTGTAAACATGTTTTATAATGTTATGTGAATACATTACATACTTTAATAATGCAAGAGCTGTGAGAATAATAAGTTTTAAGTTGCTAACAATGAGGCAATAATGAGTTACAGAGTTTGAATGTTGCTAGTCATGATTACAGCAACAATAGTGTAAATTCAGTAACAGTTTAAAATTAGCCAATCAAAAGCAAAGAGAAAGCTTTAAGTAAAATGCAGATATTCTATTGGACTAGAATTAGCCAATCAGAGACTTGAAATACCGAAGCTTACGGGTTTAACGGTTGAAACAGTTCAGTTGCTGGCAAACCTTGGTAGTGACCAGATGGAAGATGTGTTCTCTACAGAAATATTACGCGTGAATCGTAAAATATATCTACACGTTAGCTAAGTGAAAGTATTAAAGAATCTCACAGCTCTTAAAAAGTGTAGTACTTTATTAAAATGTGCAAAGGATAAAATAAAAAGAAGTGAATTTTAAAAACTTAAATTCTGCGTATGTCTACAATTATTGTTGTACCGCACCTTGCCTAAGAGATACATGACTCTACAAACATTACTGATGCAGCCGAGGCAATTCAAACATAAATAATATATAGAAGCAGTATTAATAACAAAGTTAAATATTATAGTGTAAAACTTGGAGTATAACAACAAAAACACATCTTTAAATCAGCTTCTCATATGTAGTAGCATATTGCATAATAACAGCAACTATTATGTAATCGACAACTTCAAACCGACGCCCAAAGCATGTTGCAAACTTCTTAAACAAAGTAACTCCAAGAACAACACTTCAAGTTGGCTTCCAAAAGTTGTTTTATTTATTTATGTATTTATTTATTTATTTATGGATGCTCTTTAACTGTTGTGGTCCATAGCATCCCATTCTATATTGGGCGTGAAAGACTGGTAATTTTGCTCAGAGGCCTCTTTATCAGGCTTGAGGTTCTTTTACGTGCCGTAAATCTATGACATCGGACTTTACTTCCCTTCTGAAGGAAGCCACGCTAAGGATTCTTACACCCATTGCCCTCCACTGGGTTTGAACCGTGACCTCAGGAACTAGAGGCTAGCATGGTAACCACTATACCACAGAGGACAAACATAAATCGAACACATGATATATTATAGTATTCATATTAAATTATGCTTCTATTCACATTATTGATATTGCTTAATTTGAAATAAGTGCAACATGCTACATGCAACAGGTACGAACAATATTCAAATGTTTAATGCCTGAAACGATTACAGTGGAAACACCCTCTATCATATATTAGTGGGTATACAAACTATTCTTACTAAAACTGTTTTTTTTTTCTATCTACTTCATTTTAAACCAAATAAACCTTTGCAGAAACACCTACATTACACATTTCGTTATAGATACAAAAAGAACAGCAAAAGTCACATGTTTAAGAACTGGATGCTATATGCTGGCCTTAAAATTCCATACGTTTCCGCAACATCGTGAGAAACAACTGAATGTTGACAGAACTTGGCTACATTTTTTGTGTAGTATGTTTGCGTCTATCCCTTAACATTCACCAGTTATACAAGATTCCTTCTGAATGAAGAGGACTTCACAGGATGTTCCCAGAAAATTCAAGATATACAGTTTATTTGTGACATAAATATCTTAAACACATAGTATTTTAATCAAAATCTAAAGAGCCATTTTTGAGAAAATAAAAAATTTTGAAAAATGTAGCATGTAAAGGGTAGTTTGGGGTGGGGGTATTTTCTTGAAAATCTTTGTATTGTATCTTTGGAAGGTACTGAACTTAAATACAATGTTTAGTATTTATCTGACATTTTGATAATGAGTTATGCTGTTCAGTCAGGCACACACAGGACTTTTTCTAAAAATTATTTTTTTTACTTTCTCTACTACGTATACTAAATAGGGGAAGTACTGTATTCCACCCAAAAATTCGATACCGAGATTTCACCGGAAATACATGTTTTGAGACCCCCTGAATAAAAAAAAAAGCATTTTTGAAAACATGTCCATGTGTGTGTCTGAACAGCATAACTCAGAAACGAACAGTCGGATAAACACCAAACTTGGTATTTTGGTTCAGTATCTTCCAGAGATGTGATACGAAGGTTTTCAAGAAAATCCTCCCACCCCACATTACCCTTTACATGGAACATTTTTCGAAAATTTTAATTTTCTCAAAAATGGCTCTAACGATTTAGATTAAAATATCATATGTTTAAGATATTTTCATGACAAATAAAATGTATATCTCGAATTTTCTGGGAATGTCTCCAAAAGTATTATTCATTGTGAACGATTTTGCATAAATGGTAAACCATAAGAGATAGACAAAATTTTATTACACAAAAAATGTAGATCGCGTTAAAATACACAATTTATGCCATATAATTTTTTTTTTGTTGAGTGAACCATTTTCGAGATATTGCTTGTTATTCCCTAAAATTTTCTAATACTTATACTTTTTCTCAAATGGGAATTCGTTATTTTTTTTTGTCCTGGTAATGCAAAGAAAATGGAATACTCCACATAGCAACCAGCAATTAAAATAGAGTAGAGAAAGTCATCTGAGTGTAACACATCAGATTTTTTTTTTTATTCAGGGTCCTCAAAATGTATTTCCAATGAAATCTCGCTATCAAAATTTTGGGTGGAATGCAATACCTTCTCTACCTACTATGTACATGGTAGAAAAAGTAAAAATTGGCTAATGCTGCAAACAAATCTGACACAAAATGTGTATTTTAATAAGTTCTATGTTTTTCTCAGTTCTGCAAAATTATTCAACATTCTTAAAATATAAGACTTAACAGGCTATACACAGAAGATTGAAAATAATGTTACTTCATTACATTTATATCTAAAATGTTTTAATCACAACCACTAACAACTTTTTTTACTTTCTCTACTACGTATAGTAAGTAGGGGAAGTATTGTATTCCACTCAAAAATTCGATACCGAGATTTCACCAGAAATACATGTTTTGAAACCCCCTGAAACCAAAAAAAGCGTTTTTGGAAACATGTCCGTGTGTGTGTGTGCGTGTGCGTGTGTGTGTGTGTGTGCGTGCGTGCGTGCGTGCGTGCGTGCGTGCGTGTGTCTCTGTGAACAGCATAACTCAGAAACGAACAGTCGGATAAACATCAACTTGGTATTTAGGTTCAGTATCTTCCAGAGATGCAACACGAAGGTTTTCAAGAAAATCCCCCATCTCAGATTACCCTTTACATGGAACATTTTTCAAAAATTTTAATTTTCTCAAAAATGGCTCTAACGATTTTGATTAAAATATCATATGTTTAAGATATTTTCATGACAAATAATATGTATATCTTGAATTTTCTGTGAATGTCTCCAAAAGTATTCTTCATTGTGAACGACTTTTGCATAACTGATAAACCATAAGAGATAGACAAAAGTTTACTACACAAAAAATATGGATCGCGTTAATGTACACAATTTGTCATATACATTTTTTTTGTTGAGTGAACCATTTTCGAGATATTGCTTGTTATTCCCTTAAATTTTTCAATACTTATTTTCTCAAATGGGAATTCGTTATTCATTTTTTTGTGTTGGAATTGCAAAGAGAATTAATCTGTGGCAAAGGGAATGGTGCTGCACCTAGCAACCAGCTATTAAGAGATATGTATGTGCTTAAAGGCTACTGTATTTCTATATTGCCCTTGTAAATATATATTCCCCTTACATCTACAAGAAAATTAGCAATAAGATAGAGTGTGCAAATGTTTATCTCGATTAACATGAAGTAGATGGTGAATAAGCGTTTGTAAAAATAGTGTGTACAAGAGTAGAGAAAGTCATGTGAGTGTAACATCAGAATTTTTTTCTTTGTTATAGTACTGTTTAACGCCTTTATTACTCATGGCATCAAAGGCATAGATATTGATGACACATGAAATGATAATTGGGAAAAGAAATTTAAGCGATTTACTTAAAAAATGAAAAATAACAGACATTTTTCTATGCAAATTTTGAGTTTTGGATAGGGGAATTTTCCTGAAAATCTTTGCCTGGCATACTTAAGATATAGTCAAGTAAGAAATTTGGTATTTATCTGACTCCACTATTGAGTTATGTTGTTCAAACACACACATATACACCTTTCCTAAAAATTTTTTTTTTTTTTTTTTTTGGGCGTGGGATGGAGTTGAATGGACTCAAAACACGCATCTTTGGTGAAATCTAAATGTCAGATTTTTGGATGAAATACAATACTTCTCTTAGTCTGCCTCTGCGACCTGCTGGTACGCATGCTAGCCTCCAAATCCAAAGGTCCCATGATCGATTCCTAACTGGAGGGTGGAAATTTTCTAGATTATTCCCCATTTTCCGTAGTTTGGAAGACATACGAGAGTGCAAATATGTGTGTGCGCACGCATGCATGAGTGTGTTTTTCATTATTGCAAGTTAAAGAAATGTTCATGCAACATACCTTGAAAAGAGTGATTTTCTCAGAACCATAATGAGCACATCACGGAATGTGGCAAATATTTTCACTATCGGAAGCATTGCATTCACTACCTGCTCTGCTACAGGACCAGGCAACTGCTGCAGTATTTCTACAAGCTGTGTTATAATTGGTCGATTGTCATTTAGCACATGAGGCACTGAGATGGCCATCTGATGCAGGCAGTCTGTGGAAAAATCACATCCAACATGAAACAACTTGCCAATTGCTGCAAATATGGAGTTAAATTTTAATTGTATGGCCAAAATATAACATCACATGATGTATATGATGACCCTGAATTTTGTAACGTTTTCACAAGAAAAATTACCTAAATGATTAGAAAATATGTATTCACGACATACTCAAAACCCGTGGTTTTGTTTCTCCTGCACAAATTGAAAAGCATATCAATTTCATGAAATTTCCCTGAACATTACAAGTAATAATGTAGAAGCGGTTGATAGTGAAGTATTTCAAATGAAAATGATCAAGGAGTAGGAAAACTCTTTACTCTCTTCACTTAAGTAAAATTACCTGGACGTGTTTCAAGAGCCCTTTGTTCTCGTCAGCTGCTGACCTACTGGCTGGTGGTTGTTTGATTGTCTTGTATCTGCCTGTATTAACCATCTGTGGTGGTATCTGGTGAGGGTTTGGTGTACTTGCTGAGTTTGTCTTCTGCTGGGATATCGAAAATTCATTGCGATATTCTTGTTCTTCCAAATGTAGATTTTCTCCCAAGGGGATAGTTCCATAGGTTTTGAGGCTTCTTTTAACAGTTTGACATCTGCGTCTATTTCGGGTTTTTCTCCCAAAAAGATTTGCAACAGCAGATTTTTCAATTTGTTTTTGATGAATGTTCTTTTCTGCACATTTCAATATTTATTTTGGTTTTCCCAATGTATTTCACGTTGCAATCTAGCATTCTGTGGTGTATATTTCGAACTTTTGTTCTAGAGGGATTTGATCTTTCAATTTTGAACTTAGGAGATTTCTAATGCTGTGTTATACAGTGCAAGTTTTATGTGAAATTCTATAAAGATGTTTTCAAATTGTGATAAAAATGCGAATGGTATGTAAATTTTCAGAAACTGTATTGTGTTTTGATTGGTTTGAGAGTGGAGACTTCTGTAATCATCTTCTTTCTTTTGAATTTATTTATTTTCTTTATTATAGTGGATTTCCTGAAACCATTGCCGACTGCTGTGTTTAGTATGTGGTCAAATTCTGTTCTGTACTCTGTGTAATTCATGGGGATGTTAACCGACTTATATGCCAGGCTGTGGAACAATGCATATTTATGACTGCCTGGATTGTAGCTATTGTTTTTTATGTAATTGTCTGTATGTGTGGCCTTCCTATGTATACCGAAACTAATCTGGAGTTTACATTCCTCATAATCTTCAGATCTAAAAATCTGATGCGTTACACTCACATGACTTTCTTTACTCTTGTACAAAGTATTTTTACAAACGCTTATTCTCCATATGCTTCATGTTAATCGAGATGTTAATCTTATTGCTAATTTTCTTGTAGATGCAAGGGGAATATGGTCAAATATTTTAAGAGCTGGTTGCTATGTGGAGTATTCCATTTTCTTTGCATTACCAGGGCAAAAAAAATTGAATAACGAATTTGAGAAAAAGTATAAGTATTGGAAAATTTAAGGGAATAACAAGCAATATCTCGAAAATGGTTCACTCAACAAAAAAATGTATATAACATAAATTGTGTATTTTAACGCAATCTACATTTTTTCTGCAGTAAAATTTTGTCTATCTCTTATGGTTTACCAGTTATGCAAAAGTCGTTCACAATGAAGAATACTTTTGGAGACATTCCCAGAAAATTCGAGATATACATTTCATTTGTCATGAAAATATCTTAAACATATATTTTAATCAAAATCATTAGCCATTTTTGAGAAAATTAAAATTTTCGAAAAATGTTCCATGTAAAGGGTAATCTGGGGTGGGGGGATTTTCTTGAAAACCTTCGTATCGCATCTCTGGAAGATACTGAACCTAAATAACAAGTTTGGTGTTTATCTGACTGTTCGTTTCCGAGTTATGCTGTTCACACACACACACACACGGACATGTTTTCAAAAATGCTTTTTTTGGATTCAGGGAGTCTCAAAACATGTATTTCCGGTGAAATGTCGGTATAAAATTTTTGGGTAGAATGCAATACTTCCCCTACTTACTATACGTAGTAGAGAAAGTAAAAATGGGAGGTAGCAGTCTTTTTCAGTTTGTATTATAAATTTGATTGACTTTTCTTGTAGGTGTAATAGTTTGAGTGCATCTTGCAAGTGTTTCTCTGGAACTGTTGTGAATATATCGACTACATATCTATGCCAAATTTTAAAAATCCAAGGGAATGCTATTGTGATGTGTTTTTCAAAAAATCCCACATACAGATCTGCGAGTAACGGAGAATTGGAAACCCTCTTTCATTTGAGTTATTTATATTTTAAAATGAGAATTACAACTTTTCAATGTAAAGTGTAGTTTGGTATGAAAGATTTTCTTGAAAATATTTGCTGGCATGTTTAAACAAAATATGAGATTTGGTGCTTATCCGAGCTTTCGTTTTTGAGTTATACCATTAACAGAAAAATAGATGGACAAACAGAGAGAGAATTTTTTTTTTGGGGGGGTGCAGTTTTAGTGGACCCCAAAAGATGTATTCTGGCTAACTCAGTCATTAATAAAAACACACAACCAAAGTTGGCATTTTAATTTACTAAATTTTTGGAAGGAAGAAAGGGGAGAAACCATCCCAAACATCCCTATTCAGGCATGTAGACTACCAATATTTTCCAAATGATGAAAACATCTATACCTGTATACTGAGACACAGATGTGCCAGTAATGATTCTGTCAGAAATGAGCTGCAGCACAGTAGTTGCCACTTCTCGTCTCTTCTTCATCAGTCGTAGCAACACAAAAGAACCATAACCCCACATCTTCTCTGCAACGTCCTCCTTTCCTTTAGGGTTTGTATCCATTAGCGTGAATGCCAGTTTAACCAGCCCTTCCAAGATATATGCTCCTTCCCCAAGGCTGCAAGCGAAGTCAAACAGTCTTTGTTACACTTCAAATAATCATTCATTGATTTTATGTATCTTGTACAGTACTTTTATTAGCAAAACCTAAAAAAATCTACGTTACACTGACATAGTGGGATGGAGGAACAAGTAATATATCCAGCCATCAATGAGATTCAGATGCTATTGTTCCTCCTGGCTTAGAGCCTCAGTACTCAAGTCCGTTGGCATGACGCTGGCCAACAGTATTAGGATGGGAGTTACATCTATAACTCGCGCATTCATTCTTGAACAATGACCTTGATCCGGACAACAGTTAGTGAACAAGGATCTACCTGTCTCTCTCCTGCATTCAGTGACCTTATGGCTCAAGTTCTTGATGCAATACACAGTGTGCATCCTTTGCCTCCGAGTACAGTTGAGTGTAAAGTACCGTCGTACAGGTGTTAGTGTGCTTTTACATGTGTTAATTTTGTGATTATGCCTTCTTTAATTTCAAAGTTAAAAGGGAAAACATTTCAAAGTTAAACTCATGAGGTGATTGCTAATGTTTACACAAAGAAAGAGGCCAGGCATAAGGATTGCTAATCTCCTGAGTTTTTCAAAAAAATACGAAAACTGCAAGAGAGAGTTCCTGAGCCATTATACCCCCGCCACTGTAACGTTGCACTTGACAGCTAGCATTTAAGTTGGTACACTCGCAAAAAAACAGATGAAAAGCTTCAACCGTTTGACTTCCTAAGCCAAACACAAGGCAGCATTCCGGATGGTCGATGACGAAGCGGAACCAGAACTAGAATGGCTCTGTTGCCGGTTGTAACTATTCCCAACCACATGCTTCAGTTTGCGAATCTCTAGCATGAGCGTCGAGTTGTTCTTTGCAAGCCACATATTGTTCATTGTTATTTATATTTGTGGTTATTGTTTGATAGTTTTGTTATTGTTCGTTTATACATATATTTATTTATTTTATATATATATTTCATTCATATTATTTATTTAAACAAAACTTAAGTGCGACAATGTCTGAAAAACAACGCCGATTGCCGAGTGATGATACACAAAGTGAAAATCCTTTGTGCTGAGGTGCGCCACTTAATAGTCAGGCATTTGGAATTATTAAGCAGAACCCGGGAATTCTTTGAACAGGAAAAGGAGCACGTGAAGGTTCATGGCAATCCCTCTATTTCTGCTGATAAAGCCATACAACGAACTGCAGCAGCTCTTGGACTAAGCACGAGAACTGTTATTCACAAGGGAGTGAAACTCCAAGAGAAAGAGCACAAAATTCCTGAACCATCTGGAATGCAACAGTATTTCTATCAACTCCAGGGAAGAAAAGAAAGCAGCCTCGTCCAGTCACAAATCTTGATGCTTTCCAATTAGACGGCATACATAGACACATTTATGCCTTTTATCATAGAAAGGAGTATCCGACCATACCAAAGCTGCTTATATCGCTTATTTTCAATTAACAATAATAATACGAAATAGTTATTATTCATTGACGTTCGCTACTTACGTACACTTTTTGTATGTGACTTAGACAGGATAGAAAGGAGAACAATCAGCTGTTGTTTGCTAGCCACTCTGACGTCGCAACCACAATGTAGCCAACCTTACGCTAAGTCACACGAACTGTCAAGTGCAAAGATACAGCGGCGGGGGTATAGTATCCGCACAGTTCTGTTTGCAGAATTTTGCAAGTAAAGCAAAAACATGAAGGGGCAACTTTTGGGACACCTAGAAAAAACCATAATGTTCTAGCAAGATTAACAGAAATTTATGAAAGATGGGAGAGAGGTTGACTAATGGAACGAAAAATTGAAAGAATTATAATTGGAGGCAATGGGATAGGAAACCGTGTCAAGGATATCGTTGACAGTGATTCTGCAGAAGACGAAGATATGTCTGGCATAGAAGAATTAAAATGTGATAAAATATTAAACCATTGTTTTATTCAGTGTGAAGTGTCTCGTGGAACTGAAATTGTTATTGGAACTATGGTATTCAATTTGGTAGTCACTGTAAGAATACACATGAAATAAACGTCCCAGTGATACTTAAGCTGGTAATGTCATCAGAATGAGATACTGTTGCTACTGAAGGCAGGTAAGGGATTCACATCCAAGCTTTCATTTAAATATTTCAGTGTTCAAGAATGATTGCACAAGCTATAACATATGATCTATTTGACATGCCTCCGAATGCAGATCAACCAGCAATGGATTATTCTGGACAGGTTGAAAGACATCCACCCTGGAACACCTAAAGCTGGCAAGTGGCCGGATGAAGGCATACTGTAACCATCTGCTGAGCATTGGCAGATTCCAGGAGGATGATCTTGTGTGGTTTTATTGTATCATGAGGACTAAAGGGAAGTCACCGAAGTTGTAACATTCCTGGGATGGCCAGTATAAGGTCATCACTTGGATCAACGATGTGGTATACCGCATTCAACCAACAACCCTGACGGATGCTGATGGTGGTAGACCTGGATTGCCTTGCCCCATATTATGGAGCTGTTCGGATGAACCAGTTTGATGAGGGAGCCTTTGCTGTTTTCCAGGCCGAAGGCATTCTTCAATGCCAGTGTATGATTGGTTGGAGAGAAAAGGGAGATGCTCTCAGCTTTTGAACTGTCTAGAATTCTTATTGGGATGCTAGTAGAAGCTTCCAGATCTCCACTTACTATGCCCCCAGCGAACCTTCTCAAGAGTTCATGCAGATATAAAAGGAAGCAGTCGCCATTGCAAGCAAGCTTGTTGAGAAGTTCGATTCAGTGTTGTCTGCTGTTCACTCAGCAAATTCTGTCTGCATGAAGCTAGAAGACAAGTCCTGTGTTCCACAGACAGCGAGCAATTGGAAGAGGAGGCTGACTTGCGCATTGGTAATTGAAGTAAGGAAAAACTGAAGAGTGACAAAAGGAAAAGTAGACAAAGCCACAAGTAGCAATCCAGTTTTTAAACATTTGACTATCACTTCAGCCCCCGGATTCCTATAACAAAATAAATGTGTAATGAAATTATTTCTGCATACATTTATCTTGATTAACGTGAAGTACATAGAAAAATAAGATTTTGTCAGAATAGTTTGTGGAAAAGCAACTACGGGTAGACAAAGTCAAATGTCTGTTACACATCAGATCTTTTATTCAAAGTTGAGATACAGAGTCCAACTCCTGCTAACTGAGAATGTGTTCCAACATGCGAATCGACACACCACATAATTTATGTCTTTTCTTGCAAATAAATGCATCTTTTATGCTGCAAAAATAACATATCTTGACAAAAATATTATCACTAACATTGCTAAAGACAATACTGAATTGCACAGTAGAATAAATGCACTATTACACATGATTAGTTAACTGGTTTGCGAATGCGGCAGTGATGCAGCTCGTGTCAGCATCTACAAGTTACTGAAATGAAATTATGTCATCTGGTAAAGCTCTATGGCCTCTACAAAAATTTATTTAAACCATACAGGAAATAGGTTTCAAAATTAATGTTGGCAACTCTGAAAGTATACAAATGATGCAAACAAGTTGATAATGGTAGGCACACTATACAAGTTTGGAAAAGCAATTTACAGAAAATTGTATGAGTAGAAAGGCAGTACCAATCTAAACATTTTGAGTTTGGGTGCATGGGGTTGCAGTATGGCATGAGCGAAATGAAATGTAACTCACACAACAAGTGTATGTGTACTGTCTGAATACCATTACTTGCATGTACTGTAGTGAACAAGACAATATTACCAAACCAACCAGTAGGCTTCACATCAGACACACCTACTGACAGTGACTACTGTCCGTTCCAAACCAGAGTTCCCTCTGATGTAAACAGAAGCACGTGCTTTGGCTTGTCACGAACCCAAGAATATACTCTTACGCCAATGTTAATAGTTCAATACATGTATTGTATTATGAAATATTAAAGCAGAAAAGGATTAGAACTGCACATTTTATTGCGGTTATCATAAGAACTCGTCGTTAAAGGTATATACTAGCTGTTAGAGATTACAAAATATGATTTTTGTCTGCTATTGCGCTAACGCCGAGAGCATCTTGCTTGTTAATACCAACCACGTGCACGACTGCCACTCTGTTACATATACGAGAAATGCAACAATGAATTCCGGGAGGTGCTATCTGAGTACTGAATAAACACTTTGCGTAACACAGGATATATGATAAGCGAATAGTCATTCATAATACGGTAACACACATATGCCCAGCTCAGGTCAAATCTTGTGATTTACTCAGTTGGTATTTGAGCTAACATGACAGAGGAAGGTGCGTGTAGTGCAAATAAACTGTTCAAACACAGAAACGGGAAACAGTTAAAAAGTGGCGAAAAATAAACAATACTTCATATATTCAACTATTAAAAAAATGCCCAACACATGCATTATTGCATATTACGAAACTAATATTGGATTTTACAGGCGTTTCAGTGAGAAGTGTAACCAAAGTGAGCACGGAATATAAACAGACATAATACAACATAGAAGAGGATAAAATGTGGGAACTTGTTTTAAGTGCAACAGTGCTGTGGAATTGTGGATAAGCTTGCCATTATTTTGGAGAGTAGTTCTGATTCTGATATGGCAGCTGAGTCATCTTCGGAGGATTCGGATTTGGGTATTTTACTTTTGCCGAGGATTGTGATTAACGTAAGTAAAATGTTCATTGCTGCATACTTATAAAATCGATTGTTACCTTGGGTTGCATTTTGAACTATGTTTCTTACGCAGGGCGCCTTTTTATAGATTAAATAGTGTTCAACAAGCATGTGGGAGGGGAACAAGCAGCCATTAGGAGCGGGGATTGCGAACTACTTTTGCGCGGATAATACAAAGAGTTTGTTTTCAGTGAAAGGCACTCTGGTTTGGAATGGACAGTAGTGCTGTATGTTTTGTTTACATCTGAAACGCCAAACACAGGTTCATAATTGGAGACTCTAACAGGACAGATTTAATGTTGGCATATGTAGCACAGTAAAAAAACTTCTATAATTCCTTGTTTCTATCCTCAAAATGCTTATTTTGGTGCTGCTTTTTTATTCCACAATTTACTGCACTTTGTTTTTCCACACCCAGTATACTGTTGGCTGGATATGTATTGATGATCACACACCTGTTGTCTATTAGGATTCCAAGCACCACTTCAACATTACATTTGCTTGGACTCAAGGATCGTAACCAAGCACTTTCTGACATTCTAATTCCTTCCATCACAGAGCAATGAACTGCAGACCTCAGGATGTCCATCACCTGTAATTCAAGCAGACATGTCGTCAAGACAGAGCAGGAACAGACTTGCATACTTATTTAAAAATACCATTTGCATGGAACTATGAATGATACTAGTGATAATATTTGCATATACACCTTACATTAATTGTGATAAATTTTTGCCAAGAAATGATTTCAAGCAACAAGATTTTGTAAATGAAAAAAATCTGAGGCTTTCAAGCATCTTCTGTCAGATGACACTTAATTCCATCTTACTGCATGGAATATTAAAAAAAAAAAAATAAATAACGCTACAAAACAAAGTATATGACACTGTAGCAGATTTTGTCCATTATGGTTTCCTAGGTATATAAAATTCAAATACAAAAATTATTCACAGAAAATTCAAATATACATTTTATTTCTTATGCCAATGTCAATATTTAAACATAGGATATTTTAATCAAAATAATTACACAAGTTTTAACAAAGTTAAAAAAAAAAAGCAAGCAAGCAAAGATTTCAGGAGGTAATTGCTCCCATCTTCAGTTACTTGTCGACTGCCTGCATAATTCATCCTAGCTGTTAGCTGATCTCTGGTGGCAGTTGGAAGAACTTCAATCACCAGAGATCAAGCTGTAAATAGTGCTGCAAGTGCTGGGTGCTGTTGCCGAGTTCATACAGAAGAATGATGGTCATTTGAATTATGCTATTACGTGTAAATACTACACTTTGTGTTCTTATCTAGTCATGCACCCATGACCCATGAGAATATTTTTCTAAAATCGCCGGATTCACAGCCGCATCCTGTTTTATGAGAACGACTTGGTTACAGTGATGTTACCAATAACAATATTAACATTGCAGTCAATTTGTAATACATCTGGAAGAACAAAGACAGAATTATGAACCCTGAAATCCTACCTACTAAGAAGATTCGTCCATCCACTACCGGAGAGTAGTAGTCCACTTATAGAAATACCAGCGTCAACAAAAAGCTGACGATGAAAGTGAGGGCTTCTGAAACATGTTCTGAATGAATATCAAGTGATGTATAAAGGCAGGTCTCCACTGCCCTCAACAATCAACACTCAACGCAAAACATAAACAACTTTTAAAAATGTAATGTGGAACATGCGAGTCATACATGTAGTTGGAATTCCCCAAAACATTCCGTCTCCACTGCATTAAAAAGTGAGGCACAGTGTAAACATGTTGCGTTTGTTAATATCACATGGATTCTGATTATGAAGATTGTTTTTGTGATCATGATGTATGTTTGATTTTAAAGGCGCAAAAATAAAGAAGAAATTTATGAGTGTGCCCTTCTCTAAGCAACAAATACAAGGTATCATCTTGTCTGAACTGAAAACTGAGAGCAGACTTGGCTTCAAGAATTTTTAAGAATGCCAGAAGAAGTTTCAATTTGTTGCTGGCTATAATTTCATCAGCAATTGCAAAACAGGAGACAAATTCCAGAGCAGCTGAATTGAGATTAGGCTTAACCTCTTTTCTTTTTTTCTATGTCCCCAAAACATGGCCAAGCTCACGTAAATATTCCATTTTCTTGATTTTATTTCCATAGTCTTTTGGAGGTATATCCCAGATGAAGGGTCTTACAAGAATCTCATTACTTAACTGTATGTGTTTCCTTTAGTCCACTCCACTTTTCTCGCAAGAACTGAATGTAGTAAGCAATGAATAATATGCACAGGCCAGTTGTCTATCTGGCCAAAGTTAGTTGTGACCACACAAAGTTAACCAAATGCATATTGCACTCAACATGTTGCTGGTGGAAAACAATTTTATTTAGCCAAGACATAACGAATTCTCATGGGAAACCCATATACTACAACTAAGTGTCAAACTGAACAAAGTATGTTATGCTGTTCGTAAATTGGCTAATGTGTGCTAAAAAGAAATACTAAAGATAGTATATCACAGCTGCGTTGAGTCCCAAATTAGCTAATGCATCCCCTTTTGGGGTTCCTCTCCAAAAGCAACACATATTCTCACAATCCAAAAAAGAATTTTAAAGGCAATTCTGAAGGTACCCATAAGAACACCAAGTAGATACATATTCAATGAACTTAAACTTTTGTCTATCCCATGCCCATATATTCTTGAAACCTTAAACTTCATTCATAATAATATAACTATATTTCAAAAGAACTCAGAATATCATAACTACAAAACAAGGAATCTCAATAACTTACATTTGGATAACCACAGGCTTACAAAAAACCTAGCAAGCATTTCCCATCTGGGTATCTTAATGTATAACAAACTAGATACTTCAATAAAGAATATTTTAAAGGTAAACTAAGAAAGCTACTTCTGAAAAGGCAATATTTACATATAAATGACTATTTAAATGAACCATGTTTTCCATAATCACATAATTAAAGTACATGGATTATTTAATTTTGTTATTCTGTGACACAGTATTTTTATAAAGAAACTGACATGTAATTATTATTAAGAATTATT
Organism: Deroplatys truncata; assembly: GCA_030765065.1. Lineage (NCBI taxonomy): Eukaryota > Metazoa > Arthropoda > Insecta > Mantodea > Mantidae > Deroplatys > Deroplatys truncata. The sequence continues at coordinate 202,261,052 of CM060980.1, read as the reverse complement.
TTAGTATTACTTACTGTGATGTAAAACTTCTACATATACAATCCTGACATGTCCAAAAACAATGCAAGTTGTTCTTAAAGGATGAAAAATAAATAAAGTAGAAACGATAGTTTTGTGGCGGTGACCTTGCTTCCTCGCGCACTGAAGCGAGTCTATGTCTAACGCCAGGCAGCTCTCTGTAAATGTGGGGTATGGAAACGGTAAACAAACAGTAAAACAGAAAACCCGGGAAAATAAACCGGCAAAAGAATAACTAAGTAGTATACTATCATGTGACTCACCGTATTCTTGTTCATTCCTAGAATGATGGCTGCTACGGGCGGGTGAACAATGTATTGCACTCCTCACAGAACACCAGGTTAATATAAACCATTTTAAATATTGTGGTACAGCTCGTTTCTCTTTTTTCCAACATGCACACAGTTTTATCAATGAGGTATCTAATCATCTGGCAAATATTCAACACCTGACAGCTCACTATCATGTATGTTTCATCTTCATATATAATCGGCCTTCCTTCATCTCTAAACTTTTTAATGGCACGCAAATATGACACGCGCCAATCTCTTATCCCATGTCTTTCCTGTAACAAGACCTTATTGTTCCTTGTTTTCTTCCACGTGAAACCCATGTCACATAAGATAATATTTAAACTAGTGCTTCCCCCTTTAAAGTTAATGGAATCCTTAAGCTTCAGGAGCAGATTTCTGACAGTGGGCACGGTTTTCTCCTGAATATAAAAATTGTAAATTGCTTGCCGAATCACACACCTATCAAAGTCATCAATGTCTGTGATCCATTTTGGTACACGATGTACCTTTCCAGGTATCCCAAAGGAGGTTCCCTGTTCCCCACATGTTCCCCCTTCTTTAATTATTTTACGTATTGTCCTCTCAGATACTTTTGTTGCTGCACTCACCCTCTCTTGCACTTTCTTCAATGGAATTAGAATATCGCCAGAAGCTGCTTCCCGTTTCATGAACAAACGGACGTTATTAACAACTTCACGTGTTTGGCTGTGCAGTGTTTTTCCACCAAGTTTGCTTTGAAAGGGAGGCATTTTAGTCTAAATAAGCAAATACATATACACGCGCACACACATACACACAAGATACAAAACACTAATCACGAATGCGATTAACAATCACTTTCTAAAACTTGTAAAACTTAACGTGCTGGCACCGAAGCGGTAGAAGACGGATGTTGCACGGTCAAAGCTCTCCACGATACTGGCCATTTCAGTATACTGCGCATGATCGAGAATATAGGCTCGGCAACTGGGCTCTAAACGATTGCGCACCCAGTCTTCACCGGCACAAATCCATCGTTCCTGCTGTAAATAAACATGTTGAACCGGCATGTTATGCAAGACTTGTTGGTCAGTGGAGATCCATCTTAAGTGTTACAAATTGACTCAAATGTTTTCCTATTTGTCTGACTTTCTGTATTTGAGTTACGTTTTTCTCCTTCACACACATACATACAGCTCTCTCTCCTTATAATACTTATATAGATAAATTAAATGCTTTGTACCTGCTCTTCATATATTGAGATACTAGATACAGAGAGCAGCACTGTGAAAACGAAGGGTTCCAACACCAATTCTGGAGCTTTGTTGACGCTCTTAAGGAATTTGAGGAGATTCTTGATACTGGCATGTCCAAAACTTGCTGCCTGATTCACATGGAATAGAACAGTTGCTGCAGCAAATCGGATCTCGCGATCAGTATCTGGAAAAGAATATGGTAGTTTCAATATTATTATCATCCTGATTTTCCACTATACTGTGTCTTATTTTGTCCCCTAGCCAAAGTTTTTCCCATTCTTTAACAAGCTTCTTCTCTGGTAATATAAAAACAAATTTACTTCAAATCTGGACAAGCTATGTTTTGAAACATGCATATCATCAATCTACCCGCACCTATCATACGGGATAACAGTGTGGGGATGCTGTGCTAAAAAGTACACTAACCGAGCATTCCTTCTCCAAAAAAGAGCGATAAGGATAATTCTGAGAATGAAACAAACAGATTCGTGTAGGCAAGCCTTCAAAGATCTAAAAATGTTAAGTCTATACTCGCTATTTATGTATGAAGTAATAGTACAATTGTTCAATAGGCAAGATGCAGGTCAAACAAACAGACAAATACATGAGCATTATACCAGAGGAAATACAAACTTTCACGTTCAGTCACATAGGCTAGAAATGCATAAAAATAAACCTACTACTGCAGCCCATGAACGGTATAATAAACTCCCTGCCTATTTGAAAAATATTCATAACTTTAACGTATTCATGAAAGAGTTAAAGAAATTTTGCATAGAAGGTTGCTACTACTCAATTCATTAGATAATATGAGCCAAATAAATTAGTATTGATATAATATTAAATTGTAATAGAGTATAATTTGTAGTTTTATTGTAAATATGTTACTATAAATCTTATCTACGTATATATAAAACTGTATGATTTTTGTACATACTTCCTTGACGATGCTTTGAATATGTATGTATTCCTTTAAGCAAATAATAAATGAAATGAAATCATTATTGTGAACTACAACTACTGGGATAGAAAAATAACTTTATGATTAATTGTTAGCTTTAAAGCTGCTAGAATTCTGGTTAAGTAGGAAACTTGTTTTTTGTTTTGCTGCAAGACTAGTAGTCAAAACCTCTAGATATGGCAGGAAAAACCACTAAATTGGGAGCCCTGCCTGCAAGTCAGTTTTGATGTGTGATATCTCAAGAGTGTTTGAGGTCACCATGAATTGCAGCAGAAGAGGGGGGATCAACACAGAAGGCTGAGATCTATGGTTCAAATTTCAAGCTACAACTTCAATTTTTCTGGTCTGATTTTACTTTTAACTTGGAGTTCTTTACTACCATTAACTTTCCTCAAGGATACTTGTACGTGCATCTCTCAGGATTATAAGAAATGTAAACATACTTTTTGGGCAATCATGTATTTTCATGAACTTAGTATACATTACGACATTAACTGCGAAATCGGTTTTCGCACATTTGTTGCAGCCACCTCTTTTGCTGTTTTTGTAGCCTATAGGCACTAATCACACCAAAGCCATAAACCATTAATGTTTTTATTATTATACACATGAAATACAATTTCAATGCTTCCTCTGTCTTTACTTATGTTTTTATTTTTTTAATAGGCATTTAATTTGATCATGTTGATTCTCACATTAGCATATCCGGCAAAACTAGTGGAATAACCTTCTTCTTAGTACTTTTTGAATACAGAATATGCTCTATTGTAACTTGATTTGGATTTATTAGGAACCTAAGAAGCACATCCTATTTGCCAAGCCTCTTCAAAAGTTTCTGCCCAAGTTTTCCTAATACCAGGTGAAATGAAATTTCATGGCTCGTGGATTTTTAAGGACGGAAATGGGTGAAAATGTGACCAACAATGTCAAAATTTTACATTTTGTGTTTTTTGTGTCAAAAATACTATACCTTTTTCTCTATAAGCTGAAAGGAGAAGTAAACAAAACTTAAATGCATCACTCTGCTGAGCACATGGCAGCACCAAGTGGAGGATGATGGGAACTAAGTACTCGTGAGAAGAAATTGCTTCAAACAGAATGCAAATACAGTATACTTCGCAGCTTGGGGATCATTAGCTTAAACATGTATGCCTTATTCCTATATTTTGCCTTACATCCTAAACTTCTAACATATAATACTAAGAGTAGACAAAAGTTGTACTTGAACAGTTCGGCATCTGTGATTAAAGGTACTGGCGATTAAGCTGTTCTTAACTTCAGGCTTTAGAAATCATTCATTTAATGACTAATATCGCTATACCACTTTTGCTTTAACCTTTAATGAGTCAACAAGTTAAATAACGATTAGCACTATAGGTTAAAACACAACAGAAAACAAACTTGACCCAAGCTATTCGAGCAACAATTCTGCATCACTAACAAAGAAGTTCAATTATTGCTAAACAATGGCCACCTATATTCATTGTTGATTAAAGGTGGGTACTTTTCACAGAATTTGTTCTTCTTTCCATTTCCTGTGTTTATGTTTTCTACAGTGGCAGAGGATTCTCAGTGCAGCACCTGCACATAGCCTCTTAACACTCTGCTATAACGGTTCACTTAGTTATAGGTGAATCTGAACAAACACATTTAGTTTCATAAATTGAACTGTTACAATAATGAGCTTTTTAAATTTCTCTGCACGAGAATAACCACAAAATGTTATGATCTGAACCAAACTGTTTTTTGTAGAGGAAGACACGACATGCTAAGCGGGAAAGGTTGTAGTTTGCCCACCAGCCAATGAGGTGCTCTCTTGTCACATGGTTTTGTTTATTTCTCCTTTCAGCTTATAGTGAAAAAGGTATAGGTGGTCTGAAGTGCATATATGTGAAGTTTTAAAGCAGTACAGTGCTCTAATTACATCATATTTAAAGGTCTGCACTACTTAAATAACCTTGAAGAGGCATGGCAGATGACGAAATCGCTGCATGAAGTAAAACATCTGCTTTTCTTACCGATTTTTGTGAGATTTTTTCTGTGAAGGTTAGTTTCTGATTCGTCACTGAGCCACCATGATCGGTACAACATAGTAACGTAGCTCTGCAGGTAGATGTCATGTAACATCAAATTATATGTTGTTTCGTATACACGAGCCAGAAACAAGTGTACATAATACCAGTGATGATAGGTTAGATGAGCAAGAATGTGGTGTACAAAAGAAAAATCTAAGGCAGAAACAGCTGGAGGATAACTGTGAACATATATCCATTGTAAATAATGAAGAGTGTAAATATATATTGGTGGACACCAGTTTACCGACATCATTGGTGAATGACCTGGAGTGTAATCAAAAGCGTCTGTACATAGGGCTTGTCAATGAAAGGCTTGGCTTAAGCCATAAATTACAACTTATTGCAGGTTTGTAAGGAAAAAAGAGTACAACTTACATATCTAAGCTGGACACTTCTAGGAAGGTCTGTAAGTCACTACTTCTGGTTAGCTGCATGCAAACGTTTAAATTAATTTTTCCTCACTTTAATTTTTGCTACACTTTTATTCATTCAAAACAAAATTACAACCACAAATTAGATGTTACAAGGCTGAAATGTTTACTGTACGTTCTATAAAGCATAACAAAAACACTGACACATGTGATTCAGGATTAACTTAGTACCTTTTGAGATAAAAAAAATAAAATGAGTGCAGTGATTGCGCAGATCATATTTTTTCTTTTTTCCCTTACAGTTAAGATATTACAAAACCCATGCATCAAGTTTTTCTAAATGAGTTTCTGGTTTTATAAAAAAAATTTCAATAATAAAAAAAACTAATTGGCATACAAAAATTAAACACTGCCAAACCCCAAATATGTGTACAAAAATTAAGTATGTAGCTTTAAAATTGTGCCAAATAGAAATTTCTCCCATTGCCTCCCTTAAGGTTGATACTGGCCACCATTTTGATACTTCTGCCAGCTGTTAATGTTAGATAACATTACAATTAATGTAATTATTGATTGCCCAAAAAATAGTATGCAATATACTTTGTCTCATATTTTCAAACTTTTCCTTGATTCTATTATAAACCACTTACTACCCTTATATTGCAATATACTATAATTACACCAGAGTTTTTGTAAAACATATGCTGCAAATAGAAGTCTCTGCTTGTAGTCAATAAAATATTCCTCTTCCTATATAATCATCCAATGAAATCAAAAGGATCCCTACTATGAGGTAAAGTACCTGCTTCTATTCCGTCATCATCAGCTTGTGTATCACCCTGCAGCAGTTTACTGTAGAGTCTAGTAGAGAAGTACGTCTGCAGCCGCAAGACGAGAATGACGCCATGCTGGGTCTTACACAGCTGCAGCAAGTGATGGACTAGTGGAGGCACCTCCTGGGGTTGTAGATGGTTGAGCGTCTCACAGAACTTGTTCACCACTTGCAAGTGTTCCTCGTTGGTCATGGGCACATCACTGCAACATTTTAATTTAATTTTGAACATTGGGAAGCTAGTAACAGTGATGTGTCATAATTTAAAATAAAGCGAGTTGGAGGTTGTTACACTACATCACTAAAATGTTCTTACTTGAACGCGTTTCGGGAGAACAGTTTGCTCCCATCATCAGCATGTTTCCAACTGATTTTGCCGGTTATTGTCTGGGGAATGTGTGTGGTTAGTGGTGTTCGCTGGTGTTGGGTTGATGAACCTCCAAAGGCTGTTGGGTGGCGGTAGTTCAAAATTCATTAGGTCATTCCTGTGTTTGACGATATGTATTTTTTTGCAGATGTCCAATTCATTGCTGCTGTTGATCGATTTTAAGAGTTTTATGTTTGGAGTGATTTCATGGTTTGAAGACCAGAAATGATGTGCTACTGCTGATTTATCTGGCTGCTTTTGGTAAATGCATCTCATATGCTCTTTAAGTCTTATTTCAAGATTTCTTTTGGTTCTTCCTATGTATACCAGGTTACAGTCATTACAAACAATTTGATATATACCAGCTGATTTATCGTTGGGGATATGGTCTTTTGCTCTGTTGCATAGTAGTTTCTGTATATTGTAGTTAATTCTATGGAAACAGGGTGATGTTGTATTTCTTGAAAATACAACATACAATAACCACAATATACAGAATATTCATCACAGAATTTAACTTTTTTAAATTCACTTCTTTTATTAATCCTTGCACATTTTTATAAAGCACTACACTTTTTAAGAACTGTGAGAATCTTTAATACTTTCACTTAGCGCATATACATATTTTTACGATTCACACGTAATATTTCTGCAGAGAACACATCTTCCATCTGTTCACTACCATGGTTTGCCAGCAACTGAGCAACTTTCAATGGTCAAAACCTGTAAGCTTCGGTATTTCAAGTCTCTGATTGGCTAATTCTAGTCCAATAGAATATCTGCATTTTACTTAAAGCTTTTCTTTGCTGTTGATTGGCTAATTTTAAACTGTCAGAGAATTTACATTATCGTTGCTTTAATCATGACTAGTAATTTTCAAACTCATTATTGCTACAAGGTTACCTCATTATTACCTCACTGTTAGCAACTTAAAACTTATTTTTCTCACAGCTCTTGCATTATTAAAGTGTATAATGTATTCACATAACATTATAAAACATGTTTACAATAAAAATAAGCATATGTAATGACTGTTACATACATTTTAAATAACTATTACATACATATTGTTTCAAGGTGGGCTGTTATTGAATTTACTTTTATATAATACAATTGAAATTATTCAGGTATTAAAATACTACCTCAATCTCCGACAGCATACAAAGCCACATCAGGAAGTTATTGCTACTCCGTTCTAGTCATTACTCTTAGGTGCTGACTTTGTGTGTTGTAAGGTCCAATCAGTGCTTTCCTTTAGTAAGGTTATCCTCATTGGTTACAATTTCGGTAAATATATGCATTTTTGTGGCTAGCTTAAACTCTTGAGTCCCGAGTTTAAAATACTGATGCAATTTGGAAACTTTTGATCAAATAAGGTTATTGCATGACTAAATAATACAAAAATAATCAAATTAACTTTTTTGAAATTAAGAGTATCTTATAATAGATGGTACACATATGTGCACCTTGGGATCAGGGATAGTATTTTCCTAACTTAGGCTTTGGTAGGAATTTTCATATTAAGAAAGTAAATATTACAAATGAATGCAACTTTTTGAAGTCTATGACCACATTTATTTGTTTATTATATTAATACACAAAGTAGATAACATATAAACATTGTGCCCAAAGGTTCATCTTGTATGATAACAGTTATCTAGATCTAGATTTACATCCTGGATTTCTGCATTTGGATGCAGAATAATCATTGCAATAAACAGGGAAATGACCAATTTCATCATATCTAATCTCCGTGTTGGGCTGCCTAACAACCTTTCTGTAAAGATTAAAAACAGAAGCGTTATTAACAGTGAAGTATTCATCATGGTTTAGATTGAGTCACACTTTTTTACACTCACCTTCACTAATTAAAGTTACATAAAACAGTTTCTCCACGTGCGTTTGTGACCACATTGCTTCTTTGGTTTGTAATACCAAATACGTTAAAGATTAAAAACAGAAGCGTTATTAACAGTGAAGTATTCATCATGATTTAGATTGAGTCACACTTTTTTACACTCACCTTCACTAATTAAAGTTACATAAAACAGTTTCTCCACGTGCGTTTGTCACCACATTGCTTCTTTGGTTTGTAATACCAAATACGTTAAAGATTAAAAACAGAAGCGTTATTAACAGTGAAGTATTCATCATGATTTAGATTGAGTCACACTTTTTTACACTCACCTTCACTAATTAAAGTTACATAAAACAGTTTCTCCACGTGCGTTTGTCACCACATTGCTTCTTTGGTTTGTAATACCAAATACGTTAAAGATTAAAAACAGAAGCGTTATTAACAGTGAAGTATTCATCATGATTTAGATTGAGTCACACTTTTTTACACTCACCTTCACTAATTAAAGTTACATAAAACAGTTTCTCCACGTGCGTTTGTCACCACATTGCTTCTTTGGTTTGTAATACCAAATACGTTAAAGATTAAAAACAGAAGCGTTATTAACAGTGAAGTATTCATCATGATTTAGATTGAGTCACACTTTTTTACACTCACCTTCACTAATTAAAGTTACATAAAACAGCTAACTTTAATTAGTGAAGGTGAGTGTAAAAAAGTGTGACTCAATCTAAATCACAACCTTTCTGTACTTCTTTTTTAAAGAAGTTTCCTCGTCTGAGGAACTCTCGGCTTCAATTGCTGAATTTATCCTTGGGCTAAGGGTACGCTTAACACCTTGGGTTGAACCAGCAAATTTAACAAGTGTTGTAGCCAAGTGAAGCCTGTAAAAAATCAATGGCAGTTGGTCTTTCTTTTTTACCTCCTCAGCTTTGCAGCATCTTCTGTACATTAGCCAGCAGTTAATAATAACTACATTAACAAAGTGGTTAAATGCCCTCACTGGTCATTTTTAGTGTGTACAGAACTCCTGTAGTAAGCAAGAAGTCTGTCGTAATGGTCAATACCCCCCATCATTTTATTGTAAGACTGGACATTGTACATCTTCCTCCTTTGACCAACGTTTACATGACCCAACAGGTTCACTACCAATGCAAGATGACAGTAATGTTACACATTTATTGTCTTTCCACTTTAAAAGGCATAAATTATCATCTTCACTTATAATTTCATGCCATTCACTCCTATTTAGAGATTTGTCATCAGATAATTTGGAAACGGCTGAACCTATTCTGTTTTTCAACACTGTACCTGTTTGAAGTAACCTATTTTCCAGTAACATTTCAGCACATTTTACACTGGTAAAAAATCTGTCAGTATAGACAACATAGTTTCCATTCTTAAATAGTAACAGATAACAATTTGACAATAGAAGCTCCCAACCCAAGCGCTTTCAAATCATCCTCTGAAACAGTGCCCTTACACACATACAAACAAAAGTCCAGCATCAAGCCATCACTGGCTGCCAGTACAAAGCTTTTTAAACCTAATGGATTAGGTTTTGAAGGAACATACTGCCTAAAACCACACCTGCTACAAAAGGGATCATGTGCTCATCTATTGATAAACGAGCATTCCTAGGTAAGGTTATACACTGCATCCACAAGAGGTTTAATTTTCCATAGCTTATCATCATTAGGGTGCTCACCAAGATTATTAGCAAAGTGCAAGCTATTTATAAATTTAAAATATGTCTCTTGGCATAGTATCACAGATAAGAGGAAAATTGAACAACCTACTCCAATATAACTTAGCTTGAGGTAATTTAAGTGTTCCCATAATAATTTCAATACCCATATAATACAATATTTCAATTTTAATTGTCTTCAGGCTGCTTCCTGTGTCTTGAACTGATTTCAGGTATGTTTCATGGCTCACCAGCTTCCGAAATTCCAGTGGGAAATACTCCAGAAAAGCTTCAAAAACTTCTTTTTGTTCACCCCAGTGCAGCTCATTATCTAATCCTGGACCCCTTGCAACCATACTGAAAATAAAATACGTTGTTAGAATATATTCTTAAAGCAGAATAATACCCGTTATAGTTGTTTACTTAGGTTAAAACAAGATATCAAGGTCAAAGCTATATTTGTATTAAATTTAGGAATATTATATTTAGCGAAGCATTAATAATAATAATAATAATAATAATAATAATAATAATAATAATAATAATAATAATAATAATAATAATGTTATTATTATATATATATTGTGATTTTTAAAACAAATTAATTTCAGATTACATCAAGTTGCACAATAAATAATTTCATTTGTTGCTGTAATTATATTAATTTTTATATAATCCAAAAAACATGTTCTAGCCACCCAGTTCAGGCAATTTTTATTATTAATGGGATTATGATAAGGCTGCTTTACATGATATTTTGTATGAATACTGAATTTTTTTGCAGCATATGTAAGTATTTAGGCCAAAATACCTGAAAACTTACATTGATTAAATGTAAAGGCTAGTATTGAGCAGTAAACCTACATTTTAATTATAACCTCTTTGTTACCAATTTCTTAGGTCCCCAGTAATTGCATTTACTCTCACTTCATCAACAGCTGCTGTTTCTGAATCAGTTTGGCCACTAGTTATATCTAATTTACTCTGTTCGAATGCTTCTTCTTCACTTTCATTCAGTATTTCACATATTTGCTCCTCTGATAGAGGATTGACTGAAAACAAATCAAATATATTAACCCGCTTGCTGAGTTAACCTCAAAACACAATTCTAGCACATGCAACCTGAGGTGCACAAATGTGTACCCTGGATATGAATTGCATAATAAATGATATTTATACTAGATGTCATGTGTTATTGTCCATTATCTCATCAAATATACATTTAAAAGAAATTTGCAAGTGATAAACCAAACATCTAAACAAATTATTATATTTTATTCATACTTACTTCTGTAGTTGCGTCGGTCTTGCGACGGAATCTGCTTGTTTACGTAATATGTTTTTGTATTTGTTAGCCCCACGTTGTGGAGCCAATTTGCGAGAGAAATTGCTTTACGTAATGTTGTTTACATCAGTGTTGAAGCCATCTTGTGACGTCATTCTTTGTCAGGTTTGTAGCTCCATCTGGCGTAGCAATTTGCATCACTGTTAGTGTTCGATTTGATTTCATTTCAAATGTCCTCCGGCTAACTGTTTGGGTCGAACATGTATCTCTTACAGGTTGTGAAGCGGAAAGGAATCTTTTATCCAGAAATTATACTGATGAAGAAAATTTGTTTTATAATTTTTATTGCCGAACACGTTCACGAACACATTTACATATTGATTTAGATACTCGCCAAACTGAAACTGTTTGTAATAACTTCTTACTTATCACTTTTAACTCACGTACTTCAACTTTGTGTATATTTAACTGTATAATATTTTAGATCTTTAACGATTTTGCTGCGCGTAACTTGACGAACTGAAGGACTGACTGACGACGTGTAGTGTACACGAAATTTTGATGAACTGAGGGGGAAGCTACCTCGAACCTACCCTATTTATAGGCCTGCATCAAGATACGCCTAAAGATTATAAATGAACTGCTATTGGCTAATAAAACGCGCCAACATTAGCGTCTATTTTAATATCCAATGAAAACCACGAATACATATTGCTTTTAGGGAAACATTCCAGAAGTTTCTACTGAAAACGCGCCAAACATTACATAACTTCCTTGTTCCCAATAACGATAAACAGCTCACCCCCCTCTCTGCATTATTGCGTTATTATTGACAGTTTCAGTAAAGCCGTATATTATTATTTACCAATAATAATTACAATTAATAAACATCTGAAATCAATGTCACATAAAAATACATATTCATATTACAATCATTATTTACATTTAAATAATTTGTGATACAAATTACCGTATCAGTCTACTGCCATCTTGATCTATTCACTTCTTCAAATTGCCATTTTTCAATGGCAACCAGAAATAGGGCGCTCCAAGTGGCAGGAATCGAAAGCTTGGGTTGTACATACATGTTCATACAAGTTTTCAATACTCATTTTATCACACAGCGTTTTATTGGCGCTCTAAATTAAGGTGCACAAATGTGTACTTAGAGACTGAAGAGGTTAACACCTTTACTGGTTTTATTTGTTTCCACAGTCACAATGTGAAGCTGTGTTTGTTACTAACTGCCATACCTAATGTTGAAACGGTGACTTTTTAAATCTCAAATGACCATTTAATTAAATTTAACCTCTGTACAAAATTATTATACAATCATCTCAAAGATTTTTTATCCCGATTTTTCCTCTTTATCCTCTTAGAACTCTAATTTATAAAAACCCCATGCTAGTCATAATAATGGACAAAACAATTCACGGAAATGGGAATGAAATATCAGCAGATTTTTAATTTCTTATCCTAGACTCCCTCCATGTCCTCCCCCACAATAATCTTCACAACTCTGGAAATGCTATATAGCTTGTAAAAACATCTTAGGGGTGAAAGAGTATTCAAAAGTTTGAAACATTTTTACATAAGATGAAAAATTATGAAACAGATGTCATGCAAAACAACAAAATTCAAAAAATACTTATTTGATTAATAAGATTTTTCAAGAACCAATCTCATGAAAATTTAATCTGAAATAAAGCAATATTATATAGATATTTCTAGTATGTAATCACTAATTGCAGTATAATTTCAGTATATCCAGTATGTAAAAAACAATTCAAGTATATTTCCAGTAGGGATGGCAGAAAATAATGCAACAGTTACAGTTACAAAGTAACTAGCTCCAATAACAATTACAAAGTAACTAGCTACCAAAGTAACAATAACAATTATCAAAATAATGATTACAAAGTAACTAGTTACCCAATAATGGTTACCAAAGTAACTAGTTACCCAATAATGCTTACCAAAGTAACTAGTTACCCAATAACGGTTACCAGAGTAACTAGTTACCCACCCAATAATGGTTACCAAAGTAACAAGTTAGCCAATAATGGTTACCAAAGTAACTAGTTATCCAATTGGTTACCAAAGTAATGAATATAAAGTAACTAGTTACCCAATAATGGTTACCAAAGTAACTAGTTATGCAATAATGGTTACCAAAGTAACTAGTTACCCAATAATGGTTACCAAAGTAACTAGTTATGCAATAATGCTTACCAAAGTAACAAGTTAGCCAATAATGGTTACCAAAGTAACTAGTTATCCAATTGGTTACCAAAGTAATGAATATAAAGTAACTAGTTACCCAATAATGGTTACCAAAGTAACTAGTTACCCAATAACGGTTACCAGAGTAACTAGTTACCCACCCAATAATGGTTACCAAAGTAACAAGTTAGCCAATAATGGTTACCAAAGTAACTAGTTATCCAATTGGTTACCAAAGTAATGAATATAAAGTAACTAGTTACCCAATAATGGTTACCAAAGTAACTAGTTATGCAATAATGGTTACCAAAGTAACTAGTTACCCAATAATGGTTACCAAAGTAAGTAGTTATGCAATAATGCTTACCAAAGTAACAAGTTAGCCAATAATGGTTACCAAAGTAACTAGTTATCCAATTGGTTACCAAAGTAATGAATATAAAGTAACTAGTTACCCAATAATGGTTACCAAAGTAACTAGTTACCCAATAATGGTTACCAAAGTAACAAGTTAGCCAATAATGGTTACCAAAGTAACTAGTTAGCCAATTGGTTACCAAAGTAATGAATATAAAGTAACTAGTTACCCAATAATGGTTACCAAAGTAACTAGTTACCCAATAATGGTTACCAAAGTAACTAGTTATCCAATAATGGTTACCAAAGTAACAAGTTAGCCAATAATGGTTACCAAAGTAACTAGTTATCCAATTGGTTACCAAAGTAATGAATATAAAGTAACTAGTTACCCAATAATGGTTACCAAAGTAACTAGTTACCCAATAATGGTTACCAAAGTAACTAGTTATGCAATAATGGTTACTAAAGTAATGATTACAAAGTAACTAGTTACCCAACAACAATTACAAAGTAACTAGCTACCAAAGTAACAATAACAATTATCAAAATAATGATTACAAAGTAACTAGTTACCCAATAATGGTTACCAAAGTAACTAGTTACCCAATAACGGTTACCAAAGTAACAAGTTAACCAATAATGGTTACCAAAGTAACTAGTTATCCAATTGGTTACCAAAGTAATGAATATAAAGTAACTAGTTACCCAATAATGGTTACAAAAGTAACTAGTTACCCAATTACTAAAGTAATGATTTCAAAGTAACTAGTTACCCAACAACAATTACAAAGTAACTAGCTACCAAAGTAACAATAACAATTATCAAAATAATGAACACAAAGTAACTAGTTATCCAATAATGGTTACCAAAGTACCAATTACAAAGTAACTAGCTACCAAAGTAACAATAATGGTTACAAAGGTAATGAATACAAAGTAACTAGTTATCCAATAATGGTTACCAAATAATGAAGACAACTAAACTATGTACACCAGAAGAATAAAGTAGGCATAAACAAATCACCGGTTTGTATCACTCCGCGGCCATGTGCGCTCCAAATGAGGTTACGCCCACCCTCCATCAGGTATCAGTAGTTAATTATGTTCAGTTTATTGAACACATTTACCCATACGGTAACTGTTATATGAGTTTTTCACCACTAGGAATATTTATTCACTCTAAATAACATACAGCACGCTAGTAACAGAAATTGCTATTTACTCACGTCATCTCTATTTGTCTAATCTGAGCTTGACATTGGTTGAATGCCCTCCAGGTCGGACGTCTGTGTTCTTTTATTCTACGGAGAAAATCTCTATGCCATAAAATAATGTCATCTCTGTCCACAATAATACTTTTTCTTTTCCTGCTGACAAACTTGAAACCTATCTCCAGGAGCAACTTGTGGAGGGAGGTTCCTTTTAAGTTTGGGAGTTCCGGATCAGAGTTAACTGCAAACAGCACTTTGTTTAAGGTGGGGGGTTCATTGTTAATAAAGAACTGGTGAACTTTTCTGCGGATTGCTGACCTCACAAACTCATCACAAACAACATCCAGCACTCGTCTCGCATGTGGTCTCTTCTTGCCAGGAGTTCTAACCTCACCAACTGTGGATTTTTCTTTGTGTGCGCTGTAAACACTTGAAATTGACACACCAGTAAACTCAGATGTTAATTTCACCACATCATCGATAGCAAGTTCTGGATATTTCTCGCGGAACTTGTTGTACACGTTCAAAACTATTGTCTTCTCACCACTATGTAAAGGCTTTCCGCGCTTATGTTTAACAACACCGGTTATTTCCGCCATGTTGATACATACTGTTTTGCTTTTTCCTCCTTCCCCTTCTACCAGTTCCAGCAACCAATCAGCGTCGTTACAAATTGAGTAACGCTAGTTACAAATTAATTTATTTATCATTTAACATATAGAGTTGAACTATGCTTAGTACTCAATAGTTTGTGGTTTATGAAATTAAGTGAGCTTCAAACCTTAGTATTTAGTAACACTTTTCAAGGAACTATTTAGAGGGCGGAAGCATCCAGCAAACCGTGAAGAAGGCGCGCTGCGGTCAAAACACACGAGGTTTTGTTTATGCTTACTTTGACCTTTTGATGAACATAGAATAGTTATTGCATTAACGGTTACTGAAGTAATGAGACGGTAAACCAGCCTGGATGATATTATTCTCTGCAGGTGCGCAGCATGGGTATCGCTTATCAGGAACTAACTTACTTCAATGTTTGTTTACAATTTGAATCACCCTTGCAAGAGTTGCAAGTACACATTTGTTTTTTACAGCGTGTTGCTTATCACTTTGGAAAAGTCACAGGCCACAGATTATAGGTCAGCCAATGTTGCATACATTGCATTAAGACGGTTGCTCATATATGATTATAGGTGCGCAAGTTTTTATACACCAAGGGTAGAAGGTATGAATAAACAATTAATGCTTTTAGTAGCAAAATATGCATGGGACGTTAAGCTCAAACATCATTTAAATTGAAACATAGAGACATCTAATCGTTACTGATAAACCATTAATGTAATTTAACTGCAAACGTGATAACCATGAAAACAAATAACTTCATCATTACTAGTAACCATTACATGTAATCGTTAAAGCACTGTAACTGTGACAGTTATAACTGTTACTCGAAAGTAACTATTTGTCACATCTTTATTTCCAGTATTATCAGTAGACACCCTCAAATTTTGGATGAAGAATTGATAATGGGTAGTATAATGGACTACCCATGCAAATACCTTTTTCTACAAATGCTATTTTTGGTTTCAGAAGACCACAAAATTTGTATTTTTTATGATATTTTGATATTGAATTTTTGGTGGGTTAAACGTTACCTGCCACCCTGTATCAGAATGCTACCTTTGGTTCTACTTGCTAATATCAGTTGGAACAAGGATGCAATACTTACATGAACATCTCAGCTAAAGATATGACAGTGGATGGCTGCCACTTTAGCATGATCAGTGATTTGATCACCTGCGACTTGTACTCTTTGCCTGTCATCTCCAAACCTTTGTGCTGGATGGCATCCTTGTTCACCAGCAAACTCAAAAGCTTCGGCAGCAGATCTTTCCAACTGTAACATGGTTTATACATCATCTTGTCAGCTGAGGAATACTGCAGACAGCTTTAAAGAAACCAATGATAACCACTTTGTCCACCAGCCCATGGTCCTGGCAGGACTATAGTTCAATAAAACATGATATCTATGCTGGACTAGCTACACTTACAGTAGTATTGCCAGCTATGTAGTATGTATTCTAAATAGATTAAAGCAAAGAGGTTACTAAATGATCACAATACTTAAAGGCTGCTCATTTTTATGCATTATACTTACTTTATAAACAATTGAACCTATTCTTGTAACACTGTGAATACAACATCTTGTTGAGAGGAAGAAAAATAAGGTTAACAATACCAAGACCCTACTACCACTAGCACTACTGGCTGAAAATGGATGTATTTTTAGTACTTCTTTATCTTAAAAAGTAATGGTAACAATCTTCTTAACCAAAGTTACAGAATAGTCCTGAACATGCACTCGTCTCAAACAAGTGATCTGGTCAGCTGGGCACACTTTAACTGGAGGAGGAAGAGGGAAAATGAAGAATCACTGCTGTCATCTCCCAGTAATAATGTTTCCTACTATACCATCCTTCTCCCAATAATAATGTTGTATCTTCTCTAAGTTTACAAGAACCCTGCCAGTCTGTGTTGGTCACAAATGACCCTCAAACATTAAATAGTGGCTATGTATTTTACCATTATTTTCCTGATACATCTAGGAAATGTGTCAGCCAAATACATCCGAGACCAGAGAGAAGGAATGGAGATCGGAAGAAGTCCAAAGAGCGATTGGAAATTGGAGAAGGATGGAGATATGGAAGTTACGTCACTGCTATGTGGGGCTGGCGGGAAGAAGATGGCTGTGTCAGGGACGAGATTGGGAGCCGAGGCAGTGACGTATGGACAACAGCTGGCAAAGTTAAGAAAGTGACATCATCTAGGAGGGAGGAAGTTCAATCGCCATGTGATATGGTTACGACCAGGGCAGAGGCGTGGTTTCAGAGTGGCAATGGAAGAAGAAAGCATTGTGTTGACACCCAATGGAGTTTACGGATTTTGGACAGAAACAAAGCGGGACCGTTAAGGGAGCCAACAGAAATAGATTTATGGAGTAGCAAAGTGTGCCACACGTATAGAAATAGTGCAGGCTCTGTTAGAAGTATGGGAAAACAGAAGCAGTAATAATGGGGGAGTAAATAGAATAGGGAGGGAGAGTGACTATAGAATGAATAGAAGGGAACAAATTAGACAAAGTAAAGACAAGTGTATTGATAAGCAAGTGATAGATTATATGAAATTGTGAAGTGAATAATTTAGATATAAAGGACGGTAAACACGGAGAGGGCTAGAAGGGAGAGGTACCTTTCTTAATATGAACGAGCAAGTGTTGTCCTGGACAATCAGTACAGGGTACACAATAAGCATTCTAAATTGCATCTAATAGTTCCCATTTCCTGCTGATAGTGGAGTCTCAAAAACGATCGGCGGAAGCAAGGGAAGGAGAGAATAACACTAAGCAGTATAGAACTTTAAATAAGAAACTGTTAGCGATATGAAGCTAACTCAACACATGTTTTGTAAATGCGGAAGCTTGGGTACGATCAGCAATAGGAGCCAGGGCTCGATGCTGATCATGCCCAAATGTATTGTTATTAGCTCAACACTCAATAAAGATATTATATCAAAGATACATCTATGAAGACTTACTCAATGTTAAAAACAACTTAAATGCACTTCAGCTCAATTCACAAGTAACCATCATTCAACTATCAACAATTGAACACAGCATTCCCTGCTCTATATGAGAGGAGCTTCAAAATTTAAATTGAGTTTTATTTGTGGACGCTCTTTAACTATTATGGTTCTTAGCGTCCCATTCTATAATGGGCGTGAAACAATGGAAATTTTGCATAGAAGCTTCTTTATTAGGCTTGAGATTCTTTTACGTACTGTAAATCTACAATGTGGGACCACCGGCTTTATTTTCCTTCTGAAGGAAGCATGCTAAGGATTTTTATGCCCGAAAAAAATCCATTGTCCTCCGCCAGGTTTCAACCCATGATCTTGGGAACCAGAGACTAGCATGGTACCCCCAGACCTTGAAGAGCAGCCATTCATATAAAATAGTATGAGAAGGGAGAACATGAACAACTGTAGGTGGGTACTGCATGTGCAGTAGCAACAAAATAGCATGTGAACTGTTTAACCAATAGGCAGCAGTCAATTGCCCCTCTCTGCGGAGTGCAGTTCATGAAGCTTTTGCAGGCATTTTGCAAATTAAAATCTGCTGTCTGTGTTTATTAAATTACTGATGTTTATGGTAAGCTGACATTATGGGAGATCAGAAAAATACATGTCAAGTGCTACACAAGCAGGCTAGAAAAATAGTGTTCCGCATGTATCAGATCTTTAAACAGCAGGCAGAAGTAGCAGTTTTTAAGCAGTGGTTTGAGCAACAGTTATTGCCACCTCCCTCCAAGTTCCATTATTGTAATGGATAATGCCAGTATTAACTCTGTGGAAATTAACAAAACTCTTGTGTTCCAAGAGCAGAAAGTTTGATGATGTAGCAGACCAGGTTGAGCGCCGAGGATTACATCATATGAGGTAACCAAGCATAAAGTGTCGAAACGAGGTTACCTCAACACGACCGCGCTAAGGAACTCAGAGTCAGTGGGGGTCTGGCTCGAAGGGAATCAATTGTCGAGATCATTGTCTGAATCATTGTGGAATCAGCGTAGTAATCAATTAGAGGGTGAGTTGTATCATCGACGACCTCAGGTCCGCTCACCATACACGAGGCGCCAGCACAACACCAGGTGAACAGGTAAGGACATATCTCCTCTAAGTTCTGCTTGCTTGCCGGGCTTCACCCCAATCTGAGTGGCCAACCTACGGGTCCTAATGTACTCACACTAAAGCAATAATACGATTATTATTGTGCATTATTTAAATACCCCCATTCAGGAATGCCACCCTGGCCTACCTACCACCCAGTACTGACGCATCCCCTACCTCTGAGCTATCACCCCCCTAGTGTAACCAACTACTGCGAGGCAACCATCCCCGGTAGGGGTATTACAATATTGTTGCAGAGAGAGAGAGTGTGCGCGTGTGTGCGTGTGTTTTTTTTTTATGTACGTTTGTAATAATTATAACGGATGTAATAGCGAACATAGTTTTTTATATGTGGAGAGACAGCAGGATAGAAAAGCCAGAGGTTCTTTCTCTCTTTCTGTGCAGAGACCTGCCTTCATTGGTACTCTATACTCTAACTTACTTAATTACCTTCCAAGCAACATTAAAAACTCAACCAATTTTAATGTATTAAAATTAGACTGAGGAATTTCATGTACAGTCATTGTTTTTATAACAAAGGAGAATATTATGATGAATGCAAAATTATCCTAGATAGTAATATATTGTAGATATTGTTTAAATAATGTACATATTTTATATAGTATCACATCTATAAGCTTGTACATGTAAATTTGACATATCCCCTATCGTTAACTTGTTCAGATGGACTAGAATAAATCAATTCAAGTAAGTCACCTATCACTTTTCATTTCACCTTGGCCCAAGCTGTTCTATGGGATTCAGATCACACATGTAGGGGGGCAAGTGTCCCAACCAAAGCAAATGTCTAATGTGTTGCATTCACTTGACTCTCCCTACTTTCTCTTCTACAAATAATCTTAACCAAACAAAACAAAAAAACTTACCCCTTAGAAAAAGTATAAGCATTTAATTCAAACCAATTACAAACAAAATTTCGAAAATGGTTAATAGCACAACAAATTTTGTTGACATTGATTACATATTTATTTTAACGTGATCTGTATTTTTGTGCAGTGAGATTTTGTCTATCGCTTATGGTTTACCAATTAAAAACAAAATGCATACAGAATGAAGAGGATCTGCTATTAACAGAAAATTTAAGATACATATTTTATCATACAAATTTATGAAACACGTGGTATTTTAATAAAAATCATTATAGCTATTTCTCAGAAAATAAAGAGCGGTTTGGGGTGAGGGAATTTTCTTGAAAATCTCCCTGTCACGTCTTTGGAAGATACTGAACTTCATTACCAAATTTGGTAATTATCCAACATTTCGTTTTCAGGTTATGCAGTTCACTTCCACACACACAAACCTTTTTCTAAAAATGTGTGTTTTTATTGCTGTCTGTTATTCAGGGGCCCTCAAAACATGTGTTTCTGGTGAAATCTTAACATCAAATTTTTGGGTGGAAATCAACATCTTCCCTACCTACTAGGTACATGATAGAGAAAGTAAAAATGTATTTTTCCATTCAGGACCTCAAAATATGTATATCTGATGAAATCTCAACATCAAATTTTTGGGTGGACCACAACACTTTATTGCTTACTATAGGTAAATGGTAGAGAAAGTAAAACAGCAAGAAAAAAGTGCTGCAATAGGAAGTTTCCCAGAAAAATATACCCTATACATACTGCTTGCTATTGTTGTCCTCCGTGGACTAGTGGTACCGTGCTAGCCTCTAGTTCCCAAGGTCGCAGGTTCAAACACGGCGCAGGATAATGGATTTTTTCAAGTGTAAAATTCCTTAGCATGGCTTCCTTCGGAAGGGAAGTAAAGCCGGTGGTCCTGTGTCGTAGATTTATGGCACGTAAAAGAACCTCAAGCCTCTTAGCAAAATTACCAGTCTTTAACGCCCAATATAGAATGGGATGCCAAGAACCACAGTAGTTAAAGAGCGTCCATAAATAAAACTAAAAAAAACTGCTATTACTTTCTCTACTATGTTTTTACAGTAAGTAGAG
The DNA here is from genome assembly GCA_030765065.1 of Deroplatys truncata. Classification (NCBI taxonomy): domain Eukaryota; kingdom Metazoa; phylum Arthropoda; class Insecta; order Mantodea; family Mantidae; genus Deroplatys; species Deroplatys truncata. The sequence goes on along the minus strand of CM060980.1, from coordinate 202,239,581 downwards.
GAAGTATTGTACGTATTCCATCTATATAACTTTATGTGAAGATTACACCAGATATAAATGTTTTGAGATCCCCTTTATAAAAATAAACCAATTTTAGAAAAACGTTTGTGTGTATATTCATATCTATTTGTGAGCAACATAACTTAAAAACGAAATGTCCAATAAATAACAACCTTGGTGTTTAGATTGATGCAGTAATTTGTATCACAAATTACTTAAATGTAAATGATGATTGTAATATGAATATGCATTATTATGTGACATTGATTTGAGATGTTTGTTGATTGTAATTATTGTTGGGAAGTAAGTTTATACTGCCTTACTGAAACTGACAATAATAGCGCGCAATAATGCAGCGAGGGGGTGAGCTGTTTATCATTATTGAAAACGAGAAAGTTACGTAATGTTGGCGCGTTTTTCCTTGAGAATCTTCTGGAACGTTTCCCTAGAGCATATGTATTCATAATTTTCATTGGATATAAAAATAGATGCTAATGTTGGCGCGTTTTATTAGCCAATTGCAGTTCAGTTATAATCTTTAGGCATATCTGTGTGTAGGAGTATAAAAGAGTTAGGTTAGAGGTAGATCGCCCCCAGTTCATCAAAATTCTTTGTACACTACACGTCGCATTCCCGTCAGTTCATCTAAAATATTTGTAAAGTACACGTCGTCTTCAGTCCGTCAGTTCATCAAAAACCTTTGTACACTACACGTCGTCTTTGGTCCGTCAGTTCGTCGAAAGTATTTGTACGGCACACTTCGGATATCAATTTGCAGGTTACGCGTAACAGAGTTATGAAAAATCTCAAGTGTTATAAAGTTAATTATACAAAAAGTTGAAGTACGCGAATTAAGAATTATCAGTAATGAAGTTATTATAACAGTTTCAGTTTGGCGAGTGTCAAGATCAATGTGTAAATGTGATAGTAAATGTGTTCGACAATAAAAGTGTAAAACAAATTCTTTCATCAGTGTTATTTTTGGATAAGAGACTCCCTTCCGTTTACACAACCTGTATAAAGAGAAGTGCTTGACCAAAAGATAATAGCTAGCCGGAGGACAGTAAACAAAAAATTAAATAAAATAACAATTGCATTCTTTCAAACAAACACTAATACTACCGCAAATTGCTAACACCAGATGGAGCTACAAACCTAACAAAGAATTACGTCACAAAATGGCATCACCACGTGAAGTAAACACACATACACAAATAACATTATAAATTTACCATCGCAAATTGGCTCCCAAACGTGGGGCTCAATAAATATACAAATACATTACAAGTAATACCGTCCCAAATTAAATATAAATAACATTAAACCACCATCAAGATTCAATATCTTCCAAAGATGCGACACTACGATTTTCTCAAAAATGGCTCTAATGATATGTTTAAAGTTATTTACATGACAAATAAAATGTATATCTTGAATTTTCTGGGAATGACCTGTGAAGTCCTCTTCATTCGAAATGAATTTTGTATAATTTTGTTTATTTGTAAACCATAAGAGATAGAAAAAACCTTACTACAGTACAGTCCTGATCATCTGACCTGGTGACCTCCCCCCCCCAAAAAAAATATGTTCAGAGTACATGAGTAATCAGCTTTCGCACTCCTGGACTACACAAATGATTGTACACTGCCACCTGCCATTATTAGATGCAACTGGCCACCAACAAATTGTTACAAAAATGAAACAGTATAACATTGTTCCTTTACAGTATGGTAGATATTACTTGTAGGCTACTGTGTAGTAAAATTTTTATTTATGTATGTACGAGGGTGGTCTGAAAAGTTTCCGACCTCAACATGAAGATGGCAGCACTCGTAAATAAAAGCTAGTGAATTTCGTTGTTCATCTGTTGACAGTTACCAAAGTTTCAGCCATTTTGGACGCTCAGCTGTTATGTAAAAGTCGTTTGAGTGAGGTGATGTGAGTGTTTTTATGAAAATGGACAAAAATCGAGTATCGAGCTGTCATTAAATATTTGTTTTTGAAAGGCAATACGCCTACGCAAATCAAAGATGAGTTGGATTCTGTGTATGGGGACTCTGCACCATCATTTACCACAATGAAATTTTGGGCAGCTGAATTTAAACGTGGCCTTAAGAGCTTGGGAGACGAACGTTCGGGATGTCCAAAAACTGCAACTACCGACGAAAACATTGCCAATGTTCACCAAATGGTGCTAGACGACTGCCGAATTAGTGAGAGATAGCAGAGGCCATGAACATGTCAAAAGAACGTGTTTGTCACATATTAAATCAACATTTAGACATGAGAAAGCTGTCCGCGCGTTGGGTGCTGCGTTTGCTCACGTTTGACCAAAAACGTGTTCGAATGAACACTTCCAACGCTCTGTTGGCGCAGTTTAGGTGCAATAAATCCGAGTTTTGGCGCCGATTAATTACGGTAGATGAAACTTGGATACACCATTATACGCCCGAAACAAAAACACAGTCCAAACAGTGGACTGCAAAGGGGGAACCGGCTCCAAAAAAAGCAAAAACTGTTTTTTCAGCTGGGAAAGTGATGGCGACTGTTTTTTGGGATAGTCATGGAGTTATCTTAATCGATTATCTTCAAAAAGGAAAAACCATTACAGGAGCATACTACGCATCATTAATTGACAAGCTGAAGGCAGAACTTGCAGAAAAACAGCCACATTTGCAGAAAAAGAAAATCCTATTTCACCAACACACCGTCTCACACCTCAGCGGTTGCAATGGCGAAAATCCATGAATTACAATATGAACTGCTTGCTCACCAGATCTAGCCCCAAGCAACTTCTTTTTGTTCCCTCATCTGAAAATTGCGGTCGGAGGACAGAGATTTTCGTCAAATGAAGAGGCAATCACCTTCGTGAACAATTATTTTGCAGAGAAAAACGCCGAGTACTATTTGGACGGGTTACAGAGATGGGAGCATCCCTGAGAGAAGTGTGTAGAGTTACAAGGAGACTATGTTGAAAAATAAAAAACTAAATTAAAAAAAAAATAAAAAAAATAAAAAAAAAATTAAAAAAAATGTCATCCTGTTCTGTGGTGTGCTGTGATGGCTTCAAAGAGTAAAAATGTGTCTGTTTTGAATGGGAGAAAAGCTAAAAGCTTTGAAGAGATTACATAAAGGTGAAATGTTATTAAAAATGGCACAGGATTATAACATAGATAAATCTGCCACGGAGACTGAAAACGAACTGATAGGAGATAGAAAAGTGGTGTTTTCAGTGTCAGTTAATGCGACTCTGTTCTATTCCCCAAAATCAAAGAAAAAATTTGAGTCAACAATTTGAGACACCTGAAGCCGCAATAACTGCTTACGAAGAATGTATTTATACTCTCTCCAAAGAACAATGGCGTTTGGCATTTGAAAGGATGAGACATTTACAGTATAACTGAGAATACTCTGAAAAGATGCAATTGTGAGATCCAAGTTTTTAAAATGTTATTGCATTCAAAGTGACCCTCATAGTTTGTAGAAGCTATATAACATAAACAATAATGGGCAGAAAACATCATGTGAATGCAACACATCAGATTTTCTTGATCATGTTTTGCAATGTACCTGGAATGATCGCTGTTTTCATCTTGTATGGAGTTGAGACAGTATTCTGTGAACTGCACCAGATGTACTGATGTAAATCTGTCCAGCTCAAGAGCCAGCCTGCTCAGGATTAATGTTGACTGTTTGCTATTCAACTTTCTAGACTGCAGTTCCTTCAGTACACTTTCTGTCACCTGCAACACAATCCTATTTATTACAGTACTGCCCACAGTAAGAAAACACATGTTATATGGAACAGAGATTTGGGGCATGGAAGAAGGGTGAGTAAATATACACATGATCCATAGGAGCATTTGTAAACAAATATTGGGCTTACCAAGATCATCACCCAACGGAGTAGCTCAAGTCAAATTAGGGAGAATGGGAATTAAAGGAAAAATTGTGGAAAGAGTGCTAAAATATTGGTTTACAATTACAAATTTTGATGATTAGAACATTTTACATCAATGTATGATAGTGCAAGAAAGTAAGAAAGACTTAATCATAAAGAGTCTTGGCTAGGTAAGATAAAGGAAACCTTGATGAAGATAGGTTTTGGGGAGATTTGGAGAGCTAAAGAATTATTACAAATAGGTTTCTGGAATGAAATTAGGACAAGAATAGAGGATATAGTAAAACAAGATTTATTAGCGAGTTTTACTTTTAAGAGCTCACTGAGATTATACAGAGAAATGAAAGTAGTATGGAGCAGGGAACAGTATGTTGATATATGTGATAAAACAGCAAGAGCAGGATTTGCATGGGCTAGGACAGGGGTGGTGAATTTGAAAGGTTTGAGAAAAGAGATTGATTTGGAGAAATGCTCACTATGCCACCAGAAAGTTAAAGAGTGGCATATAGTTTTAGAGTGTGAAAAAACAAAGTTGCTTAGAAAGAGGATAGAGAAGATAGAATGGTTAAATTTACCAATAGAAATTCAAGCTAAAAAGTTAGTAAATGTAAAATCTAGGAAAAATACAATAGAAGTAGGAACTTTTTGGGCAGAGTAAGAGCAAAATGGATGAGGAAAATTAGCAAGGAAGAGGTAAATGAGTATTAAATTAAATTACGGTAGTGTTTATTTGATATGTTGCAAGTAGGACCCAACAACTCGACAACCTCAAGGTTTGAGTTTGTTGGGGCCCAAGGTAGAGTTAGAGTTAGTATTGGAGATTAAATAAATTGATAATTGCACTTTTAGATTAGGAGGAATGCTGGCTACCAGTATTCCATACTGCTGGATACCAGTAGTTAAGAGGTTAGTTTTCTTTATATTTTATTTTATTGTTATTTTTAGAACTGGATTAAGAATAAATTTGTAAAATTGTTGTTGTAAATTTGTACAATTAACTGGGTCAACAATAAAATTACTTACTTACAATAAAACACAAATAAACAGATGTATTACTATCACCTGACTTTCTGTACCCTTCTTCAATAGAATATTCTTACAAAAGTTTATTCTCCTATCTATATTTCATTTCATAATGACGTTAGTGGCATTCAAGCCACAAGTTGCATCAAATTTCAGAAAATGGCATAACTGAAGCACACCAGACATCAGGGACAACACTTTTTGACCTGGTCACGGTAAGAGTATTTATTGACCACGTAAGTGCGTCAGTGCACTCAATCGTCATACTGCCACCTTAGAAGACACGTGCCTACATTAAAATTGGGTCTTCAACCCCGGCCTAACACAGTACATTTTTACTAAAATAATCAAGTCCAGCCAGATCTGTTTTCAGGTTAGTCTTTCGAAAAACTAAACCACCCAATAAAATGGCCCAATGCTTAGTTTTCGTAGAACTTGTGCCTTCTGCTGTACCTATGCCCCCCCCTAGGTTCACTACAATATTAACCTCTTAACATACAATATATATTTAGAAAGTGGAGTTTCTTTTTTTACCTATTCTTTTTATTGTCAAAATGAAACATTCAGTTAGGAATAATAATAATAGTCATAGTAACACAAACTCATTTTTACGAACTTAACAATAAACATTTTAATCTCACAATATCCCCTGAATTAAAACCCTAGTATATTCATATGCTAAATTTTGTTTCTTTCTGAACTTTACGTATTAAAAAATGAATACTGGGTTTGAAGCACTTTAACAAGAAATGGACTGCAACACTAAAAACACAATGACCTCAGCAGTTGTGCACCTTAAGTCCCACTAACACTGCTAAATACTAAATTTAATACTGAGCTCTTTGCGACTCTTCATTTTAATAGTGTGAGGAAGTAATATGAAAGACTGCAAAAGCTGGTTGAAACAGACTCCTCTAGTGTCAATAATGGTTTTATTCTATATTCCCTTGTAGGTATACAGCAGGCTTAAGCGACAGTCAAATCTTTTAACAGCAGGTCACTATGTGATGGATCTGAAATTCCATTCTCTTTGCATGAACACGAGAGAAAAAACGAAGAGCAGTTTCCACTTGAGGAAAGTATAAGTATTTGAAAATTCAAACAAATAACAAACAATTATCTTGGCAATGATTTACCACACAAAAGTATTTATTTGGAATAAACTGTGTGCTTTAACAAGATCTATAATTTTAGTAGTAAGATCTCTAATGGTTTACCAATTATAGTCATTCAGAATAAAGAGGTCTTCACACGCTATTCCCAGAAAATTCAAGATATACATTTCATCTGTCATGAAAATATCTTAAATATAGGGTATTTTAATGAAAATCATTAAGACATTAAAAATAATGAACAATTTACCATACAAAAAGTAAATTGGGGTGGGCAGACTTTTCTTGGAAACGTTTGTGTGGCATCTTTGCACTATACCAAGTTTAGTATTTATCGGACTCTTTTGTTTTTTAGTTACACTGTACACACCATATGCAAACATAGATCTTTTTCTAAAAATGCTTTCTTGGGTTCAGGGGGGTCTCAAATCATGTGGTTTTGCTGAAATCTTGACAAGAATTTCTGGGTGAAATACAATACTTCCTCTACTAAGTTTAAGTACTTAGAGAAAGTAAAAATCTTGTGTGTTACATTCACACATGACTTTCTCTACCCTTTACTGTTATTATTTTCTCTACTATGTATAGTAAGTAGGTAGGGGAAGTATTGTATTCCACCCAAAAGTTCGATACCGAGATTTCACCGGAAATACATGTTTTGGGACCCCCATGAATCAAAAAAAAAGCATTTTTGGAAACATGTCCGTGTGTGTGTCTGTGAACAGCAAAACTCAGAAACGAACAGTCGGATAAACACCAAACTTGGTATTTAGGTTCAGTATCTTCCACAGATGCGACACGAAGGTTTTCAAGAAAATCCCCCCACCCCAGATTACCCTTTACATGGAACATTTTTCGAAAATTTTAATTTTTACAAAAATGGCTCTAACGATTTTGATTAAAATATCATATGTTTAAGATATTTTCATGACAAATGAAATGTATATCTTGAATTCTCTGGTAATGTCTCCAAAAGTATTCTTCATTCTGAAAGACTTTTGTATAACTGGTAAACCATAAGAGAAAGACAAAATTTTACTACACAAAAAACGTACATCGCGTTAAAATACACAATCTATGTCATATACATTTTTTTTTGTTGAGTGAACCATTTTCGAGATATTGCTTGTTATTCCCTTAAATTTTTCAATACTTATTTTCTCAAATGGGAATTCGTTATTCATTTTTTTGTCTTGTATATGCAAAGAGTATTAATCTGTGGCAAAGAGAACGGTGCTGCACCTAGCAACCAGCTATTAAGAGGTATGTCGATGCTTAAAGGCTACTGTATTTCTATATTGCCCTTGCAAATACAAAACAAGTGGAACATAGTACGCCTTAAGCGATAGCCATATCTTTTTAGAAATAGTCACTATGTGTAAAATGTAATTCTCTTTGCATATCAAAAGATCATTTCTGCAAATCTTTATCTCGTTTAATATGAAATAGATGGAGAATAAGAGTTTGTAAAAATAGTTTGTACAAGAGTAGAGAAAGTCATGTGAGTGTAACATATCAAATTTTTTTATATGGTGTCTACTCACTAATCTTACAAAACCTTATTCTACTATTTCACGTTAATTCAGATAAGCATTTGCATAAGTAGTTTCATTACACATTCCATTATAGGTACAAATGGAAAAGTGAGTCAAATGTTTAAAAATTGCCTTGAAATTCCATGCTCTTTCCATATCTCATGAGGAACAACCGAATAGTGACAGTACTTTTTAAAAAAAATAGCACAAAGTATTGAAAACTTCAAACCAATAACAACAGATATCTCAGAAATGGCTAATGCCACAAAGGAAATTATTTGAAATAAATTGAGTGTTTTAAAGAAATCTACAATATTTTCTGTAGTGAGTTTTTGTCTATCTGTTAAGATTTCCTCTTTATAGAAATCCCTACAAAATTAAATTAAATAAAGGAAAGTTTACAGGATATTCATAGAGAATTCAATATGTACTCTTTATTTCTTATGTCAATATTTTAAACCTGTGATGTGTCATTTTAATAAAAAAAAAATAATTACCAGCTATTTTTGATAGAATTAAAATAATAAAAATGTGTTGAGTTCTGATGGCTCTTGGAGTTTTCAGCTCACCAGTTACATGCTTTTGCACTGAGCTTAAGCTACCCATGTAAAGCATGGAAAAAAATATGGACCAATGTTTCCACCATACCAAAATCTACACCACACAGTAACCTTTTGGGGATGAAGTGGTCATTCTTGAATGTGCATTGGATTGTGATTGCTTCAATAGCGGCAATTTTGTTTTTTAACACAACCATCCATCCAAAAGTGGGCTTCGTCGCTGAAGATGATTTTTCGACAAAAATTCAGGTCAGCTTCCAATTGCTCCATAGCCCAGTCAGTGAATACACGGCGCAACCTATGGTTGTTGGGCTTTAGTTATTGAGTTAACACCATTTTGTAAGCGTGAAACTTCAAGTCCAGATGCAGAATTCACCAAGTTGTGGTTGGCAAAAGCTCGACGAGCAATTTATTTGTTTCCGTTCTCGCGTACACCCTCACAAACAGCGCCTATGTTTTCGTTGGAGCGCTTTCGTCGATTACGTACAGCCACTCTTTGATCGCTGACAAAACCACTTCTTTCAAATTTATCGATCAAACGCCAAACATCTCTCACAGGGACGATTATGCACAGCTTCACGCAATATACGGAAGGTTTGGCAAACAGATGATCCATTTCAATAATAAATTTTCACAATTTCTACGCGTTGTTGAATGCTGTAATGTTCCATGGCTATTTGTCAATAACAACTGTAACCACATGAAAAAAATGACTGCTATAACTCAATAACAACGGCAGCTATCAGATGTTAAAGATAGGACACTCTTGTTGAAAGACCCTATACGATACAGTATTCTAGTTCAATTGACAGGTTAGTTACTCCATCCAGGTCGCGAAGGTAAATTCTAACCTATATTTGTGCTCTATTTAATTCCATAGTAACATACAACAAGACAGTGCTTTCCGACATTTACTTCTGCAGCAATTTACTTTGGGAGTATCTGAAAGGAGTAAAATTCTTTGGAAGTAGTTGATTCTCATACGGAAGTCACCGAGTGTTGACTTAGTAGTTTACTACAAAAGTAGAACTTACTCTAGGTTGGTGCATGTCGTCCATTATCTGATATGAACAAAATGGCAAAACAAAAAGAAATATTGAAACCAGAAGGAAAGAACGCTTCAGATGTAATCCAACAAACAGATGGACAAATCTGCCATAGCAAACCATTTCTGGACCAGAAACCACAACATCAACCCCAAAGTCAGACTCCTGAAATTCAACACCAATCCAACAGAACTAAAATGTTTGGGAAAACATACACATAATCAAGTGCATGAAAACGGTAATTAACTTTGAAATCCCACAACAACTCACCAATTAAAGCCGCTTTGTCATGAACACACCAGATGATATCACTTCCATGCCACCTATATCTATACCCCAGCCGCTGAATCTTTGCACTTGACAGCTCGTGTGGCTAGTAAAGAACAGCTGATAGTTCTTTCTACTGTGTCTAAGCCGCATACAAAAAGTGTACGTAAGTAGCGAACGTCAATGAATAATAATTTTTTGTATTATTATTGTTAATTGAAAATAATTCTGCATAAACATTCCAGTGTATGTAGAATAAATTATGCACTTTTGACAATATAGGAACAAAATAATGCAAATGAGGAGAAATAAAACAAATTATAAGCATACAACAACAAAGTTATTTTCACTCGCCAATTTAAAACTGCAATGGCTCAATTCCATCCAAATCCCTGTCGTCATCATCTTCATCAAGGCATATCATTAATGGTTCACATTCACTAATAATTCAGTCTATTTCTTGTGCTTTTCGTGTTAGCTTATTCACTGATCTTTCTTCTTCCACAAAGCCGCATCCACCGTCGCCACACCTTCCCGTAAAAGCCTTTCCACCTCAGTAATGGTAAATGACTTATTGTTCTCCCTCACATAAGCCTTAATGTTGCTCCACACTAATTCGATAGGTTGAAGTGACACTGTACGGCTTTATCAGCAGGAATAGAGGGATGGCCATGAAGCTTCACGTATTCCTTTTCCTGTTCAAGGGATTCCCGGGTCCTCCTTAATAGTTCCAATGCCTGACTATTAAGTGACACATCTCGGCGCAAAGGATTTTCACTTCGTGAATCATCACTCAGCGATCGACATCGTTTTTCAGACATTGTCGCACTTAAATCTTGTATAAATAAATAAATAATAGGAATGAAATATATATAAACATAGATAAATATAAATAAATATTTACATGTATAAATGAACAATAACAAAACTATCAAACAATAACCACAAATATAAATAACAATAAACAATATGTAGCTTGCAAAGAACAACTCGACGCTCGTGCTAGAGATTCACAAACTGAAGCACGTGGTTGGGAATAGCTATATCCGGGAAGAGAGCCGCTTCCAGCTCCCGTTCCGCTTTGTCATCGACTATCCGGAATGCTACCTTGTGATTGGCTTAGGAAGTCAAACGGTTAAAGCTTTTCATCTGTTTTTTTTTGCAAGTGTACAACTTAAACACAAGCTGTCAACTGCAACGTTATAGCAGCAGGGGTATATGTACCTGAATTCCCGCATGATCACTTGGAAAAAATCTGAAGATGGAAGCAAGCGGTGCTTTCGCAACATGTTCAATTAACTTCAAGTAAAGTGAAGTTTTAATGTATCCACCAACTCAAGATTCAATTAAATTGCTACAAAAGTTTATTTGAGGAAGACTGTCGCTATAAACAAACAATAGGAATTCATCTGATGTGCACTGAGGCAGTATTTTAATGCCTAAATAATATTAATTGTATTTTTATTATAATTAAATTCAATAACAGCCCACCTTGAAAACAATATGTATATAATTATTATTTAAATTGTATGTAAGTCATTGCAAATACTTATTTTTTATTGTAAACATATTTATTAATGTTATGTAAATGTTTATATACTCTAATAGTGCAAAAACTGTGAGAATAATATGTTTTAGATTGTTAATAATGAGGTAATAATGTAATTTTTGTGACAATAATATGTCTGGAGTTTTGAAAAGTACTGGTCATGAAAAGATCGGTAGTGACGTAAGTTTCGCTTACAGTTTGGAATTAGCCAATCAACAGTAAAGAAAAGTTTTAGTTTGAATGCTTAAATTCTATTGGACTAGAATTAGCCAATAAGAGACTGGCATTACCGAAGCTTTAAGGTTTTTACCGTTAAAATTAGTCAGTCGCGGACATGATGTGATAGCGTGCAGATGGCAAAAATTGTGTTCCCCGCTAGTAAATACATTAAGAATGTATAAAGTTTTTCTCACGGTTTTCTTTTATGAAGTGTTGTGTTTTATAAATGTGCAAGTATAAAGAAATAAAAAGAAGTGAAATTTAAAAGTAAATTCTGTGACGTCTTTAATTTTTGTCATATCACAACCTGAAAAAGACCTTATGTTTCCATAGTGCGACTGAAGCAGCCGAGGCAGATTTAAATAATATTACGTAACAAGCATCATCTTCACTACTACAAAGTTTGGCGTCCAAGCATCAACCAACTTCAAAGTGTATCTTCATTACGTGGGGCAAATACTGTTACAAACTTCAGATTGAGAAAACTACTTTCTCAAAGTGGCGGAGAAAACTACTTTGCCAAAGTGGCGTCCAAGCATGGGGCTAAAAACAATTTCAAAGTGACACGCATATGTGGGGCTTCTCACATACAGCATCCAGCTAAATAACTTCTTCAAAGTTGGCAACAAAAAAATACAATGAGGCTAAATACTTCTTCAAAGTGGCACTTCAACGTGCAGCTAAATAATTACATAACAGCACACTTTTTAAAATATATGTAATAATATTACGTAACCTAAAAACTTTCTCAGTATGCACGTCACCAACTTTAATGTTCTGTGGAATTGCTCAGCCCAGTTAAGTCGAACCTGTTGCCCTACTGTGAAACTCGTGAAGCTTAAGTGACCTCAATAGCTTACTAAAGCTTCAGCTTAAGCTTAAACTGTGGAACTGGTCCTAAACCACACCAAAAGGTAACATAGATTCATTACTTTTTTTCAGTTGGTCAAATAAAATATAAACTGTCACAATGGTAGTTATCACTCTATTCCATCCAGTATACTTAGATATTAATTTGAAGACTGAGAAACTAGTAACAGTGATGTGTCATAATTTAAAATAAAGACAGTTGGAGTTTGTTACACTACATCACTAAAAGGTTCTTACTTTGAACGCATTTCAGGAGAACGGTTTGCTCCCATTGTCAGCATGTTTGCAACTATTTTGCCGGTTACTGTCTGGGGAATGTGTGTGGCTAGTAGTGTTCTCTGGTGCTGGGCTGATGAACCTCCAAAGGCTGCTGGGTGGCGGTAGTTCGAAATTTATTAGGTGTTTCCTGTGTTTGACATATATATTTTTTCCCAGATGTCCAATTCATTGCTGCTGTTGATCGGTTTTAAGAATTTTATGTAACCGGTATACATAGGAAGAACCAAAAGAAATCTTGAAATAAGACTTAAAGAGCATATGAGATGCATTTACCAAAAGCAGACAGATAAATCAGCAGTAGCACATCATTTCTGGTCTTCAAACCATGAAATCACTCCAAACATAAAACTCTTAAAACCAATCAACAGCAGCAATGAATTGGACACCTGAGAAAAAACACATATCGTCAAACACAGCAATCACCTAATGAATTTCGAACTACCACCACCCAGCAGCCTTTGGAGGTTCACCCAACACCAGAGAAATCTACTAACCACACACATTCCCCAGACAGCAACCATCAAAATCAGTTGGAAACAAGCCGATGATGGGAGCAAACCACTCTCCTGAAACGCGTTCAAAGTAAGAACCTTTTAGTGTTGTAGTGTAACAACCTATAACTCTCTTTATTTTAAAATACTTAGATATGTTTCATTTTCAACAACTATGCACATCTACAGGATTATCCTATTGCTTACCTTAACTCGTTTTGCTTCTGTATCACCTCTCTTGGATAACCCCCTAAAAATATAGAACAGCAACTGTGGGGCATCGTTCTGACATATCTTACTGCTCATCAGCAAGCACAACTGTAAAACAATTCACAGTAAATATTTATTTTTGTTGCTCATCAATTGTTTTCATGAACATTCTATTTCTAATTTGCATTTACAAATTGAAACCAAAAACATGCAGTAATTCTTGGTGGTTAAGGTTTGCCTTCAAGAACTGAAATTCATTTCCTTTTCTTCCATCTCCCTCTCTCTGCCGTCCTAATTACTTTTGATGTTCATAATTTTCATTTAGTGATCTCAGCCAATGGCACAGTTGAACATTGTAGTGAATTAACAGTAATTTATTTAAGTTTACAGTTTGAAAAAGTCAGGTGTCTTTATTCACATGACTTTCTATAGCCACAATTGTCAATTTTGTATCTATTCTAGAAACTTTTCTTACAAAAGTTTTTTACTTGCTCTACCACGTAGACAGTAGGTAGGGAATATATTGCATTCCACCCAAAAATTGGTTATATGTTTCGAGACTCCCTGAATAAATAAATAAATAAATAAAAAAATAAATAAAAACAAAACAAAAAACGAATTTTTAGAAAAGTGCGTGCATGCGTGTGTGTGTGTTCAAATAACTCAGAAATTAAATTTTGGATAAATACCAAACTTGGTATTTAAGTTTAGTACCTTCTAAACATGTGATACAAAGATTTTTAAGAAAATCCCCCCACCCCAAACTACCCTTTAGATAAAACATTTTTCTATTTTTTTTATTTTCTGAAAAATGGCCTTAATGATTTTGATTAAAATACCATATATTAAACATATTCACATGACAAATAAACTGTATATCTTGAATTTTCTTGTAATAGCTTATTAAGTCCTTTCATTTGGAAGAAAATCTATATAATATTGTATAACTGGTAAACATTAAGTGATAGACGAAAACATATAACACAAAAAATGTGGATGCCTTTAAAACACATAATTTATTCCAAATAACTTTTCTTTTTTGTAGCATCAGCCATTTCCGAGACATCTATTGTTAATGGTTCAAATTATTCAATACTTGTTCATTCTTTTCAGGTCCCGTCAATTTTCAACTGTTTCTCGCAATGCAATGGAAAAAGTATGAAATTTCATGACCACCATATAGCGTCCAGTTCTAAAACATTTAACTATCACTATTCCCTTAGTATCTATAATGAAACGTGTAATGTAGTTATTTCTGGAAAGGATTATGTCCATTAAAATAAACGTTTGTCAGGATAATTTAAATGTCACTAATAAGTGACAGAGGGTAGGGAAAGTCATATGAATGTAACATATAAACCTTTTTTTTTTCTATTTAAATTGTGTTAATTGAGATAAAAATTTACATAAATAGTTTTATTACATTGGTAACTAATTGTTCTTTCACAGTGTAGAACAAGGCTGAAAAGGCAGAATTAGGTTAAAAAATTCTGGCTATTGCATTGAATGTTTTTTTAGTATCCTTTAACCAGAGTTAGGCCATATCAGACAATGAATGAAATGATGCTCAAATGAACCTAGCTTAAAGTTATCCAACATTTGTATTTTCAGGATAAGGGAATACCACAGAAAAACCTTATCCAAAAACTGACCCTAACCGAGATTCAAACTCAGGACCTCTTGGATGCGAGTCAAACATGCTAACCTCACACTATAGAGGCAGGTACTGAAATCTTCAGCCTGATTCTGCATTTCCATTCTTGTCCTACACACGGCTTGTATGGAAGAACAATTAATTACCATTGATTGACCTAATAGTTGGTTAACTATAAAGCGTAGGCCTTAAAGTACTTGTAAGTCGCCACTGGGGTATGTCATTTCAAAAATAATGAATTTGAGAACTCCTTGTGGTTTACCAGGAAAAATGCAAGTCAGTTGGGGAATTTAATGTTGTGCTGGCATTTTGCTACGGTAACTCAGAGCAACAGGACGGAAACTGGAAGATCCATGGTTCAAATCCAAGCTATGCGCTGAATTATTCAATCTGATTCTACCTTATCAGTTTCATTGCATACTTCATTATAGGTACAAGAGGTGTACAGCAAGCTGAAGCTGCTGTCAAATCTTAAAAAATCTGATGTGTTACACTCACATGACTTTTTCTACTCTTGTAAAACCTATTTTTACAAACGCCTATTCTCCATATGCTTCATGTTAATCAAGATATCGAGATGTCAATCTTATTGGTAATTTTCTTGTAGATGCAAGGGGAATATGATAGGTTTTAAGCAATAGTCAAATATTTTAACGCTGGTTGCTATGTTTCGCATTCCATTCTCTTTGCATTTCCAGGACATAAAAAAATAAATAACGAATTTGAGAAAAAGTAATAAGTATTGGAAAATTTAAGGGAATAACAAGCAATATCTCGAAAACGGTTCACTCAACAAAAGATATGTATATGACATAAATTGTATATTTTAACGCGATCTACATTTTTTGTGTAGTAAAATTTTGTCTATCTCTTATGGTTTACCAGTTATGCAAAAGTCGTTCACAATGAAGAATACTTTTGGAGACGTTCCCAGAAAATTCGAGATACACATTTCATTTCTCATGACATTATCGTAAACATATGATATTTTCATCAAAATCGTTAGAGCCATTTTTGAGAAAATTAAAATTTTCGAAAAATGTTCCATGTAAAGGGTAGTCTGGGATGGGGGGATTTTCTTGAAAACCTTTGTGTCGCATCTCTGGAAGATACTGAACCTAAATACCAAGTTTGGTGTTTATCCGACTGTTCATTTTTGAGTTATGCTGTTCACAGACACACACAGACATGTTTCCAAAGATGCTTTTTTTGGATTCAGGGGGGTCTCAAAACATGTATTTCCGGTGAAATCTCAGTATCGAATTTTTGGGTGGAATGCAATACTTCCCCTACTTACTATAGAGAAAGTAAAAATGATAAAAAGTACTGAAAAATTCAAACCAATTATAGCGGATATCTCAGAAAAGACTGATAAACGAACAAAAATATTCCAAATAAATTATGATATTTAACACATCGACATTTTCTTGTGTAGTAAGTTTTTGGGCCACTTGCAAAAACGATGAGTTGTTTAACGACTTAAACACTGTTCAGCTACACGTTACCTAAACATTGTCTTAACTTTGCATGGCTAAATCCATGTCTAGATGGTGTTTAGCTAAGCAGTGTTTAAAGTACCAACTGCCTCGAAAGTGAATGCGGCAACACCGCATTTTAAAGCTCTTGAATTTGGACACCATGCAGCATGTGTGTTTCCGGAAGTAATAGAAGAAAGGTTTGGGGAATTTCGAGTCTTTTTTCTACCAGCAGTGCAAAATATCTCAACAAGTAGAAAATTTCAGCACTACTAAAAGATAAACTCTTTTGGAAATATTACGAGAGTTTGAGGCATAATATTACCAAACCAGTGCTCAATTTAAAAATAACCATGTAAAATATAACACATATTTTAGAAAGTTTAAAAGTGTACTTTACAGCTGAGAAAGCACAAACTTGGTTGCCTAACAATTTGTAATATGAAACAAACAAACAAAATCCAAATTACTGAAGCAGTTGCTGTACTGAACCACAAAAATGCTATATGAATGTGGTGCCAAAATGCAAATGCATAAAAATCAGAGCTTGGTAATGAGCTCATCCAGTTTTATGAATTGCTATAATGGATCTTCAGCATTTTGTCTGCCAATGCTTACACTAACTTAAGCATCTGATTCATTGTCCTTTGTGATGCATTCATCCCTATTCACTTAAATATATGGATTATCAAAATGTGCTATCTCATTTAGAGTATTCCCAATATTTTTCGGTAATTATGTTTGATTCATAAAGCCTATATATTTTATGGATGTGCATAAGAAATATTCTTGAAGCTCATCTCACAAGGTACACAATTGTTTCACTTCAATCCTAACACCACACATGAATGAACGAACCATGTGTGCAGTAATACGTGCTTGCTTCATACAGATGCATCAAATCATTATCATGCCTGCATTCAATGTTCTACGCTGAACCACTAGTTCAAACAGCAGAATAAATTAATGAATTACACTTCATAATAACCTCCACATCAGATTTACTTTCACTGCATAAAATCTCATTAAAAATGGGATTAGGCAATGTCTGACTTATTACACAGAAAAAAGCCTGGGCACATTTCTTCCTATTAAAATTCTACACCTATAAGAAACTAACTTGTATGTATTAACCCAAGAAGAAAGATACTAAATTATGCTGCAATATATTATTATAAGACATACACACTGAATGTTGCTCAAGTTAGTGGCAGAGGTTAGATTATTTTAGCACTTGTTAAAGCATATTTTTCTCGTACAACTGTTAAAAAAACACAGGAAGAATGAAACAGCATACAAGCATTTAATAATTTGTGTTAAATAGTGTTGTGAGGTACTAGCTCTAAGACGACTATGTTAATGAAATATGCATCCAGATTTATCACCTATATCTGGCTTTGAAATCCCTTTATATGCTCTGAGGTATTAAATGGACTCTGAACATACTTTCTGGTGGTATCACGCTTCTTTTCCTTTCTGGATGTAAAACTCATTCATATTGTGCAATGATATAAGAATCGCATAATCGACACCTTATTTCTTGCTCCACACCTCCTGTGAAATAATAATGGTGTTTAACCTTAAGCACTGTCCAAGTTACCTGTTATGCAGTGTCTAAACATGGACGCAATTAAGACAGTGTTTAGCACTACACAACGTTTTTACAATGAGTTATACAACATTTAATATTAAACGTTGTCTAAACATTGTTTTTGCAAGTAGCCTTTTGTCTATTTCTTATGGTTTACCAGTTATACAAAATTCATTAAAATGAAAAGGACTTCACAGACCATTCACAGAAAATTTGCTGTTTACTTTTTGTCACACAAATATCTTAAATATGTGGTATTTTAATAAAAATCATTAAAGAGTCATTTTTTGAGAAAATAAAAAATTACAATTTTTTCATATAAAGTCTAATTTTGGATGGAGGAATTCTCTTGAAAATATTTGTGTTGTATCCTTGGTAGGTGAACTTATACAGCATCCTATTGTATTTGGCTATGATCTAGGATTTAATTCAAAGCTAGATTTAGGTTAGAGAGAGAGTCTATTGCACTACTTGTAGACATGTGTAGCTACATTTGGCAACAGATGATGCTCTGTTGCAGCATCTGTCTGTTCCTTTATATCTGAGTAAGTTGTAACTTTTAATAATACCAAAAGTGCTGAATTTGTAACTAGAAGCTTTGTAGATTGAACCTTAATTTGTTAAGCACCATATTTGTTTCATGTGTTATGTGTCCTCAGTTTTATTGCACTAAGCTGCAGAATAATAAATGTCTTAGTTGTAAAAGCAATAGATAAATAAGAATAGATACAGTACAAGAGGAGAAAAGCAAGATTAAGGAACGGAAAAGTTATACCATTACAATCTACCCCCCTAAACCTCTAATTAAGGTACAAATAAGCTTGCAGACATAAGTCGTCATACAATACGTGAAATAAGCCGGAATCGCTATACTCATGACGCTGGCGCATCTGAATGAATACAGTGAATAAACATAACACATTAACCTCACTTGTATCCCTTATTAACGCGCCACATGCCAATCAACACATCTCATAAAAGATTCATTCAAATGCGTCAGTAACATGAGTATAGCGATCCCAACTTATTCTCACGTACCATTGACGTTTTGTCTCCCTCTTGTACTAGTCGGAAATGAGGTTAAGAAAGTTTGGCATAGATTAAGCATAACATAGTATTCTTTAGCATTATGAAACGTTTATTTACATTCAGTCTGTTATCACTTGTTAGACAGGCTCATTTTTAGTAAATGCTATACCTGACGAGACATTTTAGCAACTGCTATGGTTACAAAAGG
Organism: Deroplatys truncata; assembly: GCA_030765065.1. NCBI lineage: Eukaryota > Metazoa > Arthropoda > Insecta > Mantodea > Mantidae > Deroplatys > Deroplatys truncata. The sequence continues at coordinate 202,220,562 of CM060980.1, read as the reverse complement.
GGTAATGTTCTTGACTCTTGCGTTTCGACCCGCATATGAATCCTACTTAGGTCAAGCTGCCAGATTGAATGTTTAATTGTGTGCTTTCCTAAACCCTTAATATGTACATTCTTAGCTTTAGACTATAGAACTACCAAGAAAATAAAATACCTTATCATCCTCCAAACTTGTGACAAATTTTTGCAGCGCTTCGACATCTTTGCCTTGTCCTAATTCTTTTAGTTTTGCTTCTATACTTTTCAAAGACATTTTACGGTATCACCAATAAAAAAACAGTACATATCATACAAGTAATTCTAATATTATCAAATCACATTCACAAAATTCGCGGGTTTTACTTCGCCTGTAAATCCTGTCTGAACCTGTCAGTGTCATCAATGTAACACTCATACCAACATAAATGAAATTTCCCATTTATCACTAAAATTTCCTAGCAATGCTTGTTTCAACCATTTCGTACTCTCTCTATGTGAGAAATGGATGAAGGCAGGACTTTGTTTTAGTCTTAGAATTATTTCATAAACTATATAGTGTTTATGCAGCAATAACAGTGTAAATAGTTGTTCCCGAGACCACATGTAATAGGTACAGAGGGGGGACTTAGCATCTCGAACTACAAGATCTGTTGTGCCTAAGCCCCTGACGGGGTACCCCCGGGTGGGAGAGGTGGGTAAGAGGAGACAGAGGGCAAAGTCCCCCTGCAGGCTTGCACTTCCCACTGGGGGGAGCCCGGGACTCGGAGACCACTCCATTCCGGGGACGAAGTGTTATATAGAGCCATCCTTTTTCCTTGCCATGCAACGCTGAGGCTCCCACCGACACTTTCAACCTTCAAACAGACCAAGCAGATGAAAGGTAAAGTGAAATGAGAATGGAGATGAAATAGAGGGACAGGAAATTCGGGTGACGTAATGAACCTTCCCAGCATTCCTCTAGAGACTCGGGAAAACCCCGAAAAAAACCATGGGTCAAGAAGGCTGCCCGGGAGAACTGAACCCACAACCTCCCGAATGCGGGCCACAGACGTTACCGCCTGAGCCATTCCAATCGGTAGACGACACGAGACCGTTTCCTAGTGACTAAGAGTACAACGGTATATTTTAGTATTTAAACTCTGGCCATTAACACGTAATATCCTAGAGAGTACAGATATTTTACCAGCTTACACTTTTATGTTCCCAATTCTTTAATATGCTCCTAAAAAGATGCGTTGCTTTGGCTTCCATTAACTACAAGTTTATTATTTAAAAAAAACTGGTGTTATGTTCGCATGACTTTCTCAACACTTTATCGTTTATTAACAAACTATTCTAATGAAAGCTTACTACTTTCTCTACCAGTGCATAGTAGGTAGAGAAAGTATTGCATTCCATCCAAAAATTCCACACCGAGATCTCTCCGGAAATACGTAAATATTTTGAGGGACCCTCATTAATAAATAAGGAAAAGCATGGTTTAAGACTTCGCATCACGCACGCCAGATCACACCGGACTCGGTACCAGAAGACGCACGAGGATTCTGCACACTGGGGCCATGTCGCCATTTTGGCAAGGCATTCTCATGCATCCCTAATAAAGCCGGGACGCAAGGGACATTTAGCATTAGACTATCGACCTAGCAGTTTACTGCTTACGCTGCATAACTTATTTGAGAAAGTCCTCCAGGACCGCTTACGTTTTTACCTAGAACGGTACAATTCTTCGCCGAGTACGCAGTACGGCTTTCGGAGAGGGTATGGTAATTTCCTCTGTATACTTTTCTCGGATGTCCACATCCTTTCTGTACCGGTCACCACGTGTTTGCACTGTTCTTGGACATTTCCTCTGCGTGCGACTACGTCTCTATTTCTCTCCCACTGCGACGCCACATCCTAGCAGCGCTACACACTGACAGACGCCGTACTCTTTCAACATTTCCTTAGCATGTACAAACCCGCAGTATCGCTCATGCACTTACTCAATGATCAGCCCTTTGCTGTAAGTCGGAGACATCACCACCGCCGTGACGTTTTCTTTACGCATCTTACATTGTTCGTCTTACCACGTGTAAGGAGTGATATTCACACTTTGAAACCGATTGTCAACATGTCGGTAAGCATTTAGAGACCTTCGACTTAAATGTTAACCTGGCTAAAACGTGTTTTCTGTAATTTCACAAAGGATGTGTCCACCCAGCCTTTCCCTTCACCCTAAGGGTGCCATACTTCCCACGCCCACTTCCATTAAGTTCCACTGGGTTCACCTACACTAAAACCTTAGTTTTACTTCTCATTACACTCACCCCCTCTCTACATTTCACTCCCTGAAAGCTTTAAGGCTATGGCAATGCAGCAGAGACCCCTGGATCCTCTGTCTTTTTGCACCATTATTGTTTTCAAAATTAGAATATGGCCTTTTGTTGGCACCTCTACCTACAAAAGGCAATCAGGATAAACTCAAGTCTTTATTTCTTTAATCAGCTTTATATTATTTGTTATATTCCTGAATGCCCTGCTAAGCTTACATAACTTTATTTTCTGCCTTATGATGCCAAGTGCAGGCAACTAAAATTGGACTGTCGATATATAGCTGAGTTGTTGACATATTTGCAAAGCATTTACTACCAAAACTAACATGATTATATGAATTCCTTCGTCATCACCAACATCATTTTATTAAAGTGCTGCTGCTGTTCCGTTAGTTTTTGCGATGTCATTCAGAGAGTATGCCAATATACAGGAGTGATCAAAAAGTTTCCGGAATGGTTTCACAACAATGCTGACGCTGAGATTTCTTTAATTCTTACCCAGACTGTACATGCAGCGTTCCTTCCCGATAAAAATGAGAGGTTACGTGACTTCCTGTGACCATGCAGTGACGAGGTAGACGCTCTGAAGTGAACACATCTTTTGCATGTGCTGCGATTTTTCCGCGTAGCAAAAATGTCAGATTACGAAGAACAAAGAACGAACATCAAATTTTGTTTTAAACTCGGTAAAACTGCAATAGAAGTCTATGAAATGTTAAGAACAGCTTATGGAGAGGAAGTTATGGGCAAAACTCAAGCATTTGAGTGGTTTTTGAAATTTAAAAGTGGTGTGACATCAGTTAAAGATGCAGATTGTTTGGGGCGACCCTGTTACAGCAAAACTGATGAAAATATCAATCAGGTGAGGGAAATGGTCTTAAATGATAGGTGCGTTACAATAAGAGAAATTTCTGACTCATTAGGACTCTCCTTTGGAAGTGTTCATAGCATTTTTAAAGACAATTTGGACATGAGAAGAATTGCCGCCAAGTTCATGACCCGCCTGCTTTCAAATGACCAAAAGGAAAACCGTGTGATTGCCTGCACAGATCTTAAAGAACAGCTACAAAATAACCCACAGTTTATGGAGAAAATTATTACTGGTGATGAAACATGGATTTATGGGTACGATCCAGAAACGAAGCAGCAATCTTCACAATGGAAGAGTCCTTCATCTCCACGCCCAAAAAAGGCCAGACAAGTTCGATCCAAAGTGAAGTCAATGATGGTTGTGTTTTTTGACATTAAAGGCATTGTACATAAGAAATTGGTGCCACAGGGTCAAACAGTTAATCAAGTGTTCTACAAACAAGCGCTGCAAAGATTAAGGGAGAATGTGCGACGCAAACGGCCGGAGAAATTGAGGAGTGGTGACTGGTTCTTGCATCATGAATGCACCCCCGCACAAAGCCCTTTCTGTTCACCAATTTTTGGATAAAAATAGGATGAATACTGTTCCCAATCCCGCCTATTCTCCTGATTTGGCACCAGCGGACTTGAATGTCAGGAATCTAGCGACTTTTGGAGATTTTTTATGTTCAAACTGCGACAATTGAAGCTCCCAAGTTAGTCACCCTTCCAATGTGTGCACGTGCAGCGATGACTGACTTGCAATCTCCCAACTGCTTTCAGCCCACAGTCCTGGTAACGTAAAAGGCGGTTATTATTTTGCTTTCGCAGCGATAATGGTGTGAAAATTATCTTACCACTGCAATTTGCAAGTCATATCCTTGATTTACGAAGAAACATAATTTTTGTGTAGTCTTCTTCATTCGGAAAAAATTTGGTATAATCTTGTATAACTGTTAAACGTCAAGCAATGAACGAAAACGTACTACACAAACGTTATAGATCTTTTTAAAATGCACAATTTATGTAAATAGTTTTTTTTTGTGGCATAAGCCATTTCTGAGATATCCATCATTAATGGTTTGAATTGTGTATTATTTGGTCATTCATTTAAGTCCTGTCAGCACTCAATTGTTTCTCGCGATTGCACGGTAACATTATGAATTTTTAAGGCCGGCGTATACATAGTGTCCAGTTCTCAAGCATTGACTATCGCTGTTCTCCTTTTATCTACAACAAAGCTAGTAATGTAGCCATTTCTGCAAAGGTTTATTTGGAATTTGGATTAAATTGAAGTAGATTACAGGCAGACATTTCAATCACTGTATGCCATGCTTTAAAAGGTCATACAGCTGTAAGAGCTACATATAACTAAAGTAGAAGGTTTATAGAGTTTAATAACACTAAAAGTCATCTATGATTTTAGATCGTTTACTTCTCTACCATGCACACAGTAGGACAGAAGGTATTACCTCCCGCCAAAAACTTTGATATCAAGATTTCACCAGAAATACAGGTTTTGAGGCCAATGAATACAAAAAAACCGAGCGGGATGGCTCAGGCGGTAAAGTCTGTGGCCCGCATTCGGGAGGTCCCGGGTTCAAATCCTGTGGGCCGACCAATCTGTCTGAGGTTTTTTCGTGGTTTTCCTCAGTCGCCAAGGTAAATACCGGATTGGAAATTCAATACCACAACCAAAGTTTCATCTTAAGTCTAAAGCAATAGTAAAATGAAAAATAAGTGGTAATAGCGAATGCTATGCCATCTATCTATGGACAATGTAAGCAGTTAGACTGGACGGCACCCTAACGCCATCTGCACGGCATGAAGCATGGGTTACAGGGATGAGACCTTGAAGCTGTCCGCCTTTCTGTGTGAGGGCAGCGGTTAGACTGGACGGCACCCTAATGCCATCTGCACAGCATGAAGCAGGGGTTACAGGGATGAGACCTAGAAGGCTAATTGTCCATCACATACCGTTCTGAGATATCCACCAACAGATCCGTTGCGATATGACCAAGGAGTTAAAGCGATGTAAAATAAAATAGAATAAAAGAAAAATACAAAAAACATAACTTAAAAAACAAATGTCACGAACAGCATAACTGAAAAATGAAATGTGGGATAAATACCAAAGTTAGTATTTAAGTTCAGTACCTTTCAAAGATGCAACACAAAGATTTTCAAGACAATCCCCTCACCCCAAACAACTCTTTGCATGGAAATTTTTTCAAATTTTTTGATTTTCTGAAAAATTGTTGTAAAGATTTTGATTGAAATAGCATAAATTAAATATATTTACATGATAAATAAAATGTACATTTTGAATTTTCTGGGAATAGTTTGTGAAGTCCTTTTTACTTGGAAGGAAATTTATATAAACTGGTAAACGTTAAGTGATAGATAAAAAGGTACTGCACAAAAAATATTTATATTTGTATTTATTGCGCTAAGAGATTTACAATTTGATTGTCTACTGAAATTTGGCCCTGGCCACTCATTCTGTAGACATCCACAACTGTATATCTACATTTTACAATTGCCTGTCAATAAATTATCTTGCTCCAGTTTTTCATGTCCCATTTCCACTTGCTTTACACTTGTCACTTTTTAATTACTTTACCATCAAACATTCACCACAGTTTTCCAATCAAAGTTTCACTGAATTAATGATTTCTCACTACCTCTATCCATCGTCTATATTGTAAGTTACATTACCTCTTACTTATCTCTATCCACTGTCCAAAGCCATTTATTTTTGACTTTGTACAAAAGCTGTCCAATCCTCCTAGCGTCTTTGCACATCATTTCAATTATAAGTGTATTTCTATCCCCCTTCAACCACTCCTTTTTAATAAATTCCCTTCTCCAATTTTCTGTTCCTTGGCACTTAAATATTAAAAAAAAGAAAATAAAAAAGATGTCTTTAAAACACAATTTATTACAATAACTTTTTATGGATCAGCCATTTCCAAGATATCTGTTAGTATTGATTCAAATTTCTAATACTCAAGACATCTTTTCAAGTCCTGTCGATTTTCAGCTGTTTCGCGTGATGTCATGGAAAAAGTATGGAATTTTAAGGCTAGTGGTATAGCATCCAATTTTTAAACATTTGACTATCACTATTCCCTTTGTATCTGTAATAAAATGTGTAAAGTAGCTATTTCTGGAAAGGTTTATCTTCATTAAAATGAAGTAGATTGGAAAATAAACTTTCATAAGAATAATTTATACACCCACTAATAAGCAATAGAGGGTAGAGAAAGTCATGTGAATGCAACACAGCCCATTTTTACAGATGGTGATATGCCATTGACCACACTTCTGGTTATGTTGACTGATGAAATCAACCTCAAGTGAAACTTTACATGTGATATAATTATAAATGGTTTTGTCTTAAAAACTTTAATGCCATATTTTCTGAAATAAGTCTAGATTCACCCTATAAGTGAGGTACAGAATGTTTACGAATGTGTGTATGGTTTGTGCCCAATCCTGTTTAAGTACTTACACAGTGTACCATTTTTGTAAGCATTCCTCTTCATTAAAGGATCTGTTTTATACTTACTGCAAGACTATGCAAAATTCTGTTGGAGAATCAGGAAATGTCACGGCTTTTCACAAATAACAGAAAGAACTTGATAAGTTTTAATGTTTTAATACTGTGTGTTAAAAGTTACAGACTGTACAATAAAATGTCACTTATAACATTAGAATATTTTTCACATTCACACAAGCTCTCCCTGATATCAGCAGGTGATAAATTTACATCACACACTACATTCACACAACTTGTTTTGTTGATATAAACATCTACAATAAAATGGACGGCTTATGAAAGTCTCTTGTTTTACAGGCATCACAGAGTATTCAGTGAGGCTATTTGATCTCAATAACTTGTATGGCCAATACTTTTATATGTAAACTGATAGAAATTGGTAACACTATTTGCTCAGCCTTTTTTTTTCTCTGGACGGTTTTATCAAATACTCTACTTCTTAGCTCATTTCACTTACATTTGCAATGCTTTGGGCCTGCTACTAACATATAGAATGTGGAAAAATTTAACTTACAAACCTATGGTGAAGAAAGAAGGAATGAAGGCAAACCTTTTTTTATGAAGCATGGTTTTAGTACTGAAATGGTTATGTTATAAATTTCAACTAATTTATTTAAAATGTTTATCAAAACATAGTTATAGTAGAAAATAAATACTGAAAATTGACTTCTACATGAAATGTTCCACATAAAGAAAATTGGAAGCTTTGGACTTTAAAATTTTGCACATTATTTCCTCATATATAGTTCTTTATAATCAAATACTACATTTTGTGTAGCTTTAAAAACTTTCCTGAAAAAAAATAATAAAGTATGTGATAGTTTTAATTTCCTTAAAATCAATGAATGACCTATTAAATTATTAAAACTTTACATCCAAAATTATATTTGATTTGAAGAAAAGATTCTTTAGATCCATTCATTCAACTTCAGAAAAAATTTGAAAGAGATTGCATTGTAAGGAACATTTTAAAGTGTCCAAAATGTAAGAACAGAAGAATACAAGAAAATAAAATTTTAAAATTACTTGTGCTATTTGCACTCACACATGTCCATTTAAATGCCGTATTGGGCATTTAATGCAGAAAATATAAAACTGCTGTTAAATCCTGATTCACTAAATTTCAGAGATTTGTTTCCTGTGTTTCTTTTTCTTATTTTTTCAAACATTCAGTATTGAGCTTTCTTAAGACCATTTAGCCTTGGTTTTAATCATGTGATTACGTTTCCATTAATGACTGTAGGTTCACTTGTTAATTTTGGAATTAATGTAAAGTAATAAGACCCTATTATATGGATCTTGAAACAAAATACCTGCAACTTATGTTCTTAAATTATGTATAATTACATTTTTTCCGTATCTCTTCATTATAAGTTTGTCTATAAAATTTTTCCATATTCTGTATATGTCAGAAAGCAGGTAGAACATAACAAAAACTGCAATATGTATAAAAATATTTTCAATGGTTGTTTCTAGAATGCAATATTTAAACAATGCACCACAAATTTAATTATATACAAACTTCTAATGATATTAAATTTTAACTTGAAGGCAAATCCTGCTTATTCATATTTTTATTTGTCAAGCGCATCAAATCTCTATTCAGTAATCTCAAACTGTGGGGTCTGAGTTTGCAATAAGGTTATAAAGATGATCCAAGTACCTTTAAGCTGCCTTAAATAAACTAGAAAAATAACAAAACAAAAATTTAATGAATGGAAAACCTGAATAATTATTTTATTCAAAGTAAAAGTGGACATTACACATGTGCTGTCAAAAGTAGGCCCATCATTTGCACCAAATTTTAATGCTTCAATACTTCATTTTTACCTGAAAACGATTAAATTCTTGGAATTAATTGTTCTTCCACACAAGCCATGTGTTGGACAGGGTTGGAAAGGTAGAATCAGACGACAAAAATTCAATGCCATAGCCAGGATTTGAACCACAGATCTCCCGGTCTCCTTCGGTTGCTCGAACCACTGAGCTACCATGGCAACATGCCAGCATGCCACTAAATTCTCCAGCTGATTCGCATTTTCCCTGTAAACCACAAGGAGATCTCAAATACATAATTTACTAATAATAGTGGTTGAAACTACGAAGCCCAGGACCTAAAGTACTTACAATATTGTAAGTCACCATTGGGGTATGTCATCTCAATACAACTTGAGATCTTCTTGTGGTTTACCAGGAAAAATGCGAATCAGCCGGAGAACTTAGTGGCATGCCAGCATGCTGCCATGGTAGCTCAATGGTTAGAGCAACCGGATGGAGACCGTGAGATCCGTAGTTCAAATCCTGGCTATGGTATTAAATACTTGTTCAATTTTATGTACATCTTGATGTTACAGTGATTTTTAACACAAAACTAATATAATGACCGGCTGGAAATGGCTGCTTTAACCCAGTGTTATCATTACTTTTCATACCCTAAGATTTAAAACATACTAATTTTGACATTTCCTTAAAAAATTGCATTTAATTCTCCAGTCAAACATTTCCAGAATCACAAAAAGGTGATTCCAATTTATTGAATTGGTATATGTACAAATAAAATAAAATAACTAATGGAATAATTATGTTCATATTATATTTGAATTTCATCACTGATTAAGCCAAACTTTGAATAAAATAGTAGGGTTGAATTAAACGTTACAGAATAAATATTTATGTTAAAACCAAACAATATTGCAACCAAAGAATATTTATGCTTAAAATATATTGTAGAAACAAATGCAAGTCAAATGAACCTTAACCTACAAATTCCATTTTATCTTCTTATGGTCAAAAATGTCCCTAGGCTGTGCTTTACAATTTACAATTCCTGCCATACATTTTCATAACAACAAATATTCCAAGTTAGCATCACTATTCTAACGAAGTTTTTAAAGTACCAACCGTCAATAAAATATTAAGTACTTTCATAGGCACATACTGCTGAAACCGCAACTGTACAATGCAGCTGATCTGAAAGCTTTGTAACTCTTTGGTCACAGTTCATTGGTCAAAGCACTTTTTATGTACAAATATAAAACAAGGCTTCAATTATTGCTGTTACAGAATGCAAAAACTATGGGTACAAAACTCTTATGTATTTATACATTTAAACCTGCTCAAAAATTATAAAATTAACTTTAACATACCTGATTAACAGTTAAGAAAGGCATCTTCATGAAAATAAGAGGAACTAAACAGAGTGAAGCATTTGCAAAACTGAATCTAGATGCTTCCCTTATTTAACATTATTTTTCGGCCCACATTGTTAACTATTAGTTGACTGCTGCTGGTATTGGAAGGATGTATGATGTGTGGCACCTAACATACCTGGTGGAGGTTTAATGAACTTGAAGACTGAGCTGTCATCATAAAAAACTTAAAAAGGAATTTGATACAATGGACAAACATGCAGTAGTTGACCATTTTTTGAACACATCACAACAAACACAATGATATAAAACTGTTAAAACAATGAGAAATGCCAAGGAGCTGGACATATGGCAGAATATTTTCATCAAGAAGCGTGAATATCAAGTTATGAACTTTAATACTTCTGTGAATAGATTGTTAAAGCTTCTGCTGCCAGGGGAACTTTGTCGAGCTATGAGGGACCCTGATGTTCAAACCTGTTGACAGCATCTGACAACTTAGGCAACAACCTATGAAATGATGCTTCTGCAGTATATGTATAGCAAGCGAATTCACGTCTTTAGTTGGCTCCAACTCTATTTTTATATCATTGTTATAAGATCCATAAGATAGTGTTCAGATGAAATAAATTATTATTATTATTATTATTATTATTATTATTATTATTATTATTATTATTATTATTATTATTATTATTAGATTTATATGGAAAAACATTTACATAAAACGTTTTAGATAGAAGAATGATTTTAATTACTAGGGTCATACTTTGAGTCATGAGTTAACAATTTTTATACATTGCCACTTAGGAATTATGAAAAAGCAAGCACAATATCATAATTTATAGACACTAGAGCATGTGTGCATGGATGCAGCAGTGGAAGAAGATGTTTAAAAACATGTATAGAAGATAGAGACTGCCTCTAAATGCAACAAGGAAAGAATGGAAATGATCATTATAGAAGACCAACAGGTAACTATGGATGAGAAGGTTTTTTACATCTCGCTGACAACTTAGCACCTTTTGGTACTGTGAAGGTATGTGAGATGAACCTGCACATTGATGAAAGATATTATGAAAGCAGTGGTTCATTATGCTTGCACGGCTTGGAGTTTAGAATTTTCAAGCTCCCAGTGGGAAAAAATATAGAGACTATATGGACAAAGTAAACACATTAAAAAATAAGCTGATGTATTTGTTTTCCCAAAAATAAGTTTATGTGATTTATAAAACCTGTTGCTCAGCACTTTCTCTATGTATTAAGCACTTAATTTAATTAGATTTTACAAAGAAAATAATTATTATAGTAAACTTTTGCCTGCAAAGATTTGCTAAGATATGATAGAAGAGAATATGTACCAATTATCACAGCTGTATCCTTAATAATCATTGAGAAAGTATTCCTGATGTTTTAAACTCATTTTAGGTTTTGTTGCTAACTCAGGTTCCTGTAAAGCCATGAAGTTGTGACAAGTATGCAAATCTTCCTGATGTTATAAACTCTCAAGTTAGGTTATGTTGCTTCACAACTCAGATTCCTGTAAAGTCATGAAGTTGTGACAAGTATGCAAATCTTCCTGATGTTATAAACTCTCAAGTTAGGTTATGTTGCTTCACAACTCAGGTTCCTGTAAAACCATAAAGTTGTGATAAGTATGAAAATGTTCCTGATGTTATAAACTCTCAAGTTAGGTTATGTTGCTTCCTTACTCAGGTTCCTGTAAAGCCATGAAGTTGTTACAAGTATGAAAATGTTCCAAACACTCAAGTAATATTATGTTGCTTCACAACTCAAGTTCCTGTAAAGCAATGAAGTTGTGACAAGTTATGGAAAATTCAAAACAACTTTACTCAATTTCAAAATAACTGCACTAATTAAAATTCTATAGCTAGGTGAATATTGGAGTGCATTTTTACCCATGTATAAATTGCCAAATCTTTAAAATATATTTTTCACTTTAGAACTATTGGTTTGAGTATCCTGAATTTTGGTTTGGCAGGTTTCAGTTACTTCCACAAAACTAGGTATGCATCCAACCAAACTGAAGTTGCAGTTATATAAACTCTACCAAACAGTCAAAGACATGCACAAATGAAAGAATATTATCACTAAATTAACCTATGAATTCTCATGTAAAGTCATTACAATTAGCAACTGTTAATTTCACAGAGATACCCATGAAAACCAACTTATTAGACATTTTGTACCCATATCTTCCCCACTCTGTTCTATTATTTTCCTGGCAAAAAATGTTTAAATACAGATATTACTATCTATATAAATGTGATTGTACTTGATGTGATATTGCTAACATTGTAAAAACTAGCTTCGTAATGGTGACCTGATTACAAACTTTACACTTCTAGCTGATAACACTCTTAGTTTTATAAATTTAATGTAAATATTCTCACTAGATGTGTATGAAAATGATGAACATGATGATGGTAATGAATATAGTTTTACATGACTTGCTCTATTATTTGTTTAAAACCTTGTAAGGTATGGGTTTTACTTTTCATGGTTTCAGCTCAACCTTAAAACACTAGCATTACTTTAGAGATAATTTAACTTGATCAGCATTACTTTAGATAAATTAACTTGAATGACCAATGAAGATCAAATTATACTGATAGTACATAGCATGGTGATCATTAACTAATAAGTGATAGTATTTTTTTCTCCTACGTGAATTTGTTTTTACTTTTAAAAGTTTTTCATTTGCATGCTTTCAATTCACTTATTTTTCCTGAACTCTTCAACATTACTGCTACACAAATACAAGTTCACTTATTTTTTCTAACCACAAGTGCTTCTTTTGAAGAAAATTTGGAAATGATAACATTAACAAAATAAATGAAGCCACTAATAATTTGACACCTCTGAACACCAAGAAGTTTACACAATAGGTACGTATCTAATAAAGAAACGACATTAGTGTTCAGCTAGAGAAAATAAACTGGTAAGTGCAGAGAAATAACATTTGCAATTGGGAGTTAATTATATTATATCTCCTGAGTTTTGTTGATTTTCTAAAGAAGCCAAATTCAGGTTTATCAAGTTTGTCCCTGTTGATCATTCATAGATGGTGCTTAGGCATCTGTAATCTCTGGTTTTATTGGAAAATATTGTAATTATGTGTTTAAAAATGTCAGATTCTTGTTAAATTATCTATAAAAATTTCACCCGCAATTTGATAATTTAATTGAATACATTAAAAATAGTGGAGCTTCTGAAACATGTTCAACTAATTTCAAGTAAGTTAAGTTAGTGTATCCACTGACTCAAGATTCAGTTAAAACATTAAAAATAGTTTGTTTTTGTCGTGTTACCATGTGAATTATTTACACCTGTGTATACATAAAAAATCCTAATAGGAAGATATTAGCAATTCTGTAACATATCTTGCATCTGAGCAATAAATATTGAATAACAAACTAATGCATTATAAAAGAATTTATAACATACATGAATTCAATTTATTAATATATAGAAATATACAATTAATTTTTTCCTAAAAAGAAAAACTTCTAACATTTTATGGATGTCATTCTGTGGTGTTCTCAGTATTCAAAACAAGTAATGAGAAACTGGAAAATATAAGCAAAATAAACTTGTTCACTCTTTTCTTTTCCTCACCATACTGAGCTATAACATTTATGAACCCCTTTAAAAACCCCTGATAAAGCACCAATAAAAAAAAGCCTTACAAGGTTTAGAAACAAATTTTAAAATATCACTTCTCATTTAAAATAGCTCTTTTCAACAAATCTAACACAGTGCAAGTTCATACACAAATAAAGTTGGCAAGTTCATTGTAAAAGAACTACAATTTACAAATATAAATGCACCTGCAAAAATGATGCCATAAAATCATTGATATATATATATATTTACAAATTAAAATGCACTGCTGGAAATTTAGCACTTTAGCAGTGGACATCATTTAAAAGCTACGCAAGCTCTTGTCATGGAATAAGTAAAATATCTTCCTTTGTTTAACATTTGCAGGTTATGTTCACATGTTCTAGCTTCATTATGCCTTTCTAGCAAGGCAGATATGCTCTAAGGCATTAAAACAAAACAAACTCCTGTCGTGAAATGCAGATGGCCATTATATGAGTCTCTCTTCTGGAGGTGGTTTCATCACGTTGTCCATCTCGACACGAGGGTTGCAGTACTCCTGCTGACTAGGGCTGTAGGTGCCGCGCGTTGCTCGCTTCTTGCGTGCCATTGTGATGAATATTGTCAGCCCGATCAACGTGGCTATAAGAATCATACCAACAATGGGAGCAATGATGAGCGCGATGTCCAGGCCTGAGGAATTGCTGGCAGTCTCCACATTTGTCTGCAGGAAAAACAGTCACATGACTTTCTCTTCTTACCATTTCATAAAGATTGTTAATCATGATAAATACTGGTAAAGGTTTTTACATACTGTAGCATCAAATGTTAAAATATCATACTTGCCAAATTCCTGAAATTGAAACCCATAAAATTTCCCTCGTCCAGCAAAACATAAAAATTTTGCAATAATGTGAAATTTAGAATGCATGAAATGTTTAGTGTAGTAAATATACATAAAGTCATGCAAAGTATGTTTTATAAGAATCCTTGGTACGCTTCTTTCTGTCATACGTGCTGAAATTCTTCCTCATTGTACTCCATATTTTATGTCTCATGCCTTGAACTTGAAACTTATATCCTCAAGCCATAGAACGCGAATAAAATAAATAATTTATGAGGGAGAGTTGACTTTACAATTCACATCATCCATTACTGAATGTTTGTGCCCATTTACTGCTTATTATCACTACAGGTCACTAGTGGTCCAATCAAATTTTAAATTCCATAAAACAAAGTATGCATGCATTGCATTTTGTTGAAGCCCAGTGAAGAGGGGCAGCATCATGAAGGTTAGACGTACAGATAAACTCTGGCCTATCATAGCACTGTGTATTATTAGTGGGGTGTAATCTTAAGTTACTGAGAAGTCTTATATTACTATCATAAAAAACCTAAAAAATGCATCCATTACCATAAAGTCGTAAAAAGCCTGCACTCCCATAAATGTTATGGGCAAACCTTAAATGGTGGCAAGTATGAAGTATAAAATTAAAGCCAATTTCATCAACAGATGTTAAAAATATACTAAAAGTTGTTCACTAATGTTTCACCAAGCTTTTCTCATAAAATATTAACTAACATGCATAATATCCAAAAGTAATGCAATTAAAAAGGTAGTGTCTCTATTTTGGTGAACATGCTCTGATAGTGAGAAAAGATCACAGACTTAAGAAAGTTGATGTTACATTCACATGAACATCTCCCACCCACTATCATTCATTTTTACATCTCTTAAGGCTGGTTCACAACCGCCCAAGAACGGTAACCAGAACGGGAAGCAATGCACCGTACAAGATATTGGTTCACAACAGACTGGTAACGAGAACGGGAATGCATATCGACGATCATATCGATCACAAAATGAAAGTCGATTTTGCGCATTGGGATTTCATTTGTTTTTAACTGACCAATGATATTTTTTCAGCTACTTCCAATTTAGCCAACATAATGTGGGTTAGCCAACGTCAAAATTCGATAGAGTAAACATTATCTAAATGCATATCCATTACATTTCCGATCCCGCTAGTTGTGCCAAGCTTTCATTTGTTTATTTAATGGTATACATTAAAGTTGTTTACTGTTCTTTTTTAATTTCCACTGGTTTTTGCTGTTCTTTGCAACTTTTGCCATTATTTTTTTAGGTAATAGCCAGTTTTGAGTTGCATATAAACAAACTACTAATGGCCCTTTCACCAGAGGAACCAACGTTCATTGGATTTGCGGGTGTTGGGATGAGGTTAGGAAGCATATTTACTACTAATTTCTTCCAGTTGCATGTTTCCAGCTTGCGACTATAAGAGAGCACTAGCGGCTGTTTCATGTCATGGCCGCCTAGAATAACCTCTAGAGTGAAGAGTCTAATATGCACAATATAGATCTAATATGCTGTGCCCAGGAACGAGAATGAGAAAGTTAAAAGTTGGGTAACTCTTCTTTCCCATTTCCGGGGCCCGAGAAGGCTTCCTGTCGATTGTGAACACTTCCGTTTGAATACATGTATTTCAACTTTCTCGTTCTCATTCTGGTTACCATTCTCGTTGATTGTGAACCAGCTTTTATGCATACTACCCTTACAATAGTTATGTAGCAAGTGTATAATTCTTTAGACTGTGGTAAAAAGGATATACACAAGCTGCATACAATGTTTTAGGGAATCCTAGCATTATAAATTGATAGTAAATTCCAAAATTAGAGAATTAAATTTCATTTTATTTTGTTGTTAGATAAAAGAATGTTGCCATAGCTTCTCAGTGACAGAGGAAAAACTTGCTTAGTTGTTTTACAGTGCCAAGCGTGTTTTGTTTGCTCATTCGATACTATCAACCGGGAGGCACTATGGTTAAAAGTAATTAAGAAAGGGGTGAGTGAATTATGTATAAGGAATATAAAGCATTTATATGCAAATAATGAGTTCTGTGTGAAAATAGTCAAGGGAAGGATTACTGAAGAGAATTCGAGTAATTCAGGGCTTAGACAAGGGTGCTACTTAGTCCACTATTCATAGATGATATTATGGAAGAGCTAAGAAAATTTAATAAGCATTCACCGGTCATTAATAATAAGGAAATACCAGGATTATTGTTGGCAGATGATCTAGTGGCAAGTTCCATTTCAATTGCGGGGCTAAGTAAAGCTATTGAAGCAATTGGCAAATACTGCAAAGATTGGGAGTTGAAAATAAACAAAAAGAAATAAAAAATCATGATCTTTAAGAAAGGATGTAAACTAAGAAAAACCAAAAAATGGTACTGGGAAGAAATGGAGTTGGAAGTAGTGAGGAATATTAACTATCTATGAGTAAAGCTCAACAGTGCAGGGGATTGGGGGGAACAGAAGAAAAAAGTACCAACAAAGGGGAAACAATCAATACAGGTAATCCGAGCATGTGTGAACACAATACCAGAAATGCAAATTATGTGGCTAGAAAGGACACACAGCACGATGGTAGAAGTAAGGATGTTATATGTAACAGATCTGGGAGCTGGAAAAAGGATGAGAAAATGTAGATGCTATACATAGGAATTTTTTAAAATAACCCTGTAGCTACCAAGAAGTTCACCAAATGGTGTAGCACAAGCAGAACTAGGGAGAGTGTGAGTAAAAGGCAAAATGATAGAAAGGGCAACTGGTTCAGAATAAAACTACTAGAGGAAAATGATATACCAAGACAATGCTTGGTTGTACAGGAGAAAGTGGGGAAAAAACAAACTTGGATGCACAACACTGGAAGAAATAGGAATACATGGGCAGAAAGAAACAACAAAAGTAGGAGTTTCTGAAAAGAAATTAGAACAAAAGTAGAGGATATTAAGCAGTTTGAAGGAAATCAGGTCATTAATAGATTATACATATTTAAAAACAGAATGGAAAAAAAAAATACATCAAAGTATGCAACAAAGAAGCCAGCAAGGAATTTAAGTCGTCTAACAGGGAGAAGAGAAGAAGGTGGAAGAGATTTACTAAATGCAATAGATTGCATGATAATTAGTATTATATTCTGGAATGTGAAGATATGAATAAAAGAAGAGAGAATTTAATACGAGGATCGGCTGATAAGTCCTGGGCCTCACACAGAGATGGTGCCACTAGGCCAGTTAGACAGTAGCATTGTATAGTTTTACTCTAGACTAGCTTGTATCCATAGTTACAGGTCAATAGCTTGTTTAGTTTTTGAATGACAGCATTTTAAACAAGACAACTTTAGAGTTTTCACGAAAATGGAGGATTTGGAAAAATGAACAGTGATTAAATACTTCATTTGAAAGGCTTAATGCCTAAAGAAATCAAGGAGGAATTGGACAACACATTGAAAGACTCTGTCCCTTCATATTCAATGATTAAAAGGTGGGATGCAGAGTTTAAAATGGGAGGTACAAGCACTAGTGATGAGCCTCGCTCTGGACGCCCTATGGAAGTCACAACTCCAGAGATGATTGGAAAAATTCATCGTTTATTACTAGAAGACCACAGATTAAAGTTGTTTGTGATAGCAGAGGTCGTAAACATATCAAAAGAATGTGCAGGTAATATTTTAAGTAATGTTTTGGGTTTCACAAGGTCTGTGCGAGGTGGGTGCCGTGTTTGTTGACACCTCATCAAAAGTTGCATAGAAAAACTGTTTCTGTTAAGAATGTAGAGCTCTACTGTAAAAATCCCAATGAATTTTTAAGACGGCTTATTACCATGGATGAAACTTGGATACATCACTACACTCCAGAAAGTAAATCACAGTCAAAACAGTGGATTGCGCCAGGTGAACAAACTCCAAAAAAGGCAAATTCAATTTTGTTAGCTAACAAGGTTATGGCGAGTGTTCTCTGGGATGCACAGGGAATTATTTTTATTGATTACTTGGAAAAGGGTAAAAGTATCACTGGTGACTACTACACAAGCTTACGGGAGCGTTTGAGTGATGAGGTGAAAAGACAAAGACCTCATTTGGCAAAAAAAAATCTTGTTTCATCATGACAATGCTCCGGCCCATCAGTCATTGCAATGGGGAAAATTTGCAAATTAAAGTTTGAATTGCTTGAAAATACACCCTATTCGCCAGATCTAGCACCCAGTGACTACCACCTGTTCCCTAATCTCAAAAAATTTCTTGGAGGACAAAGATTTCACAGCAACGAGGAGGCCATTGATGCGGTAAACAGCTATTTTGAGGACCTTGATAAATCGCACTACAGAGATGGTTTAATTAAATCAGAACACTGGTATGACAAATGCATTAACCTTTATGGAGATTATGTTGAGAAAAAAAAAAAAAAATTTTTTAAAATGTTGTTTTCATTGAGAGACCCGGGACTTATCAGCCGACCCTTGTACTAGAGAAATGGAAACTTAGAAGATTTTCAATTCAAGATCAAATGAATATATGGAGAAAGCAGGGAAATATTTAGGAGAAATAAGGTTAAGATGTAAAAAAAAAAAGAAAGAAAGAAAGAAAGAAAGAAGTAAATTGGAGAAAATACGGAAAAGGGAAAAAGTAAATAGTGGATACATTATACTTCCCCATCTCTTCTACTACAAGCTCTTTACTATTATCTACAACTTACAGCAGGCAGTAAACAAATGAGGACACATTACTCTGTTATTGTCCATGGCTACAGCATGCAGTAATCTGTTAGTGTTGTTACTGTAAATCGTATTCACAGTTCTGGGTAAGTGCAACACATTCTTATTAGTTCTAATGGAATAAGTTTGTGTTTTGATAAGATTGTGAAATGCTTTTATATTGTGGTTTTATCTTACATTTTCGGTATATGCAACACTCCTTAATGATGTACAAACAGTATAGGAGTGCATCATCATTGCTTGCCAGAGCATCCATGACCAACCTGGAGTCTTTCAGAGAGTGCGTGATTCCCTAAGATGTCAGACAGAAGCAGGCCTTACTACGAATGGGCACCATATTGATTACCTCCTTTAGCGATGGTTCACAAGTGCACGTCATATGTAATTGCAAGCAGATTACATTAGAAGCTAGCTATTTCACAGTAACAGTGTAATGTGTCCTCATTTGTTTACTGCATTCTGCAGGTCATATGTAATAGCAGAGAGCTTGCAGTAGAAGAGATGTTGTTTCACAGTAGCAAAGATGAACAAGTGCTCATAGCTCTTAAGGTATACATTTTAGAACCCATGTTTACTGGAGGTTTTTTCTTGTTTTGTTCCATACTACCACCTCTCAAAATATGGAATACTTTTTTTAACACCCCATATATACAACAGAATGTTACATATAATAAGGAGAAGAAAAATAATAAGCAACTCCAAGAGGAAGTAGCGTATTGTATAAATCGTATATGAAGTTTAAAGCAGACAATAAATCATTCATTCATTGTTTGCTAACTTATAAAATGAATGAAGATATTTCTTTAGAATTATTGAAGAAAGGTGAAACACGCAGCTAAACAATCATATGAGAGAGATTGTGCGAGTGGAGAAGAGGAAAACAAGATGCTTATACCAAATTGTTTACTGATTACCAACAAGTTTTAAAATCTTTGTTTTTTCTTCAGGTTCACTACTAATTTTCATTGATTCAGCCAAGAACAATAGGTTTGTTTGAGAGAAAACAATAAGTAAACCTATATTAATAGTGCTAAACTTATAGTAACTCATGTTGGCATTTTGATTAATGAAGATTTCAATTCTTATTTTATACATGCATTGTCTGCTAGATACAAATATTTCGTCTTTGAGACAAAATAAAAACTCAAATAAAAAGGAATCAGAAGGTTTAAGACATTAACACCAATGCTAGTCAGTGAAACAAAGCTTTTGCTAAACCAGAAGTACTACCTGCTAGATCCATCATAGAGAGATATTGGAGAACAAGAGTGATAATGGCTACATTGCCAGACCCAATATTAGAAATGTAAAGTTAAAGCAGTTGAGTTTCAAGTTAACACATCATGTTGATGAAACCAGGCCTAAACAAAATGAATACACCTAAATTTCATGTTACACATACAGTTATGATCTTGTTATTCCTCAAATTCATAACGCATATTTACCTCTGTGCAATTTCTCCCTGTATAACCTACAGGACACATACAAGTGTAATGTCCAGGGGCTGTGTTACATTCTTCAAAGCATGTTCCACCGTTTTCACAAGGATTTTCCTGTAACTGATCAAAAACATATTATGGCCCACAAATCATTGAATGTTTTTCTGTTGGTATATACAGGTCATAACAATAATGCATATCTTTACATCAAATATTAGTTAAATTGCTTCTGTATTATACAAGAGAGCTTGTTGTTGCATAATTTAAAAGCTAAACCATGGAGGTGGAGTGCAAAAGAAATGCAGCAGGTTATATCTCTGGCACAGCTGCAAGTTTTTTTTTTTTTTTGCATGAATTTGTAAATTAAAAATGGGATGCAGAATACTATGGCAAGAAATTAACCAAGAAATTACATCACTAATGTACAGTGTGTCCATAAAAATACAATACTATCATACTTTGAACTGGTATTGTGTTATCAACTATGACTGCTATAATAGAACTTTTTAATGAAATAATCACACATCTTGAAACTGGCAAAAAAGTGGCAGGATTGTTTTTAGATTTATCAAAGGCCTTTGATTCTGTTGAACACACTCTATTAATTAGTAAACTAGAATATTACGGTGTTGGAGGAAGGTTGCTTGAAATAATAAAATGATACCTTACGAATTGTAAGCAATGTACTGAAATAAACTTCAAAAATGGAAATGAAATTAATAAGACCTCATCAAAGTATGATACTGTTAAGTTAGATGTGCCCCAAGGATCTGTCCTCAGTCCTTTATTATATTTGATTTATGTAAATGACCTACCTGACTCTATAGAATATAAAACAATCACATATGCTGATGACACATCTGTACTATTCTGGAATAAATTAGAGGTTGAACTAAAAAACAAAACCTACTAAATCAAACTTCAACAATACTAAATTATATAAAAAGTAATAATCTAAATGTTAATATAAAAAAGAATAAATTAATTTTGTTTGAATACCGAACTAGTTTAAAATTAGATAATGTAGAAATTGAGGTAATGGCATGGTACAGGAAGAATCTACAAAATATCTGGTTATTGAAGTGATAAAAACTTAAAATTTCACAAACAGATTGAATATATGTGGAACAAAGTTAGTAATGGCCTATATCTGTTAAGAAATTTATTTACATACATGAATACTGAAGTGCTGAAATTAGTATACTATGCTATAATACATAGCCATCTTAGCTATAGAATTGAGATATGGGGAGTGCTGGAATTACAAATATAAACAGAGTATTAAAACTACAAAAGATGTGCCTAAGAACTACATTCAAACTTGAAAATAGAACTTCATGTAGATCAACCTTTAAGATTTTCACTGAGTTTCATTATATATATAAACTGATATTACTTGTACATAAAATGAATATAACATTGATAGTATAAACAGAAACAACATACATTATGAATACAATACTAGAGGCTGCGATAACTTTCATAGAAACACTGTAAGGAACAAGTCAGCAGAAAAAGATCCTGTATTAAAAGGAATTATTTCTTATAATAAATTGCCCAATTATTTAAGGATATTAAATGGAAATACATTTAAAAATCAGCTAAAAAGTACTTAATAGAAAAATGCATTTATAGAATAGATGAGTTATAGTAATGTATAAGATAGAATTTAAATTATTTTATATGTTAAATCATTGATTTATAATTTGAATAATAAATGTAGAATAAATAATTTTGTATGATTGATGTATATTAGATTGTGACGATGCTTGAAACATGTTGTATATCTATAGGCAAATAAACGTACATTTACATTACATTTACGCCCTGAAACTGTTAATTTTGCAGTACCAAACCATAAAATTCACCTTAGAAATAGAAAAAGACGGATGGCTACTTTTTTAAGATCTCAAAATTATGAGGCACCATAACAGAATTGAATTGGGACATACAGAAAGCCCACCTATGTGGATAACTACAGGGTCTTCGGTATGAAACTTGATCACTTGTACAGGGTTTTGCGTCTGGGTGCCTCAATATGTCACAGCTGGCCGTGCCAGCACTCTGTCTTCGCTTCTTAAATCTGTATTTCTGTACATAAAATATAATAAAATTAACTCTACTACTAAAGGTAAGTAGTAGAGAAAGTAAAAATGTAGGCCTTTTACAATCCACATGCACCTTGTAGTATAGGGAACCTTACCTCACAAGTGTTATTGTAAGCACATCTTGGACCACACTTTGTGCCAGGACACTCGCACCTGAAGCGTCCAGGAAGATTCTGGCACCTTCCTAAGCCACAATCTGCGAGTCCCATTGCACACTCATCAATGTCCTCTATGCAGTCTTTTCCTGTATATCCTGCAACAAAGAAACAACCTTTCTAAGGATTTCTCCCAGTTTATTATATTTGCAAATTATTAAATGATGGAAAATGAATCGAAGTTAAACACTCGTATTCAGAGCTTAGCGCAATAGGTGCTAAAGAACTCAAAATAGGCAGGTAAATGGGCATTATAACAAGTTCAAAATACACACTATCAGTGATGATAAACATTCAAGTAGGCACAATCATTTATTCATTTACCACTTAAAAACACATTTTGACATGAAGGACATTATAGGAATATCAAATAGCCATAACTCATATGCAATATATGAAATTTACTTACTTCCACTATTCCTTTAATGGTGTATACTGTGAACACTCTATTATCAGTTTTTAAGTAATTTGTCTCTTCAATACATTTTACACTCGCACGTGCTGGTTTGTAATTATTATCGACACTGTTATGTATTATTGTTAAACAGGCTAGTGTTACATTTGAATTGAATAAGTATAGTTTTTTTAGGTCAGTACTGTGTTTTTGCCATGTGGGAGAAATAGAAAACAATAAAGCCATCATATTAATGAACAAAGTGATGAGTTATACTAAAATTATCAATTTTCCAGTCGTAAATCAACAGTTTTTTATAGCTGACCATTTACAATACACTTTAATATACTAAGTAGACACCGTTTCATTACTACATGAAACAATGCAACTATGAAAGGAATGCTGATATTACAAACTTCCTCAGGCATGTTGTCAACAATGGCTCATCGGCTTACAGTGTGAAATATTAATTGCAATACTAAGGTTAACATCACATTAATAAATAACCACCAATAACAAAAAATTTTAAGAGTCAAAAACCTTGACAAAAGTTCTCATTGCACCACAAAAAAGCCATGATAAGGCCCTTAAGCTAAAAAAAGGCACACACTATCAAAATAGACAATTATACGCACAATAAAATTAGTATATTTTACAGCCTATGATTCTAAACGAAGGAAAATAATAGGCAAATGCCGAGCTCTGCTCATATTGCTCCACTTATCAAATTACTGGCAGGACATGTTCCGAGGTCCTATTGTAACCATTTTTGACATTGGGGAATCATAGGTTAGTCGACCAGAGGCCGAAAACCAGCCAATAATTTGGTAAGTGGAGCAAAGTGAATGTTTGAAGTAAAATCATTTTCCTCATTTAATTATTTGTTTCAAAGTGTGAAAGTTTAAATGATTTAAAATTTAAATTGCAAAATATAATTATCCTTTGATCTATTAGACATGAAGAAATTTCTGACCTGTGTTGGAGCAGTCACAAGTATAATTGTTTATGCCATCAGTGCAGATGCCACCATTCTGACAGCGAGATGCATTATTTGCATCCATACAGTCGTTGATATTCTCTTCACAATATCTTCCAGTGTAGCCCAGGACACAGTGACATGTGGGAACCTATAAACAAAATAGAAAACTTCAATGCGTAAGACACAATAAAAGTCTGCCTAGAAATTATTTCAAATTACAAAAACATTATGGACTTATGCAACATGCAGAAATAACATTCATCTGTTTATATCACAAATTGTTTTGTTAACAATGAGCTAATGCAAAGAAAAGAAAAAAATAAAGAACACAACTTTTCAAAATATTCTATCAGAAGACACTCTTTGACATTGGAAAATGTAGGAATACAACAAGGAAAATCTAAAAAATTGTTAATGATGTGAAAAATGTAATTTGAAGAAAAAAAATACCTGTTGTATATACATGCCAGGTGCAGAAAAACAAAGTGTGGAAAACTGTAGAGCAGAAAGCCTGTACCAAAATTAGCATTTTGAGGTTAAAGACAAAGGGTCACAGAAGCTTTTCTATTGCACTACATGCATCAACATTAAATCTGTCATACCGTCTTGTTCAGTACATTATGCAGTTAGTTTCTCATTGTGTACCATTCATTACAGTACATACACACTTATCAGTGAGTTACATTTCATTTTGTTCATGCAGCACTCCTGTTATTATACTGCATCTGCAATTCATGCTTCTAACCTCAAAATGCTTAGTTTGCTATTCAATTTTCAATTCAATTTTATTCACCGTAAATATACAATTTGTACATATGGCTTCGTCAAAGTTACAGAGATAAGTAAATAAAATTAACACTATACAATTTGTGCTTTAATAATAATTTATGCACTTTGGATTTAAAAATATTCCGTGAGGTAGCTTTGAAGGAGCTGGGTATCTTATTATATAGAATTAAACCTTTATGAGATACACTATTGAGTGTTCTATTAAGTCGGTGACACTGTAGGTGCATAGACTCAGTTGTACGTGCATAATAGCTATGATAATCCTTATTTCTTTTAAAATATTGCATATTATTGTGGATAAAAGAAACTGTTTCCAAGATATATATACATGGCAGCAGAAGTATATTAAATTCATCAAAAATCGATTTGCTTGGGGTATGGGGTGGTATGTGCTTCATTAGTCTTAACATTTTCTTTTGAATTTTGAATATTATAATTGATCGGCTGGAACTCCCCCAGAAGGGTATTCCATATGAAAGTATTGAGTGTTTGTATCCAAAATATACCCCTCTTATTACCTGCTTACTACAGGCTTTACTTAACTCTCTTATTGTATATATTAAACGATTTAATTTATTACTAAGGGCTGCAATGTGTTCTTTCCATGTTAATGCTATGTCAATTGTAATTCCTAAAAATTTGGTAGAATATTGATGGTTTATTGCAACATTATCAAAGAATACTTGGAGCTGATTAGTGAAATTTGGATGTCCATTAAAGTTTAAGTAACTAGATTTATCAGTGTTTAGAATCAGTGTATTATGATTTAGCCAATTACCTAGTTTCAACATCGAGTCATCTATTGTGAGTTGCAATGAAGATTGGCATTGATTTTTGTATATGAAATTTGCATCGTCAGCAAATAGAACAGTGTTAACAGAAGACAAATATAATGGAAGGTCATTAATATAGATAAGAAAAAGAACTGGCCCTAATATGGAGCCTTGGGGCACCCCACATTGCGCAATTTGTAAGTTAGATTGTGCATTATCAATTTCCACGAAGTGAGCTCTATTTGTAAGATATGATCTAAACCAGTCATTAGCAACATCTCTAATGCCATAATTGTCAAGTTTATGCAGTAAAATATTATGGTCCACTGTATCGAATGCTTTGGATAAATTGCTTTTCTACTCTATAATTTTCTGCACCTAGTTTTAATGCCTTAGTATATACATACATTTGTTTTGTTAAGATTTTATCCATATTTCCCAGTTATACAAAATTAATTTAGAATGAAGAGGACAGCCTATTTACAGAAAGTTCAAATGTACATTTTATTCATCACATCAATATATCAATCCTACAATATTTTAACCTAAATCATTAGTAATGTATTTCAGAAAATAACAAAACTATTTTCATGTAAAGGGATATTCACAAGCATGCCTAGCAGGTCTACTCTGTAGATATTGCTTAAGGAAATGTAGAATTTCGAATATTCAATTTCTAATTTTATAAACATACATTTTAGTGCTCTTTTCAATATATTATGGGTATTTATTTACTGTCTGTTCAGCGACATTTTAGCAAGTGGGTGAGGGAGCCCTTCCAAGCAGGTAGGGGTTTAGCTACTGGAAGGAAGTAGTGTTTATTTGGTATGAGCCAAGTGTGAGGTAAACATGCATGATAGTTATAGACTGTTAGCTGTTTTCCACTGTATGCGTCACATGCAGCAGGAGTTCAGCATACTGTGTACCCCTCCCATCAGCTAAAGCTTTACTCGAGAAATGAACCATCCTACCTCGCTAGCTAAAATGTCACTGCACAGGCAGTGTACCTTTAATCTTGTATGGTAATTAAGCCAACATTTTGTTATGACAAATGAAAAAGAGGAATCAGCAGAAGCACAACAGGGCTAAATCATTGAACCTGACATCAGGGAATCAGACTCCGAATGACCAGTTGGTTGAGAACTGACGATGGGAGCAAAAGCTTTTGAGACCACCTCTGTGGTATAGGGGTAGCATGTCTGTTTCACATTCAAAAGATCCAGAGTTCAAATCTTAGGTTACAGTGAGTTGTCTGGATAAGGTTTCTTTCTGAAGTTTTCCCTTACCCTGAAAAGATGAATGTCAGGTAACTTTAAGCTCTATGAATTCTGGCTGCTCTTGAAATATGTTTTCAAAAATATTTGGTGATACATTCACATGATTTTCTCTACCTTCTGTCGTTTATTAGTATGAAAGCTTATTTTTCTATCTACTTCATTATAATTGAGAAACCTTTGCAGAAATAGCTACATTACAAATTTTGTTATAGATACAAAGGGAACAGTGATAGTCAAAAGTTTAAGAACTGGATGCTATATGCCTTAAAATTCCATACTGTATCAATGGAATCATGAGAAACAACTGAATGTTGACAGGGCTTCAAGAGAATGACCAAGTAATGAACAGTTCAAACCATTACTAACGGATATCTCAGAAATGGCTTATGCCACAAAAAAGCTTATTTGAAATAAATTGTGTGTTTTAAAGAGATCTACATTTTTTGTGTGCTAAGTTTCATCTATTGCTTAACATTTAACAGTTACACAAGATTATATAAAATTCCTTCCGAATGAAGAGGACTTCACAGGCTATTCCCTGAAAATTCAAGATATACATTTTATTTGTTATGTAAATATCTTTAATATATGGTATTTTAATCAAAATTGTTAGAGCCATATTTTAGAAAATAAAAAAATTTTGAAAAATATTCCATGTAAACAGTAGTCTGGGGTGGAGGGATTTTCTTGAAAAGGCACTGAATTTGTACTCCTGCTGTTGAAACGTTGCACTTGACAGCTAACGATTAAGTTCGCACACTTGCAAAAAACCACATGAAAAGCTTTAAATGTTAGATTTCCTAAACCAATCACAAGGCAGCATTCCGGGTGGTCAATGACAAAGCGGAAGCGGAACTTGAAGTGGCTCTGTTGCTGGATGTAGCTATTTCCAACCATGTGTTTCAGTTTGTGAATCTCTAGCACGTGCATTGAGTTTTCTTTGCAAGCTAGCATTGTTATTTATATTTGTGGCTATTATTTGATAGTTTTGTTATATATATATCATTCATATTATTTATACAAGATTTAAAGTGTGACAATGTCAAAAAACGATGCCAATCACCGAGTGATGATTCACAAAGTGAAAATCCTTTGCATCGAGGTGTGCCACTTAATAGTCAGGCAATAGAACTGTTAAGAAGGACCCAGGAATTATTTGAACAGGAGGAGGAGTACATGAAGATTCATGGACATCCCTCTATTCCTGCTGATAAAGCCATACAGCGAACTGCAGCAGCTCTTGGACTAAACACAAGAACTGTTATTTACAAGAGAGTGAAACTCCTAGAGAAAGAGGACAAAATTGCTGAGCAATCTGGAACGCAGCGTGAGCAAAAATAACTCTGTTATCACAGCCTATAATTTGTTTTATTTCTCTTCAGTGTAGCAGGCGAAGTTTGCATTATTCTGTTTCTATATTGTTAAAACTGCATAGTTTATTCTATATGCGTTGCGATGTTTATGCTGGGTTATTTTCAATTAACAATAATAATACGAAATATATAGCTATTATTCATTGATGTTCGCTACTTACGTACACTTTTTTGTATGCGGCTTAGACACGATAGAAAGGAGAACAATCAGCTGTTGTTGTTTACTAGCCACTCTGGCAATGTTGCAACCACAATATAGCCAACGTTATGCGAAGCCACACGAACTGCCGAGTGCAAAGATTCAACGGCAGGGGTATAAATACCAAGTTTTACATGCACACATGGACATTTTTCTAAAAATGCTTTTTTTAGATTTAGGTCAAAATATGTATTTCCAGTGACATCTCGATAGAAAATTTTTGGGTGGAATGCAATACTTTCTCTACCACGATGTATGTGGTAGAGAAAGGAAAACTTAAAAAACAAAACAACAACACTTAACTCGGATTGTATTATACATGTGGAGTAAGCTTAGAAAGCAGGGTATAGCTTGCAGATTTATGATCTTATTGTTTTCCCATGTACTGACAGATCACATAGCCACCAGTATGAGAATTACTTGTGAATTAATTCAAACTAGCTACTCACCTGGTTTAGAATGGTACATTCCCCATTATGCTGACAAGGATCCTTGAAGCAATATGGCGTACTACAATCTGGTTCCACGTAACCTTCCATACATATACATGTGAAGTTGTTGCCCGTCTTTGGATCTGTAATGAATACGTGCTTCATACATATGGAAAGTATAAAATATAAAAACAAAAAAAAACCCAGTTTTCTTCTGATTAGCTTCGACTTTTTTACCACATATCAGAACATAAAACACAAAGCGCACACAAAATGTTAATAAACAATGTAAAACCATTGTTAAAGTATTAATTTTTGTATTCATAATCACTTTTTGATATAGTAATACGAAATACTCCTTGGATGCTATGGTTTATCATATTGCTCTCAAATTTAAGCTTAGTATACAATTAACAGGAAGCGTTCCCAGATTCTGGGAAAAGGAAAGAATATTAGTTTAAGTTTTAACTTTCTCGTTCCCGTTCCTGGGGATGAAATATTAGAGCCATATTGTGCATGTTAGACTCTTGAGAGTCTATATTTATATTCTTATATTTCTGAAATTTTCCTGTGTTCAGGTTTGTATGTTTCTTTCTGTTTTAGTTTTTTTTTATTTATGGATGCTCTTTAACTGCTATGGTCATTAGTCTCCCATTCTATATTGGGTGTGAAAGACTGGTAATTTTGCTCAGAGGCCTGTTTATCAGGCTTGAGGTTCTTTTACGTGCCGTAAATCTACAACACGGGACCATAGGCTAAGGATTTTTACACCCGAAAAAATCCATCGCCCTCCGTGGGTTTGAACCCGCGACCTTGGGAACTAGAGGCTAGCACGGCACCACTAGTCCACGGAGGACGACTTTCTTTCTGTTTTTCCTATGTAAATCTTGTTACAGTTTTTGAAATGTTCCTACATAGGAAAGACATATGACGTCTAGCAGGGGTCTTCCACATTCCACACAGGACACCACTCTAAAAATTAGCTGACGATGCAGACAACATGTCTGTCAAAATGTAAAGTGAGTTAAGTATTAAAATTGGCTCAATTATTACTTAAAAAAGTTATTGTTTTGCTTCATTGCGTACCACTTTGGATTTTATGTTAAAATTAGATTACGTTCTGTTACTTAAAGTGCTTTCACTTTAAGTTTAAAGGAGTTGTAAACAAAACCACGTGACAAGAGTGCACCTCATTGGTTGGTGGGCAAACTACAATTTTTTCCCTTTAGCATGTCGTCTCTTCCTCTACATAAAACAGTTCGGTTCAGATCGTAACATGCAAAGAAATTTAAAAAACCCATTATTGTAACAGTTCAATTTATGAAACAAAATGTGTTTGTTCAAATTCACCTATAACTAAATGAACCATTATAACAGAGGGTTTAAGAGGCTATGTGCAGGCACTGCAGTTTATTTTCGGCTTCCGGATAAACCGCCAGTATACTTTTGCAACCTGTTGAGAAAATATTACTTTAGAGTGTTGTGACTGAGAATCCTCTGTCACTGTGGAAAATATAAATGTGGGAAATGGAAAGAAGACAATTGTGTTCAAAGCTTTTAACAAATTCTGTGAAAAGTACCCACCTTTAATCGACAATTAATGTGGTTGGCCATTGTTTGGCAATAATTGAATTTCTAGTGATGCAGAATTGTTGCTCGGATAGCTTGGGTCGTGTTTGTTTTGTGTTTTAACCTATAGTGCTAATCGTTATTTAACTTGTTGACTCATAAAAGGTTAAAGCATTAAATGAATGATTTCTAAAGCTTGAAGCTAAGAACAGTTTAATCCAGTGCCTTTAATCACAGATGCCGAACTGTGAGGCAGTATTTTTAACACTTAAATGATTTCAGACAAATTATATAATAAAAAAATATAATAACAGCCCACCTTAAAGCAATATAAATGTAACAATATATAAAAAGTGTATATTAAAGTCATTGTATATGTTTATATTATTGTATACATGTGTAATAATGTTATGTGAATGTATTACGCAATTTAATAATGCAGGAGCTGTGAGAATATTAGGTTAAAAGTTGCTAACAATAAGGTAATCTTGAGGCAATAATGAGTAAGAAAGTGTAATAATGTTACTAGTCATTATTGGAAGCAATAATGTCATTTTTGTGACAGTTTATAAAATAGCCAATCAACAACTGAAATATAGCAAAATATACAAATCTAGAAGTCAGTTGCTTGTAGACAGCGCTCATAACTGAACATGTTGGTTGTAGACAGTGTTCCTGACGTGAGATGCATCCTGAGAAATTTAATGCGTATTCAGTGTGAGACAAAATTGTTTTACGTGTTAAAAAGTGCAAGTAATTAATAAAAAAATCTCACAGCTCTCTCTATATCAGTGAAGTGTCGTTTAAATCGTGTCAAGCATTAATAAAAGGAGTGAAGTAAAATTATAATCTGTGTAAACCTACATTCTTCAGTCGCATCACAACCCTGCTAAGACATTCATGTCTCAAAAAAATATAAATACTGACGCAGCCGATGCAAACATAAATATAATATTTAAAGAAGCAGTCAAATTACAAAGTTAATATTTTTAAATTTGGGGCAAAGGCCACCGGAAACTTTTTACCATACATGCAGTTGCAACTACTTCAAGTTCGGCTCCCAACAGTTGAACTACAATACAACACCACCATAAAATTCACCCTTCTTCAACTGTTCAGGTACAACTTTTATTTGTCTACTCTTAGTATTATATGTTAGTAGTTTAGGATTGATACGGTAATTTGTATCACAAATTACTTAAATGTAATTAATGATTGTAATATGAATATGTATTTTTATGTGACATTGATTTCAGATGTTTATTAATTGTGATTATTATTGGTAAATAATAATATACGGCTTTACTGAAACTGTCAACAATAACGCAATAATGCAGCGATGGGGTGAGTTGTTTATCATTACCGGGAACAAGGAAGTTACGTAATGTTTCGCGCCTTTTCGGTAGAAGCTTCTAGAACATTTCCTAAAGCAATATGTATTAGTGGTTTTCATTGGATATTAAAATAGACGCTAATGTTGGCGCGTTTTATTAGCCAATAGCAGTTCATTTATAATCTTTAGGCATATCTTGATGCAGGCCTATAAATAGTGTAGGTTCGAGGTAGCTTGCCGTTCAGTTCATCAAAATTTCGTGTACACTATACATCGTCAGCCAGTCCTTCATTTCGTCAAGTTACGCGCAGCAGAATTACGAGAATTATTATAAAGTATTATACATTTAAAAAAATTACATAAAGTTGAAGTATGCGAGTTAAAAGTGATAAGTAAGAAGTTATTACAAACAGTTTCAGTTTGGCGAGTATCCAGATCCATATGTAAAAGTGTTTATGAACGTGTTCGACAATAAAAGTTATAAAACCAATTTCTTCATCATTATCATTTCTGGATAAAGGATTCCTTTCTGATTCACACCCTGCAAGAGATACAAGTTCTACCAAGATAAGATGATAGCTAGCCGGAGGACAATATACATAACCTTAAATTCTTTCAGAAACTAATTGATACAAATTACTACGCCAGAGGGAGCTACGAACCAAACAAGGAGTGACGTCACAAGATGGCAATGCGTGAAGTAAAAACACATATTTGCTCTCGCAAATTGGCTTCCAAACGTGGTGCTATAATAATGTTAAACACATATGTAACATTTTATACCGTCGCAGGATGCAACGCAAAATATAGGAATAAGACATAAATGTTTAAGATAATGATCCCCAAGCTGCGAAGTATACTGTACTCTCACAGGTACTTAGTTACTATCATCCTCCATGTGGTACTGCCATGTTTACTTCTCCTTTCAACTTATAGTGAAAAAGGTTTAGGACTTTTCATGGTACTCAAGCAGCTAGATGATGTGTTGCAAGAATGTGTACACCTCTTTGTCAGTCAGAGAATTTAAGCGGACATGTCCTATTTACTGGTCCAGAGGCAATTGTTTTACACTTGTCTGATGATGACTTACTTTTAACGTCAGTGCATGTAGAGCCATTAGCACAAGGTGAACTATCGCAGGTGATAAGCTTGACATTCTCACACTGTGGACCCACAAACTCGGAAGTACAGTTGCACTCAAATTTCCCCATACCATTGATGCACAATCCACCATTCTGACACGGATTGGATGCACACTCATCTATGTCATTTTCACAGCTGGAAAATTAACAAAATTACTTCCACTTAAATATTCCAGACTTACAGGTTTATAAATCTGTAAGAGATGTATAAAAACACACATTTACATGGCCTTCTCTATCTACTATTTTTCACTTTTACATCTCCTCTACAAACTATTCTTATAAAAGCTTATGTTTACTTTTTCTACAACTTACTTACTCTAGGGGGCAGTTCTACAACCTGCGGATAAAACTATGCACATTTCCTAGCATTCTACATTCTCTGGATAGCACTACTTGGAACATATCTTTTCTGATGAGTTTTTGGCCAGTGGAGTTATCCAACAATTAACGAGCCTTTTACATTCACAACTGTCACAATTCTTATGAGCAGTAACAGTAATCATGATGAAATGTATTTACTGGACAACAACAAGGAAATAATGATGTTTCTGCATAGCAGGAGAAAACCTAAGATCACAGTTAGCTTTTTAAACATGAATAATGAGTCAATAATTTCAATTACCTTTGCCCCCATTCTTTATGAAATTACTATATAACGATTTACAGGACCTTTTATGCTTAATCCTCTCCTTTACCTCTTATAATTGTAATTTACGAGGGTCAGCTGATAAGTCCTGGGCCTCACACAGAGATGGCGCCACTAGGCCAGTTAGACGGTAGCATCGTATAGTTTTACTCTAGACTAGCTTGTATCCATAGTTACAGGTCAATAGCTTATTTAGTTTTTGAATGGATTTGGAAAAATAAGCAGTGATTAAATACTTCCATTGAAAGGCTTAACGCCTAAAGAAATCAAGGAGGAAATGGACAGTACATTGAAAGACTCTGCCCCTTCATATTCAATGATTAAAAGGTGGGTTGCAGAGTTTAAAATGGGACATACGAGCACTAATGATAAGCCTCACTCTGGATGTGCTGTGGAACTCACAACTCCAAAGATGATTGAAAAAATTCATCATTTAGTACTGGAAGACTGCAGATTAAAGTTGTTTGAGATAGCAGAGGCTGTAAATGTATCAAAAGACCGTGCAAGTAATATTTTAAGTAATGTTTTGGGCTTTCACAAGGTCTGTGCAAGATGGGTGCCGCGTTTGTTGACACCTGATCAAAAGTTGCATAGAAAAACTGTTTCTGTTAAGAATGTGGAGTTCTACTGTAAAAATCCCAATGAATTTTTGAGACGGCTTATTACCATGGATGAAACTTGGATACATCACTACACTCCAGAAAGTAAATCACAGTCAAAACAGTGGATTGTGCCAGGTGAACCAAATCCAAAAAAGCCAAAGTCAATTTTGTCAGCTAACAAGGTTATGGCAAGAGTTTTCTGGGATGCACAGGGAATTATTTTTATTGATTACTTGGAAAAGAGTAAAAGTATCACTGGTGACTACTACACAAGCTTACGGCAGTGTTTGAGTGATGAGGTGAAAAGACAAAGACCTCATTTGGCAAAAAAAAAAAAAAAAAAAAAAAAAAACTTGTTTCATCACAACAATGCTCCGGCCCATCGTTCAGTCATTGCAATGGGGAAAATTTGACAATTAAAGCTCGAATTGCTTGAACATCAACCCTATTCACCAGATCTAGCATCCAGTGACTACCACCTGTTCCCTAATCTCAAAAAATGTCTTGGAGGACAAAGTTTTCACAGCAACGAGGAGGCCATTGATGTGGTAAACAGCTATTTTGAGGACCTTGATAAATCGCACTACAGAGATGGTTGCATAGAAAAAGGTGGGTTGTCACCGGTATGACAAATGTATTAACCTTTCTGGAGATTGTGTTAAGAAATAAACAAATTTTAAATGTTGTTTTCATTGAGAGGCCTGGGACTTATCAGCCGATCCTCGTAATACAGCCATTATTCATAATAATGGATCAAAAGTCCCCTGACATTCACATGAAAGGAGGTGAAACATTGACAGGACGTATGACTTCCTTAACCTTCTCCCCGACAATCTTCCAAGTTCTGGAAATGCTGTATAAGCCACCTTTGGCAGTGGAATAATAAGGGATCAGAATGGTTGCCTAATTCTTTAGATACTTAATTTAAACCATAGTACCTATTCTTTGGTTCCATAGTTATTTAATAACAGAAAAGCTATATAGTTTTCACATATACAACAAAATAGAGGTGGAACTGGTGAACATGACGATTAAAGTTAACGTCTTTCGAAAAGACACATAGTCTGCTAACATTGAGAAAAATAATCTTCTCAGCTGTTAATAGTAGTAGAATATTGGTTCACTGATTTCCAATCTTAGTTGGGTGCAATTTTCTCTCTTTAAACAATTACTTATTATAATTTGTTAACAAACCTAATTACAACATAAGAAACAATAAAGTACAAGGGAAATAAAGCCTACATGAAGGTTATTAAAATATATTAACATTGGTATCTGCATCCTCTGTTTTGTAGTTGCTAAATCATGTCCATGAGTGTGTGTGTTGGAATGAAATATCGGAGTACATACACTTTCTGTAGAGTAACAAGGAACTATGTATGCAATAAATTATCACGCATAGTATTTCTCTTACTAAATTTAAAAAAAGCAGTGCCAAAAGAATTTGTTTGAATGGAATATTTTTCATTCTTTCAGTCCATCCTAAGATATGGCATAGTGTTATTGGGCACTAGTCCATGCATAGAGCATTATTAAGAATTCAAAAAAAGACAATAAGAATTTTGACCAACTGAAGAAACTTGAACAACACTGCAAACTATTATTTATAGAATTACAAATTCCTACAGTTGTTAGTTTATATATATATGATGTTTTAATCTATATAAAAGAGAATTTGCATGACTATGAAGTAAGGAGAGACATACATGAACACAATACGCATAGTAGCAATAAAGTTGATATGCCATACTACAGATTGCAGAAGACCTCTAAGTATTACAAGGCAGTAGGCATAAAACTCTTCAATTCACTTCCCTTAAAAGTAACTACTGTAAATCTTCAACTCTGTAAACAGAAATTATACAAATGGCTAATAAAATATCCTTTATATAGTATACAGGAATTTGACACATTAAGTAAAAGTGATGTGTAAATATGTTTATTAGTTTTAAGTAATACATCATGCATAGCTTTGAGCTTTGATGAAGCCTGCTGTAATTACCAAATGCTGAATAAATTATTATTATTATTATTATTCTCTACTCCATGGTAATCTCAACTAAAAGCCAGACTTCTAAGCAAGTATGTTCTTTATAACTCCAATGTGTTCATATTCTAGTGTATAGGTTTTGTATATACTCTTTAGTCTTTTAGTAATTTATGAATTGAAACCCGAGAGCATTTTAGAGGTGACTCTGCATACAAATTTTCTCTCTTTATAATATTAGAATAGATTTTGGCTTAGCAGTAGGAGCATAGGAAACTTCACAAAGAAATACCTAAAAAAACATACAATCACCAATGCATAGGTAAGGTTATGTGAGCTCTTGACACGATTGTCTCCCAGCATGCTTTTTCTGCCTCCAGGTTACCACATGACTTTTTTTTACGCTTGATTACGTCCTTACATGTTTCTATGAGTTTAAAAAGTCTTTTGAAGACATCCTGAGTAAATTTTGAACCCTGCTTCACTTTTTGTCTTCCATTTTATTCCAAAATAATAACAAAACAAACCACATCCTAAACACTAACTTTAATTTTGTTTGTTGTGCTGTGTGCTTTGCATGGCAATTTTTATTTGTTTTATAGTTAAGAATTCTCCAATAGTGACATTTCCGTCAAATTCAGAATGGCAAACTTAACACATCACAGGTTGCTATAGCAAGGAAGCCGTATGATTGTAGAAAACCGCCCCTAAATATACTAATTATTTGGTAGATTAACTTCCAAACAAATCGAAGCCCTTTTGATTTTGCTGAAGGTGAATCATGAGACCAATTGTTAAAATTAATAAAAATGGTATTTTTGTGGTTATTCAGATTATTATATTTGATTGGGAAAACTTTAAAAAATTTTCAGTTTTAAAGATGCTTATCTGTTCTGCATTTTATTTTAAAATCCATTTTTTATAAGTAATAAGCAACTTTCTCAAAAAATATGCATAGACTCAAGCTCCATGAAAAAAAGCTTGACTAAACTGATGTTAAACTTTCAATTAACTTGCTGTAAATTTTAAAAGTACTGCACCACTTCCATTATTTAAATAAAAATTAATTAACTTTCTTGTAAGGCAAGGCATACAAGAATATAATGATGATAACATTGATCTGTACTCTGTCGGGTTATATTAGCTCACATTTTGCATTTAAAGTATTAAAATTGAATTTAAAGTCCATAATTATGCACAGCAGTGTTCCCAAAGCAAAACAGCTGAATGTTTCTGAAACACTTGGAATGTTTGTTAGCTAAATGTAAAATACAGTGTGATGAAATATACAGGGTGATTTATGAAGAACTGACAATTTTTTTCTTTAATTATTCTGTTCGAAATTCACTCAATGTTCCAATTTTAGCACCAAATTAAGCAGAATGTTCTGGAGTTTTGATTTCCTGTCACTAGATGCACAGATGTTCATGTTTTATTCGTAATTGTTAGTTTTATTGTCGGCAACTGTTTTTGAGATTTTGTTCTAGTCAACGTGAAAACGAAGCACACATTAAATGAACAACTCTTCCTTGTAAAGCAATACTGGATTACGAATTCAATTATAGCTACTCAAAGGGCATACCAG
This sequence comes from Deroplatys truncata, assembly GCA_030765065.1. NCBI lineage: Eukaryota > Metazoa > Arthropoda > Insecta > Mantodea > Mantidae > Deroplatys > Deroplatys truncata. The sequence continues at coordinate 202,182,730 of CM060980.1, read as the reverse complement.
AGAGAATTTGGTGTTCGGAATCCTCCCCAAAGAAACACAATACTGGGACTGGTAAACAAACTGGAAACGACTCAATCTCTGGTGAGTGAAAAAGACAAAACTTGTTCATCTAGGCTTCCCATGGTTGTTGACGTAAGAGCACGACTGGGTCAATCACCCAAAAAATCATTAAGACGTTTGTCGCAGGAGACAGGGTACAGCTACTCAATGTGTCAGAGAGCTGTGAAAAGTGCAGGCCTAAAGCCGTATAGGATTACGGTTGTCCATCAGTTACAAGAACCAGATAAGGATGGACGACTGAATTATTGTCATTGGTTTGAGGCATTCATTGTGCAAAATCCTGCCATCACATTGTCCATCACATGGTTCACAGATGAAGCATGGTTTCATTTATCCAGCTATGTGAACTCAAATAACTCACACTATTGGGGCAGCGAAAATCCACATGTTATTCATGAAGCACCTATGCAACCAGTTAAAATAGGAGTTTGGTGCGCAATATCCACACAGAGAATAGGACCAATTTTTTTTTTAAAAAATGTGAACACTGCAGAGTACGGACAGATTTTCATGGAGTTTGCTGAGCAACTAGACGATGTAGAGCTGAGTGAAGGATATTTTCAGCAGGATGCTGCTACATGCCATACATCAAATGAATCCATGACACTAATTGCAAGTTTTTTTGACTACTGGATAATTTCCAAGATATTGTGGTCACCAAGATCTCCACATTTGACATCGCCGGACTTCTTTCTATGGGGTTACTTAAAAGACAGGGTTTATGCCACACGTCCCCAGACATTGGACGACCTGAAGCACAACATTACACAGGAGATTCAAGCTATTGACAACAGATTCCTCCAAACGAGTGGCCAGTAACATGGAACGACGTGTTGAGTTGTGCGTTATGCAGGATGGAGGACATTTTCAACATTTGCTATAGAGGTAAATAATCTCCGAAAATTCCTCTGCATTTCAGGTATAATACGCTGTTGCTAGCATAACTCGTTTTGAAACAATTAAAGAAATAAATGTGTCAGTTCTTCATAAATCACCCTGTATATGTGTAATGGAGTGTAACTCAACGGGGAAGGGGATAAATGAGCTTTTTTTATTTAATTTTATTGTTGTTACAGGCAAAACACAACCACAGTACAACCCTGTGTAGAAGTTGTAACAGTATTAATGTCTTTATAGGTCATAATCTTCATTATCATAATAACTTCATGGTATAATGATTAAGATAGTTGCCTGGGGTTCGATACCTCACCGCAGATTACAATCATTTTCTTCCTTAGTTCCTAATGGTGAATCATATTCTAATTCATCTGCTATTTTGTCGATGACCATAATTATTACACTTTCTATTTTACATTTATTATGATGAATTGAGAATGCACTTAGGTATGTCAGGAGTGCCTAGACTCTACCTATGATATAGTGTAATGTTAGTGTTAAAAATAAAGCATTAGAGAATCTGATAGATTACTAAACATTCTATCACACAATGCAACCATAATATCCCTACACAGATAGGTACACTAGCAAAATGTAAAATACACATACGTACATAAATTTAAAAAAAACTTTTATACCTGGATTGCACTGGAACGAATGATAATTTATGGTCTATTTAGATATTTATCAAGGGTGTGAATTATTTGCACAAGATATCTACTGTCCATTCCAAACTAGAGTGCTCCTCACTGTAAACAAACTCTTTGTATCATCCGCGCAAAAGTAGTTCGCAACCCCTGCTTGTTCCCCTTTTATGCGCTTGTTACACATTGTTTCAATCTATAAAAAGACACGAGAATCACAGTTCAAAATGCAACTTGAGGTAACAATCGACTTTATAAGTATGCGGAAATGAACATTGATGCAGTAATTTGTATCACAAATTACTTAAATGTAATTAATGGTTGTAATATGAATATGCATTTTTATGTGACATTGATTTCAGATGTTTATTAATTGTAATTATTATTGGGAAATAAGTTTATACGGCTTTACTGAAACTGTCAATAATAGCGCAATAATGCAGAAAGGGGGGTGAGCTGTTTATCATTATTGGGAACAAGGAAGTTACGTAATGTTCGCGCGTTTTTTCCGTTGAGAACCTTCTGGAATGTTTCCCTAAAAGCATTTGTATTCGTGGTTTTCATTGGATATTAAAATAGACGCTAATGTTGGCGCGTTTTATTAGCCAATAGTAATTCATTTATAATCTTTAGGCGTATCTGGACGAAGGAGTATAAATAAGCCAAGTCAGAGGTAGATCGCGTGCAGTTCATCAAAATTCTTTGTGCAATACACGTCGTCTTAAGTTCGTCAGTTCGACAAAATATTTGTATGAGATACGTCAGCTATAGATTCACAAGTTACGAAAATCTAAAGTATTATAAAGTTAATTATACACAATGTTGAAGTACGTGAATTAAAAGTGATCAGTAAGAAGTATTATAACAGTTTCAGTTTGGCTAGTATCCAGATCAATATGTAAAAGTGATAGTGAACGTGTTCGACAATAAAAATTATAAAACAAATTTCTTCATCAGTGTAATTTTTTGGATAAAAGATTCCTTTCCGCTTCACAACCTGTATAGAGACACATGTTCGACCCAAGATAAGATAATAGCTAGCCGGAGGACATTTGAAATGAAATCAAACAAAAAAGCTAACACTGATGCAAATTGCTAACACAAGATGGAGCTACGAACCTAACAAAGAATGACGTCACAAGATGGCAACGCGTGAAGTAAACACACATACGTAAACATCACAAGCATCAACATTATAAGTAAATACCACATCAACATTTTACTTAACATTAATCACAATCCTCGGGCAAAAGTGAAACACCCAAATCCAATCCTCCAAAGATGACTCAGCTGACATATCGGAATCAGAACTACTCTCCAAAATAATGACAAGCTTATCCACAATTCCACAGCACTGCCACACACAAGACAAGTTCCCACATTTGATTCTCTTATTCTATGTTCTATTATGTCTGTTTTATATTCCCTGCACGCTTTAGTTACACTTCTCACTGAAATGCCTGTAAAATCGGATTTTATAATAGTTTCGTAATATGCACTAATGCAAGTGTCGGGTATTTTTCTAATAGTGAGCTGAATATATTAAGTATTGTTTATTTTTCGCCACTTATCTGGTTCCCGGTTTTGTATTTGAACAGTTTATTCGCACTACATGCATCTTTCTTTGCCACAAGAACTCAAATACCAACTAACTAAATTACAAGATTGGACCTGAGCTGAGCATACATGTTCTAGCGTATTATGAATGCCTGTTGCCTATCATATTTCCTGTGTTACGCAAAGTGTTTATTTGGTACTCAGATAGTGTCTCTGGGAATTCATTGCTGCATTTCTTGTATATGTGAGATAATGGCAGTCATGCAACAGTTGGTATTAACAAGCAAGATGCTCTCGGTGTTAGCGCAATAACAGACGAAAATCATATTCTGTAATCTCTTAACAGTTAGTATGTATCCATCACCTTTAGCAATGAGTTCTTATGATAATTGCAATAAAATGTGCAGTTCTATACCTTTCCTGCACTAATATTTCATGATATAATACATGTATTAAGGAACTATTTACGTTTGCGTAAGAGTGTGTTCTTGGGTTCGTGACAAGCAGAAACACATGCTTTTGTTTACATCAAAGGGAATTCTGGTTTGGAATGGACAGTAGTACCTATTTAACACTCCTTTTATCTATGTCCTTAAACATAAGTTTCTGTAACATAGCATAAAGAAGAACAACACATGTACTTACAAGTGTCCCTCCCAGCCGAGAGGACACTGGCAGGAATAGTTAGCAATCAGATCAATACACGTGGCACCATTCTTGCACTCGTTCTGTTTACACTCATCTATTTGTTCTCCACAGTCATCGCCCTGGAAGCCTGCGCTGCAGGTACAGTTGTACTGCTCTGCAGGATCTGCGCAGTGACCTCCATTCTTACACACGTGTTCGAAACACAGCACACAGCCAACATCAAGCCCAAATGCAGCGCCATCGGGAGGTCCTGACAAGTGGAAGGAGTCTTGGGTGGTGTAATTCTCCGGGTTCAATTGTTCAGGAGTGAAGTATGGCAGCAGCAACCCTCCAATCCTCACCTCACCCAAACAACCCTGCAGCATAAGTAATTTCTATGTGAAAGTAACAAATCTGACGTGTTACATTCTCTACTACATCTTCTATGGCAGTTATAGCATAAAACTATCAGTGCTAGCTGAACTTTGTCAAGACTATGGCAATGACCGTCTATTGAATACTGGGCCAAAATTGCAGATGCCATTAGTTTTGTTTTGAGATGTCTGCAATGGACAAGAATACAGGCAAAGTTATTGGTTTCTCTAAAATGACATGACTGGCATGGCTATACTAATCCATTTGTTTAGTAGTGATGAACTGCTCCATGCTGCTCCATTAGATAACAGTAACAATGCAACATTGTTATGAAACACCTTTGAAATGTTACCCTACAAGGCTCAGATATGTTAAACACATTACTGAACACTCGTGCACTACCGAATCATTACATGCAATAAGAGAGGTGTTTGATGACAGAATAATTAGTGTTGATTTGTGGCTCCCTCGTTCTCCTGACCTAACAAGTTGTGATTTTTATTTATGGGCTTCTTTAAAAGACAAAGTGTATTGTTCCAATCCTCGCACACAACAGAAACTTAGAGAAAACATTGTGCAAGAAATCACAAGAATTCCTGCTGCTGAGCTTTGGAGACTGAGCGAGAATATTTACACGAGATATGCTGCTTGTTTGAGAGCAGGTCAATATTTCCAGCGTATATTATAAGCTAAGGATTTTAGTCCGCCTCTGCCGGCGTAATTTCCCCGGTGACTGGCAGCTGTCTCGCACAGTAGAGAGAGACCGCAAGTGGGTTTGAATATAATTTAACTAGCCTTTATAAAGGTTAAGAGTTTTAAATGACCAATAAAACATATGAGTTCTGAATCAGAAAGAATCGCAGAATTGATTTCCATTAAAAATAAAAAATTGTCAAATTTTTAACATTTTACACTTTGAAGCGCTAATCCCAGTGACCCAAAAAGAAGCAGTTAAACATAGTTAATTATAGAGATATTGGCCAATAATTAAAGCCATATTCAATCAAATTCCACAATTTTGACAAGAAATATCTAATTAGCATCATTGGAAAATGCAAGGAAATTACCTTAATATTATAAATTTTGTAAATATTACTCAATAAACAATGCCACAATCACTCAATGCTTTTGCAAGATGTTGCTGCAAAATATAGTGTAGGCGACAGTGGATCTTTTCTCATATTTTGAACGCAAGGGTTTAAAGGACACAGACTTTATTGTACTCAAGAAGGATTTTACCTAAATTTAGAGGGGAGTAGTGCCTTCCAATGATCTTAGAATCCACCGACTGTTACGTTTTAAGTGTTTAAACCAGTGCCAATGAACAATCACTGAGTACCAGCAGAAAGAAATTTAGACAATGGAAAAATAAATTGATTTAATGTAGACAAATTACGAAGGTTGTCATTGTATAGTATATAAGGTTATTCTTGGGTGGACTTAATTGAAAGTGTTAATCGTGCATAGAATATTATAGGCAAATAAGCAAAGTAATTGTAAGTAAATTGCCAAGCAGGAAATAAATTGTTACAAGGGCCAATCAGAAACTAAGTCCCAATCACGTCCAGAGATGGCAGCACCAGTTGGATAGGAATGCACATGTGCAGGAGTAGTGGGAATAATGCAGTACAGTTTCAGTCTTGTGCCGGCAGTGGTTATCACACTGTACTCTGAGAAAATGGCCATTCCAATATTGTCTCCTCCAACTGCGAGGTTTGTGCAGTCATCCGATTTTTGCACGCTCAAAAGCAATCTCCAGCAGAGAGCCATCGCCAATTGTGCTGCGTGTATGAACATGACATTATGTGCGACAGTATGGTAAGACGATGGTGCAGGCAATTCACTGAAGGACGAATCAATATTCGCGACGAAGACTGTAGTGGCCGACCGTCCCTGGTGACACCAGAACTGATGGAAAGTGTGTAGCAAGCAATTGTGCAGAACTGGCGCTTCACAATTTCAGAACTCTCTTGTCAATTCTCCCAGGTATCTTGCTCGCTTTTGCACAAAATTGGCTTGGTGTGTGCAAGATGGGTGCCAAGGCAACTGACTGATGAACACAAAACGAAACGTCTGGCCACAGCATTGACATTCCTGCAGCGATACACAGAGAAAGGAAACGAGTTTCTCGACAATATTGTCACTGGGGATGAAACATGGGTATTGCATGCCACACCAGAGACAAAGCAACAATCAATGCATTGGCGGTATAGTGGCTCACCTTTGAAGACCAAATTCAAGCAGACAATCTCTGTCAAAAACATTATGTGCACTGTCTTCTGGGATCGATGTGGTGTCCTCCTGTGTGAGGTTTTACCATGAGGGGAGACTGTAAGTGCTGATCAGTATTGTCAGACATTGCATAAACTGAGGAGGGTAATCCAGAACAAGACATGTGGGATGTTCACGAGGCATTGCGCTATTGCATGATAATGCAAGACCCCATACAGCCAACGTCACATGAAATGTGTTGAATCAGTTTGGATGTGAAATCTTCGATCATCTACCCTACAGTCCCAACCTCGCCTCAAGTGATTTTTTTCTCTTCCATTTCATGAAGCATTTTCTGGCAGGAAAACCTTTCCACAATGATGCCGAGGTGCAGAATGAAGTGACTTTGTGGCAGACTCCTATGACTTGGGCATACAATGGCTGGTGCACCGTTACGATAAATGCATCAACAATGGTGGTAACCATGTTGAAAAGCAGCCAGTGAATCTATGTAATTATTCCAATAAATATCAGTTACTTAGTGATGATTTTGTTCTCTTTACGCTCATCAGGATTTAGTTTCTGGATGACCCTTGTAGAATATGTGCACAACATAAAAAAGTGAACAAAGAAATGGTGATGCAGCAAACGGGAAATAAATAAAAATACATATGCACTGGAGTAATAAGCAACAGTGTTCTAAGGAACAAGAATATGAAGTGATCATGAGAAACAGAATCATCTAGGGGGCATTGTGATTAAATGGTGTTACGAAAAGTGAAACTGGAGTATTCTTTCAGTAGACCCAAAACTTTCTTCCTATCTCTTGGTCATCACACCCACATCACAACCCATTTTTAGCCAACTCCACATCGAGGAGAATAGGATTGACCCTGAGATTGAAACCAGATCCAAAGACAACATAGAGGTGAGAGGTCATCTCTAGACCATGCATCTTCATCAACATCTCTTCAACCCATGACTTTGTAGGTGTAAGGGTGGTAAACCCTACAACTTCCTATCCCCTTAACACAGTAAACATAGGCTGTTCTGTAGTATACACACATAACTATGTGCAGCTTCTTATAACATTATTCCACTATGCTAAATGAACATTACACTAAAAATCCCATAACCCTCTGTAGGTGCATGAGCTATGCTGTCACAGAGCAAGGTCATTCAACACAATGTTTACTGAGGTGGTGAGGTTATGAAACTGAACAAGCATTTGTAAATGCACATATTGATGATATTGGCATAAAGATGTGTACCTAAAAATATGGGGGCAATAGTAATGAAAATCCTCTATTCATCAAGGTTCGACTGTACCTGTGGTTATCAACGTTGATGTACAAGTTAATTAAGTAAATTAAGGCGGAATATCAGCAGCACATAACTTTGTTTATGGCTTTTATAACAACTTCTGGGAAAAAAATCATTTGTAAGAGGACTAGAATTGTGGATAGATGGCAAGAAGCGGGATATGAGTCAGCGTTTGATTCCAGATCGAACAACAAGCAGAGCAAATTCAGCAGAAGAAATGAATGCAGTGAAGCAGGTCGACGTAATCCAAGAATGAGAGGTACACGTGCGTAGAGGTGCCAGTGGAAGGGATGAAGCAGCTGGCGTGACGTCACCGAGGAGATGCGTCATACCCAGTGAACGGGAGAAGCAAGAGACATTGACCCTGGTGGCAGCTGATCGAGAAAAACAGATGATCGCGAGTGGAAGCGGCCTCAAAGTGGTGTCAACCCCAGAAGGAAGTATCTTGGAATTAGAGGAGGAGAAAGAAGATCCGGTGGTGCAGGAGAGGAAAACTAGATATACGGCAAAGTTAGAAAAATTCAGAGTGGGAAGAACGGATTCAAGATAGGGATTAGATTTGAAGGTGGTGTCATTTAATGTGGAAGGGCTAAAATCGAAAGTGATAAATGGTGAAGTATTTGAAGTGATAAAGTTAAGTGAAATAATAGTAATGGTGGAAACTTGGTTGAATGAAAGTGAGAAGATAGATGTGGTGGGATATGACTATATAGGGGATCATGGTAAAAGGAAAAGCAAAAGAGGGAGGGCCTCCGGTGGTATTGGAGCGTTCATTGTTACAGAATTGTCAACAGTCATGGGAGGGGAAGGAGAGGCAGCAGAGAACGTGGTAGAAGTAGTACATGAAGAGGCAGTAGGGGAAAAGTTGCAAATTATGGCAGTACCAAGACCAGGATGGAGGGAGGAAAGAGAAGAAGGAAGTGGGAGAACAACGAAGCATGTTCCGAGTTCATGAAAGGTGTCAGTGGGGCAAAATCAGGTCAAATTATGGGGCAGGGAAATGTTACAGGTGAGGGATTCAAAGTAAGTGAAAGATTGGGCAAAAAGAACAGCTTAAAAACAGTTCCGTGGAAGGGTGCAACGAGTTATAAATAAGAGAAAGGGTGGCGAGCCCAAAAGAAACAAGATAGTGAAAGAAGCTGGAGAAACATAAGTTGTGGAAAGATTAAATTCAAGATAGGGGCTGGAACTAAAAGTGATTGTTCTGGAATGTGGAAAGTTTAAAATGTAAGGCAAACAGTGGAGAAATACAAAGGGGATAAGCGCAATGGTTATTATAGGAGAGGCAGAGATATGAATGGAAGGGAAGGAGACAATACAACTAAAAGACTTTATGGGTATAAGAAAAAAATGCAAGCAAGATACGTGACAAAGGTAGAGCCGCTAGAGGGATAGGTATATTTGTTAAAAAGGGCTAACTGCCATAAGGCCAGGGAGCCAGGCATAAGTAGCCCTTAAAATAGAAGGAACACTAGACCAAATTTGTACTAGAACGTAAGGGGTTTTTAAAACTGAAATGTAATTAAAATTCTTTGTATGATGTTCAGTACAAATAAATATTCTATTCTATTCTAACAACTTCTGGGACAGATTTCATAATGTTCTACATTTTATAATGCACACAGAATTATAATAAGGGTACATGCCCCTGGAAGTTCTGACACATATCTATGAACCACATGAACTATTTGCTTTCAAGGAACTGCAATAAGAAACAATGAAACTGTTACCTTAAAGAACATGCCCTCCACGTTGTGAACTGGTAGCTCTGTTGTAATTACAGGCGATGGACCCGGGAAATCTGCTGCTATTCCATTTATTGCTGTAACACTGTGCTCAGCATCAGGCTCCTCGTACGTCACATAACTGTGTTTGTGTGTCAGTGATATTCCATCACCATACCCTGCAACAGACAGGCCTTGTAGCTTTCACAAACATGAAAAATCTGGTGTTACACTCACATGACTTTCTCTACCCATGAGAGATTCACAATATCCATTATACAGGGTGATTTATGAAGAACTGACACATTTCTTTCTTTAATTATTCTGTTAAAAATTCACTCAATGCCCCAATTTTAGCACCAAATTAAGTAGAATGTTCTGGAGTTTCCATCGCCTGTCACTAGATGTGCAGATGTTCATGTTTTATTCGTAATTGTTAGTTTTATTGTCTGCAACTTTTTTGAGATTTTGTTCTAGCCAACGTGAAAATGGAGTACACATTAAATGAACGACTCTTCCCTGTAAAGCAATACTGGATTACGAATCCAATTACAGCTACTCAAAGGGCATACCAGAGAGAATTTGGTGTTCGGAATCCTCCCCAAAGAAACACAATACTGGGACTGGTAAACAAATTGGAAACAACTGGATCTCTAGTGAGTGAAAAAGGCAAAACTCGCTCATCTAGGCTTCCCATGGTTGTTGTTGACGTAAGAGCACGACTGGATCAGTCACCCCAAAAAACCATTAAGACGTTTGTCACCGGAGACAGGATACAGCTACTCAATGTGTCAGAGAGCTGTGAAAAGTGCAGGCCTAAAGCCGTATAGGATTACGGTTGTCCATCAGTTACAGGAACCAGATAAGGATAGACGACTGAATTATTGTCATTGGTTTCAGGCGTTTATTGTGCAAAATCCTGCCATACTATCCATCACATGATTCACAGATGAAGCATGGTTCCATTTATCTGGCTATGTGAACTCACATATCCACCCGATTAAAATTGGAGTTTGGTACGCAATATCCGCACAGAGAATTAGTGGCACCAATTTTATTGAAAACAATGTGAACACTGCAGAGTACCAATGGATTTTCATGGAGTTTGCTGAGGAACTAGATGATGTAGAGCTGAGTTAATGATATTTTCAGCAGGACGGCGCTGCATGCCATACGTCAAATGAATCCATGGTACTAATTGAAAGTTTCTTTGACAACTGGATAATTTCCAAGAACCTGTGGTCACCCAGATCTCCGGATTTGATATCGCCGGACTTCTTTCTATGGGATTACTTAAAAGACAGGGTTTATGCCACACATTCCCAGACATTGGACGACCTGAAGCACAACATTACACAGGAGATTGACAACAGAGTCCTCCAACGAGTGGCCAGTAACATGGAACGAGTGTTGAGTTGTGCCTTATACAGGATGGAGGACATTTTCAATATTTGTTATAGAGGTAAATAATCTCCCAAAATTCCTCTGCATTTCAGCTATAATAAGTTGTCGCTAGCATAACTCGTTTTGAAACAATTAAAGAAATAAATGTGTCAGTTCTTCATAAGCCAACCTGTATATTATAGTACTCATATATAATGATTCTTATATCTTCATTATGTCTCTTTCTCTCTCACACGCGCACATGCGCATGCACGCGCGCGCGCACACACACACACACACACTGTTGTTACATACTCTTAGGTATTCCTTTACTGGATAAAAACAATTTTTTATTAACAATGCCTGTGTGTTTTTTTTTAATTTGTCAAAAGAAGAGATTTCCTTGATATCAAGAGTTATTGTATACTTTAATGCCATTATACATGGGGCTTTCTTCATATAGTGAGGTTGTATTTTGACAATTACTTAGATGCTCTCTATTTCTTGTGCAATATCTGTGTTTGTCCTGGTTTTTCTCAAATTCCAATAAATGTTTCTTAACATATAATAATATTTCTAATATATATATAGACATGGAAAGGGTAAAATATTTAATAAATGGAGTAGTGATTTACAGGATTGTCTTTTGTCTTTAAACAACATATTTGTAATAACTTTTTTTTTTTAATTTTGAAAATAATACCTCCCTTATTCCCCCAAAATATAATCCCATACTTCATTATATTATGAAAATAAGCAAAGTACAAGCTTCTCAGAACTTCAGGGTTAACCCTTTCCCTTAAAACATTCATTGCAAAACATACCTGGCTTAACCTAGCTGCTAATTTCTCTACCCGCACATCCCATCGTAAATTTGAATCTATCCATGTCCCTAAGAATTTAACCTGTTCTACATAGCTTATTGGCTTATCTGCTATTACCAAACAATTTTGTGGGAACCATCTTGTTATATTTTCATTAACTTTTGGTAGTTTTTGTTCTACCTCATGTGTACTGCCACTACAAACTGATATGTTTGTGTCATCTGCAAATAAGGGGACGTGTCCTGCTGAGATATTATTGGGTAAATCATTAATATATTTTAAATTATGACACATCACTGTTACTAGCTTCTAAATCTTCAAAATTAGTCAAATCATTAATATATAAAAGGAACATAATTGGTCCTAGGACTGAACCTTGAGGGAGTCCTATACTAACCGGCTGCATATTAGAATTAAATATTTCATTTGTAGATGTTACTTCGTTTCTACTTGCTATACATATGGTCGATGACCTCTGTAGAAACCTTATTTCACCAAGTATGCCATTTACTAATTAGAGGCAGAGTCCCTTACCTATGATGAGGGGGTGATAATGGTAAATGGCAATGGAACAAGAGAATCTACAGCTTTTACCGTGCACTCTGAACCACACTGGGCCTTGGGCTTCACATGAGCTAGTCAGAGGTGAACGCTTGGATAGAACCAACTTAAAATGCCACCACAGAGTCGGGAATTGAATCCTGGGTGTTCAGAATGAGAGCTGCAAAAGAAACCATTGAGCTACCCTGACACCCTTCACTGAAATATGGAATTTGTTTACTTATCGAATATTTTGTTTTTGAGTTATGTTGTCTATAGGTGGTCCCATAAGGGGGGGGTTCAACCCCTTCAACTGCCATAGTGTGGGCGCTGCGGACCCTCAGCATTCGTGGTACTTCTGATGTTACCAGAAGTATGCCGGGCCAAACTTCCAAGCCCCACCCGAAAAGGTGTCATTTGGAATGGGTTGGACTTGGCGGGGCAGTGATTCCCGAGATCTGTGGGAGATTGGGTATGCCTGTATGGTTTTCTGTACAGGCAGGGTTGTGAGACGCCTCAATTTCCTCCGGTACCGCCCTGGATAGAAGGTAGATGGCATGCTAGATTGCTCTCGGTCTTACCAAGGTTTTAGGTAGTCGTCCTTAACCCCTTCAAGGATACCCAATGAGAGTAAGAATAAAAACACAAACAAAAAAATATTTTTGTTACTTTGGGGCACGAACCTCTGACTATGCAATGTAACCATATCATGCCACAATGCCTTAAACCGCTCGGCCATCTGAACACATGATACCTGCAGCATTGTCTGATCTCATTAATTAACAATGAGAGAAAAAAAAAAAAATTACTTTGGGGCGCGAACTTCTGACTATGCAACGTAACCATATCATGCCACAATGCCTTAAACCGCTCGACCATCTGAACACATGATAGTTGCAGCATTGTTTGGTCTCATAAACCGCTGCCCAATATAGGGAGTGATTTTTTTTTAAAAAAAGGGGTAAAATACATGTTCTGCACTCAATTGAAACCCGTCAGCATCCAACCGTGCCGTCACACTGCTTGCTTTAGTTGGGCCCTCCCCATCCTTTTCCACAGTTTCAATTGAGTGCAGAACATGCATTTTACCGGGATTCGATCCTACGAATCCTTGGTCTTGATAGGTTAGCCACTCATATCATGCCTTAGACCGCATGGCCATAAATCCCGATGTCGAAGTCAAGTTGGAGATGGAAGCACATTGCTTCCGGCATCCATCCCCTCAGACTTTTAGGAAAACACTTTCCTAAAAGAATACCACCCACCACAAAAAAGTGGCTTCGCAAGAAGCTAATATGATTTGTCATGAATGTGATGTGCCATTGAGGTATACCATTCAAGAAGGAAATTTTAAATGTAGAATTTATTCAAATTTATTATAAAAGAGAAAAGTTATAACAATTAAGGTTAAATAAGCATTAAATCCATGTAAATCCATATGCTTTCTCCTGCATTTTAACATGGACGTCATATGAAGTCCATATCCTCAAAAGGGTTAAGTAGCATATCCACTTCCATCCTCATGCAAGCGGGGTGGGGGAGGGGGAGGGGCTTTTTAGACTGCTAGGTATTGGCCTCATGGGAAACCCCCACGGTTTGGAGAGCCACTCGGATGGCGCTGACCCAGATTTTGGAGGAGGGCTTGGGCTTAGGCTCTTGCCCTGGTAGACCTTGCATAACCTTATCCATAGGTGGACCTTATTCAAAGAATGCTTTTTTATAGGGTTCATAGGACTTCAAAATATGCATTTCTGGTGAAATCTTGATATCAAAATTTGGGTGAAATAAAATACTTCCACTGCATACTACAGGTAGGTGGTGTAGAGTTAGAAAAATATAATAGCAACAAGAAAATGAGTAGGTATATAAGTGACGTACCATTGTTGCTAATGTCTGATATGCCACCAAGTGTTATCTTGCCAGACCTGATGAGCTGATGCCACAAATCCAATGAGAAGTTTTTAGCAGAGAACTGTGCCTCCTCTTCTGTAGCACCTTGGAAGCCACCCATTATGTCCCCATCTCTCAATCGTATTTCAACCGTGCTCCATTTCCCATCAGGCACTGATTTGCGGAACCTTCTAATGTTGCCATGCAGACTGAGATTTGGACCAATTGCACCATCCAGATTCCATGTGATAGTAACTTCATCATGATATACAGATACAGAGAAATACTCTGTGCCACCATTTGAAGATATAAACATTATGGTGCCACCTGAAACAAAAATGAGGTTTAATTGAACTTTACAATTCTGTCTGAAAAAATGCCAAGACGTTAAATTCAATGATGGTAGATTGAGTCACACTTTTTTACACTCACCTTCACTAATTAAAAGCTGTATAAAACAGAAACATTTTCGAGGGCATTTGTCCTCATCATCAGCGACTTGGTGACTAAAGGTCGCTTTCTCCTGTATCCTCTTCTTCCTCTTCCTGCGGATTCTGAACCTGTTGCCATCTGGTGTTGGGGGCACAAAGTTTAAACACATTGCTCACAGGCAGGATTTCAAAATTAATGATGTTGCTGTTTTTGATGATGTGTATTTTTTCCCAGATGTTCAATTCTATTGGTGTGGTGAAGGGTTTTAACAACTTTATACTTTGGCCAATGTTGTGGTTTTCTGTCCAAAAATGGTGTGATACAGCGGATTTGTCTATTTGTTTTAGTTTTATGTTTCTTTGGTGTCCCTTAAGTCTGGTTTCCAAGTTTCTTTTAGTTTTTCCTATGTAGTATTTCTCACATTCATCACAGCTAATCCGGTAAATTCCGGATTTTAATGTGTTTGGGATGGTATTTTTGAGAGGTGTGTTTAGCAAGTTCTTCAAGCTGAATTTGTTCTGTGGAGCTAGTCTTATGTTAAATTTATTGAAGACACCTCTCAAAAATACCATACCAAACACATTAAAATCCGGAATTTACCAGATTAGTTGTGATGAATGTGAGAAACACTACATAGGAAAAACAAAAGAAACTTTGAAACCAGACTTAAGGAACACCAAAGGAACATAAAACTAAGACAAGTAGAGAAATCTGCTGTATCACACCATTTTTGGACAGAAAACCACAACATTGGCCAAAGTATAAAGTTGTTAAAACCCCTCACCACACCAATAGAAATCAACATCTGGGAAAAAATACACATTGTCAAAAACGGCAACAACATCATTAATTTTGAGATCCCGCCTGTGAACAATGTGTTAAAACTTTGTGTCCCCAACACCAGATGGCAACAGGTTCAGAAGCCGCAGGAAGAGGAAGAAGAGGATACAGGATAAAGCGACCTTTAGTCACCCAGTAGCTGACGATGAGGACAAATGCCCTCGAAAAGGTTTCTGTTTTATACAACTTTTAATTAGTAAAGGTGAGTGTAAAAAAGTGTGACTCAATCTACCATCATGATGAATATTTCACGGTTAATAAGGCTTCTGTTTTTAATCTTTAATTAAATTCAATGTTATTTTTATTAAAACTTTTTAGGTAAAAGAAACCTAATGTAGATAATTCATTTTAGATAGAGAAATCAATTAATGCATTATAAATATTCATTGTTTTTGTAAACTTTGTAATGCATAACATTTAAACGTGGCATACATGACTTCTGGTATGTAAATAGTTAAATAGACAAATGAAAATTGATTGCAACACTTTGTTGGCTTAGATTAAATGCAGTGATGAAACAGCCAAAGGAACATAGTAACTTGACTGCTACATGCGAGAGATAAATAATGCCAGAAGAGATGGCAAGAGAGATGCCATCAGACATTTATAGAGGGAGGACATAACCTGGCTTGAAAGAAGGAATAATTAATTAATGTATAAAGGGCTGTTAATAATGGGAGCATTAGCACAAAGCAAATTATTTTTAGTACTGTGACCGCAAATAGTGTTAAGTCTGTAGGAACTATTACACCTTGTAAAATAATTGTTCTCTCTCAGCAGAATTATTAAAAGCAGTACCAAAATAAGTAAATAAAACAATGATAAAAGATTTTCCACGTTAAATGTAATTTGGCATGGGGGGAAATTTTCTTGAAAATCTTTATATCGCATCTTTGAAAGATGCTGAGCTTAAATACCAAGTTTGGTATTTATCCGACATTTTGTTTTTCAGTTATCAGACACACACATGAAGCACTTTCTAAAAATGGCTTTATTAGATTCATGAGCCTCAAAACATGCTCGTTATTGAATTTTTGGGTGAAGTACAGTACTTTCTTTACCTACTATAGGAAATTTGTAGGGAAAGTAAAAATTGAACCTCAATTTGAAGATTCCACTTCCTGGTTCCAATAAGACACAAAAGATTAATTTCCTATCAGGTGTTTACAAGCAACAAACTTACCTGTATGACTGCGATATACAATTTTAATGCTGTCTAGTTGCAGAAGATTGCCATCTGGGATGTTGAGGGCATAGTTTAGGGACATGTTGTGACCATCAAAAGTAACGTTTGCAATGCATTCATACCCATCATCCAAGTTCTGACAACTGCTGCCTTTGGGACACTTCTGCAGTTGGCAGAACTCCATTTCTTGACACATCTTTCCTTTGTAGCCTGGCGGACACTTACACCTAAATATAGCACACAATTATTGTCTTAGTTCTGTTTGAAAGTTCAACACATTTTCAGGATTCTACACAAGGAGTGTAACAAATATTATTTCCCATACAATTTTTGTTGATAAAGAACCATTCTATTAAAAAATATATCTATTCTTTATGGGGAATGGTGAAACTGTTCAATGTATTGATATAAATGGTTGGCTACTGCACCACCTGACACATAAATGTTGTCAGAACAAGTTTTGTCTGATGTACTATGATTTAGCTTAAACACTGATGCAAGTTTAACCATTTTCTCCAACCCTGCTTTTCCTCGTCATGACCTGATGGGATACTTTGCCATACAGTATGGCTTCCCGTCAGATGAATCTCCAACCATTACACAACAGCAATCTTGCCATTGGTGCTTCCCTATTGGGTTGGATATGCCCTATGCCAGTGACAGTAGTACTCCTCTGGGGAATGAGACAACTAGCAATGTCCTCCGGTGGAGAGTGAACAGACAGGCACCAACCCAAACAGAGGCAAAGTGATAACAACGCTGCAGTCTGGGTCAAGCGATGGCAAGCATATTTAAATAAGTTTAGGGCTTTTCCAAAATGCATACATCTTGTTTGGCGAGTAAATGATCTAAATTTATTATTGCATTCTTCACCCTCGGTGAATGTGTAAAAAATGCATAAAAAAATTCCTGGGAATCTGGATTGATAATGAATTCTCATGGGAAACCCATATACTACAACTAAGTGTCCAACTGAACAAATTATGTTATGCTGTTCGTAAATTGGCTACTGTGTGCTCCAAAGTAATACTAAAGATAGTGTATCACAGCTGCATTGAGTCCCAAATTATCTATAGCATCCCCTTTGGGGTTCCTCTCCAAAAGCAACACATATTCTCACAATCCAAAAAAGAATATTACAGGCAATTCTGAAGGTACCCATAAGAACACCAAGTGGATACATATTCAATGAACTTAAAGTTTTGCCTATCCCATGCCTATATATTCTTGAAACCTTAAACTTCATTCATAATAATATAACTACATTTCAAAAGAACTCAGAATATCATAACTACAACACAAGAAATCTCAATAACTTGCACTTAGATAGCCACAGGCTTGCAAAAAACCTAGCAAGCATTTCCCATCTGGGTATCTTAATGTATAACAAACTAGATACTTCAATAAAAAACTTAAATGAATCTTTTAAAGGTAAACTAAGAAAGCTACTTCTAAAAAGGCAATATTTACATATAAATGACTATTTAAATGAACCAAGTTTTTCATAATCACATAAAGTACATAGATTATTTAATTTTGTTATTCTGTGACAGTATTTTTGTAAAGAAACTAACATGTAATTATTTTAGTATCACTTGCTGTAATGTAAAAGTTCTACATATCCAATCCCGATGTGTCCGAAAAACAATGTAAGTTGTTTCCCAGAGGATGAAATAAATAAAGAAAATATTTATTGAAGTAGGAGTGGTACAAAGCAGCAATATATGAACAGTTTAGTGAACATCATAATACTTTCAATGTGTCAGTTAAAACCAGATAGAAAGCAAGTGTTATTATTGTTAGAATTGCAATTATGTATATAGTATTCAGTTATATTCTTAAATTGTTAGAAATAATCTTTGAAAGTCATAATAAATAAAGTAATGGAATTTCTGTATTAAAATTTTGCCTGCACTATTCCTGCACATTTAGATCTATAACATTTATAAGAATCTGCCCATCTGGGCAGTAACACACTATAGCAAAGACATCTAGGCTTCAGCACAGTTTAATAGCTTCCAGTAATTACAGAGATTGTCATACTAATAAAAAACAATACAATATTTATGTATATGCGTTGTGACAAAGCCAGGATAATGGGAGTGGCCTTAAGGGCTAGCTGGCACATGATTGGTTGGAGAGAGTGAGACACACTCCCAGCAAAAGAAACTTCTAGAAGGCATTGCAAAGGATGGTAAAACTTGTCCCCTCACGCTTGGCAGCATATGAAGCTTCCAGAAAGCTCTTGCAGCCATATATAAGTGAGCATGCTTATGACAGTTCTTAATGTGACATACAACACTGTGTGCGTGTGTGCGCGCGTGCACATTACTCCACAAATGAGTGATACAGAAAGAGGAGAGGAGTCCTGTGTTTGACACTCCAGTGAGCCACCAGAAGAGAGGAGAGGCTGCTTTGCATTGGCTTATTGTAACACTATGCACAATAGAAAGTAAACAGTTACTGGAGAAAACTGGACAAAGTCACAATATGTTAATTAATATTAAGTACTAAACATTTGTACAACCAATGCTATTATAAATAAAATGTTAAACGGTTAAGGGATTACAAATGTAAACACAGGCACATGCTTCTGAACAAATTTCCAGAAGTTTTAAAAATGATTTGGACATCACGGGAGCATGTTACCAACCAGACCCATGAAATAAACTCCCCAACCAACAGGAACATAGATAAAAAAAATGCATTAAAGGGAATGAAAACAGAAAACACAATATCAAGTAAGTCAAGCCAAACCCTTTTACAGGAAATATCAAGAAGGCAAGGTGCCGGCCATGGCATTGAATTTTTCAAGTCTGATTCAAGTTTCCAAATACAAATATCTTTAGAACTCAATACTTGAAAAAAGATTTTCGTCATTAAGAATGATAATAAACCTATGATTTCTGAAGTTCCAGTGGTGGATGATATCGTTAGATTCATTAATAAGATATAAGGGAGCGCACAACAGAAATTATTGAATCAGCCAGCCACAAACAACAGTCAACTGCCAAACTGATGATGGGGAAGATGTTCCCCAAAGCATATATTTTAAAAATGACATAAGTTAAACATTATGTCACACCTAGAATATGCCATTGAGGTATGGGTCAGCACTTGTTTAATGAACATGAATAGATTATTAATTTTGTAAAAGAAATGTATAAGATGTATGTACAACATAAATAGGAGTGAATCATGTGGAAGCATCTTTGTAGAAAACAAAATATATACTGTAGTATCCTTATATTTAATAAAGTAATTATGTTTATAGTTAGTAAAGATGGATTAGATAATCTAAATAAGGACTCTCATAAGTATCACACAAGAACACATGTATTTAATAAAAATTTGACATCAGCCAATACCTATTGGTGACCACAGGGATATTGAATTACAATAAAGTAAATGAATAGAAAGTAGAGAACAAATTAAAGATAAAACAACAATTAAATAAAAACTAAGAAAAACAAAATTAGCATAAGAACATAAAAAAATACAATGTGCAAGAGCTATAATTAAAATGAAACTAAGAAAATCAATAAGCAAAACTTTCACACAGTAAATGTAAATAAAAAGCCAACAGACAAAGATCTCTTAATAATGGGCAAAATACTGTACAATAAACTACCAAGTACCATAAAAACAACAAAAGGGAAAAATTTTAAATGTGAACTAAAGAATTTCCTAATATGAGGGCTGTCCCAGAAGTACCCGACCTAACAAAGAAAACACAAAAATGTTGGGAAAAAACATCTTTATTTCTCTACATAGTCTCCTTTCAGGTCGATACACTTTTTCCCAGCGATGTTCAATAGCTTTGATACCCTGTTTATAGTGAGAACTGTCGAGTTCTGCAAAATTGCCATAAACTGCAAACTCCACCTCTTCATTGCTGGCAAATCTTTTACCACCAAGCCATTTCTTCAACTCGTAAACAGAAAATAATCAGATGAGGCTAAGTCTGGCAAATAGGGTGCATGAGGAAGCAATTCGAACTTTAACTCATTAATTTTGGCCATGGCGATAATGGATGTGTGAACTGGTACATTGTCTTGATGAAACAGAACTTTCTTTTTCGCTAAATGCGGCTGTTTTTGCTTGATTTCGTCATTCAAATGCTGCAATAAGTTTGCATAACACTCGCCATTGATTGCTTTTCCTTTTTGAAGATAATCAATAAAAATTATCCCACGCACATCCCAAAAGCCTGACACCATGACCTTGCCGCCAGATGGAACTGTCTTCTTCTTTGGAGCCGATTCTCCCCTTTCAATCCACTGTTTTGACTGTTCCTTCATCTCAGGTGTGAAGAGATGGATCCATGTTTCATCCATGGTTATGAATCGATGGAAAAACTTAGCTTTATTGCAGTGAAACATCGCCAAACACTCGACTGAAATATCCTCACAATGCTGCTTTTCTTCCATTGTGAGTAAACGTGGCACCCATCTTGCGCACAGCTTTCTCATGTCTAAATTTTAGGTTAGTATGCGATGTACAGTACTTCTTGAAATGCCTACAATGTCTGCTAGCTCGTGCGCTTTCAGTTGATGGTCATCCAATACCATTTTGTGGATTTTCTTCATAAGTTCTGGCGTAGTCACCTCATTTGGTCGACCACTGCAATGTTCTTCTTGGCAGCTCGTACGGCCTTGCTCAAACTCTGCCACCCAATATTTCACTGTTGTAAACGAAGGAGCAGACTCCCCCAGAGTAGAATCTAGCTCAGCTTTAATATTAGTTGGACTAAGACCTTTCAAATGAAAGTATTGTATCACATAATGATGGCCAGTTTTATCCATATTTACAAATTCACTGAGAGAGTTCACTATTAATGGCTGCCAAACAATTACTAAACAATGTAGCTTATGCTTTATAAGAGTGGTACTTTCTACCATAGTCATTTGTTTGAAACAACAACCGCTATATATACATCAGGTCGGGTACTTCTGGGACTGCCCTCGTACAAAGGTGCATGTATAGGGTGGATGAGTTATAATATTTAAATCTGTGTATAGTAATTATTTTTATTTTAAACCTAATGATGTATCCGACAACATGTAAATGTTATTTTGGATGAATAAAAATATGATATGATATATATTTTTAACTCAACTCATTATTTTTAAATTCCAGCTATTTAGGTTAACACTTTGAGAAAGAATTGTTCCCATTAAATAGAAGCAAGATCCTATATTGTGACATTGCCTGTCATGTAGCTATGCTATAATACATACCCAAAGTCATTCCAAGTTATGAAGCAGGTACCATTATGCTGACAAGGATCGCCTGAACATGTGTCATCTGACACTACACCTTTAAGCACCGTCTTTTCATCAAAGTACACATCACCAAAAGATGGTGGTAAGACCAAATCCTCAACCTTCAGTTCGAAGAACTCAACCACCATGATGCCTGATCCATTACTGATCTGTAATATAGTTACAATAAATACGATTTATATTTAGTTTTTCATTTTCAAAGTAGATTATGTAATTTTAAGACGTGTACTTCAAATAGCAAATTAATCCAACATTTAAGGCAATGCACCAACCTAGAGTAAGCTCTACTTTTGTAGTAAACTAGTATTAAAAGTCAACACTCAATGACTTCCTTACGAGAGTAAACTATTTCTGAAGTATTATACCCCTTTCACATACTCCCAGAGTAAATTACTACGGAAGTAAATATCAGAGTACTATCACGTAGTATGTTACTACTGAAGTAAAAAGAGCACAAATATAGGTTAGAATTTACTCTCGTGACTTGATTGAAGTAATTCATCTGTCAAAGGAACTACAATACTGTATTCTATTTGGAGGAAAATATTCTGACATGTTCATAGGTTACTGGGATAGCATTGATACTCTCAATGATGAAAATCTCAATGATGAAAATAACAAGAATGTGATAATGAGTACTTATACAAGAGAGTGTTCCGGGAACATTTTGATATTCCTTTTGAGCCTGCTTGGAGAGCATTTACTAAAACATAAGAATTCAGCTGTATCATCCAAACAGCAATTGTTACGTGCCCTGCGAGTGTTTCATACTGGATTATTTCAGATAGTTACAGGCAATCTTGTAAACTAAAATCAATGCAAGAAGAACTTAACACACTGAAACCATTATTAAACTTTTAAAATTTTGAATTAGTCGACATAAGACTCATGGGTTTAACATACACCTAATTAATGCAAGAACATGTTTTCATACCATCTCATCAGCTGCTGTCAACTGGTTTGAACATCCATATCAAAGTAGTTGAAAATGTATCCCCTGGGTGTAAGTTGGAACAATTTTACATAGGTGTTGACGTCATTAGGAATCTTCAAGTTCATCGCACATCCTTCATGCTTCTTAATTCTTTAGCATTTCTGGTGGTTTTTAAGTTTAATTTCTCCACTTACATTGAGGTTAGTTTTCCAGAAATGATTGACCACTGCTGATTTGTCTATCTGATGTTTCTGAAATGTTGTTTTTTCCTCACCTTTAAGCTTCTCTTAGTTCTTAGTTTTTCCTACATAAATGTTATCATAACCCAAACAGCTAATTGATATACCCCTGGTTTTTCATTTGTTTCAAGTTTGTCCAATTTGTTTGATCTAATTAAGTTCCTTAAAGATAGATTGTTTTAGAGGTGCCAAAATGATATTGTGTGTTTTAGAAATTTTTTGAAATTTGTGCATAGCGATTGGATGGAAGGTAAATTTTTATATTGAACATCAGGTTTCTCTTTTTTGAGCCTTGTCATTTCTTCCAAGTGTTTAAGCCTTTTAAATTTTTCGATTTTCGTTTTTACTATTTATTTGGTGAAACAATTACATTCTGCTGTCTTATTAAAGAAAAGAGTTTCTACAATGTACTCAGAACATGCTACTTTGCACACTTCCACTCCCAAATATCTTATGGGACTGTAACGTGGGGTAATTCAGGTAATAGTAATATAATATTTAAATTGCAAAAAAAGGCTATCAGAAAAATTGTAGGGTTACGAAACACCAAAAGTTACAGGGAGCACTTTAAAAAATTAAACATTCTGGCACTACCATGTGAATACTTGAAACAGCTAGCAACCGATGCTGAAGTACATAATCTCAACACTAGAAATAAAAATAATTTGCATGTTAGTTTTCATAAAACCAACCTCTTTGAGATATCATTTAAATATAGGTACTAAGTTATATAATCAGCTTCCTATATACTTGAAAAATTTTAATTCTGAACTAAGATTCAAAAAAGAAATCCTCAACTTCTTATTAATTCATCAGTTTTATTCATCCAATGAATTCAGTAATCACTGCATAGGAATGAGTTAAAATGATGTGAATGTGGTCATCTCTTCCCCTATTTAACTATTGCAAGGTGAAAATTATAACTAGGAAAATTCTAATGCCAATTTTATGTCCTCTGTTGCATGTGACCGAGAACTGAGACCTGAAATCAATGGACAGGAAAACAGAAGGCCCATCTCCAATGGTAGAAAAACTGGAAAATCGCTCAATCTATGCCAAGAATGTTATTAATACTTAGTAACTATTAAAAGCTGCTAATATTGTTAACTCATTGATCTTTGTAAATATTACTGTAAATAATGTTTGACGTTTCCCATGTTGTATTAATATGACTTGATGAAATAAATTACAATTACAATTTAAGATTAGATTAAAATGTGTTCTGAAGGTTCTTCAATAGTTAAAAGGCCTTGAACATAGAATATATCAAAAGCTTTTGTATTTCTATTGTATTGAACTTAATAAACTTGGCTTTTACAGCTTGTCACTGCACAAAGTATTACATCCTTATTCAATTTCAGTATGCTCTTTGTTGTATTACACATGGTTCATTGGTATGTTGACTAGTCTATGAGTGAGTGTGTTGATTATTGCATGTTTATTCTAGGATTAAAACCATTGGTTTTGATGTAGCTTTGTGTGTTAGTTGCTTTCCTAAAAAATTCCAAATTTGATTTTTTCGCCATTTCTTATTAATTTCAGGTCTAGGAAAGGCAACATGTTTCACTTCCATAGTAATCTTTATGGCTTTCTCTTGCATCGTTCATCCATGACATAATGTTAAAAATAAATCAGAATACAAAAGTAGCCAGTCTAATGGTGGACTTACCTAAAGCTTTTGACTGCGTAAGGCATGATATTTTATGAAATAAACTTGAATTGTATGTCATTAGAGGCCTACCTCACAAATTAATTGCATCTTATCTAACAGGAAGATTACAATGCTCAGAAATAAACTATATTAATGGTTGCAGCCTAAATAGAGTAAAATCGACTTTCTTACAGGTAAAACATGGAGTGCCTCAGGGTTCTGTTTTGGGTCCTTTACTGTTTATTAATTATATAAATGATATCCCTAAAGGCAATAATTTCAATTCAATCAGCTATGCAGATGATACCACAATGCTGTTGGAATGAAAACTTAAAGTCTTTGGCTAATACCATAAAATCTAGTACCCATTCATTAATATGCTATTTTGAATCTAATAAACTAAAAGTAAATGAGGAAAAATCCAAGGTCATGATATTTAGTCTAGGTGGTAGAGATGAAACAAAAGAAATTAGTTCCCTCAGAGACAGGCTTACTCTGACCGTATCCCATCCCTTGTTAGGTTTAAAAATTGACAATAGGCTATCCTGGTCAGAACAGGTTAATAATGTTTGTAATAAAGTTAGTAGATATGTATATTTATTTAGATTAATGAGAAGGTATGTGAATGACCTCACCATGAAAATTATGTATTATGCGACGGACCTCCTCGTGCCGTTGTCTTCCATCCTTCTTGGAGCTGTTGGTGGCTGGTTCCTGGAATTCAAGCCTAGCACACTTGTGTGTTGCCCTATTTCTAAACTCTTTCCCAGGGTGTGGTGACGGTAGACGAAATAAAACTCCAGATAACTTGACCTTTAATTTATTGCATTATGATAATACTGTTTTGTGAGGCCGCTAGCCGTGTGTTTTAAATCTATATACAATTCAAAGGGGCCTATCTTCAAAAATTTACCTCCCCAAGCTAGCTGTGTCTCCTATATCTAACTTCACACGCATCGCCACAAATATGGTGTGAATTGTTATCTCTTCTTCAGGACCAGACGAAAAAAGAACAGCCGCGCGAGCTCTGCACGTGTGCGCTTTTATACTCGCTTAGGGGACGCTAAGTTCGCCTAGCTCTTTTCTAATCTTTTCTGTTATTGGTTCTCCCCTAAGCGTGCTATGAAAACATTTGCCTCCAAATCTGCAGTCTTGACAAGTTTGGGATTTCCAAGGTGTCAAAATCTCTCTCCCTCTCTTTCCATCTTATTGCTATCTCTCTCCGTGCCTGTGACTGTTTAGCTGTGTTGCCAGCCCTAAACCCCTTTCTACCTGCCTGTTTCTCTTCTCACAGCTAGCTAGCTTCACATCTTACATATATGTTACAATACTCAGCTTATTTCCTATTACATTTATGTTCCCTATATATCATAGTTCCCGCTACAATTATGGGCTTATTTTTCCACAACTCAGCTACTGCTTGGAAGTTTGGGGTGGAGCTGCACAGGTACATATGAATAGAATATTTATATTACAGAAAAAATGTATAAGAATTATGTTCAATATTAAAAGATTAGAAACATGTAGAAATGTATTTATTAAGGAAAACATTCTAACTCTTGTTTCATTATATGCTCATCAAACAATACTTTTAACTGTAAATAGCTGTAAAGACATACTAACAAATTGTGATGTACATCAGCACAACACCAGACATAGTATGGACTTTCATAGAGTAGCTGTGAATAAAAAGAAAGTCAATACTGATCCTTATATTGTAGGTAGTATACTTTATAATAAGCTTCCTTTAGAAATTAAGTGCTCTAAAAAGAATTGTTTTAAAAGAAATCTAAAGAAGTATCTCATTCACAAAAGTTTGTATAATATTGATGAACTGTAAATCTATCTACTCCTTAATCATTGTAAATATTGCAATGTTAATCAATGTAAATACTGTAATTAGCTCATGACAATGTCAGATGTTCTGTATGAACCTATTGACAGTAATAAACTTACTTATTTGCAGGTTCGACAGTTTTAGTGCATCCTCTATGAATTTTTTATTTATTACAGTGAACATCATCAACATAATGGTACCATCTTATAAACGTTCACCATATGTCTGCTGGTTGTATCTTTCATTGCAATGTTAGAGTGCTTTTGAGGTTAAGAGCAAAGTACATGAACATGTGTGTGTTCAGAAAATAAAAGGTAATTCTTCACTTTCGCAAGTTTCCCACGCATTATGGGTGCAAATGACTACACATATGTCCCTTTTTGTGTCCATCCAGTGAAAATGCTTAACTTTTCCAAAATCAGAAAGGGTATTTCTCCAACAACATGCAAGTGATTTGTGATGCAAATATGAAGGTTAGGAATGTACTCTCCAAAGAATTTTAAGCTGTTCTTCAGTATATTTCCCATTGCTTGAGACATTAAACTCATCCATCAACTTTCCAGGCATTTGTCTTTTTAAAATTAATGTAGGAAGAACTTAACACAATCAAAACAATTAAAAAAAGACTTTTAAAAAATTTGAATTGGTCGACTTAATTGGCAGCAGCTGATAATGTAGACAAGGTGCTATGAAAACATGTTCCTGCATTAATTATGTGGTGAGTAAAAACCTATGAGTGTTAGGTCGACCAATTCAAATTTTCCTTTTTATTCAGCATCTTTACATCATATTTTTTATACCATATATTCTTAAACGTGGATTTTCATTATCTCTACCAACAAACATTTATCTCTTTCGCTGACGTCCTTCTCCTTTTCCTATCATACTTAACCTTATCCATGATTACTTCAAGTAAATCACACAAACAAAACAATACTCTGTGGGCAGCATGCACATGTTGGAGTAAATTGCTTCGGAAGTAACATTTACTAAAGAAGTCCGTACTATGGAAGTAGGTTACTACGGGAGCAATTTACTCAGGAAGTAACATTGGAGAGCTCAATTACAATTTACTGTTTTAGTTACGGCTACGGAAGTAAGAGCTCATTACTCCTGGAGGTATTGTTTTGTTTGTGCTATTTACTTGACGTGATCATAGATAAGGTTATGTGCTATAGGAAAAGGGGAGGGGGGAAGTCAGCAAAAGAGATAAATATTTGTTGGTAGAGAGAAAGGAAATCCATTTAAACAATATCTATGAGTGTAAAAAAGTGTTATAAAGATGCTAAAGAGAAATGCTGGAAAGTTGTGACAACCAGTTTGAAGCTTCGAGCGACGGGAAACGTACTGAAGAGCAGCTTAAAGTTCTGGAAACAATGTTTCTAATCTTCATTTTGCATTGCAGATCACTTATGTGTTAATGGAGAAATATCCTTTCTGATTTCGGAAAAGTTCACCATATTCACAAATAGGCAAAAATTGTAATGTGTGCAGTTAATTCCACTCACAATGTGTGGGAAATCTGCAAAAGTGAAGAAGAATTGCCTTTCATTTTCTGAACACTTGTGTATATTTATATGTGTAGGTACCTCAAAAGCGCTGTAACAACACGATGAAATACACGATCAGCAGACGGTGAACCTTTATTTATAAGATTACCTGTAATATTGGGATTACAATGAACTTTATTTAACGCAACATGAAGCTATATTATATACAAAATGAAACAAAGCAGGTGTAATTTTGTGTAAAATCGAAGACCTCCCTACCGTTATAAGGCTAACATTATATTTATAGACTAAAACAGTTATTTTAACTTTCACTGGGCTTGTATCTTTTGTTCGTCTCATCATTTTGTTCTATTTGATTTGTAATGCATAGCATTTACTGTAGTTCTTAATATACATACATTTAAATAGCTTCATTAATTCTAGAGCAAGTATCAAATGTAATTTGCAATTGTCATTAATATTTACTGATACTACTTACAGAGTATTATCATCAAAATACTTTGTCATTCAGACAATCTTGTATGGAATAATATGCTTTTGAGCATAGGTACTCTTTAACAGCAGTTTTAAAGACATTGAAATTGTCAACTTTTCCCTTAAGATAATTAGGGAGAGCATTAAATATGGTCTCATAATATACATCTTTCTGGAAGCAAGAAAGCTTTGCATTGGGATGATGGATGTTACCCTTTTGTCTAGTGTTTATCTCATGAATTTCCATGTTTGTTATAAATGTGGTTTAATTGCATACAAAGAATTTTAGGATTCAAAATATGTACATGCAAGGTAGGGTTAATATCTTGTCTTCTAAACAGATGTTTGCAAGAGTGTCTGCTATGAGTGCTGGAAATGATTCTTATACCCTTCTTTTGCATGAGGAGTATTTGTTTACTTTCTACGGAGTTTCCCCAAAACAATATTCCATGATAGAGTTAAAATATGCATAGTATACTAATTTAAATGTATCTATAGAATTGACATTTACCAGTGCTCGGCCAGCATAACAGCAGAACTGAGTTTGGGTAAGACATACGTAATGTGAGCTTTCAAATCTAAATATCCGTCTACTTGGAGGTCCAGAAATTTAATGTTGTCTATTTGTTCTAGTAACATGTCATTAATCCCAATTTCAATTGGAGTGTGTGATGATCGATGGGTTATAAATTTAACAACTTTTGTTTTGTCTAGATTTACAGATAATTTGTTAACTTTAAGCCAGTGTGACATGCAGATCAACATATAATTCAATTTAATTACACACACATTCAAGTTTTTACTAGTCACCAGAACACTCGTGTCATCAGCAAACAGAATGATACTCGCAATATCCTTTATATAAAAGGATAGGTCATTTATATAGATCAAAAATAGTAAAGGTAATAGGACTGAACCTTGGGGCACTCTATGTGTTACTGTTTTCCATTTTGATATATGTTTTCCAAATCCAACATCATTGACCTCAACACTTTGTTTTCTTTAACTTAGATATGATACGAACCAACTTAGAGTTTCATTTTTTAGTCCATAGAATTTCAATTTTGTTATCAGAATATCATGATTAACACTGTCAAATGCCTTTTGCTAAGTCATAGAAAATCCCACCTACATGCATTTTTTTGTTTAATGCAGTTAACACTTCATGAGTAAGTTTATAAGTTGTATTATTGGTTGACATTCCTTTTCTGAACCCGAACTGATCCCTGGCAAGTATGTTGTTATATTCAAGGTATTTATACAGTCTATTAAACATCACCTTTTCAAGAACTTTTGAAACAATTGGCAAGAGAGATATTGGTCTATAATTTGAAACATTATTACGTTTGCCCTTTTTGAAAAGTGGTTTAACAATGGAAAATTTCATTCTGTCAGGGAAAATTCCTGTCCTTAGTGACTTGTTGCACAAATAACTAAGGGGGTGGAAATTTGAGATGAGCATGATTTTAAGATTTTTATTGTTATTTCATCACCAGAAGAATTTTTTGTTTTAACAGAGTTAATAATTTTGTTTATTTCAGAAGGTGTTGTCAGATAAGCTTTAAATTCAGGCACTTCATTAGTGAAATTTGATTTTAGAAATTCCAAAGCTGTCTCTTTACTTCCATTATTAATACTTTGTTACATCCAAAACGAATTTGTTAAAAATTTCTGCAACTTCATGAGGTATAGTAATTTCTTGATTATCAATGTTTAGTGTTATTAAGTCACTTTGTAATGAGTATTTACCCGCTTCTCTTTTTATTATATTCTAAGCAGTTTTTATTTTATTGTCAGACAGTTGAATCTGTTTACTATAATGCAATATTCTAGCTGCTTTTATTACCTTCTTTAGAAGCTTAGAATATTTTTTGAAGTAGTGCTTTAAATCCATGTTATTACTAATTCTTACTTCTCATATAATTCTCTTTTACATCTGCACAACGTCCTAATTCCTAAAGTGATCCAGGCATTCTCTCTTTTGAAGTTAGACATTTTGTTTAACTTGACTGGGAAGCAAGCATCCAAACGGCTTTTGAAACATTGGAGAAAGCTGTTATTGTTGGTTCCATTCGTTTGGTAAGTTTGATTCCATGATTCAATTTAAGTTTTTCACTAAACTCACTCAGAGTAGTTTAGCAGGTGATAGTGTTGGAATTTCCAAAACTACCATTTGGAAGTTTATCTAGAAGGTTTTTGAAGTGATTGCTTTACGAAGCAAGCAGTACTTTTGCTGGGGTCTGCTTGATCCTTAATCAGTGATAACACATTTTCATCCACTGGTTTCAATGTGGTATCCACCATATGTTTTAAACAGTTCAAAATGCTCTTTGCACCTACCATTTTTGGTGCTGCATTTTATGTTAGCATAAAATTGCCAGAGTTGCCTACTGGATTGGGCAGAAAGCCTACATTTCAGTTAAATTACTTGTGCATTTTCTCCCAGGCTGCATTCTTATCCTTTAATGTAAGTCTGTTAGCTTTTTTGTACTCGATAATACATCTATACTTAGTAACCAATTCTATAATTAACATTTTCAAACAGTGAAACATTAGTTCCTCTGCATCTAGATTTTTCAATTGATATCTCAATTCTAACCTCAAACAATCAGGAAAATTACATGGCATGTTCATGATTGCAACTAATTGTCTGCTACTGACACATAAGTGTACTGCGATGCTTAGACAAAAGTACATCAGAGCATGAGCTAAAGCCATATAGTTTGGTCACCGCCTTCTTGAAAGCTCCTGTTTGAATTGTATTTTACATTAACAAGATGTTAACTAACATTTCACTGTAAAAGCTTAATGAATAGAATGAGTTTTAACATTATGTTTAACTTTTAACATAATGTCAGCAAACATGATGTAAGAGTATTTGTAAGAACAGTTGGTGTAAGCAGTCCTAGATGTAATTTAGACTCCAGAGATTAAGGATCATTTTAAAAACAAATATAAGCAAACTGATAAAACCAACTGTAGCAATTTATATTCAATTAACTGATCACGAAAGAGGTCCAAAAACTAAATTATTAAAACCAACGAAGGAATTCTGAAAATATATTATTATAATACAGATTATGGATCATTATGAATTTTGTGATTGTATCTCTCTCACTGTTCTGATCAAGTTTGTTTTTGTTACTGTAACTGATGATTGTTTAAACAATTTGAAGCAGAATTTGTTTTTATGAAGTTGCCAGCACTAAATCATAGCAAACACATTTCTTTATTTTATCACAGAATGAGATTTTATATGCCATACTTATAACCATAACCTACATTAATTTCCAACATTATTTGTGTTATTCATTTATGATTTTCAATAATTTTTGTTCATGTCTATTACAATGTATTAATTTGAATGGCCGAATGTTTTATTCCATGACTACATCATTTGTAACCAACACCACTATTGGTCAAGCAGTATCAGCCAATTAGTGGCAATCTATGAAATTGTCAGTAGCCAATAATCGCTCAGCTTATTAAAAACAAGTGACTTGCTTCCACACTGACTGCAATAGAGCAGAGATGTGCAATGGAAAATGCACTGATTGATGTCAGGAAAATTATTTATTTGTGTAACAAACCAGAGTATTTGTTTAATAATGTTTAGGGTGATTATACAGCAAAGTGAAGTCTGTTTATTCAGTGAATAGAATAGAATTGAAATATGGAATTTATGATGTTTTGAATTTTTTCTTTTACTCAAGCACATTTTCTCATCTTTTGTGATCCTCTACATTCTGTTAAGTCCCAGAGGCAGAACATCTCAGCTATAAACTGGCGCCTCAATGTGCAACATTACTACATAATTAATTAATCAGCTCCAAATTCGCATAAAATAAATCCACCTCAAACTGCAATAGCTGCAGCAAACAAACATGAATAAAATAACAAATGTTTCATGCCACTAGCAGTTTGTTTCCAACATTTCCTACCTCACACACTACTGCCATTCTCTCAATACATACCTGCACATCCTGTATGATGCCTTTAAAGCCAGGTTGAGTCATTAGTGAATCTAGGCGGCTGGCAGTAGGCTCCACCTGTCGAATACGTCTTGCACTAGAGGGCATGCCTCCTAGATATAGCACCTGGACATTCAGCTGGCCCATAGCACTGATAGTCTTGCGGAAGTACTCTGTACCATTGATTTTAACTTGCACCAGTGTTACATTTCTCACAACCTGCAACAACATATAATAGTTATTTGTGCGGGAAGTAGTAATAGAGCCAAAGTTCTATCTAAAACTTTTAGTATTAAGGTAAGAGTTTAGAAGCAAAGGGGGATTTCAAACTATGGCCAAGGCTAGACCTATTACATCTACTAAACCTTTAGAATTTTTGCAGTGCATTGTGCTATTCATGTTCATGGACTCTATGCAATGTTATTTTTATAGAGCTGCCGCTCCCTAAGAGTTGATTTGTTTGTATGTATTGGATGCAAATCCATACCACTGCACTGATTCTGACAAAATACTGCAAAGGTAACCTTTGCCAAAAGCCGAAGGAAATTGGCTAACTTCAATTTTATATTCTGTCCCACAACATTCTTCTTCTTCCGCCTTCTTTATGTATGCTTTTTCATTAAGAACGACTGAAAGCAAAGTTGCCTATGTCTATATCATTAAGGTGACAGGTAAACGAAAGTAAAACTCATAAACGAAACAAAAATTCTTCCCTTTCTTCTGCATTTAATAAAATCATACAAAGGATTTAACATAATTGTATATTTTATTTACTATGAGTAACAACAAGTCTCTATAGTGCTCAAGCATTGCCTATGTAAGAATAATGAGGCAGTATTTTAATACCTGAATAATTTCAATTGTATTATATAAAAGTAAATTCAATAACAGCCCACCTTGAAACAATATGTATGTAATAATTATTTAAATTGTATGTAACAGTCATTTCAAATGCTTATTTTTATTCTAAATATATTTTATTAATGTTATGTGAATACTTTAAATACTCTAATATTGCAAGAACTGTGAGAATAGTAAATTTTAGGTTGCTAACAATGAGTAATAATGAGATAATTGTGACAATAATGTGTTTGGAATTTAAAAGTGTACTGGTCATGATTAAAGCGACGATGACGTAGTTTCAGTGACAGTTTTAAAATCAGCTAATCAACAACAAAGAACAGTTTTAAGTTGAATACAGAAATTCTATTGGACTAGAATTGGCCAATCAGAGACTTGCATTACCGAAGTTTATGGGTTTTGACCATGTTCCTGGCAAGACGTGGTAGTGTAAAGATTGAAAAGTGTGTTCTCTGCGGGTGATTAGTAAAAACAGATATACACGCTAAGTGAATATGTATAAGTTGCTCACAGTTCTTTTAAAAGTGTAGTGATTTATAAATATGTGCAAGAAGTTAAAATAAAAAGTGAAAAAATGTAAAAGTTTAATTCTGTGATATCTACAATAATTGTCATTACCACACCCTGCATAAGAATCCCAACTCTAAATTAAGACTGACGCAGCCGAGGCAAATTCAAGCAATATTATTACGTAAGCATTAAATTCAAACCGACGCTCAAAGCAACTATTAATACATAATAACTCTTCAAGTTTGTATAAACATTTATTATGCAACATTACGTAACAGCAGCTAATCAACTTCAAGTTAGCACACATACCTGGGGCTAACTCAACAAGTAGCTAAAAATAATACGTGAGCCAACTCTGCAGTCAACCATCTTCTTCAATAATAATAAACTGAAGATAATACAGATTCATATGGTGATTGTATTCTGACATTCGAATACTGCAATTTCTCCATAAGTATGTGGTTATATTGAATCCCTTGTGTTATTTTATTTCATTACATATCTTCCTCTTCCTACTTTTAATGTTTACTAACACCCCAGAAAAAGCAGTGTTATTACCAGTGGTGAAAACATCGCAACATGTAAGTCATACAGGGAGAAGCAGAAGCATACCATTTTGGGCACACCCCCCCTCAAGACAGTGTAAATAACATGGAGAAGTCGTCACCCCTTCAATTTTGGTGCCAGCTGCAACACAAAGTATTTAGAACTTCCCGCTTGCAGCCAGACTAAAGAGACTCTGGATGCCACGTCACTTGGAGCAGAAATAGTTCGGCGAAATGCCGCATCAGGGGAAAGGCAAGGCTGTTGCCGCGTTCATCCCCTCTCTCCAGCGCCAGAAGTTTACCTGTGGATCTACGCAAGAACGACCAGACCAGCCGACAAGCTTTGCTTTGGGAGCAACACCTGCAGCGAACATGTGATGTACATCTAAATTTTTGGACTTGGTAAAATTTCTTAACCTTTAATTTTTGGCAAGTACTTCCTCTAAATTTCTAACCACTGATGTACACACGAGGTGGTTAAACTTTCCTATTTATTGTAAAATGTTGGACTTTATAGTTGTTGCAGTATATGAACATTATTTCTTTCTTTTGTGAGAAAGTTGAATTTTAAAGCGAACGAGTGGTGAATTGTAAAGTCGATGTATAGAAAGTTGTGAAACAAAGGAACCTTTATGTAGAATTGTTAACGGAATAGGTAACTAGGTTTAATTAAAGTTATAAGCTCTGAATTTGTTATGCTTCTAAATACTGGCTTTAAGTTACCATTAAATTGTACACCAGATCTTTCATTGCACAGTTCTTACTATTGTT
This sequence comes from Deroplatys truncata, assembly GCA_030765065.1. Lineage (NCBI taxonomy): Eukaryota > Metazoa > Arthropoda > Insecta > Mantodea > Mantidae > Deroplatys > Deroplatys truncata. Next base: position 202,147,628 of record CM060980.1, on the reverse strand, counting down.
TGTGGCCTTTATAATTCTTCTCATTTTATGCCTTTAAGGTGAACTTTTTCTCTGGTGAATACTCTTGGTGGGTGGTGTGGTGATTAGGAGAGAGAAGTAGGTCACACAACCAGCCAGTACCAAGGTATACTTTGGTTAACTGTCAAATTACGCTTTTACTAAACATCTACTAAGACAGTTAACGAAAATAATAATAGTAGCGTGAAGACATATTTAATGTTACACGATACTATACCCCCCCCCCCCATTGAATCTTTGCATTTGACAGCTTGTGTTGCTTTACGTAATGTTGATTATATTGTGGTTGCAACATTGCCAAAGTGGTTAGTAAACAACAGCTGATTGTTCTCCTTTCTGTTGAGACGGTAATTTGTATCACAAATTACGTTAATATAAATAATTATTTTATTATGAATATGTATTTTTATGTAACATTGATTTCAGAGGTTTATTAATTGTAAATATTATTGGTAAATAATAATATATGGCTCTACTGAAACTGTCAACAATAACGCAATAATGCAATGAAGGGTTTGAGTTGTTTATCGTTACCGGGAACCAGGAAGTTACGTAATGTTTCGCGCCTTTTCGGTAAAAGCTTCCAGAATGTTCTATAAAAGTAATATGTATTAGTGGTTTTCATTGGATGTTAAAATAGACGCTAATGTTGGCGCGTTTTATTAGCCAATAGCATTTCATTTATAATCTTTAGGTGTATCTTAAGGCAAGCCTATAAATAAGCCAGGTTGAGGTAGCGGGTCCCCCAGTGTGCAACAAGATTCTCGACACATTACACATCGTCCCCAGTTCGGCAAGATTCTCAAAACATTACACATCGTCCTCCAGTGTTCAACAAGATTCTCAACACGTAACACGTCAGCTCCCAGTTCAACAAGATTCTCATGTCGGTCTCTAAATTCATAAAGTTACGCGCAGCAGAAGTACGAGAAATCTTATAAAGGATTATACAGTTAAATATATAAAGTTGAAGTACGTGAGTTAAAAGTGATAAGAAGTTATTACAAACAGTTTCAGTATGGCGAGTATCCAAATTAATTTGTGAAAGTGTTCGTGAACGTGTTCTGCAATAAAGATTATAAAACCAGTTTCTTCATCAGTATCATTTATAGACAAAAGATTCCTTTCCGCTTCACAACCTGCAAGAGTTAAATGTCTACCTAAATAGCTAGCCGGAAGATAATATACATAACCTTAAAATCTTTCATAAACTAATTGATACAAATTGCTACACCAGATGGAGTTAAACGGACAAGACCAACGAATGACGTCACACAAGATGGCTACACACGCGTGATGTAAACAACATTACGTGAGAAACATTATCCACAACGTGGTGCTATAAACACGTAAAATTGCTATTGCAAATTGGCTCACATCCGTGGGGTAGTTAAAGTTATGTAAACAAACATTTATTTGCAACATACAATTTGTTATACTCGCAATTTGGTTCCACAACGTGGGGCTCAACAACAAATTATGTAAAAACATATTACGTAAGCTTTACCTCTCTCAAATTGGCGCATCAACGTGGGGCGAAGTGACTAGGAAAGGAAGGCGAAGATGACCAGGAAAGGAACAAGAATAACCAGGAAGTAGCAGAATTAACCAGGAAAGTAGCAGAATTAACCAGCAGGTGGAATGAATGGAGCAGTGAAATAATCTACAAGACGCAGATTGGACATCGTAATTCTGAGATTACGAAGCAACAGGGAATTCAACGCAAAAACATCGAAACGACGTAGATTCATCACAACACAACGCAGAAGCGACATACAAACCTAGGAGAAAGGGGCAGAACGCTGGACATCAAAGCTACAGCAACATACAGCATCAAAAAGGTATCGTAATTTTTTTTTAGAAAACAAAAACAATGGCTGCAAGTAATACAGAAGAAACAATGATGGAGGGAGATAGTGTAACAGTTAGCTGTAATTCAATACAGGTTACAAAAAAAAGCTTAAACAATGTAGTAGTTGAGGGAGGAAATGTTAGTAAACAAAGTCATAATAGAATAACAGGAAATATTAATATTGATGCTGGTATGATGATGGAAATAATGAAAATGCTGAAAGATATTCGTAAGAGTCGAGAAGAATTAAGGGAAGATATTGATAAGAAGTTAGATCAGAATAAGAAAGAATTGAGGGAATATATTAGTAAGAAAATAGATCAGAGTTTTATGGAATTGAGAGAAGATATAAACAAAGATCATAGGGAATTGAGTGAAAATATTGGTAGGAGTAATGAGGTATTAGAGCAAAAAGTAGATCAAAGCAGTGAAGAAATTGAAAAGAAAGTTACGAAGCTAGATAGTAGTATGCCAGAAATAAGAGATGAAAATGAGGAAGTAATAGTAAGTGAGATAGGAGAAATTTCAAAGAAAATGCTAGACATGAGCAAGGAAATAGGTAACAAAGAAAGTGAGGTTAATACTAAAAGTGAGGTTAATGTAGAATGCACAGAGTTAGGAAGTCAAATGAGTAGTATTTCAAGTGAGATAAGAGAGATAAATGAGGTTAGGAATGTAGATGTAAATCAGGCGCAAGTTAAATTCAGAGGGGAGATATCAGAAATACAAAAAGAGACAGTAATGCAAAGAAAGAAATTGTACCAAGATGTTCAAAATGAAAACTCCAGTCCAGTACAGTTTAGTACAAATTTGTCAGAGTACTTTCAAAGTAAAAAGATAGCAGATGAATTGAAAATGAAAGTTGGTAAAAGAGGTATTGTTCAAGAAACTTTAGATTGTTTTCAAATGTTATCATGTGATGAAATTTCAAATGAATACAAGAGGTTATTCATTAACAAAAATTTGAAGGTTAGGTTACGGCTACGAGTAATGTTTAGCCACACACAATTTGATCCAGGAGGGTAAATAGCAATGAGATGTAAAGTAAATGCTGGATAGTTAAAGATGACTTGCAGAGAATGTATTGGAACGTAAGAGGGTTAACTAATTATTTATGTCATGAGAAAAATGAAATTTAATAAAATAAAATAAAAAAAAAAAAAGGAGAAATAAATATTTAAAAAAAAAATATATATATACATATAACAATTTTTAGTAAGTGTAACAACATTTGAAAATTAAGAATGCAAAGATTGAAACTTAATATGATATTAAAGTAAAAGTACGTAAACACAATTCCAAGTTTTAAAAATTGAGAATGCAAAGATTAAACTTCATATGATATTAAATCAAAAGTACATAAATACAATTCAAAGAGTATTGTTAAAATAAAATTCAAAATAACAAAAAAATGGTAAAAATAAATAAAACAAATACTTATGCAACAAACAGAAAAGGTGAAACATTGTCAAGATTTAAGAGATGTAAATATATTTATAAAATTCAGAATAACAAAAAATGGTAAAAATAATTCAAAACAAATACTTACGTAGCAAACAGAAAAGGTGAAACATTGTCAAAATTTGAGATATAAATATATTTGTAAAGTACAAAATAATAAAAATGGGTGAAAATAATTAAAAAAAAAACAAAAAACAAATACTTATGTAGTAAACCGAAAAGGTGAAACATTGTCTAGATTTAAGAGATGTAAATATATGTAGAGGGTGAATATTTTGGTAAATATGTATAATAATTACAAAAATCTTAAATGTATAAATTTTTGTCAACAACTTAAAGTAAACAATTTGGTAACAGTGATTAAATAATTTAGGGTAAAGTATTTGCTATAAAAAAATTGTAATGTCAGATTAATATCTAAATTAATTAAACCAGAGCCAGTAAGTAGTGGCGAGATAAAACATATGTCGTGTGTTAAATGCGTGTGAAATGTCAAGTGAAATTGATAGCGTGTGTTCCAAGATTTAGGAGACTAAAAACAAAATTATAAAATTTCTAAACAAGTTATAAATATTTATAATTATGTTTCTAGTGGGGCATATGAGACGGTAATTTGTATCACAAATTACGTTAATATAAATAATTATTTTATTATGAATATGTATTTTTATGTAACATTGATTTCAGAGGTTTATTAATTGTAAATATTATTGGTAAATAATAATATATGGCTCTACTGAAACTGTCAACAATAACGCAATAATGCAATGAAGGGTTTGAGTTGTTTATCGTTACCGGGAACCAGGAAGTTACGTAATGTTTCGCGCCTTTTCGGTAAAAGCTTCCAGAATGTTCTATAAAAGTAATATGTATTAGTGGTTTTCATTGGATGTTAAAATAGACGCTAATGTTGGCGCGTTTTATTAGCCAATAGCATTTCATTTATAATCTTTAGGTGTATCTTAAGGCAAGCCTATAAATAAGCCAGGTTGAGGTAGCGGGTCCCCCAGTGTGCAACAAGATTCTCGACACATTACACATCGTCCCCAGTTCGGCAAGATTCTCAAAACATTACACATCGTCCTCCAGTGTTCAACAAGATTCTCAACACGTAACACGTCAGCTCCCAGTTCAACAAGATTCTCATGTCGGTCTCTAAATTCATAAAGTTACGCGCAGCAGAAGTACGAGAAATCTTATAAAGGATTATACAGTTAAATATATAAAGTTGAAGTACGTGAGTTAAAAGTGATAAGAAGTTATTACAAACAGTTTCAGTATGGCGAGTATCCAAATTAATTTGTGAAAGTGTTCGTGAACGTGTTCTGCAATAAAGATTATAAAACCAGTTTCTTCATCAGTATCATTTATAGACAAAAGATTCCTTTCCGCTTCACAACCTGCAAGAGTTAAATGTCTACCTAAATAGCTAGCCGGAAGATAATATACATAACCTTAAAATCTTTCATAAACTAATTGATACAAATTGCTACACCAGATGGAGTTAAACGGACAAGACCAACGAATGACGTCACACAAGATGGCTACACACGCGTGATGTAAACAACATTACGTGAGAAACATTATCCACAACGTGGTGCTACAAATACACAAATACAACACTAATCCGCTCCCACTGTCATGTCTAAGCCGCATACAAAAAGTGTACGTAAGAGCAAGCGGCAATGAGTAATAACTATTTGGTATTATTATTATTATTATTATTATTATTATTATTATTATTATTATTATTATTATTATTGTTAATTGAAAATAACTCAGCATAAACATTGCAACGTATGTAGAATAAATTAGCACTTTTGACAATACAGAAACAAAATAATGCAAACGTGCCTGCTACAATGAAGAGAAATAAAACAAATTATAAGCTGCGATAACAAAGTTATTTTCATTCACGCTGCATTCCAGATGATTCAGGAATTTTGTCCTCTTTCTCTTGGAGTTTCACTCCCTTGTGTATAACAGTTCTCGTGATTAGTTCAAGCGCTGCTGCAGTTCGTTGTATGGCTTTATCAGCAGGAATAGAGGAATGCCCATAAACCTTCACGTACTCCTCCTTTTCAAAGAATTTCCGGGTCCTCAACAGTTCCAATGCCTGACTATTAAGTGGCACATCTCAACGCAAAGGATTTTCACTTCGTGAATCATCACTCGGTGATCGACGTCGTTTTTGAGACGATGTCGCTCTTCAAATCTTGTATAAATAATATGAATGAAATATATATATATATATAAACGAACAGCAACTATAACCACAAATATAAATAACAATGAACAATATTAGCTTGCAAAGAACAACTCGACACATTTGCTAGAGATTCACAAACTGAAACACATAGTTGGAAATAGCTACATTTGGCAACAGAGCCACTTCCAGTTCTGCTTTGTCATAGACCACCCAAAATGTTGCCTTGTGATTGGTTTAGGAAGTTTAATGGTTAATGCTTTTCATCTGTGTTTTTGTGAGTGTACCAACTTAAATGCTAGCTGTCAAATGCAACGTTTCAACAGCGGGGGTATAGCAAGGTGTAACTATTGTTGCAAATAACACGTTACAAAAGGAAAGGGTGAGAGCAAGGATGGGCGAGAGAGAGGGAGGAAGAGGAACAGATGGACGGAAAAAGAAAAGGGAGAGCTAAAGAAGATGCACAGAAGAGATACTATGGGAGGAAAACTAAAGGGAGTGAGAGACGGAAAATAATCACATTTAATACAATAACTCGACAAGAGCTGCAAGTTCTGCTAGTTCATTATAATAAATATCATAATTTTTTTTGGGACTGTATATTTTACATCTCTATTTTCAGTCAGTACTGCTTAAACACATATGAAAGATGACTTACAGGGTTTTTCTCCTTTATGATTAAACTGTGTTATTTGTAATGGTCATATGGTGCTACTGACTGAAATAATTGAAAGTTAGGTTCAACGTTCTCACACTGATGTTCTACTTCACTAATTTCTGTGCTTGTGTTTGGCAGTGAAGCCATTAACTGTCTTGCTCTCCAATATTTTTAGAGTAGCAGCTTTATAAAAGTAAATGTTATGCTCATTGTAATTCTGCTTATAACTTGGGCACTTTTACATTATCTTTCCTCTAAAGACTCAAGGGATTTGCTTCAGATAATGCAACTTGTATACTAGCTTAAGATTTTGAATGAGTTCAAACACACTCACCTGTATGAGATGATAGTACCCATCGGCTAACTTTAGTCCTCCGACAGTGTATGATTCGGGCGTGTTGTTGAATTGAATTCGCACTGAAAGTTCGCCACCTTCCAGCTGAGCTGCTATAAGTGTTTCTTCAGGCAGTGGAACAGTGCCAGGAACTGACCCCATATAGAAGATAGTACCTCTTGGCTTACGTGTACGGATGAACATGGATATGTCAACAATGTTTCGTACTGCTCGACGAGCCATCTCGTTCACTCTCACTTCCACCAGGCTTGAGGTTATGTTTTCATTACCAAAAGTAGCAGCTGTCAAATCTGTTGATACATCAAATGAAATTATGTTAAAAATCTAATGTGTTACATTGACGCTCTCTGCCCAATCTTCTACAAAATATTGATACAAGAGCTTATTTTTCTATCTACTCCATGATTCACTACACATTTTGCTGTAAGTACAAGAGGGATATAGAAGTTGAAGCAGGACAAATTTTTAAAATATCGGTCGCTATATACTGGGTTTAAAATTCCATACTCTTTCAATGACCATAAGAAAAAACTAAATAGAAGTCCGCACTTCCAAAAATATAAATCATTTGCAAATTCAAAAAAATCTCAGAAATGGCTGGTGGCATGAAAAAAACTGACATAAATTATGTGTTTTAATGAGATCTACATTTCTTGTGCAGTAAGCTTTTGTCTATCTCTTAAGGTTTACAAATTATATACAAAATTCATTCAAAAGTTAAGTTCAAGTTAAGTCTTATGAACTTATTTCGAATTCTCTGGGGAAAAATTAATATATCCAATGAATAAATTCTATACAATAAGATGTGAATAATTAATAGTTGAGTTGGTCAGTGATTGAGTAACTGAGCTGGAGATAGGTTTTTGCAGTGATATCAAGTGCGACTTGGTGATAACTGCTGTGTCATGCAGCAAGTGCTACTATGGAGCAAGGGATTGTAGAAGTCTTGTGTTTGACTCCCCAGTGAGTGAACCATCTGGAAGAAGTGATTACATCATGTATATTGCATTGCACCGCTGCATCAAGAAGGAAAGCGAAGTGACGGTGAAACTGAACTAGTTCTCATTAGTGAAGAGATAGTGTGAACTAAGTGAAGTCCCAGTGAAGTCAAACTAGATTAAAACAGTGAAGTGACATCAATAGTCGTAAGCTTTCACGGCCAGAGTCCAAATTATAACTAGAAGAATTTTTCGGGCTGAGAAGCCATGGTCTGCTGGAGTTTTCAGGTCCAGACGTTTCGTTCACGACTGCGGTGAACATCCTCAGTGGCATGGTCTAAGTCTTCTCGGTGAAGGTTTGGTTGCAACTGACTCGTTGGCTGAAATAGCAGCAGTATTTATACTCAGGCTGCTCTCACGTGATTGGTCCAGCTGGAGGTGCATGTGCGGTGGTGGTGGTGGGGGGAGGGGGTTAACCACTCTGGTACTTTTGATTCCTGATTGGTTCAGATGATCTCGTTGGGTTTGTGCCTGTTTCATGTTCTTAAGTAGGGGATGCCAGTTTTTGCATCTCTTCTTTTCTATTAAAATTATTGGGATGTTTATAAATTTCTATTGCTTCACGTTGTAATATAGCATGGTAATAAGGCATAGATGAGAGAATGGCTGTTTCATGATATTGAATTATGTGTTCCCCTTCTGCCCAAAGTGCATGTTCAGCGACTGCGGACCTAGATGGCAGCATCTCTTGTGTTGACGCTACATTGTGTGGTACTTATGCATACCGCACCACAAGAGCAGGGGATCTGATAGATGCCAGCCGAAGTAAGCGGGTCCTTGGGGTCTTTGGTGGAGCGTAATAATGCGTTTATCTGTCTAGTCGCTTGAACACTGTTTTAATATTATGGTGCTTGATTGGCGTTCTATTCTGTCAGTGACATTCTTGAAATATGGCAGGAAGGCCGTGGCTTTGCTTTTGGGTAGTTCTTGTACTTGGCTGATGCGCTGTGACTTGCGTGGACGTAGAGCTCTGCAGACTTCTTGTGTTGTATAATTATTTGCACATAAGGTGTGTTCTAGATGACGTAACTCCTGTTGTAATGAATCCGGTTCACAGATGCGGGTGGCACAATCTGCAAGGGTCTTTATCAAGGCTCTTTTCTGTTGCGGATGATGATTGGAATTTTTATTCAGTATCGGTCTATATGAGTAGGTTTGCGATATACCATATGTCCAAGAGTGCCGTCAGCTTTCCTGTTGACTAGGACATCTAAGAAGGGTAGCTGTTTCTCTTTCTCTTTTTCCATGGTGAACTGGATTCGTGCATAATGAGCTGTGGAGTGGCTGACCGTCTGTGATCAGGATCACGGATGATTTGCTGCAAGCTGTGGAAGAAAACACTCATGAGGACAGACATTTCGCCATGTTGGTGCTGTCTTTGCATTTTCCACAAATTTCAAGGTCTGTCCTCTATAACATTGTAACAGAATGCTTAGGATTTTGGAAATTGTGCTCAAGATGGTTGCCTAAAAATCTTACTGATGAGCATAAGAACAACCAATCTGCCACTGCACCGACATTTCTTGCACAATATGCTGAGGAAGGCAATGATTTGCTAACGCACATAGCTACAGATGATGAGACATGGGTGTCTCACATCACTCCTGAAACAAAGCAACAATCCATGGAGTGGAGGCACACAACATCCCCCCTGTGAAGAAGGAATTCAAACAGATGATATTCGCTCGCAAAAATCATGTGCATGTTTTTCGGGACTGACAAGTTGTTTTTCTGGTTGAATTCTTGCCCAGGAATGCGGCAATCAACAAAGAAGTCTATTGTGAGGCTCCATGAAAGCTCCGTCATGCAATACAGAACAAAAAGCGTGCAATGCTTTCATGTGGAATCCTTTTTGGTTGATGACAATGCCCGGCCACATGCAGCCAAACTAAGTCAAGATCTGATTGCATCATTGGTTGGGGACAATTTGATCATCCTTCCTACACTCCTGTTTTCATCACAGGCAGCATCATTCTTTGATGAAGGCATACAAAAACTGATTTCCCATTACAAGTACCTTAATAATGGAAGTACCTATGTGGAGAAATAGTGTAAGGTAATGAATAATAATAAAGTATTTGCAAAATTCTGTTATTTTTTAAAAAATTATCAGTACTTACTTTAAAAACATGCCTAGTATTTAATACCTGCAGAATCAACAATCAACTATGCATTGGTAAAATATAATCGCACACAATGCCATAAAATTGTGAAACTCAATCTTTATTTGTACTGTGTTGTACTTACTGTACTGGCATGTGTGTCCAAGGAAAGGTCGTTCACAAGTGCAGCTGAAGTTCCTCCACAGATCCCTACAGTGGCCGCTGTTGTGGCAGGGATTGGGTCTACACTGGGGCTCACGGGGACACCCCACCTCTATGTTCTCCTGGGTAACCTGCGGCTGAGACACCGAGGGTACAACCCACTCTGCATTGATAACAACGTCCTGCACGCAGCCAACTAAAAAAGGAGGTCCATGTGCAAGGCGACGCAGATACGAGATGGTGCCACCGAGATATGTGGTGGGGAAGCTTGTATGGGAAGCATTAGCACCCTCATTCAAGTTGATGGGATAAATAGTCTGCTCTTCATTTGCAGCAAGCACCAAGTGAGACGAGTTTATTGCAACAAACACCTGCAAATTCAATTAATAGAATTTCAATCCTTTCAGTTTCTGTTAAAAGCATTTTATTTTAGACTGATATCATGAATAAAATAGTTTTCTTCAAATAAAATCTGATAAACAAGGATCTGCTCCCATAGCAACTAAAGAATATAACTATATTTATTAAAAGAAATCTAATATGTTGTATTCACATGACTTTCTCTACTCACTCTTCTACAAACTATTCTTACAAATGCTTATTCTTCTAACTACTTCTTGTTAATCGAGATAAACTTTCATTACACATTTACATATTTCATTGTAGGTATAAAAAGAACACTGTGACAGTGCAAGCACCTCCTGGCCCATCTACCTGCTGCAGGTTAAGCTAATAGTCAGTCCCTCTCTAGAACAATGGGTGCTTGGAGCACTAACCATTGTGTGCCACTTCCATGCTCCAGAGGATTCCTTTTGGCCCTTTCTGATATGTTCTCATTCTCAAAAGTTCCACTTTGTATGCAAGGCCTATATAAGGGACTGCTGGCAGCAGGACGAGTCAGTGTTGAATTGAGTTGAGTGTGGATTCTGTTAGAAGTGACAGTGCAAGGAACAGCACAGTTTGATTGTGAATAATTCAGTTGTGATTTGATGGATGTGTTGTGTTGTATTCGAGTGTGTGCCAAAGTGACTCAAACATAACATTTGTGTTACGTTGAGTGTCCATTAATAAATGAAGTGTGATTTCACAGTAAATGGTGTTCCCACTTGTTACAATACAGTAGGCTATTTTTTGTTTTGTTTTAGTTTTTTATTTTAAAGGAAAAGGAGGGCAATGAATGCCCTATGTTGTGACCAAAGTGATCTATTGTACTTCCCTTTGTTTAATTCCCTAAGATCTTTGTCTCCTTCACAAAGTCTGCAAGTCTCTTAGTAGACACATTGAAATTCTTGCAAGTGCACGATTCCGCGATTAAAAAGTTTAACACTAAGAACTGTGACGGCTTCACAATCACACTAAATGAGATACTGTTGCATTTGCTCTCCTGCATCTTCCACATACTTGATTGACTGCATACAGTAGGCTAAAGTAATAGATTTTTAAAAAGCAGTCACTATGTGATGGCTTTGAAATTCTATGCCGTTTGCATTACCACAACAAAAATTAAATAGCAACTTACCACTTGAAAAAGTATGAGTATTTGAAAATTCAAACCAATAACAAAAAATATCTCCCAAATAGTTAACATCATAAATAAAATTTGACATAAATTGTGCACTTTAACATGATCACTTTTTTTGTGCAGTAAGATTTTGTCTATGTCTTTTGGTTTACCAAGTGCACAAAAGTCATTCAGAATGAAAAGGACTTCACAGGCTATTCCCGGAAAATTCAGTATAAACATTTTATTTGTCGTACATATATCTTAAAAATGTTGTATTTTAATCAAAATTGTTCAAACTGTTTTGAGAAAACCAAAAACAATGAAAATTTGTCCATGTAAAGGGTAATTTGGCATGGAAGGGATTTTCTTGAAAATCTTCATGTCCATCTATGGAAGATGTTGAGCTTAAATATCAAGTTTGGTATTGAAATGACTTTCATTTTTTAGCAATGCTATTCTCTCTCTCTCACTCACAAACATGCACACGCACACATGTGACAATTTAAAATTGTTGTCAATGACATCATATTCTGTAGAACAATGCCTATGTTTCTTTTCTTTTCTTTTTTACTTTTTCTACTACGTATAGTAAGTAGGGGAAGTATTGTATTCCACCCAAAATTTCGATACCGAGATTTCACTGGAAATACATGTTTTGAGACCCCCTGAATCCAACAAAAGCATTTTTGGAAACATGTCCGCGTGTGTGTGTCTGTGAACAGCATAACTCAGAAACGAACAGTCGGATAAACACCAAACTTGGTATTTGGGTTCAGTATCTTCCAAGGATGCGACACGAAGGTTTTCAAGAAAATCCCCCCACCCCAGAGTACCCTTTACATGGAAGATTTTTCGAAATTTTTAATTTTCTCAAAAATGGCTCTAACGATTTTGATTAAAATATCATATGTTTAAGATATTTTCATGACAAATAAAATGTATATCTTGAATTTTCTGGGAATGTCTCCAAAAGTATTCTTTATTGTGAACGACTTTTGCATAACTGGTAAACCATAAGAGATAGACAAAATATTACTAAACACAAAATGTAGATCGCGTTAAAACACACAATTTGTCATATACATTTTTTTGTTGAGTGAACTATTTTCGAGATATTGCTTGTTATTCCCTTAAATTTTTCAATACTTATTTTCTCAAATGGGAATTTGTTATTCATTTTTTGTCTTGGATATGCAAAGAGCATTAATCTGTGGCAAAGGGAATGGTGATGCACCTAGCAACCAGCTATTAAGAGATATGTATGTGCTTAAAGGCTACTGTTTTTCTATATTGCCCTTGTAAATATATTTTCCCCTTACATCTACAAGAAAATTAGCAATAAGATAGAGTCTGCAAATGTTTATCTCAATTAACATGAACTAGATGGTGAATAAGCGTTTGTAAAAATACTTTGTACAAGAGTAGAGAAAGTCATGTGAGTGTAACACATCAGATTTTTTCTTTCTTCTTGTAAAATATTTCTCTCAAAATATTAAATTTGGTGTCCACAGAATGGCTGCAATGTTTTTATTTTTTTCCTTTCTTTTTTCTTCTTGAAAAATATTCCTTTAGAATTTTTATTTTAGTTTTAATAGCTTAGTTATGAGACAATGCATATACTTTCCAATTACCCACCTTTTGCCAATTGCTGTCATTTAGACCTGATCCTATGTAGACCCCTTCCCATTTGTTGAGGAGACTTGAGTGCAGATTGAGTCTTCCCTGAACTAGCTCCAGTATGTAATATGTTGGTCCCTTGCCAATTGCTAACAGCCCATTGGACAGTGTTGTCTTGAAACGGAATTGAATGTCATACCCCTCATCCCGTGTTGTGTTCACCACAACGTAGGATGATCCACTCAGCGACATAGTTGTAATCTGAAAACAAATTCATTGTTTAATAAAAGTTTTCTCATATGAAGTGTTTTTAAACATTTTATGATGTTCTGTTGAATGACTGAGATACAAAGACAACTCAAGGGAGGGAACACAAAGAATATGAGCCATAAAATTACATGTAACACATCTGCGCACACTAAGCAACAAGCAATAAATAGTAAACAAAGATAGTTAACCAGAAGGCAAGAATGCTCAAGCTTATTAACAGCAACAGATAGCTGGTGGACAGGGGTATGAAAACTTATGGAGAAGATAGGAATGGGAGATATTTGAAGAACAGGAGAAAGAAATAGTAATGGCTTCTGGATAACGGTAAGAAACAGAGTGGAGGACATAGAAAGACAAGAGAATTGGGGAAGCTTAGAGAATAAAAAACCACTAGGGTTCTATAGATTAGTAAAAACGAAATGGGGAAGAGCAGGGTATGTGGATTATTGTAATAGAGCAGAAAAAGAAGCATTTGCATGGATGAGAACAGGATCAATGTATCTGAGAGGGCTAAGAGGCAGAAAAAATGGAATTTGTGAATTATGCGGAGGTAGTGAAAGCACAGAGCATTATATGACAGAATGCAAAGAATTAGCAGAATGGAGACAAAAAGTATGGGAGGAAAAATGGGAAAAAATGAATGGGAAAATAGTAGTAATTAAAATGTTAACAAGAAAAGAAGAAAAGAAAAATAAGAATATGGGGGAGTTCTTAAAGAAAGTAAAAGAGAAATGGATTAGAAAAGTAAGAGAGATAAGAAAGGCTGAAGGGTAAACGGAGGAGAGAGAAGATGGGAAATAGGGATTAAGGGTAGCAAGGGATGCTCAGATGAGCCAGAAGACCAGGAGCAGCATAGCTGGCAAGAAAATTTGTACACAGGTTAAGTTAGTTTATAAGTGGAATATTGTAAAAAGGATTGTGTATAAAAAATGTACAAATAAAGTTGTCTGTTTAACAGCAACAGCTGTATCCTAGAGAAGCCAGGATGCACAAGAGTCAAGACACATGTTTGCTGGAATTCCTTCTGGTTTAATTTTCCTAGCTTGCGACTAAAGAGAGCCCTAACAGTTGTTTCATGTCACAGCTTCCTTGAATACTTTCTATAGTGAATGAAGTGAATCCATAACCCAAAGGTTTTCTGTGACCAACCATGGAACTGCTATATCTAAATTAGAACAGAGTCATCTTGGTTTACAACTTAAGCACAACACTTGAAAAATCTAAAATTAAGACAGCTCTTTTTACAGATGATCTACTTATTTGAAATTCTCAAAAAGCAAAAGTAGTTGATAAGCTACAAGGAAAAATTCAGATCATTACAACTTCAAGACTGGTGTACAGAAAATATGATGGAAATAAATAAAGAAAAACATTCAACTTTTCTCCCTGAGCAAGAAATCCCTGAGCCGGTTTTACCAACCGATGTTAAAAATACTTTAACATCTTGTTTGTTAACAAGATGTTCAAAGTTTAACATACGGTTAAAACTTTTGCACTTCATCAAGCTTTCACAGCAAATTGTTAGCTAACATTTTGTTAATGTCAAAGATATCTGTGAATGCTAGCTTTCAAGAAGCCGGTGGCTGAACTATACTGCTTCTGAACGCACTCCGATGCACTTTTGTCTATATATGGCCACATGCTCTGTGTCAGTAGCCGACAACTATTTACATTCATGACAATGGCCATGTGATGCTCCCAGTTGTTTGAGGTTAGAATCACGATGTCAACTGAAATAAACATTTCACCGTTTGAAAAGCATTAATTAACATCTGGTTAATAAGTATAGACGTATTGTCAAGTGCAAAAAAGCTGATGGTTTTACATTAAACGATAAGATTGCAGCCTGGGACGAAATCCACGAGTAATTTAATTAGAATGAATGCATTTCTCTTAAGTCCAATAAGCTATTACGGCAATTTTATGCTAACATAAAGTGCAGCACCAGAAACATTAGGTGCGACGAGCGTTTAAGACGGTTTAAAACTGGTGGTGGATACTGTATTGAAACTAAAGTGGACAAAAACATGTTATTGCTGATTAATCAAGCAGACCCGAAAAAAATATTTTGCTTCTTGAAGCAATTGCTTTGGAAACCTTCCGGATAAATCCACAAATGGTAGTTTTGGAAGTATCAACATTATCACAAGTAAATGAAAAGTATTAGTAGCATAAAATCTAAGTACCTAATTAACACTTAGCATACTAAAAAGAGGCATGCTGCTGTTGGTAGTATTCTAACCTCTCATATTTCCCATAAAACCATGCTCATGACCCTTTGGACAGCCTATATTGCTTTAAAAATTACTCCTTTTGCAATTTATTATGACTTACGACTACTCTTGTATTAGAAATGTCATTCAAAAATGCCAATTATAGCAAACTTGCATCAACAGCTTGGTTTGCGGCAGCCATTTTCCAATTTCTAACATTTGTTAAATGCCTTAACATAGGGGTATGGGGGTGTTAACTTAACACTGACTTTAACACATTGTTAAAGTTAACACAGAATTTATGTTAACTTCAGTGTTAAATCAGTTTAACATTGTGTTAAACTTTAGTATCTATTGGTGAAACTAGCCCTTAAACCTCTACTATGACAAAAGTAAAAGTATTGAGTTACAATGTACAAATAATACAAAATATTTAGGAGTAGTTTTTCACAAGAAACTGACACAGAAGAATTATATAACAAGCATAACTATGAAAGCTACAAAAAATTCAATTTAATTAAAAGACTTGTAGGAATAAAAGGGGTAGCTCTAAAAGAAAATTAAATACAACATATATGTATGCATATCAGACCAATTTTCAAATATTGTGGAGAAATACTAACAGCAGCATCCACTACAAATAAGAACTTACTAGAATACACACAGAATCAAGTGCTCCAACTAATTGAAGAAGCTAAAGTAACCCAATAGATGCCTTATGAATTGTTACATCTGACAAACCACTTATTCTAGAATTACAAACACAAGCCCTCTTAACGCATGAAAACTATACTGAGATAACCAAATAAAAATAAATGGCATGTATATTTAGATAACAATCTACCTCTGAAAACTCAAACAAGAATCTTAAAAGAAACACATAAATTAAAAAAAAATTATAAACATCTTCAAAGAAAAAGAAAATATGAGTGACTGTAGCCCAACAGAAAACACTGAAATATAACATAACTAAATTTAAGTGAACAATCCAATAAAAAAGATATCAACCCAAAAGTTGCAAAAAGATTACCATAGAAACAATAAATACAAAGTATCCAGATAAATAATTGGACTTGTGTTATACTAATGGATTCCTCTTTGATGATGAAGGAGGGACTGGAGCAGGAGGAACATGTAAATTCTTTTCCTTGTATATAAACATGTTATAAATAACAGTACAAATTTTGATGGGGAAATCGAAGCTATATATGCATACACAAAAAAATATATTTAATTGGTTAAATAAGTGCAATAATTTTGTAATACTGTCACATTCAATAGCTTCTATTCAAACCATAGCATACACCAATTATCCAAAAATAGAAAAGATAAAACACATGCATGCTATGATTTGACAAATTCAAAATTTCAATAAAAGAAATCATACTAAAGTGGATCCTGGCAGCTGTGGAGTAATTGGTAATTAAATGACAGATATATTAGCAAAAAAAGGTACACAAATCAAACAAAACACTGTACAACATTTTTATATGAATTGGTAAAATGAATAATTAAAAGAAAAGTCAACCAAACATACCAACTTGAAATAAAAAACAGTAATGAAATTGCTAAGTGGAAGAAATTGGTAACAAATGGTAATATAATTCTAGAGTTTCCCCAAAAATCTCTTTGGTAACATTAAGGCTTCATTCACAATGAAATGTAAGCGCTAACGTAATGCAGCTTAAGCGCAGGCGTGAGGGAACACCATTCACAATGCAG
Source organism: Deroplatys truncata (assembly GCA_030765065.1). Lineage (NCBI taxonomy): Eukaryota > Metazoa > Arthropoda > Insecta > Mantodea > Mantidae > Deroplatys > Deroplatys truncata. Next base: position 202,130,490 of record CM060980.1, on the reverse strand, counting down.
CCATAGGCGTAATGCAAGAAGTTTGCGTGGGCTTCTAGATCCTTAAACGAACTGCGGAAATGTTCTGAGTGCATCGCAAGTTTCAGATTGAATAATATAACCAACAATACCAAATAAGAAAGTTCACTCAATATTTTATAAATAAGTAACTCAAAATAAAATTTACATACACTCAACAGCCGCCCATAGCGTTAGTGACATCACGACTGTTTGACCAAAACATTGAAAGTAGTTGTGGAAGTACTTTGGAAACTGGGCCATTATTCCATATGTGGGTAGTGAGCACTTTTTCCTATCAACATGTAATACATGCACTTGCATCATGTTAGCGTTCCTATTGCTGGCATTCTGCTGCCAACATTGTAACATTGAGGGCCCTAAGCCGCAAGGTGTAGCCAAGGGATTGAGGAACCCCTGCTTCAACGTTTAGCCAAGGGATGTTTTTTAAGAGAGGGAGCGACGACAGGGTGTAGCCGTAGGATCCACGCAACTAAACTCGAATGATCTGCTTTAGCTACATTTTCCTTGCTTCGTGACATTCCGTTAGCCATACTTTTTTTTCATCATGTTCGCAATATCTTCCGACAAGATTTCCGCAAAAGCTATGCGGTCGCCAAGAAGGGCCCAATATTTTCGATAAAGCAACTACTTCTACAGAATTTAAGAACCCAGGATACTACACAATCAACTCTGTATATTAAAAAACCCCAATTCCGCAAGTTTCTTAAAATTTCATACCTCCTTCTCGTATACGGAATAATGTCCGGAAACATCAGCAAGTTATATATGTGATGATACAGTTGCACAAGTTATATTAATGCAATATTCTTATCTCTTTGCACCCTATGATTTGTGAGCCAAGAAATCTAGGCACAAATGCCGGGTTCATCCACTAAATGAAAGAGGATTCAGTAAGGACACTACCATAACCTCTAGAGAGAAATGAGAGATGGTGACCCACAATTTCTGTGACATGGCCTAATGGAAGAGTGCACACATGTACATTAGACGGCTAAAGTCTCACATCGCAATCGTCTGCTGTTGAACAGCAGGCAATGCAAAGAGAAAGAAACGCAGAATTCTTTCTCTATGCACACAACGCAAGCATAAAGTTTGGAGTTTGCAAGCTCTTGCGTTGTGTGCTTCCATCAAATAACATGAATGTAAAGTCTTGCTCTTATGCTATGTCTGCACTTACATTTCATTGTGAACGGGCCCTAAGACTGGTTACAAGTCATGAAGTTTTGGGCAAACACTTGCACAGCATTGGAGTTGCCAAACTGTCCTCTAGTCTTAAAGAGAAAGAAATGAACAAAGATCACTTAACAACATGTGAGGCACTCAAGAACCTTGCCTCCAAATATTGGGAAGCAAGAAGGGTAGTGACTTCATTGTCAAGCTCTGAGCACTAGATACATACAGACAATGAAGAGTGCAATACGCATAACGCAGATCCAAAATGCTGTTCCTGGGATTGAGAAAGTTAAAACTAGACAAGTCTTGTTTCCTGGTCATGGGAACTGGAAACCTTCCAGTCAGTTGTGAAGGATCACATTATAATACATGTAATTTAACTTATGATGTATGATCAGGAGCAGATCATTTGTGCCTAGGCCTCTTATGGGGCACCCCCGAGAGGGAGGGGTGAGGTGAGAGAAGACAGAGGGTGGCCAGATTAGGAGGCACAACAGAGCAGACGGCAGGGTCCCTACATTTTCCAGGTTAAAACTCCCTGGTGGCAGCTGGTACAACCGGCTCCCCTCCCCCCTTTGCAGGCTTGCACATCCCATTTATAAGGCACCCAGGACTTGGAGACTGCCCCATTCTGGGGGCAAAGTTTACAAGGGCATCCTTTTTTCTCTGCCATGCAATGCCAGGACTACCGCCAATGCTGGCAACCATGGAACAACCAAGCAGGTGAAAGGTGAAGGGAAAAGAGAAAGGAGGTGAAACGAAGGGAAAGTAAATCTAGCAGATGTAATTAACCTTCCCAGCATTCACCTAGCAGCCCCTAAAAAAAAAACCATGATCAGGAGGGTCGGCCACGGGAATCAAACCCATGACCTCCTGAATCAGTCACAAGCGCTACCAACTGTGCTTGTTGGTAATTTAAGTTAAGTTGTTCTTGTTTTGCTTTCTGTTCTCGGTTATTGTGAACCAGTCTTCAATATTTTGCAGTTATTTGCATTTTATGTTGTTATGGCACAAATAGTTGTGTATGGTTTAGGAAGTAAGTGCACAGTGCTAACCGTCAGATATCAGAACAAAATTAACAGTATCTGCTTCTAAGATGCAGTTTGCATCCTGCAAAGCACAAACTATACATACCTGCTCACAGTTCTGTCCATGAAAACCATTCGTGCAGGTACAGTTGTATTTATGTTCCGTTTCATTCTGCAGGTAAGGCCTACAGGTGCCATTGTTGAGGCATCCTCCATTGTTGCAACCTATGAGCTCGACGGAGCAGTTCTTTCCTCCATAAGCAGGATCGCAGTCACAGTAATAGTTTGCCTTGCGATCAAAGCAAGTTCCATGCACACAGGGCCTGTAACGTTCGCACTCATCTATATCTATCTCACACTGCTGACCTTCAAAACCATCATCACACTCACAGGAGTAGCTGCCGATCCTGTCCACACAGGTGCCCGCCACGCAAGGGTTCGAATCACATTCATTCACATTCTTCTCACAGTCATCTCCTTCAATACCAGGTACACAAAGACACTTGTATCTGTAACATAAATAATTACGCCTCAGAAAGCTTTCAATCATAAGCTATACATATACAAATAGCTTCACTTTAATTATTTTACATTCTCTTTAAGATGACTCCATGCTGTTCAACAATTGACAAAATGTTTCATTCACCATGCTAAATATTTTCAACATGTTGTGTGAACTTTAACCACATCAGTTCACTTGTTGGGACAATATCTCTCAACTAAACGCAAAATGGACTCCAGTAATGAGAATTTGGCTATTGGTGTTGGTGTTTGTGCTTGATATGGAATGAAAAAGAAAAGAAGAAGAATTTGGATGAAGCCTTATCTGGTCAACTGGCACAAGAGTTAAAATATTTTGAATGAACTTAGTTGAGGACGGGTATGGCTTCAACAATTTCTTGAAAATGAGTGAAAGTGACTTCAACTTTGTTTTGAGCAGGGTAGAACCTATAGTTCACAAAAATGATACATTTGAGAGCAGCCAGTCCAGCTGTAAAACTTGAGGGTTTTTTGCACTTCTCTGCTGTACTGTGAGTGGCGTGAGGCCATCTTTTTTTCATTATTTGCTTCTGGAACAACAATATTTTGCATATAGTGCAGCACATTGTCCGTCCCTTTTATCTTGTCCCTGTACTCCTTGCACAACACCTCCCACAATGATGGCCTCAACCTAATTTAATTGGTTAAGGAAAGGGTAATTCTGTGCGACAACTCTATTTACTATGGCGACCGCACAAGAGCCTTATTGAAGTGCCAACATTAGAACTGTAAACATGCGTAAAATAACTAATGCATGTTTTCTGTAAGGGAAAATAAAAAGTAAATGTGCATAAATATGGATATAACGTGCATGGATTGTGTGCGAAAACACAAAAATGAAAAGCAATGACGCCGTAAAACAAAACACATAGATGAAGCCAAACATAAATAATGTTTAAAGCATATCACACATAAACTCACAATGAATATGTATGAAATTTTGGGAAAATGTGCAATATACGAGGGCTGATCAACAAAGACTGAGACTGATTTTTTCCTGTAGCTTCCGTGATAGTTTCGTATCTGTAACATAAATATTTGAAAAAAGCGGGTTTTAATGTATAATGTTGGTAGGCGGCAGCACTCTCGTATTGGTAGGTTGGTAGTAATGCTTTATTTTGTAGACCCTACATGCATTTCGCATACCAGACAATGGAGGTGCGAGAGGAGCAGTACAGCGCAATCAAATTCTGTTTTCGTTTAAACCATACAGCCACCAAAACTTATGAAAAGCTGAAGCAAGCGTACAGTGAAGATGCGCTACCTCGTGCAACAGTGTTTAGGTGGTTCAAGGACTTCAAAGAAGGCCGACTTGTCAGTGTTAAGCAAGGTGGACCTGGTGTTTCGACTTCTGCTGTGACTGAAGTCAACATCAACACAGCTGCTGTGATTGTCCGAGAGGATCGGCGTATAACATTACGCAACCTCAGTGAAGTATTAAGAATTTCATATGGCAGTGTGTTTACAATTATGCACGACCATCTCCATATGACCTGAGTTTGTGCTCGTTGGGTGCCACGTCTGTTGACTCCCGAACAAAAGGCTGTGCGAATGGAGACAAGCCGTGAGATGCTGCGTCTCTTTGCTGATGGAGGGGATGCATTTTTTAAATTGATTATCACCGGTGATGAGTCATGGCTGCATCTTTATGATCCTGAAGGAAAACAAGCCAGCACAGTGTGGAAATTGCCAGGTTCTCAAACACCAAAAAAGGCAAAAGTTGTTTCATCTGCAGGGAAAGTGATGGCGATCACACTTTTTGACTGTAATGAAATGATTTATCAGCATGCAGTTCCCCCTCACACTACTGTTACAGCAGCATACTACACGTCAGTATTGGCTACACTGAGGAAGCACATTGCAAAGAAACGACCAGAGCTTTCTCGGACTGGGTGGCAACTTCATCATGACAATGCACGGCCTCACGTTGCAAATCAAGTCATGCAGTTTCTGGCTCGATTCAACATTACCTGTGTACCCTTATAGCCCCGATCTTGCACCATGTGCCCTTTTTTTATTCCCATCACTAAAGGCAAAGCTTAGGGGTATTCGATTTGAGAACTCTGAAGCAGTGCTCAAGAAAAGTGAGGCGATTCTCAAGGACCTACAAAGAATGGTCTGCAGCACATGTTCAAGGACTGGCAGAGACGCTATAAAAAGTGCATTGAAGTAGGAGGGGACTACTTTGAAAAAGATCATGTAAACATTGAATTGGAGTAATAAACATCTGTGAAAAAAAATCAGTCTCAGTCTTTGTTGATCAGCCCTCGTATGAAGTTTACAATTGTCAATTTTTTAAAATTCATTTTACTTGTTCTTTTCCTCATGCATTACTTAACCATGTGCCTAGTGGTAGAGGTGGTATTTCATTCCACACAAAAAATTTGATTCCGAGATTTCACCAGAAATACATGTTTTGAGGCACCATGAATCCAAAAAATGCATTTTTAGAAAGTAAAACTGACAAATACCTTCTCTACCTACAAGTATGTGGTAGAAAAGGTGAAAATGCTTTTTTTGGTTCCGGGTACCTCAAAACATACATTTCCGTGAAATCTGGGTATCGAATTTTTGTGTGGTATACAATACCTCCTCTACCTTTTTAGGTGTGTGGTAGAAAAAAGTAAAAGTGCTTTTTTTTTATTCAGGGGCCTCAAAACATGTATTTCTGGTGAAATGTTTGTGTGAAATGCAATACTCTACATAAGGTGTACATGGTAGAATAAGTAAAAATTAATGAAAAAAAAATTGAAAATTTTTTATTTTTCTTGCCAGAGTTTACATATGCTTTGCTTTAAACATTATATATGTTTGGCTCCATCTATGTGTTTTATGGGTTATTGCATTTCGTTTTTGAGTTTTTGCACACAATCCACGCATATTTCTGTGTATTATACCCATGTTTATGCACATTTCACTTTGTATTTACCTTTATAGAAACATGCATTACTTATTTTACACGTGTACAAAACATCAAATACATCACATGTACATTTCAATTTCACCTGTATGCTCCCTACTTGTTTAACGTCTAGCAATTTTGTTACATATTATGTTGGTAGCAGCTGGTATCCAGCGAAAACACAGTGTGATATTGGCACTTCAATAAATGCTGTGCATGGCCGCCATAGTAAATAGTCATTGCACAGAATTACCAATGAAAGTGCCTTTTCTTTCATCCATTCCAAACCTTCAGGTGGAGCAAATCAAATTAAGAATATGAGCACAGAACAATACAAGTGAACAGAACTAATGCACACCAACATGTGATGATTGGAATGCAGGGATTGGAATTACGCCATTTCCTTGGTTACAGTTTGGAAACTTCTAAAGCTTGCCTGGGCATGTATGAAGAGCGAATTGACTTAAGTTTTCCATTGAAAGCGCAAAACACCCAACATGTTAAAAGTGTGAAGCGCAACACTCTTAGCTAGTATGTTAAGTCAATCCTGCAACCGAAATTTGGCCAACATGCAAAATGTTCACACGCTGTATTTGACAACTTTTGTAACATGTTAATCAGTATGGACACAGCTTTAGCCTTACAGAGTATTATGGACACAATGAAAACAAATTCTATTGAAAACCCAGGGTTGCCAACTTACAAAATACTACTCGGTGTACTAAAAGGATCGTACTTCAACCACTACTGTTTCTCTTATATATTAATGACCTTCCAAAATCTTCAGAATATAAAATAATTTCATATGCAGATGATATTTGCAAATAAGCATATATGTAGCCTACAGAACTTAATAACAATAATGCAAGATATCTTCATTATTTAAAACACAATAAACTAAAGGTAAATCTTAATAAAACAAAATCAATCATGTTCCAACACCGAAGTAACAGGTTTAATAATGAAACTATAAATGTAATAATACATGGTGGAAGTACTGAGCAGTTGGAGAGCATAAAATTTCTGGGAACAATTATTGATGAAACTATGACATTCAAATACAGTAAAACATGTCTTCTGCGGAATTGAATGGGGCTCTCAAACAGTTCCGTTAAAGATAGGTTTCCGTTAACACAGGTAGGCCTAACTATTAACAAAATTAAACCATAAACATACACCTATTCTCACCTTTTAAACGCAGTGATTTATTCGGTAATGTGCGGAAGAATAGTCCTGTCTCGTCACCATTTGCTGTTTTCAGGATCGCATCCTTCGATTATTGAAGGTAGTTTAGCAATCCAATCAGCGATGGTTTCAATATTAACGCCATTCGATTTACCACAAAGTTCGTTAAAAACTATCTGATGTCTATAGCGGAAACTCTCCAACCATTCCTTAAATGCTTTGAATTCAGTCTTACCCAGTTTTTCAGCTACCGTTTTAGCATATTCCTGTAACATAGGCCCGATATGTGGTGATTTTTTGCCCTAACACTAACGAAACACTCCCACACTATTTCATTAATTTCCCAGTTTTCAGTTTTCTAAAGTTCTCTCTTTATTTTTCCATTAGCACCATTTTCCCACCACTTCAGAATTTCTGTTTTCTTCTTTAGAATCTCGTAAACCTGAGTTTTGCCTACATCGAACACCTTCATGATCTGCTTTACACTCAATTTATCACGTTAACTGGCATAAATCACTTTCACTCTCGTGTTAAGATCTAGCACAACTCTTGTTTTCGAAGCCATGGTGACTACTGCTGAACTAAATCATCACCAATGTAATGTTTACAGATGTATTCTATGTTGTCTGACAAGTCATTAGAGCAGGAAATGGAAAGGGAAGAGAACAACAAAAGACAATCAGACATGCTTATTGTTAACTTAACTATGCACTGAAGGATGAGTGTGACAAGTTTCTCAATATTCAGACCATCACACCCCTCCTAGACTGGTCAGGTAGCAGCAAAATGGTCATATTTCAACGTAAACATCACATACTAAGTGCAGTCTTTCACAGGATGCCTGAAAATTTTCTAATCTCTGCTTTCTGGAACTGGAAATTTTCTGTTAAAAGTTGTACTTTGATTCCCGTTGTCCGCGTAAGACAGTTTCTGTTTAATAAAGGGAATTTAGCATGTTTTTCGCCCCAAAATTCATGGGATTGGATTATGAAATATTTCCATTTAACAACGGGTCCATTGAAGGCATGTTTTACTGTACCTTTGTTGAACACATATGCAAAATAATAAGTACAAATCTTTATTTATTGAGAAATCTAAAAAAATACCTAAAGCTGTTTGCTATGGACTAATACTCTTGAGATCTGGGGCAGCACATGTACGACAGATATGAACAGAGTATTAATTCTACAGAAAAAGTGTATAAGATGTATATTTGCAAAAGCTAAAATGTTGACTGTTGTATCAATGTATGTATATAAGGTGATAATGTTTGTAGTAGGTAAGGAATACATAGTACACATAAAAGATAGCCATAAGTATAACACCAGAATGCAAAATAACTATTATAGAGGTAATGCAAACAAAAATCCACAGAAAAGGGTTCCCTTGCAATGGGCAAAATACTCTATAATAAACTGTCAATTGCATTTTAAACTTTATTACGATTGCCGGTTAAGGTTACGGTTAGATATTAACTGGGAGTCAGGGCATATTTTTGCATTATAACCTTTGGTTAACGCTAACTGGGAGTTATTCTTAGCGATGAACTAACCGCCACCTGAGGTAGCGGTTAGGATACTAACTTGGAGGTAACCATATAAAAATGGCCCACATTTGACCTCGATTGATAGTCCATATGATTTTAAGCCAAAATATTACAGCAATATTTATGTAACAAGAGGAAGCCAAAATAATTTTATACTTCTGAAAGAGTAATTTCCAGGTTTGAGACGAGGATGAATTTCGTAAACGTTATAAGATTGCTGAAAGTTGCACTGGGTCCTTTAATGTTTATTACATTTCTGCTGCATAATACCTTCAGTATTACTCTTAGAGATGGTACAGCACATATCATGGAGGAGGCCCTGCATGCAGGTCAGTTGGCCCATTGTGCTTACAACATGATCTGAGAGGGAGGGATGAGGGGAGAGACCCAAAGGGCAACCAGATCCGGATGCCAATGTGGGCAAGCATGGTGGGGTCCCTAACGTTTCCAGATAGAACACATCTGCTGCTGCATGGTCCCTGCCTACAAGCCACCAACCTCCAGGGTCCCTGGGAGCGGAGTCCCACGCTGAGGAGAGACCTAACTGAGTGGTACTGCAGCGACACCAGTGAAGAAACCTTTACGGAGTGCAAGCCACCAACCTCCAGGGTCCCTGGGAGCGGAGTCCCATGCTGAGGAGAGACCTAACTGAGTGGTACTGCAGCGACACCAGTGAAGAAACCTTTACGGAGTGCAAGCCACCAACCTCCAGGGTCCCTGGAGCGGAGTCCCATGCTGAGGAGAGACCTAACTGAGTGGTACTGCAGCGACACCAGTGAAGAAACCTTTACGGAGTGCAAGCCACCAACCTCCAGGGTCCCTGGGAGCGGAGTCCCATGCTGAGGAGAGACCTAACTGAGTGGTACTGCAGCGACACCAGTGAAGAAACCTTTACGGAGTGCAAGCCACCAACCTCCAGGGTCCCTGGGAGCGGAGTCCCACGCTGAGGAGAGACCTAACTGAGTGGTACTGCAGTGACACCAGTGAAGAAACCTTTACGGAGTGCAAGCCACCAACCTCCAGGGTCCCTGGGAGCAGAGTCCCACGCTGAGGAGAGACCTAACTGAGTGGTACTGCAGCGACACCAGTGAAGAAACCTTTACGGAGTGCAAGCCACCAACCTCCAGGGTCCCTGGGAGCGGAGTCCCACGTTGAGGAGAGACCTAACTGAGTGGTACTGCAGCGACACCAGTGAAGAAACCTTTACGGAGTGCAAGCCACCAACCTCCAGGGTCCCTGGGAGCAGAGTCCCACGCTGAGGAGAGACCTAACTGAGTGGTACTGCAGCGACACCAGTGAAGAAACCTTTACGGAGTGCAAGCCACCAACCTCCAGGGTCCCTGGGAGCAGAGTCCCACGCTGAGGAGAGACCTAACTGAGTGGTACTGCAGCGACACCAGTGAAGAAACCTTTACGGAGTGCAAGCCACCAACCTCCAGGGTCCCTGGGAGCAGAGTCCCACGCTGAGGAGAGACCTAACTGAGTGGTACTGCAGCGACACCAGTGAAGAAACCTTTACGGAGTGCAAGCCACCAACCTCCAGGGTCCCTGGGAGCGGAGTCCCACGTTGAGGAGAGACCTAACTGAGTGGTACTGCAGCGACACCAGTGAAGAAACCTTTACGGAGTGCAAGCCACCAACCTCCAGAGTCCCTGGAGCGGAGTCCCATGCTGAGGAGAGACCTAACTGAGTGGTACTGCAGCGACACCAGTGAAGAAACCTTTACGGAGTGCAAGCCACCAACCTCCAGGGTCCCTGGGAGCGGAGTCCCATGCTGAGGAGAGACCTAACTGAGTGGTACTGCAGCGACACCAGTGAAGAAACCTTTACGGAGTGCAAGCCACCGGACACCTCGCCTTGTCCTACAGCCATAAACAGATGATGGGTACAGGAAATGAGAGGAAAGAGAGTCGTGCCAGAAGATGAACTCCCCAGCATTTGCCTGGCAACCTGGGAAAACCATAAAAAACCCATGGGCCAGAGTAGGCAGTTGCCGGGGATCAATCCCGGGACCCCGCGAATGCGGGCCACAGATGTAACCGCCTCAGTATTCTTAGACATAGTTTGTATATCGGTTTATTTTTAAATTTTTTTTTATGTGAATGATAGTAGGTAACGTTTGCTTAAATATAATATTTCTGATATTAACCCCATATCCATGCATCTCACCTATTTTTGCAAATAACCTTTACAAAATAACTCCAAAAGTTTCAATTATCTTGAAACTTTTGGTGATATGCAAGGACACTAGAAGCATTGGGCAGTTTTTGTGTAAAGTAAAAAATAAATGGCTTTGGACAGTGGAAAGAGAAAAGTAAGAGGTAGCGCATCTTACTTTGAATGGAAAACTATAGTGAATGTGTTAATTTAGTGACAAGAGATTGTAAAATGTAAATAAACTGTAGTGATTGTCTACTGAATAAGTGACCAGGGTATCAAAATGCAGTAGACAATCTAATTTGTAAAACTCTTAGCACAATAAATACAAATACAACACCAAAAGTTAACCTTACATTCCAGAATGTTCTATATTCCTATTAACCTAAAGGAAGACAAAAGCAAAAATCTGTATAAGTATATTCATGGCAAAATCCTACTTAACATAGCCTTTCCATTGTTTTGTTTATTTGTGGAAGTTTTCTTCTAAATGTAAGCATTTATTAATAACTTCATTCACAATACACAGAGTGTTAACAGCAAAACCTATATAATTTAATATTCTGAAATGTTTTAATCTACCAAAAGTCCTACATTATTCCTTTTATAGTGGTGCTGAGGTAAATGCTCAGACATTATTTATATAATAGGAATAAGTTCTCAGAAAAATAAATTCAAGGGGAGAAATGAGGAAATTGGGAAATGATTCAGGTTAACGAAATGGCACTATGGCTCTATTTTCTATCACATTTATGCTTGGACCAATGAGACGCAACAGATCGTGAGGTCTAATGCCTGAAGAAGAAGAAGAAGACTTATGCTCTGTAATAATTTGTAACGCTATCACAATCTATTCCTGAGTTTCTGGTCCTTTTTTAACTCAACACACTTGTCAAAATTGTTTCTTAAATGTAACCGTCACAAATTTCAATGTAGTGGAGCACGCCTTACAACTAATACCTCTGTGCCATCAAACACCTGGCAGAAATCAAATAAGTACGACACTTGTACATCATTTCATTCCTGCTCCACTCAGTTTCGAATGGTTTAACGATAACACTAGTACAATACCTGTTAGCATGTGTTAGAATCAAGTCACCAGTATTCTCTACTACCAACGTGTTCCTATATGTAAAATCTATTTTTCCATTTATTTAAATTATATTGGGACACTTTAGAAAACCACCAATTATTTTGATTGCTCCCTTAATATGAGGATTGTGAAAAACAGATCTTTGATATTTACTCCGTAGATTCACAAAAGGAAAATACAAAGCAAACATAAGATTTTCACTCACCCACTTGCATTTACATATGAAAATGGTTCAGTGAAGACAGGAGGGTCTGTTCCCACTGGTTGATACAGACTTCTGTTGGAACGTTGAAGGCAGGTTCCTCCATACTGGCATGGGTTGCTTGCACATTCGTCTGTGTCAATCTCACAGTTCTTACCTAAAACAGATGTCCAGATCTTCACATATTTGGCTTAATGAATCTATCACTTAGAACATGCAAACATTTCTTCATTAATCATCTATATTGAAATAACTGCTAATACTTCATTGATGATTATTTGCAATTTTCAAACAAACAAATTTAATTATTATTGCTAATTTCCTTTATCAGATATGACGGAAGTCCTAGAAGTACCTGACCTGACGTATATATAGTGGTTGTTGTTTGAAACAAATGACTATGGTAGAAAGTACCACCCTTATAAAGCTTAAGGTTGAAGTTTGACAATGTTACGTTGTTTAGTAATTGTTTGGCAGCCATTAATAGTGAGCTCTCTCAGCAAATTTGTAAACAAGGATAAAACTGGTCATCGTTATGTGATACAATACTTAAAGGTCTTAGTCCAACTAATAGTAAAGCTGAGCTAGATTCTACTCTGGGGAGTCTGCTCCTTCGTTTACAACAGTAAACTATTGGGTGGCAGAGTTTAAGCGAGGCCGTACGAGCTGTCAAGACGAACATCACAGTGGTCGACCAAATGAAGTGACCACGCCAGAAATTGTGAAGAATATCCACAAAATGGTATTGAATGACCGTTGAATGAAAGTGTGCGAGCTAACAGACACCGCAGGCATTTCAAAAAGTGCTGTACATCACACACTAGCTGAAGATTTAGACATGAGAAAGCTATACACAAGATGGGTGCCACGTTTACTCATAATGGAACAAAATCAGCATCGTGAGATGTTTCAGTCGAGTGTTTGGTGATGTTTTGCTGCAATAAAATCAAGTTTTTGCGTCGATTCATAACCCTGGATGAAACATGGGTCCATCACTTTACACCTGAGATGAAGGAACATTCAAAACAGTGGATTGAAAAGAGAGAATCAGTTCCAATGAAGGTGAAGACAGTTCCATCTGCACGCAAAATCATGGCGTCTGTTTTTTGGTATGCGTGTGGGATAATGTTCATTGATTAATTTAAAAAAGGATAGTAATCAATGGCGAGTATTATGCAAACTTATATCAGCATTTGAATGATGAAATCAAGCAAAAACGGCCGCATTTAGCGAAAAAGAAAGCTCTGTTTCATCAAGACAATGCACCAGTTCACACATCCATTATCACCATGGCCAAGGTCAATGAGTCAAAATTTGAATTGCTTCCTCATGCACCCTATTCACCAGACTTAGCCCCCTCTGGTTATTTTCTGTTTCCAAAGTTGAAGAAATAACTTGGTGGTAAAAGATTTGCCAACAATGAAGAGGTGGAGTTTGCAGTTGATGGCTATTTTGCAGACCTCGACGGTTCTCACTATAAACAGAGTATTGAAGCTATTTAACTTCACTGGGAAAAGTGTATAGAGCTGAAAGGAGACTATGTAGAGAAGTAAGCATGTTTTTTTCCCAAAAGTTTTGGGTTTTCTTTGTTAGATCGGGTACTTCTGGGACAGCCTTCGTATTAAGTTTCTTTTTATACTTTCTGCAACCTACCTATAGTAGGTATGAAAAAATATTCTTTCCACTCAACAATGTGATAATGAGATTTCACTGGAAATACACACTTTGGGATTCCCTGAACTTAAAAAAACTTTCCAAGGATGTGATGTGGAGATTCTCAAGAAAATCCACCACCCCAATATATTCTTTACATGGAGCATTTTTCATTATTCTTTATTTTCTCAAGATAAAATGCACATCTTGAATTTTCTGTGAATATCCTGTGAAGTCTTCTTCATTCTGAATGACTTTCCTGTAATTTTGTGTAACTGTTAAACTATAAGAGATTCAGTAGTTTTTTAAATGTTTATTATGGGTGTACAAACTATTCTTACTAAAGCTTATTTTTCTATCTACTACATTTTAAACCAAATAAACCTTTACAGAAATAGCTACATTACACATTTCCTTATAGATACAAAGGGAACAGCGATAGTCAAATGTTTAGAAACTGTATGATATACGCTGGTCTTAAAATTCCATCCATACTGTTTCCATTGAATTGCAAGAAACAACTGAATGTTGACAAGACTTTAAGAGAATGACAAATTATTGAACGATTCAAAACATTAATAACAGAGATCTCAGAAACGGCTTATGCCACAGAAAAGCTTAATAAATTGTGTGTTTTAAAGATATCCACATTTTTTTGTGTTGTATGTTTTTGTCTAAAACTAAATGTTTACCAGTTATTCAAGATTATACAAAATCCCTTCTGAATGAGGACGACTTCACAGCCTATTCCTGGAAAATTCAAGGTAGACATTTTATTTGTCATGTAAATATCTTAAATATATGTTGTTTTACTCAAAATCCTTAAGAGCCATTTTTTTAGAAAATCAAAAGTTCTTAAAAATGTTTCCATGCAAAGGGTAGTTTGGGGTAGGGGATTTTCATGAAAATCTTTGTGGCACATCTTTGGAAGGTATTGAACCTAAATACCAAGTTTGGTATTTATCCTACTTTTCATTTTTCAGTTATTCTGTTCGCAGATACGCATACACACAGATCTTTTTCTAAAACTCCCTCTTTTTAGATTCACGGTGCCTCAAAACATGTATTTCTGGTGAAATCTCAATATTAAATTGTTAATTTTTAGGTGGAATGCAATACCTTCTCTACCTACTATAGCCCCGCTGTTGAAACATTGCACTTGACAGCTAGCGATTAAGTTGGTACACTCGCAAAAAACAGATGAAAAGCTTTAACTGTTAGATTTCCTAAACCAATCACAAGGCAGCATTTCAGGTGGTCTATGACAAAGCAGAAGTGGAACTGGAAGCGGCTCTGTTGCTGAATGTAGCTATTTACAACCACGTGTTTCAGTTTGTGAATCTCTAGCACGTGCATCGAGTTGTTCTTTACAAGCTAATATTGTTCATTGTTATTTATATTTGTGGTTATTGTTGGTGTTCGTTTGTACATATACATTTCATTCATATTATTTATATAAGATTTGAAGTGCGACAATGTTAAAAAACGATGCCATCACCGAGTGATGATTCACAAGGTGAAAATCCTTTGCGTCAAGATGTGCCACTTAATAGTCAGGCATTGGAACTGTTAAGAACCCGGGAATTCTTTGAACAGGAGGAGTACGTGAAGGTTGATGAGCATCCCTCTATTCCTGCTTATGAAGCCGTACAACGAACTGCAGCAGCTCTTGAACTAATCACAAGAACTGTTGTTTACAAGGGAGTGAAACTCCAAGAGAAAGAGGACAAAATTCCTGAACCATCTGGAATGCAGTGTGAGTGAAAATAACTTTGTTATCGCAGCTTATGATTTGTTTTATTTCTCCTCAATATAGGAGGTACGTCATTGTCAAAAGTTTAATGTATTCTACATACGTTGCAATGTTTATGCTGAGTTATTTTCAATTAACAACAACAACAATAATAATAATAGTAGTAGTAATAATAATATTAATAATAATAATAATACAAAATAGTTATTACTCATTGACATTCGCTACTTACATACGCTTTTGTATGTGGCTTAGACACGACAGAAAGGAAAACAATCAGCTGTTGTTGTTTACTAGCCACTCTGGCAACATCGCAACCACAATATAACCAATGTTATACAAAGCTACACGAACTGTCAAGTTCAAAAATTCAATGGCGGGGATATAGATATGTATAGCAAAAGTAATAAGCTTTTAACGGGTAGAAACAGACATGGGAATGTAACATGAAATTTTTGGGTTAAGGGGACTAAAATAAGTTTCAGTGAAGCCTGTATATTACATTTTTTGGTGAAAATCCATACTTCCTCTCCTACTACAGCTAAGCAGTAGAGGAACTAAAAAGCAAAGGAGAGATGTGAAAACCAAGGCCTTACCTGTGTAGCCAGGGTAACAATGACACTTGTAATCCTTGACCATATCTTCACATCGGGCACCATTCTGACATTGATCATTCAAACAATCATCAATGTTTGTCTCACAGTGAGTACCATTGTAGCCAGTGTCTCCGCAGTCACACGTATAGCTATTTATGCCATCTACACACTTCCCACCATTCTGGCATGGAGATGACTGCAACATACAAGTTTCTTATATTAAATACAAGTTTTATTCACACAGCTATGTACTACAGCTAATTTTGTAATTTCCTTGCCTTCAATATTTTATCTATGTTTTGTCTATTTAACAACGTTTAGTAGGCCAACATCTGAAGTAATTTCATATTACTTCATGATAGTAGATTGAGTCTCACTTTTTTTGACACTCACCTTCACTAATTAAATGTTGTATAAAACAGAAACATTTTCGAGGGCATTCGTCCTCATCGTCAGCGACTGGGTGACTAAGGGTCTCTTTCTCCTGTATAATCTTCTTTCTTTTCCTGCAGATTCTGAACTGTTGCCATCTGGTGTTAGCGGCACAAAGTTTTAACACATTGTTCACAGGTGGGATTTAAAAAATTAATGACATTGTTGCCGTTTTTGATGATGTGTATTTTTTTTTTCCAAATGTTCAATTATACTGATGTAGTGAGAGGTTTTAACAATTTTATACTTTGACAATGTTGTGGTTTTCTGTTCAAGAATGGTGTGATAAATGGATTTTTCTATTTGTTTTAGTTTTATGTTCCTTTGGTGTTCCTTAAGTCTGGTTTCCAAGTTTCTTTTTATTTTGCCTATGTAGTATTTCTCACACTCATCACAATTAATCTGATAAATTCCGGATTTTAATGTGTTTGGGATGGTATTTTTGAGAGGTGTGTTTAGCAAGTTCTTCAAGCTGAATTTGTTCTGTGGAGCTAGTCTTATGTTAAATTTGTTGAAGATTCGTTCAAATTTTCTAAAGGCCCAAGGGTGGGATGTGAATTTCCTGTATTTCCAGTTTGTTTGAGAGTGGTGTTAGAGTGGTAGTAAGTACTACATAGGCAAAACAAAAAGAAACTTGGAAACCAGACTTAAGGAATACCAAAGGAACATAAAACTAAAACAAATACAAAAATTCACTGTATCACACCATTTTTGGACAGAAAACCACAACATTGTCAAAGTATAAAATTGTTAAAACCCCTCACCACACCAATACATTGAATATTTGGGAAAAAACACACATCATCAAAACCGGCAACAACATCATTAATTTTGAAATCCTGCCTGTGAACAATGTGTTAAAACTTTGTGCCCTTAACATCAGATGGCAACAGGTTCAGAATCCGCAGGAAGAGGAAGAAGAATATACAGGAGAAAGAGACCCTTAGCCACCCAGTCGCTGACGATGAGGACGAATGCCCTTGAAAACGTTTCTGTTGTTTAATTAGTGAAAGTGAGTGTCAAAAAAGGTGTGACTCAATCTACCATCATGAAGAATACTTCATGGTTAATAGTGCTTCTGGTTTTAATCTTTATTACTTATTCAGTATTTTGCTTTCCTAACAAAATGTTTCTACTATGATGCAGTAATTTGTATCACAAATTACTTAAATGTAAATAATGATTGTAATATGAATATGCATTTTTATGTGACATTGATTTCAGATGTTTATTGATTGTAAATATTGTTGGAAAGTAAATTTATAAGGCCTTACTGAAACTGTCAATAATAACGCAATAATGCAGCAAGGGGGTGAGTTGTTTATCATTATTGGAAACGAGGAAGTTACGTAATGTTCGCGCGTTTTTTCCGTTGAGAACCTTCTGGAATGTTTCCCTAAAAGCAATATGTATTCGTGGTTTTCATTGGATATTAAAATAGACGCTAATGTTGGCGCGTTTTATTAGCCAATAGCAGTTCATTTATAATCTTTAGGCGTATCTGATTGCAGGCGTATAAATAGGGTAGGTTCGAGGTAGCTTGCCCCGCAGTTCATCAAAAATCTGTGTACACTACACGTCGTCTTTAGGCAGTTCATCAAAATTCTTTGTGCAATACACGTCGTCTTAAGTTCGTCAAAATATTTATATGAGATACGTCGGCTATAGATTCACAAGTTATGAAAATCTAAAGTATTATAAAGTTAATTATACACAAAGTTGAAGTACGTGAATTAAAAGTGATCAGTAAGAAGTATTATAACAGTTTCAGTTTGGCGAGTATCTGAATCAATATGTAAAAGTGATAGTGAACGTGTTCGACAATAAAAATTATAAAAACAAATTTCTTCATCAGTGTAATTTTTTGAATAAAAGATTCCTTTCCGCTTCACAACCTGTATTGAGACACATGTTCGACCCCAGGCCAATAGGATAATAGCTAGCTGGAGGACATTTGAAATGAATTATTTCAAAAAGCTGATACTAGGAAACGCAAATTGCTAACGCCAGATGGAGCTCAAACCAAACAAATGAATGACGTCATAAGATGGCTTCAACACTGATGTAAACAAACATTTGTAAGTAATACCGTTACAACTGACACTACCTAGTCTTTACATATACAAAACAAGATTGCAAAAATCTATTAGACATTGTTAATATATTATAAACAAAAAAAATACATCAGTTCATTATAAATTTGACAATCCAATAGAAAGCCTTATCAATTAAATATTTACATAGTTTTTTGTTAATTTTATTTACATTTGTTATTGACTTTATTTCTTTAGGAAGTTTATTGTACAATAATACTGCTTTATAATTTGGACTCCTTTCAAACATTATTAGTCTACGATTTATTATACTATAGTAATTCCTATTTCTAGTGTTATAATCATAATTTTCAGAGTTTATTTTGCAGTTAATAAATGATTGAAACAAGGGTGCAGGTTGTCACCCATACTATTTGATTTGAATCTGAACAGAGCAACAGAAGAATGGAGAAGTACCAGTAAATCCAAGGGACTAAGAATAAATGAAAGTAAAATACAAACCATTTAGCTTGTGAATGATCAGATATTGCTAGCAGAAAGTTTAGAGAAGTTGAAAAATCAACATTTAAAATGAACAAAATAATAAAAGGATACAATATGCAAACATAAAGTAAGAAAGCTAAAGTTATAACCATGAGGGGGAAAGAGCAAATGAGAGTGAAAATAGTAATAGAGGGAAAGTTAATCAAACAAGTGACAATGTTAAAATATCAGTCAGTGAAAGGAAAGCGGGCATTGAAGAAAATATTGAGAAATATAATAAATTTAATGGATGCATAAAACGAAATTTTGTAAAAAATATGAGGAAAATAAAACTAAGGAACCATAGGATAGTAGTTATGCCAGCATTAAAATATGGTTATGAAACATGGGTGCTTGGAAATCATGAGAAGTCAAGGCTGGAAGCAGCACAGATGAGATTTTTAAGATCAATATTGAGAGTAAGAGGAGCAGATGGACTTAGGAATGCTGATATAAGGGAACGACTGGGTGAACAATACAAGGTCTGCCAAAAAAATGTGCAGACACTTTAAGGAACGAAAACTATTTATTATGTGTTTGTTTTACATTTAAATACTGATCACACATGTAATACTGGCTTCAGGTTAACACATGGTTACTTTAGATGTTCAAAATGTTGGCCGCTGCCAACTTCCCATCATTAAATATTTTTTCCTTTACATTGGCTAGTGGTAAAGCAGAGAAAGTCAAGGTCTGACATGGTTTAGACAGCAAACTGTTAGGTGAATGCTGATAAACTATCACTCCTGTGCCAATGAAGATTTTAATTGTCATGGAGCATATTTCACAAATAGTTTTTATGAAGCAATAAATATTAATGCCATATCACAAATCAAAAATAGTAGTAAATCCCAGCAGGTCTTGCTGGTTAACTTAGCCAACTTTACAGGTTCGGCTGGAATTCAATTCAGTGTATTTTGCAATAAATACGTCTCGGAGAATTGGCAAGTGGATGACATACTTCCAGGTCCGGGTATAGCTTCGTTCTGATTTAAAGCAAAAGGCTACCTTTGATCTTTGAAACAAGTCAACCAACAGATACACTTAGCAGTGCCTTATTGCAATCTGAGTGCATTTTAACATTATTACATTCTGAGCTTGTTTTAAAAGATCAGAACAGATGTAAAACATATTTCATGTTGTAACCTTTGTTTTAACATTATACATTAACACAGCATGAACAAAAAAATGAAGACTAAAGCAAACAAATTATATCATTAGAATAGAAAAGTAATTAGAATTAAAATAATATCTAGAAATAAATATGCTGGGACATAAGGTATGAAAGTTTCAACTTATACACCAATCCCTTTGTTTATGTTAGTATGGAAGATTTACTCATCCATATTAAATATCATATAATGGGAAAAATTCTGCATCAGTATTCTACCAGAAAATTCAAGAAAGATATATTGTGGCACAGCAGCTGTGGCCGAAGGTTATCAGGAAGTCGGCACCACGCAATTGGAGATAAAACAAATATAAATAGCACTCGCCAGCATAAACATCGGCGGATAACCAGAATCTTCTGGAAGTTTCTTGCCCCCCTCCTCCAGAACATGTGTCAAGATAGTTCTACAATGTTCTGTGGAAGATTCCACTGGCTATACAGAGTGTAACAAAAATGTACGGCACAAATTGCAGGACACATTCCTCACACATAGACAAAGAAATGATGTTATATGAACATGGATCTGGAAACACTGTTTCCATGGTACAACTCATTAATCATGGGAAACATGCACTCTTGGTTACATTGTCATTATCGTAGGTGCACTGCCAATGTTTTGTTTTAGATGTTCCTGTTGCCATGCAGCTTACGTCATTGCTTGTTTACAGGTAACATCAACTGTTCTAGTGAGCAGTACGATCTTGGAAAGCACACGGGTTACTACATACTAGTAGAGTAGATCACAGACTGGCTCTGCAATGGCAGTGTACAGAAATGCAGAGATGGCAGATGCCCACTTGATGTATGGATTAGCAGATGGCAATGGTGCTTGAGCTCAACATTTGTACCAGGAGGGATTTCCAGGACGACGGTATCCCGACAGGAAAACGTTTGAAGCCATTGATCGTTGTCTTAGGGAACATGGGGCATTTCAGCCTGATACTTGTGACCAGGGGAGGCCTAGAAGGACGAGGACACCACAACGGGAGGCAGCAATTCTTCAGGTAGTTGACGACGACCCTAGTGTCAGTACAAGACAAGTAGCTGCAACAATGAACGTTGACCTCATGACTGTCTGGCAGGTGTTATACAAGGTCCGGCTGTATGCATAAAATTTACAGCATGTGCAGGCACTATCAGCAGCTGATTTTCTTACACAAGGTAAGCTTCTGCGAATCGTTTATGCAACAAGTGTCAACCCTAATTTTAGTGCAACGGTACTGTTCACAGATGAGGCGCCATTTCAACAAGATCAGATTGTAAATTATCACAATCGGCATGTATGGGCAGACGTCAATCCTCACGCAACTGTTGAAGCAAGTCATCAACAAAGATTTTCTGTCAATGTTTGGGTCGGCATTGTTGGCGACTGTTTGGTAGGGCCTCATGTTCTTCCACCCAGGCTCAACAGACAAAGTTACCATAATTTCGTAGAGAATGTTCTACCTGATCTGTTAGCAGATGTGCCTTTAGCTGTGCGACAAAACATGTACTTCGTGCACGATGGAGCACCTCCTAATTTTAGTGTTAATGCCCGTTGGCTTCTAAATAACAGATTCAGCGACAGATGGATAGGTAGAGGTGGACCAATTGCCTGGCCTCTACACTCCCTGGACCTAAACCCACTGGACTTTTATTTGTGGGGGCATTTGAAAGCTCTTGTGTATTGAACCCCAGTACCAGGTATTCAGAGTCTCCGTGCCCATATTATGGAAGGCTGTGAAATCATATGCAATACTCCAGGGATACATCAGCGCATCACTACGACGGCAGGTTGATGCATATATCAATGCTCACGGAGGGCATATTGAACATCTTCTGTGAGAAAGAGTTACATGTCGTATGCTGGTACGTTCTATTCTTGTGTGTTTCCCATGATTAATGAGTTGTAACATGCTAACAAAGTGTTTCCAGACCCATGTTCATATAACATAATTTCTTTGTCCACGTGTGAGGAATGTGTCCTGCAATTTGTGCTGTTACACACTGTATAAGTGAGTATTCCCATCAAAGGAGTCAGTCAGTCGAGTTGAGTTAGTGGGTGAGTTAGAGAGTATGATTCTGGTGCAACATCAAGTGCAGTTCTACAAGTGAGTTTGTGATGACAACTGCAACATACAGTGGGTGCTGCTGCTGGAGAGACTGAAGAAGTCCTGTATTTGTCTCCCCAGCAAGCAAACCGACTGGAAAAATTGGCTACACTGCTATGTCAAGAAGGAAAGTGAAGTGATGGGGAAATTAAATCAGTTCACATTAGTGAACTAAGTGAACTCCCAGTGAAATTGAACTAGATAAAAAAGTGAAGTGATATTGAGAGCATTAAGATGGTGACAGTAAAAAACCTGGACAAAGTCACAATATCATAGCACTTACACAAAGTTTAAAGACTGGTGCAACATCAGAAGATTGAGTGTGAATGAAAACACCATACTAGCACATTTTATGCAAAGTGAAAGAGCAGAAAACTACCTAGCAATTAGGGATGAATTTTGTTTTAACATGATTCATTTTTGTTACTAGAAACAACAAAATAATGTTCATGTTGGCATAGTAGCCCAGTTGATTAGGGTAATGGCATGGTAAGCCATGGTCCAAATCTCAGTTATGGTATTGAATTTTTCAGTCTGATTCTACCTTTCCAATGAAATAACTCTAGTTTTACAATCTAGTAGATACACTTAAAAGTTTAAATTTGCCATCATTAGAATGCATCTTCATGAGAAACAATAGCACGTCAGTTTGTAAACTCACCTCACAGTCATCAATGTTGGTTTCACAAAACTTGCCTGTCAACCCTAGGGGACAAGTACAAGAGAATGCTGCTATCAGATCAATACAAGTGGAGCCATTCTGGCAAGGATTTGGCTCGCATTCATTAATTTCACGGCTGCAGTCTTTTCCTGTAGAAACAAATGCAAACATCTTTTCAGAATAGTTTTAGATCAGTTACAGAAAGGGCCAGTTTCACCAAACATTGTTAAAAATATTCTAACATCTTGTTTGCTAGCATTACCTTAATACTCTTGCACTGCATCACACTTTTACAGTGAATTGTTAGTTAACATCTTGTTAACATCAAAGGCAACTATTGGAGTAGTATTATCTTTACGTTATTAGCACCACGCTTCGGGTGCCAAACTTAAGGGAGAGATGGTTGATGCCTCAAGTATGGTACAAAGTTTCCAGCAGCCTTCGCCCCCACGTTTAAAAAATAAACTTTGTAATTTTAATGTTTATTTTAATATTATATATGTATGCCTTGGCTGTGTCAGTAGTAATTTGCAGAAACATGTATCTCTTATGAGGGCTGGTATGGCTAAATAATGAAGGCTTACACAAATTATAATGGTATTTAACTTTGTTTTATTAATCTTTCACACGATTAATAACACTTCACCGATATATCCTACTGTAGAGCTGTGAGATTATTGTTACTTGTACTATTTAACACGTAACTTTTATATTATTCACGCTGTAATAAATTTTTTATGTCTCACACTGAATACATACCAAGTGAACTGCTCTGGAACGCTGCCTAGTAGAATCTGTTAAATTTGTACATTTTACTATATTTCAAGTCTCTGATTGGCTAATTCTACTCCAATAGAATACCTTTATTTAACTTAAAGCTTTTCTAGTTTTTGATTGGCTATTTATAAACTGTTTTAAATATTACATTATTATTGCTTCAAGAATTATTAGTAGCCTTTATTAAACTTTCCAATTCATTATTGCCTCAAGGTTACCTCATTGTTAGCAACTTTCGGCTTCTATTCTAACAGTTCCTACATTAGCTGGTGACACTGGTCCTTAGTGTTTTAAAATGATGCAGGGCCATGGATGTAAGTAAGTGATAATTTATAATATAGGAATAATGGATCAGTTTTAATGCAAATTACCTGTGAAACCTGGCGGACAAATGCAATGGTAGCTGTTGACCTTGTTTTCACATGTGGCATTATTTTTGCAAGGTCCTGACAGGCACTCATCAAAATCCAGATCACAGTTGTCACCTGCATATCCTGGCTGGCAAAAGCACTGATAGCTTCCTAAACAAAACAGAAAATTAATTCATAAACATGCATATTTCTTAAATCAAGGACAACAAACAGAAAGCAATGAGTTAAATATTAAAAAGAATGGTAAGAAACAGACAGAAGAAAATGGAAGACAAACAAGAGGGAGAACATATTTATCTTAAAATATCTATTATATTTCACATATTCCTGCTCCATGATAAAGAAGCATAAATCCAAAAGCAGTACAAAGATACTTTAGTACAGTAGAGCCTGCTACCTTCTTAACTGCAGATAATGAAACAAAGGTCCTAACATATGTTACATTCACAAGACCTTCTCCACCCACTCTTCTTACAAAAGCTTATTCTTCTATCCACTTTTGGTTAAATGAGATAAACATTTGCAGAAATGCTTTCATTATGCATTTCATTGTAGGTACAAGACAGATACAGGTAGCTGAAACAACGGTCAGATGTTTAAAAAGTGAATCACTTATGATGCCTTTGAAATCCTGGCCCCTGCACGACCATGACAAAAGAAACTGAATAGAGTATTATGAAAATACAAACCAATAACAAAGAATATCTCTGAAATGGTTCAGGCTACAAAAAACTTTATTTGACATAAATTGTGTGCTTCGACAAGAGCTACATTTTCACGTAGTAACAATTTGTCTATTTGATTGACATAAATTGGGGTGCTTCGACAAGATCTACATTTTCATGTAGTAACAATTTGTCTATTTGATTGACATAAATTGGGTGCTTCGGCAAGATCTACATTTTTGTGTAGTAATATTTTTCTATTTGTTTGACATAAATTGTGTGCTTCGACAAGATCTACACTTTTTGTGTAGTCATATTTTGTCTATCTCTTAAGGTTTACTCATTATATAAAAAGTGGTTCAGAATAAACAAGACTTCAGAGGCTATTCCCAGAAAATTAAGATATATATTTTATTCACCATGAAAATAGCTTGAACATAGGATATTTTAATCAAAGTCATTAGAGCCATTTTCGAGAAAATCAAAAATTTCATAAAAAGTTTCATGTAAAGGGTAGTTTGGGGTGGGGAATTTTCTTCAAAATCTTTGCCTCACATCCTTGGAAGGTCCTGAACTTAAATACCAAGTTTTATACTTAACCGTCTTTTCATTTTTGAGTTATGCTGTTCACACACACACACACACACACACACACACACACACACACACACACACACACAGATCTTTTTCTAAAAATGCCTTTTGGGGTTCAGGGGGCTCAAAACATGTATTTTGGTGAAATCGCAATATCAAATTTTTGGGTGGTATACAATGCTTCCTCTTCTTATTGTAAGTACATAGCAGAGAAAGTAAAAATGTGTCTGTATTGTTTTGAGTTTAGCTTATCTTAATTTTGAGGTTAGCTATTTTCTCATTCCTTCTATTGTTTGCATTGGTTAACATTCCATAACATATTCATTTAGTATGCTGTGATGTGACAGCTGACACAATGGTGATTTGATTTTAAGCAACACAGGTGAGAAAATAATTATTGTTTATATAATCTGTCACATTTTATTCATGTAAGAGTCTTAATAAATCCTATTCAAGGTTAAGAGTTTCATCAGATAAACTTGAAACCTCTCATGGGATTACCTATAATAAATTACCTTTAAACTGCCCTCTCTAATAGGAATGAATTTAAACCCAGACTTTGGTGCTTAAACTAACAAAACTTGCGGTGTAAACCACACCACCCGGTGAAGTCACTATGAATGAATGAGTTTATTCAGACTTTCCATACATAATTATTTTTTCTTTAGTACAATATTACTATAATTACAATTATATTTTGTAATTTAAAATCCTCTAATTTACAGAGTTGCATTACTTCCATTCCCCCATTATATTTAACACCAGGTTATCTGTATACTTACTTGCTTAATTAATTGGCTTACCTTGCTCTTATGTAGGGCTTATAACCCCCTAGGACTTACAACTGTGCCTAGGGTCAGGGGCCTGTAGAGGAGCAGACGAACATTGAATCAGAGAATGGAGAACCCAGAGCAGGGGATTGGCCCACAGTCAGGTATGAGAGTGAGGAAGAAGGTGATATGAAATGGAGGCAAAATGGATGAAAGCAAAGATGATGTTGGAGCAATTGCTGGAATAAATGGGCGGGGGAAACGTAGAACCTGGAGAAAACCTGCCCAGATGCCGCTTTATCCCACATTGGGTCCCTGGGATCGAACCCAGGTGGCCTTGGAGGAATGTGAGTGGTCTAACCAGTCAGCTACAGCAGCGCTGTATATATATGGGAATATATATTGGATCCGTCATCCTAAAAGCTAAAATTTTCTTGTATACCTCAAGCAAGATTATCTCCATTGTCCTTCCTGTTAATGTTGTCCACCTTCCATAGCTGTTTTTGCCTCACCTTATCTGTATTTGCCCAGTCTTTTTACGTTTTCCTCTGATCTTAGATTTTAAATTCTTCTGCCTCTTATTTAATTTGGTAAGTTTTCCCACTTTTGTAAAAGGAGCTCATCCCTCTATATTTTAGTTTGATTAGATTAGATTAGATTGTATTCTGTGAGTTCACCAGCAGCCATAAAGGCTTGTGAACATAGAACATGTCAAGGAAATGTACAAAAATTATATATAAACATAAATATTACATAGAATGTGGAACATTTGAAATAAAATACACATACTATATGCGTGTTAAGGAAATGTACAATAAAGTTACATATATACATAAATATTACATAGTATACAGAACATTTAAAATAAAATAAAGACATATTATATACAAAATGAAACAAATCAAGTGTAATTTTGTACAGAGTTGAATACCTCCTTACTGTTATAAGGTTAACATACGTATAGGCAAGAACAGTTATTTTAACATTCACTAGGATTTTACCTTTGTTCGTCTGATCATTTTGTTCTATTTGATTTGTAATGCATAGCATTTACTGTCAATTCTTAATATACATACATTTAAATAGCTTCATTAATTCTAGAGCAGATATCAAATATGACTGGCAATTGTCATTAATATTTACTAATACTACTTACAGAGCTATATAAGTATTATCATCAGGATAATTTGTCATTCAGATAATCTTGTACAGAATAATATGCTTTTGAGCATAGGTACTCTTTAACAGCAGTTTTAAAGACATTGAAATTGTCAACTTTTCTCTTAAGATCATTAGGGAGAGTATTAAATATTTTTATGGTCTCGTAATACACACTTTTCTGGAAGCAAGAAAGCTTTGCACTGGGATGATGGATGTTACCCTTTTGTCTAGTTTTGTTTACATTCCAGAACAGAAATCACTAGTAAAACCATACTAAGATCATCTTTAATAAGGCCCATTAAGCCCACATGTGCTTATTAAAATGGGGAAAAAAAAAACATAACTATGCTTTGAAATTAGGATATTTATAAAAATATTATTTACTACATACATTCTCAATACGCAAAATAACTAATGCACTTACCTGGATTATTAAGGCAAATGCCAAAATTACAAATCTGTGTGTTCTGGCATTCATCAATATCGTTTTCACAGTTTCGACCTGGAATACAAAATGCATCAATGTTACTAGCAGTACTGTCAGGCTTTAGGTGGCGAGTCTTCACACACCTGGGTATAAAATGAGTTACCTGTAAACCCAGCAGGACATTCACAATTATATGCTCCCCCTACATTTTCACATACTGCATCATTCTTGCAAGGCTTATTTCTGCAGAAATCCACTTTAGTGGTACAGTTTTCCCCGGTGAATCCTTCTTGGCAACGACACTCAAAGTCATTAACACCATCCACACACACTCTGTTTTCTGGACATTGTGCACCTTTGCAGTCATCAACATTCACCTCACAAAGGCTACCCTCAAAACCTATCAACAGATCAACATTTCTAATTAATACTTTTGGACATTAAGATTAAACACAATTTTATTTAAAATTAATATATTTTGCATCCAAATAGTCTCTTTGGTATATGAATGCTTGCCAACTTCCCAAAATACTTTCTCTTGTACAGCAAAGCATGATGATTTTGCAATGACATGAAACTTAGAATACGTAAAATGTTCAGTCAGTAAATGAATAAAAATTATATGTAAAATAAATGGGAATTCCATTTTATAGGAATCCTTGAAGATCTGCTTCTTGCTGAAGTTCTTCCTGATACCACAATAAACATATATTAAAGTAAAGAACATCACTTCCTAGGCTGTACACAGATTTCTAGTCCACAGTTTACATTTTATAACATCACTATAAACAAAGACTGTTGTAAAAAATTGGAAACATGTCCTGTAGACACAGAACGCAAATAAGATAAACAATTTATGTGAGGTACAATTTACCTCATCCATTACTGAAGGCTCGTGTACATTTATTGTTGGTTACTAGAAGTCACTAGCGGTAAAATCAAATTTTAAATCTGCATGCTATGCATTTTGTCGCAGCTCAGCGAAGGGGGACCATGAAGGTAATGAAGCATAAACACACGATAAGCTCTGACCTATAATAGCAGTATACACCAATTAGTGTTGAACATTCAGTCTATAATCTTAAGTTGTATTTAGTAAGCCACATAAAGAAATGTCATTTGAAGTGGTTATTATAAAATTAGAATTAAGTAAAAACCAATGTGACACCGTGATGTTAAATTGGATATGAACATTGTGTTCCAGCATAACTGTTGATTTATGAGTCTTATTCCAAGTCATGGTCTTAAGGGTACACATAACTGAAATTTAGTCCAAGTTATCAAAAAATTCAAAAAATAGTTTAGCTTCAATTATATATACATAGCTTTTACTCTCAGAGAATTTTAAAGCTTCAACATGTGACAATTTAAATGCCCAAGAACAAACACGCTATCTAATAGTCTGAATTTACTTCCGTCTTTTGCTTGAATTTGATGTTTTTTTATACTTTTGCACATTAAAAATGTTCCATGTGATGTTGTTTGTAACTAATCTTGTTCAAATTTTCACCACAAACTCAGATAGAATCAACTTAAAATTGACATATGGTTTTTGCTACACTTTTAAATTGCTCAAGATATAACATCATTAATTTGACCAATGAGAATTCTTTAAAAAATTATATCATGTGATTTAAACATTTTTTCTGAGACAACCAGAGTAGTGAGCAGAATTCTATATGCACTATGTTGTACACTAGTATTTAAATAATATGGTACTATTCTTATTTTTTCAAAATTCTGCATCATGAGGAAACCTGATTAACTAGCATAATTAAAGTAAAATACGATTTTTTTCTCAAAAAATATTGAATATATCTGCATGAAATTTAAAACCCACTTATAATTGAGGTAAACCAGTATGTGACAAAATTTTGAAAACATTTCGATATTGCAAGATTTAGAAAAATTTCACCTGGTTACCCTTATAAGAGCAAAATAACTTCAATGATTTTTAACATCCATTTTTAGTAATCTTGATGAATATAAATTAATGGTTTAATAATAAATCAAACAGTAAGCATTTATAATTATATATGATATACTCGCTTATGTGTTACTTTTAGACTACAGCATATGATGAGTTTGGCTTATATGAATGTATTCGCCCAATACTTCAAGTGAAGTTCATCAACATGTTTGCCTTTGTGGAGTCTTAAGTGAAGTGTCTAAAATTTTCTATCTTCCTGGTTTTTCATTTGTTGATATGGCATTAAGTAATTAAATAATAATAATAATAATAATAATAATAATAATAATAATAATAATAATAATAATAATAATAATAATAGCTTTATTCTCTGTGGACATAAAGCAAATCAGATGTGTTTTTCACGGTAGGTAATTCGTGTGTTTATGAAGACCATAATAACCAATTCAATTTTGAATATAGCATCATTTAAATCAAATGTAATTTCTAAATTATGATACCAACACACTAAGGTGATTCACAATATCCTCAGCTAATAACAATGGTATCAATCAATAAATATATATGAGGAGTAATATAACAAATCCTAATTACTCACAACTAAATATAGGTCATAAATTAACATTGAAATGTATAACATTCATATATCCTATCACAAATCCTAAGTTGTAATATAAAAAACAGAATTTAAAGCTTTGTCATATCTGTGGTGAAAATCTATAAAACTTTGAATCTGCCAACAAAGCCGTAAAAACTCCTCCTTTGCTATGACAATCCTAAAGTCAATTGTAATAAGACTTCCACTCCCGTATGTATTTTACAGCAAATTGTAAAACTTGGCAAGTAAGAATATATATATTCCATAATAAATTAGTGCACCATAAAGTAATTATTGATCTTGTCAAGTTCTTTGAGGCAATTTCTTTTATGGCTTTAATAAAAGAACTGAGTTAAATTAAAAAAAAAAAAAACTAGAAAACAATTGATCCCAGTCACAATGCCTTGCATATTTCTTTGTATCTTAGCATTCACGTAGTATAATATATATAATAAAAAACTGTACTACACTTAACACTTTCAATGTTACAGCCTTACCTGTGGGGCAGTGGCAGCTGAATTCACGCTTATTACGAGAATGGCATGTTCCATTGTTCTTACATGGCATTAGACCACATACATCATACTCGTACTCGCAATTGTTGCCCATGAAGTCTTCTGTACAATTACACCTGTAGCCATTAACATGGTCGATGCAAACTCCGTCATTCTGACAAGGTCCTGATGCACACTCATCAATATTTATCTGACACATATTGCCTGTAAAATGAAATAATCACATAGGTAACATTCACAACACAGCAAGAAAAGTTTGCTAGCAGAATTTTGATATACTCTTTGGATAAGCTATTATAATTCATTAGGAATACTAAACACTGGGGCATGATAAAGGAATTGTCATAGTATTATGTAGAGACCTGGAAAATCTGCAGTTTGCAAATTTATGACAAAATTGAATACTACTCTTAGGTATTACATTTACATGACTTTCTCTACCAATGGCTAACTCACCTATCTCTATTATATACAGTGCTGTTCTTCCACACTGTGGCCACTGCAGCTCAAACTCTCACTGAAACAGTTATAATATCCTTGCAACCGCCTCATGTTCTCATAGTTACAGTTGCAATGATAATAGGCATGCACCTTATCATAAGATTGTTGAAAATGTCATCTTTCTCTGTCCTACATTTCTGGCATCTTCTCCGAAATGTTTCATTTACACTTGAGTGTTCAAATCCGAAATTGAGTGAATTTCTCACTTGATGTTTTCTTTTAGTTCTTCCAATGTATGGGTTCTATTGCATACACTTTATTTTTCAGAGTCGGGTAAATTTCTGTAATTGGATTTTGCAAAATGTCAATGATAAGAGTACTTGAACCACGCTTAATATTCTTCTCTGATGAAGCATGGTTCCATGGGCCATTCAGAAAGTAAGGTTACAAGGGCTCTTGATGCCAGGGAAAATGTTTTGAAGTTGGCACACCTAGCATGTAGGGTGGATCCGAACAGTCATTTGTTTGTCGGCCATTTTGTTCAGTCACAGTAAATTCTTCCAATGGAGAGGTCGTTGTGCATTTCTGCCAGCTCCCGTCCGTGACTATCAGATGTGAATTTTTGGATCGTTTTGCACAGGAGGGATAAGCTTTGCTGGACTCTATCATGACAGGGGATGAGACGTGGTGTGTCACTATGCCCCAGAATCCAAAAGACAATCACTTCAGTGGCGTCATTCATCTTCTCCAGCCCCAAAAAGTTTCAAGATGATCCCTTCAGCAGGAAAAGTCATGGCATATTTTTTTGGAACTGTAAGGAGGTCCTTTAGGTGGATATTATGCTTAAAGGGACTACCATTAATGCAGAGGCTTACTGCAATACCCTAAAAAAACTCTGTAGGGCCATTTAGAACCACAGAAGGGGAATGCTGACTGGGATTCAGCCTCCTGCATGATAATGCAAAGCCCCACACCGCTCAAGTTTTACAGGAGCTGCTGGTGTCATTTGGATGGGATATCCTCACCCACCCACCCACCCTATTCATTTTCACTAAAGGAGTTTTTGGGTGGAAAACGTTTTTCCCAACAATCAGGAGGTCAAGGAAGCTGAGAAGAAGTGGCTGAAAGTGCTGACGGCAGGGGTCTATGACACTGGCATACCAAAGCTGGTGCCTGACTACAGAAGTGTATCAATCTCGACGGCGATTACATTGAAAAATAGTATAATATATTTGTGAAGTATGCTGTGAATTTCAATTAAATACATTTTTCCATCCTACATAAATGTTGTAACCTTACTTTCTGGATGGTCCTCGTATATGGTTAAGTTCCTTCATAAAATAACAGATACCGAAGCACAGAGAAACCCGATTTTACACACAAGATTCCCTTTTTGATGCAAAAATTGGTATGTTGTGTGCTGTAAATGCATACAGAATAATGAGACCTATATTTTCAGAACAAACAATAAATATAGAGAGATACAGGAATAACTTACACTATTTTTTGAACAGGTGACTGACGTTGAATGTCAGTTTGTATTTTTCCAACAAGACTGCTACCACACATGCAGCTGATGTAAATTTAATTTCAGAAATGCTTGAAGATAGGGTAATTAGTAAAGCATTATGACCCACAAGATCCTCTAACCTAACTGTATGCGATTTTCATTTACGGGAGAACTTGAAAAACAAAATGTATGCAACACACATTGTAAGAACTAAAAGAAAACATAAGGCCAGATATTCACTCAAATTCAGATATTGAACTCTCAAGTGTGCGATAGCAAATTTTCATATATATGTTTTTACTTCACGCGTTGCCATCTTGTGACGTCACTCCTTGTTTGGTTCGTAGCTCCCTCTGGCGTAGCAATTTGCATCAGTTTTGAAATAATTCACTTTAAATGTCCTCCGGCTAGCTATTTGGGGTCGAACATGTTTCTCTTACAGGTTGTGAATCGGAAAGGAATCTTTTATCCAGAAATGATACTGATGAAGAAATTGGTTTTATAACTTTTATTGTCGAACACGTTCACAAACACTTTTACAAATTGATCTGGATACTCGCCAAACTGAAACTGTTTGTAATAACTTCTTATTTATCACTTTTAACTCGCATACTTTAACTTTATGTAATTTTTTTTAACTGTATAATACTTTATAATAACTCTCGTAATTCTGCTGCGTGTAACTTGGCGAAATGAATGAACTGAGAGACCGACGTGTATAGTACTGAGAATTCTGTTGAACTGGGAGACAAGCTACCTCGGGCCTGGCTTATTTATACGCTTGCCTCAAGATACGCCTAAAGATTATAAATGAACTGCTATTGGCTAATAAAACGCGCCAACATTAGCGTCTATTTTAATATCCAATGAAAACCACTAATACATATTACTTTTAGGGAAACATTCCAGAAGCTTCTATCGAAACCGCGCGAAATATTACGTAACTTCCTTGTTCCCGGTAATGATAAACAACTCACCCCCTCGCTGCATTATTGCGTTATTGTTGACAGTTTCAGTAAAGCCGTATATTATTATTTACCAATAATAATTACAATTAATAAACCTCTGAAATTAATGTTACATAAAAATACATATTTATATTACAATCATTATTTACCTTTAAGTAATTTGTGATACAAATTACCGTATCAAGTGTGAATGAAAATATTCTGAGAAGATGTCAGAAACGTGTGGTTAGAGAAGGACCTCTCTTATGATAACATTTGTGCTTATTATCATTGTAACTGTAACTATGAGAACGTGAGGCTGTTGCGCGGATGTTTCGGCGGGAGTCTGAGCTGCTGTAAAGTGGCCACAGTATGAAAGAAAGGCCGTGTATCCACATTACATTACACATATGCTTTTACTTTGGTATGTTTTCAAATTAAGCACAACATGCGGAAATTGTATTCAAATGTTTATTCATGGTAACAAACTATTAAGACAAAAAGAAAAGGAAGGGGGGAATTGCAAACTTTCAAGCATGTCCATTAGATGGCACTTAATACAGAGTATTTTGAGAACAGCTAAAATTATGAAAAATGATTTATTTTAATGATCTCTACATTTTTCTTCTGTAAGTTTTTGCTTATGGCTAATGGTAATTCAATATTATACAAAATTCAATCAAATGAGGTGGACTTTACGGCTATTCACAGAAAATTTAAGATACACATTTTATTGGTCATGCAAGTATCTTAAAACATGATATTTTAATCAAAACTGTTGGATCCATTTTTGAGAAAATCAAAAACATCGAAAACTTTTCCATGTAATAGTTTGGTGTGGGAAGTTTTCTCATAAATCTTTGAGTCGCGTCTTATATTGAAGATACTGAACTTAAAGTTTTGTATTCATCTGAGTTTTCATATTTGAGTTAAAAAAAAAAAACACACACACACACACACTTACTATAGGTAGGTATTAGAGAAAGTAAAAATATGTTAATTCATTTAAAGCATAATAAAGTGTATTAAAATGTTAATGTCCTGTGGGGAATTGAAATTCAATCTCTCACATGACAAATGTAAACACAAACCATTACAACATGCAGCAACTCTTTAGAATGGTAGTCTGTATAACACTTTAATAAGGTTTTGGCCACTCCTCTGGATTTCAAAATGGCTGTATTCCCTTTCAACAAAAATTAAATACAAATAAAAAGCAGTGGGTTTATTTCCTCCTATGGTTTGCAGTCATATTTCATTGCAGTATTGCTTTTATCTGGTTTGAAAAAACTCAATTTGAAGACTCTTAATCTTATCTACCCTTAATTTTGTACTGAGTTCAACCAAATTAGAAATGCCATGATAAATTTTCTTCAAACCTTTGTGTATATGAAATTTCAACTCCATATGTGCAGTGCTGTGCTTAAGTACTGAAAATTTGCAAGAGGCCTCCATCTACACTATCCTTAATTTTGAACCGATTTTAACCAAATTTGAAATGTGTCAATACACTGTCATCAAACTTCTATATATAAAATGTCAACTTGCAGCTGTTGTGTTTGGACCTTAGCATGCATTTTGCAAAAACACAAAACCCAACATAAAAACAATGAAAAACCTACCTGTGAACCCTTCAGCACATTCGCAATAGAAAGTGTTGATGGAATCAATACAGGTTCCAAAGTTCTGGCACGGACTGGATTCACACTCATTTATTTCAATGTCGCAGTTTGTGCCCATCCAACCTGGCTCACACTCACAATAGTAGCTGCCATTCTAAGCAAGTGAAGGAAGCAAGAACACAAAACACAAAAGAAACAGTGCAACAGCAGCTGTGAAGTGTAACAAACATAAAGCAGAAGTGTTGCAATACATATAATGCTCTGTCCCTCACACATAAAAACATGTACATACGTATATACAAAGTAACAGTAACCATTTATACAGAGCAGACTTTGCCACTTGTGGCAAAGGGGTCCGGCATCAGCTCTTGTCATTCCTGGAAAACAGGGACTGCTACAGTCAGTTTCTCTCTTTCTCTGTCCTCAAGAACACAACACCTCATCATGTTGCAGCAGCTAGGGGCCATTCACAATTAAAATTAAGCATAAACTTAATGCAATATCCTATCATTCACAAAGACAAATTAAAAAAAAAAATAACAGCAACCTCACTAGAGAACATGAAATAGCTGAGCTTATGGTGACCTGCAAAGCAACCACTGACAGTACACATGACAAAAGAGGTTATGTACATGTACAAAAATTAACAAGAGCTAGCTACCTAGTTAAAGGATGTTAAACTCACTACTTTTAATACTTATTGTTATATTTATAATTCATTACATCAAATTTCATCTAGTCTTTAAGTTTACATTATGTTTACACTTAGTTTTTAATTGTGAATGGGGCCTGCTGCTGAGTCACCTAGGAGCTCTGTTGACATGTGTATTAATATACATCTTAGTTGAAGATTGTGGCTTAATATGGCACCACAAAGGTTTAATTACAACAAAGGAATCGTCTTTTTTAGTGTTACTTCAGAAAGAGGATGATTTGCAACAAAATTTCCTGGTGTTTCCATTCTGCATATGACCACTAAATTAAATATTGTAAAACACTGTAGAGAAATGGAGTCAGTTCTGAATTAACCCACATGTATGGAGCCTTTATTTGGACACATGGCCATATTACATGCGAATTGCTTGTCCTGCACTGCGCTGCTTCTAACCAGTTCTCTTCCCCCTTCACTTTCCCTGCTCTTCATGAGCCTGGCTAATCAGTTGATGCAAAGTCTGTGCTCTACAGAGGTTGACAAGTTGTGGAACCACACATTTTAATGTTATAATGTATTAGGGCTGTTTTAAAGCCAAAAAGTCTGTATACTTTAGCACACACAATCTTCATGCATTATGTGGCAACAAATTCCTGTAGACATGAGATGGTAATTTATAGAGAGATTCCCTGCTGTATGTGTGCCTCACAGAAAAAGTTTCATAATCTTGTGAGTACATTTGGGGAAATGGGATCTATTCTTGATAAGAAACCATGTTCTTATACATAAAACACTTGACATTGGAGAAAAGCTACAACAAATTCCAAAGAAATCTCTGAGAAAGCTTGCACAGAAATCAGGAAATTTGCAAACCTCAGGTTAGAATGCCACTAAACTTTTAAAATGAAAACCCTATAAGGTAACTGTAATACAGGAATTGCAACCAGTGATGTGAATGGAATTAATTTCTGCAATTGGATGTTGGATAATGTTAATGATCACTCTATCGATTTGCGTTACAGATGAAGTATAGTTTCATTCAAATGGCCTTAAACAATTAATGAGTGTTAATGCAAATTTTCTTAAAAGTGTGAGAGATTTGTGGTGGCACGACATCATTTTCAACATCTTCTGTGATGAAGGTTAGTTATTGTAGCTATGTGTATGAGTAATCTATGTGCTTGAATTTAAGGGCCCAGGATCGACTAATCTGATCAAAGGTTTTTTTGTGGTTTTCCTCGGTTGCTAGGCAAATGGTGCATTGGATAATTTGATCTGCAAATTTTTCTATCATCCATTTCATCATTACATTTCATTTCCTCCTTCTTCACCACCATACCAGACATTGGACTGATCATCCATCATCCTGGATATGCTATGATCCAGAGTTTGCTTGCTCCTCGACAGGTACTGACACAAGACATTGGCTTGTAAGTCCTACAAAGAGGAGGGTAATCTGTTAAAGAAGAAGAAGAAGAATTTAAGGGGCTCTGAATATTTTACTTTGGCGGCAAATGCCTCTTCCCAGTGCCTAGCAAATCCCTGTTAGGCTGGCCAGTCATTAATTGTTTATTAAAATATCAATAATTATAAACTTTTGCCATTTTTTCTTAACATCCAAGACAGTACTTTCAATATAATTAGTTCAAAGTGCACTAGCTGTAAAACATTTTAATTAGAAATATGGTATTAAACAGGAAATGATTTTGGTGATAAAGTGGCATTTCCACTGCAGTTACGTATGAAGAATTTTAAAAAGTGCCAGTAAGTTTAGGAGATATCAGGCTTTTCCTCTCTCCTAAATACTTTTTTATTTCTGCACTTAGTGCTTTTTGATTCGATGCTCCTCAATTAATGATTTAAACATGAATATCATCTTACCTCCTATTACAACAGTATTTTGATTGTCTTTCCTATCACATGTGCACAGCAACAGATGAAAAGAACAGTTTATTTAAACAGTTTCAGTTATACATTTATTGCCAACTTCTTGAAATTAAACCTGTAAGACTTTTCGTCGTCCAGCAAAGCATAATAAGTTTGTGATGACATGAAATTTAAAATGCCTAAAAGCTTCAGTGGAGTAAATTATTGCTAATAATATTAGTTTGAGTTAATTATGCAACTAAACTACAATTCTGTTGCTGCACACAATCTAAACCCAAAATGCATCATATACAGAGTGAGCCAAAAGACTACGAACCAGCTGCACAGTGTTTTTCCTGTCCACATCCTCGGCGCTCGTTGCTGTCTACCGCTATCATAGAAAGGCGCGGATGAAACCATACAACATTTTTAAAACTAATTTTAAAGGCTTTACTTACCAACTTTATGCAAGGAGATGCTGAAACTGGCCACCATTGTTGTCCATACATTTTTGGCACCTCTTTAGGAAACTATCCATCACTCACCATAGTTCACATTGAGAAATTTCCTGGCGGATATTTTGTTTTAATTCTTTCAGGGTGTGTGGGTTTGTCTTGTACACTTTATGTTTTAAGTTACCCCGGAGGGGTATTTTATCAACAATATTACCGGCTATGCGGTGACTTTCCACTGGGTGTGTGGAAATATGATAAAAACGTGATAACACACTGCTACTATAAACAAAGTCACACTGTTGTGGTTTTGCTGTGCAGTGTGAAGTGCAGTTTTGAGTTGACAGTGATGTGATGTAGTTCAGTTATTTACGAGTTATTTATTATTTTGTCCTGTACTTAGTCACAAAGTATATTATGGCTCAGTATATGTTTTCTACTGCATAGCGTGTACTTGTTTATGATTTGTATGTGTTAACTCGGTCAGCTTGCCAAGTGAAAGTATGATTTGCAGAAAGATTTCCAGGTGTAAACGTTCCAGGTTGTACAACAATCCATGAACTTTACAATAAATTTCAGGCCACAGGAAGTGTTCAGGCTAAGAAATCTAAAAGATGGTGTTCGGTTCTTACCAAAGAAACATTAGACGACATCAGTCATCGTTTGGAAAATTTCCCCCAAAAATTCCATGATGGATAGTTTCCTAAAGAGGTGTCAAAAATGTATGGACAACGACAGTGGCCAGTTTCAGCATTTCCTTTCATAAAGTTGGTAAGTAAAGCCTTTAAAAGTAGTTTTAAAAATGTTGTATGGTTTCATCCGCGCCTTTCTATGATAGTGGCAGATGGCAATGAGCGTCGAGGACATGGACAAGAAAAACACCGCGCAGGTGGTTCAGAGTCTTTTGGCTCACCCTGTATTATGATTTCCTCACAAATCAAAGTACAGTCCAATATTCTAAAATAATCTTGTAAACCTAAGTCTATGAACTATAAAAAAAATGCACTTTTTTGTCACTTTTTTGTAGGTAATTATAAAAAATATACATACAATGAAATGCCATGTTTATGAAATAATAAATATGTATGTGTGGTTTCCCACACAATAAATTTGTGTTCATTATATAAGCACATAAATAAGCAACACATATTTATATTTACAGCATATTATGTAAAGAAGGTTACAGGATGTTCACAACACTGAATTATGAAATTTTGAAAATATTTTATAGTGAATTCTCAGATAATTGGGCCTTGGGAACAAATTTTGTTTTTGGTGTTTTATTACAATCTCTAGTTAACAGCTGAGATTTGCTAACCTGTGGTTATTGCTAACTGCTGGTTAAATGGAATGCACCGTATTTATGAATGCTAGGTAATTGTAAGTTACGTATGTATTGTAATGAAAAGAAGCTAGAAACAGTGATGTGTATTGAATTTTATTTAAAGGTGAGTCGAAATTGTAACACTAACATCACTTAAGTTTACTCACTTAACATGTTTCGGGAAACCGTTGTTCCCATCCTCAGAAGGTTATTAACTCGACTGGCCCGTGTTGTTGGTGTTTCCGTTTTTTGGACTGGATCCTGTGGTGGCATCTTGTGGTGGAGAAATGTACTTCCAGAGAGGATTTTGTTCAGATTGCAATAAAGTATACATTGGTAAGACAAAAAGAAACTTAGAAACTAGGCTAAAGGAGCACATGAGATGTATTAAATACAAACAAATGGACAAATCTGCAGTTTCACACCATTTTTGAATCACTAATCACAACATCAAACCCAATATTACATTAGTCAAACCAGCCAAATTTGCAACCGAATTAGATGCATGGGAGAAGATCACCATTCTAAAACACAACACACATCTAATGAATTTTGATTTGCCGCCACCAAATCCTCTCTGGAAGTACATTTCTCCACCACAAGATGCCACCACAGGATCCAGTCCAAAAAACGGAAACACCAACAACACGGGCCAGTCGAGTTAATAACCTTCTGAGGATGGGAACAACGGTTTCCCGAAACATGTTAAGTGAGTAAACTTAAGTGATGTTAGTGTTACAATTTCGACTCACCTTTAAATAAAATTGTAAGTTAGTTTGTCAATAATTTCTGTATGGAAAATTGGTATCAGGACGTTAGTCTGATAATATGCCGAGTTGATTTTCACATTTTTATGTACATAATGAATGGTTAATTTGCCATTGTAACTGTACCTTGCTATTGCCATGAAACAATTGGGAAAGTTTCGTTAGTTTCCTTATACCAAATTTAAAATTCTTTTCTTCTCTTGGTTGGTAATATATAGCCTGGGGTTTGTTGCAGTCACTTAGATAAACATATGCCTCATCTAAAGTGACAACAAACATCCACTTTTCACCAGCTAGGTATCGTTCATACAGCTTTTGGCTGTGTAGCACACTTTGCAATGTGTTTAGGCAACAGCTTATGTACCCAGCTCTTATGGCATTTTTCTAGATTCAAATCCTGATTGATTACGGTGTTCACAGTAGTAACAGAGATCCCTAATTACAGTGCAATGGCCCTGCAGGGTTTGGTTCAGAGACAAGGGCCTTCACCTTCCAAATTATCTTCGGGGTGTGACTGGTGGCCGGTCGTCGATTTCTCTGTTTCTTGCCCTTTAGAATAAGTCCTGATGTGGCCTTACCTTTTTTTAAGCACACATGAGATCACTTTCTTGGATATGTTAAAACCATGCCTCTTGCACTGCTTAATAATCTTGGAATATGAGTATTTTTCATCGGAAAGGGCAGTAGTGTACCCTTATCAGAATGCCATTTGATGTGGCATGAACAAGAGCACACTACGAGCAAACACAGTGATACACTCATACTGCTGAACTTTGATTCGGTTCCACATGTTTAAGCGCAGAGCTTTTGTGCTCATCTAATATTGTTACCATAGATCGTGAACAACCCTAGATTTTGTTGTTAATATCCTCTATGTAAGTTAGCAAATGCTTACATTCAGAAGGAAAAACCCCACAAACAAACAAAAAATGGAAAGCCTAAGTTACTAAGACGTTGCCATTAATATACACGTATAGATTAGTGTGGAAATACCTGGGGATTTTGAAATATTAACTTATAAGTTTTTGCTTCTGACTTCCTATAGGTTAGTAGAAAAATAGGACTTTTGGAGTATAAGGTTAAACAAAGTTTCCCTGTCGATATACTTTGTAAATGGTTACCTGCAAAATAGGTTAGATGCTTTTACAAATATTGGATTAATGCCAGTTGCATTACATCATATTTAAGCGAGCATTACTCCATGTTCATAATTCGCCATTCACCCTGTATAGTTGCAGGAGCTTTCAGGGAATCAAAAGGAGGGGGGGAAAGAAACATCCAGAAATATCTCGTTATACCTCAATAGCACTTACGGATTTATTTAAAGGTGAGTCGGAATTGTTACACTAACATCACTTAAGTTTACTCACTTAACATGTTTCGGGAAACGGTTGTTCCCATCCTCAGAAGCTAATCCGACTGGCCCATGTTGTTGGTGTTTCCATTTTTTTGACTGGATACTGTGGTGGCATCTTGTGGTGGAGAAATGTACTTCCAGAGAGGATTTGGTGGCGGCAAATCAAAATTCATTAGATGTGTGTTGTGTTTTAGAATGGTGATCTTCTCCCATGCATCTAATTCGGCTGCAAATTTGGCTGGTTTGACTAATGTAATATTGGGTTTGATGTTGTGATTAGTGATCCAAAAATGGTGTGAAACTGCAGATTTGCCCATTTGTTTGTATTCGATACATCTCATGTGCTCCTTTAGCCTAGTTTCTAGGTTTCTAGGAGCACATGAGATTATCAAATACAAACAAATGGACAAATATGCAGTTTCACACCATTTTTGGATCACTAATCACAACATCAAACCCAATATTACATTAGTCAAAGCAGCCAAATTTGCAGCCAAATTAGATGCATGGGAGAAGATCACCATTCTAAAACACAACACACATCTAATGAATTTTGATTTGCCGCCACCAAATCCTCTCTGGAAGTACATTTCTCCACCACAAGATGCCACCACAGTATCCAGTCAAAAAAACGGAAACACCAACAACACGGGCCAGTCGGATTAGCTTCTGAGGATGGGACCAACCGTTTCCCGAAATATGTTAAGTGAGTAAACTTAAGTGATGTTAGTATAACAATTCCGACTCACCTTTAAATAAATTCAATACACATCACTGTTTCTA
Organism: Deroplatys truncata; assembly: GCA_030765065.1. Taxonomy (NCBI): domain Eukaryota; kingdom Metazoa; phylum Arthropoda; class Insecta; order Mantodea; family Mantidae; genus Deroplatys; species Deroplatys truncata. The sequence goes on along the minus strand of CM060980.1, from coordinate 202,088,182 downwards.
GCTTCTTTTCATTACAATATCAAAGCACTTATGGAATTTACGTCAGCTGAAAGCATCTTCTCTCCTCTCCTGCCAACCATGTGTTCACTAGTGGTGAAGCCTGCCCCATGAGAGTTGCATAATAACATACATATTGATTCAATATTTCATCTTGGAATCGCTATCAACTATCAATTAAGACAGAAGGTTCCCCAGTTTTGTATGGTTAGGTCCAAATTAGTACCCTAACCACTGCCCGAAGTGGCAGTTAGTTGATTGCTAAGAATAACTCCTGGTTAGCTGTTAACTGGAACCTTAAATGGAGATCATAATAATGGCCCTTTATCTGGTATAGATTTAACTCCTAGAAAAATGCAAATGAAATTTAACTTGACGAATATGTAAACCTTCATTGCTATCCATCCTGGGACTTTCTTAAGCTTAAAAATTAAACATTGACTCCAAAAAGCAGTAAAATGTACAGCTGAGAACACTAGTGTATGTACTTACGTAGTCCTGGCAGTTGGTGGCATGCTGACAGAGATTGGCTGAACACTGAAGGTGCGTCTCCTCACACAGGCGGCCTGTAAAATGTGGTGGACACTCACACATGTCACCCATGCATGTGCCACCATTCCTACAGGGTGTGGTAATGCACCAATCAAGTCCCAGAGTTCTCTCGCAGTACAATCCTTTATGGCACAACAAACAAACACCATGCAACACAACACAAACTCATGCATGCAAGCACATAAAGCGTGCTGAAAAGCTTTGTGAGCCAGATCTGTAATGCTATACAGCAAGGGAAACAAACACACACACAAAGAAAGACCAACACTGTCAACACAATGCATTGTCCATAAACACAACATAAACGGATAACCAGAAGTTTCAATATAGTCAAGTTGTTGGTACGTAATCTCTGTTAACATTCTTCTGTCATCAGAAAATTAATACATCTCATGCATAGTTCTGGTTTCTGAAAGATATTTTTGTAAAATAATAAGATTTTGTGGTTTTCCTCCCTCCCATCTACCCGAACAACAAGTTATATATATTTACTGCAATCATTTTGAAAAAGATCGTAAATATATCACATATAAAGTATTTGTGTCAGCAGTTCATGCAGAATATCTTTTCCTAAACAAGGAGATTTTATGTATACGGTGTAAACTCTTAGGCACCAACTACAAGAGTCTACACAGAAGAATCTAATATAGACAATATGGATATTATATGCTGTACCCAGTAATGCGAATGAAAACGTTAAAACTTGACTACATTTTTTTACCCATTCCCAGGACCCTGGAAAACTTCCTGTGAACACTCACATTGCAATACATGTATTTTAATTTGTTGTTCTTGTTCTGGTTTCTATTACCAGTTATTGTGAACCAACCTTATTTGTTTTCTAGCTCATAATACAGAATTTTTTTTAAATATAAGTTTATTATTTTGCGGATCATGCTGTTAAAAACTACTTCTTTATGGGCAGCATGCACCATGTTGGAGTAAATTACTTTGGAAATAATATTTACTAAAGAAATCCATACTACAAAAGTAGGCTACTATGGGAGTAATTTACTCAGAAGTAATGTCGGAGTGCTCAACAGCAATTTACTCTTTTAGTTACCACTAGGGAATTAAGAACTCATAACTCCTAGACTATTGTTTTGTTTGCATGATTTACTTGAAGCAATCATGGATAAGGTTACAAGGGCTGTCCCAGAAGTACCCGATCTAACAAAGAAAACAAACATTTTGGGAAAAAACATCTTTATTTCTCTCATAGTCACCTTTCAGTTTGATACACTTTTCCTAGCGATGTTCAATAGCTTTGATATCCTGTTTATAGTGAGAACCATCGAGTTCTGCAAAATAGCCATCAACTGCAGACTCCAACTCTTTACTGTTGGAAATATTTTACCACCAAGCCATTTCTTCAACTTTGGAAACAGAAAATAATCAGAGGAGATTAAGTCTGGCGAATAGGGTGCATGAGGAAGCAATTCAAACTTTAACTCATTGATTTTGGCCACAACAGTAATGGATGTGTGAACTGGTGCATTGTTTTGATGAAACACAACTTTCTTTTTCGCTAAATGCGGCCATTTTTGCTTGATTTCATCATTCAAACGCTGCAATAACTTTGCATAATACTCGCCATTGATTGCTTTCCCTTTTTGAAGATAATCAATGAAAATTATCCCACGCGCATCCCAAAATACTGACACCATGAGCTTACCCGCAGATGGAACTGTCTTTGACTTCTTTGGAGCCAATTCTCCCCTTTCAACCCACTGTTTTAACTATTCCTTTGTCTCACATGTGAAGTGATGGACCCATGTTTCATCCATGTTATGAATCGACACAAAAACTCAGCTTTATTGCAGTGAAACATCACCAAACACTCGACTGAAACATCTTCACTATGCTGCTTTTGTTCCATTGTGAGTAAACGTGGCACCCATCTTGTGCACAGCTTTCTCATGTCTAAATTTATAGTTAGTGTGCGATGTACAGCACTTTTTGAAATGCCTATGATGTCTGCTAGCTCGCACACTTTCAGTCAACAGTCATCCAATACCATTTTGTGGATTTTCTTAACAATTTCTGACGTGGTCACCTCATTTGGTCAACCACTGTGATGTTCGTCTTGGCAGTACATACGGCCTCGCAAACTCTGCCACCCAATACTTTACTGTTGTAAATGAAGGAGCAGACTCCCCCAGAGTAGAATGTAGCTCAGCTTTAATATAAGTTGGACTAAGACCTTTCAAATGAAAGTATTGTATCACATAACAACGGCCAGTTTTATCCATGTTTACAAATTCACTGACAGAGTTCATTATTAATGGTTTGCCAAACAATTACTAAACAATGTAGCAACATCAAACTTAACTTTATAGGGGTGGTACTTTCTACCATAGTCATTTGTTTGAAACAACTACCACTATATATACGTCAGGTCGGGTACTTCTGGGTCTGCCCTCATGTGTGCAATAGGAAAAGTGAGAAAAAACTGCAGTGAGAGAGATAAATGTTTGTTGGTAGGGATAATGAAATTCCATTTAAACAAATAAAACTGCATAAAACATGATGCTAAGATGCTGGAAGAGAAATGTCTGGAAAGTTGTGATGAACGAATTTAATGCTTCAAGTGATAGGAAACATACTGAAGAGCAGCTTAAAATTCTTTGGAAACAATGCTCCTAATCATATTTGCATTGCAAATCACTTGTGTACTGACAGAGATATACCCCTTTCGATTTTGAAAAAATCGCCATTTTCACCAGATGGCACAAAATACAAACACGCATGCAGTCAACTGCACCCATAATGTATGGGAAACCTACAAAAGTGAAAAAAAAAACTGCCTTTTATTTTCTGAACACTCATGTATATCTATTTATGTAACCTCAACACTCACAGGGGGCATAATAATTGCAGTTTAGGTGAAACAGCTGAATTCCTGTCTGAGTTTTGTTGTAAATGCTCTCCAAGGAGGTTCAAAAGACATGTAAAATATTGTTTCATAATACTGAAACATTCCTTGACGGATCTCACCTTCCCCATACTATAAGCACCATCACATTCCTGTTGTTTTTTTAATCGAGATCATCAATGTAATCTAAGTAATCCATAAACATATCAAAATATCTTCGTTCAAATACAATATTGTATTCTAGGTCAATTGACAGTTTAGTTACTCCATCCAGGCCATGAAAGTAAGTTCTAACCTATATTTGTGCTCTATTTAACTCCATAGTAACATTCTATATGACGGTGCTCTCCAACATTTACTTCTTTAGTAATTTATTCTGCAAGTATCTGAGAGGAGTAAAATACTTCAGAAGTAGTTTATTCTTGTATGAAAGTTGCAGAGTGTTGAGTAATAGTTTACTATGGAAGTAGAGCTTACTAGGTTAGTGCATGCTGTCCTATGACTTTTAGGATTAAAACTATTGACCTGTCAGTATGAGCTTTCTATGTATACTTAAATTTGAGGTTGTTCAAATCAAAAGTGAAGCAAGAAAGCGGAAAAGTATATCTTATATATTAATTATTAGTTTGGGCTAGTTAATATTAGAAGACTGAAAGAAAAACACCATCAACATCAATGAATAATATTGTCAAAGAAGTTACATTCTTCTTAATGTTTTTCATTTTCTCATTAGTGTAGTATACAGGATTATTCAAAAAGGAACCCATTTCGATTTTTTGTATCTAAAAAGCTGTGGAAGAAAAAAGCACATTTTGCATATCACTGAACAGGAGGAAAGTTTAAAGTTTTATAGTTGTTAAAGTTAATAAGCATTTATTAAGAACATGATTTATTACATAGAAACATCAAAACAAGCAAATCAGTTAATTCCTAGCTGCCACATGTAACTGCTTACGATGAGGAGCGATTGCAGAAGTGACTGTTATTGTTGTTGTTTCTAACACTCCCCATATATATGACCTTTGAGGGAACCTTGCCCCCCCTCCCCATGACATTGCACCCATTTATTTTCTGGAAGCACTCAGCAGGCATTGTCATTACTTCTGATTATGGGATGACAATGGTACAGGGGAACCTACAGCTTTTACCATGGATTCTGAAGCACATTCAACCTTGGGAATACCTCACATGAGATAGTCAAAAGACGAAGGGTTTGGCAATTTAAAATTGCCATCACATAACCAGAGTTGAACCATGGATCTTCAGTGCAAGAGCTGTGAACAAAACCACTGAACTATTCCACTAGGGAAGTGATTTGCTGTGTTTGAACAATACGTTCAGAGCAAACTGCATTATTTTCCCCTGCTCGCGCCTTTGAATGAAGTTCCAAGCCAGCTTTTAAAAGCTTTGATCTTTCCTCTATCCAGCAATATGGAATATGTTTCACTTTCATGGTTTCTTTGAAATAAAAATCTGAAATACGGTCCTCTCTGAATTTACCCTTCCTAGAAGCTGCAAGATCTTGTCATTGGTGGGGGAGGGGGGCCCTCTCATGCAATAAACACCCTACAGGCTGTACTGGTGGTGCTTGGCATGGGTAGGGTCACCCATACCAGAGAGGCTGCAAGCAACTTGCCAAACTAAGAAGTGGCTTACCAAAGCCAAGAAGGGTTGCATACACTGAAGGCTGCATGACCAAAGGGGAGTTTGGTCTCTAGTATGCAAAACCCAAGCCAAGATGGAACGGCATATGCCGATGGCTCCATGGCCAAGGGGGAGCTTGATCGTTAATATGCAAACTCTGGATACCAGGCACCCTCTGGTTTCAATTAGTCCTCCTGCAGGTGATGATCGAATTCCCAATTTTTACAGGACATTATTGATCCCCAAAACATTGAAAAAGGGAATGCACCCTCATCTGCATCAAACATAGAGGTACAACCACTGCCCCAACATGCTGAGAAGAAAGAGCTCATGGAAGAGGAGCTGCTGAAAAGCCCAACCAAAGTTTCCACAGATGGCAAAAGCAAAGAAACACATAAGACAGAATTGCCCCCAGGTATTGAAGTCTTTTGGAAAGCTCCAAATGAAACACCAGAAACTTAAACTGGGAGGAGTGGCGAGAAAGTGCTTCAAGTGGCTGATGAAACATGGCCACAAACCAGAAGAAGTCCGAATTTTGGCACTGGAGCCAATAAAAGAAAAGGAGGGCAACATCAAAAGGGTTCGATCTGAGGGTTCTACACCAGAGGTAAAGCCAAACAAAGCAGTGATGATGAGGAGGAGGTCGGCTGCATTTGGTTGCTACAGCTACCCCTGCACAAACATACAAGCAAATGGCCAGCTTGTTCATGTGGGATAGTGGCTGCTGAGTTTCTCCACACCATGCTAACCAAGGAACAGTTGGAAGCCATTCAAGACTCAATCTTGAATAAAATTCTGGAACAAAAGGAAGAGGGTCTTAAACCAAGTTCCTTAACTCCAGTTTCAAATCAGGCTGGCTGGTTCTTGCCTGCAACAGAGAAGACAGTACTAAATGGCTTTACCACATCACAGAAGAACTCAGGCATGGTAGGGGGCTAAATTAAAGGCCATGAAGGAAAACTTACTTCTCACACTATGGTCTTTGTTGGTTACTTCCACAACAACCTGAACGATATCACAGAGAAAATTCTCGACTTCATTGCATCACAGAATGAAAAACTCAATGTGAAGGAATGGAAAGAGCTTAGAAGGGCTATCAAAGGGAACACCATTCAGCTCATCATATCCATAGATCACCTCTCTGCTGAAAAGCTGAAAAAGGAAGCTTTTAGAATAAGTTTTAAATTTGGCGAAGTTCAGCTTAAGTCAAAAGGAAAGCTATTAAAAGAATCCAAAAGAGATCTTGACTAAGTGCACACCTTGAAAGAGAGACTAAACAGCCTTCAGAAGGCCCTTCTGGGACTTCCATAGCAAAGCCTCTGCCATTAGAAGAAGTGCCCAAGTCAGATACTCTGAAACAGGTGGATAAAGTCAAAACAAAGACTACAGCTGGAAGGCCCTCTGCAAGCAAAACTGACTCTGAAACTCAAAATACCTTATGGTTTAAAGAGGAGAAAAAGAGAAGTAAAAGTGGCAAGAAGCCTAAAGGCCTAAAAATAGCCTGTTGTCTTAATATGCCAACAAGCAAAAGGAATAGCAGGTGTGTCCAGATAAACCTCCGGCATTTCAAAGCAGCCTCACAGGTGCTCAGCTGGAGCCTAGCTCAGGAACACCTTTATACAGGAGCCATGGGTCTACAAGGCCCAAGTGAAGGGACTTCCAACAACCACTTGTAAGTTACTATATAGTACTGGTCATGAAATTCCTAGGGCTGCACTTTCATTCTGTAAAGGTCTTATATGTATCCCTGTTCCAGAACATATCTCCAGAGATATAGCAACAGCAGTGATAGAGGTACCATCACATGGGGTAGTCAGAGATAGTTATTGCCTCAGCCTATTTCCTGGGTGATTCTGAATGTATATCTCCTCCCTTAGTTAAGGAGCTTATCAAGCACTGCAAAAGAAGACCCAAGCACTTCATTATCTGCTGGAAATGCACACCACACAGTATGGGGAAGCAGAGATACTAACACTAGAGGTGAGCCCTCTTGAAATATGTGTTAAATAATAATACTGACATTATCAACAGAGGAGACGAACCTACCTTTGCTAACACTAAATGGCATGAGGTTTTAGATCTAACCTTGGCCAGTCCTTATGTTAGCAATATGATTAAAAATTGTTATGTTCCCAATGAAGCCTCAGAATCAGATCATAGACATCTAAGATCTGAAATAGAGGTCAGATAAAGTAGACCTCTGATAAAGTAGAGGTCAGAATTCCTCGGCTAATTGACTGGGTAATCTACCCTTTCAAAAAGGGGGGAAAATTAAGCAAATATGAAAAGTGGAAGGGAGAGAATAAAGATTACAGGGTAGTGCGTGACTGTATCTATTTAGGAGTAAAAATAGATGGAGGTAATAAATGGGAGAAACAAAAGAAGTTTGCATTGGCAAAAGGTAAAGGGGCGATGGCAGCAATTAGAAGCTGCAAATATAAAGTACCTAATATAAATGTTAAATGGCTGGAAAAAGTTTATGAGATGGTTGTGGAGGCAAAAATGATGTATGGTATAGAAATATGGGGATTAGATAGAGGAGGGGAAAGTATAGATGTGGTGCACAGGATGTTTTGTAGAGAAATACTAGGGCTACCGAAGTCAATTGTAAGACAGGTAGCACAATTACAGATGGGCAGGGTGCCAACTAAGGGGAAGATAATGGAAAGAGCTTTGAAATTTTGGTTCAGAACTTTAAATCTAGGAAAAAGTAATGTGTTAAGACAATGTATTGAATACCAAGAGAATAGCTTAATGAATGATGGATGGCTAAGTAAATTACGGAACATTTTGGAGAAAAATGGGTTAGGAGATATATGGAGAAGGAGAAAAAATAACGTAAAACATTTTTGGAAAAAGGCAAGGAAAAGACTGGAAGATATAGAAATACAAATCATGTTCAGTGAGATTGCCGAAAAGAGCTCATTAGTTTATTATAGGCCAATGAAAAATACATGGGGTAGGGAAAAATATATAGACATATAAGAACGTAGGCTTTCACGGCCGGTGTCACAATTATAACTAATATAATCTTCCGGGCTGTTATGCCGTGGTCTGCTGAAGAAAGATTTCCCAGACGTTTCGTCCACAACTGCGGTGGACATCTTCAGTGGCGCGGACGAAGTCTTCTCGGTGAAAGTATCGCAGCGTCTGATGCGTTGGCCGTTAGTGCCGCTCTCTTTATAGTGTGGACGCTCTCTGCTGATTGGCCCGCTGGTATGAGGGGGCTGGCGCTGGCTGTGTTGTTGCTCTCTTCTGATTGGCTCGCAGTGTTTTTCGGTTTTGTATGACCTTTCTTGTTTTTGATGACTAGATGCCAGTTACTGTTGAGTTTCAATGCTTCTTCTTTCCTATTGAAATTATTGGGATGTTTGTAAATCTCTATTGCTTCGCGTTGTAGCCGGGTATGGTAATGTTTTATGGAGGAAAGAATGTTGGTGTCCTGAAATCTAATAATGTGTTCGCCCTCGGCTTCAATGGCATGTTCGGCGACTGCCGATTTTTCTGTATGGCCCAGGCGGCAGTTTCTTTTGTCTTTCGGACTTCGTCCGCGCCACTGAAGATGTCCACCGCAGTTGTGGACGAAACGTCTGGGAAATCTTTCTTCAGCAGACCACGGCATAACAGCCCGGAAGATTATATTAGTTATAATTATATAGACATAGTAAATAAAGAAGAGAGAGAATCTATTGCATGGTTAAAAACCGGAGCATGGAGGCTAAAAGGGCTAAGACAGGGTATTCCTCAGAACCATTGTCCGATATGTGGTGGTAATGAAGACATTGAATAGTATTTAAGTGCTAAGGAACAGAAAATTGGAGAAAAGAATTTTTTAATAAGAAGTGGTTGAAGGGGGATAGAAATGCACTTATGATTGAAATGATATGTAAGGATACTAGAAGCATTGGACAGTTTTTGTGTAAAGTAAAAAATAAATGGCTTTGGACAGTGGAAAGAGAAAAGTAAGAGGTAGTGCATCTTACTTTGAATGGAAAACTATAGTGAATGTGTGATGGTTAAGTAATCAATAAATGAAAAGTGAAAAACAAGTGGAAATGGGACATGAAAAAAAAAGAGCAAGATAATTTATTGACAAGAAACTGTAAAATGTAAATAAACTGTAGTGATTGTCTACTGAATAAGTGACCAGGGTCAAAGTGCAGTAGACAATCAAATTTGTAAAACTCTTAGCACAGGAAGCTCATCAATGAAGCAAAAATAACAGGTAATTTGTGTGAGTACAGGAAGGCTCTAACCAACTACAATACGGAAATCCAAAAAAAGGACTTGGAAGAGCTTTTGTGACAGTATAAATGAAATGCCTACAACAACTTGAATGCATAAGATCCTATCAAACAATGTTGGCTATTTAAGAAGGTTAGGTGGGGAGTAATTAAGAGTCAGGAGGAAACATTGAAATTCCTATACAGGCTCACTTCCCCAATTCTGACATAGCTGAGGAATGAACCTGCTCCTGAAGAGCACAGCAATAGAGCCAAAAGCCTAGCTAGATGCATCTTCACCCCAACTATATAAAATGGTCTATTAACTCATTTGACCCATATGAGGAGTGTTTAAAAAATTCCAGAACTTTGTCCACAACATTTTTTTACGCTTAGCTTTTACTTATTGTACATGGTCTCCTTCGAAATACTCTCCTCCACAATTGATACACCGCTCCCAATGCTGTTTCCACTTCCGGAAGCAGTCTTGGCACATCTCTTTCTGGATCACGTGAAGCGCCGTCTGCAAATTATCATCCTTTAACAGGGTTTTCAACTTTGGAAATAAAAATAAGTCTGCAGGGGCCAGCTCTGGACGATACAAAGAATGAGGCAGCAAAGTGATATCATTTTTTGTGCAAGTCATGCACCAACAGGGATGAATGTGCGGATGCGTTATCATGATGCAAGAGCCATGAATTGTCTTACCACATTTCAGGCCATTTCCTTCTCACATTTTGTCACAGGCGTCACAACACGGCCCGATAGTCAGTCTTCATTGGCATACACAATTTCATTGATGTTCTTGACATGAGCGTTGTCGGTAGAATTTCCATCCAGCCAGTTTTAAACCGCATGAACCATTCGTAACACCAAGTACGGCTTAAGCACTATCACCGTAGGCTTCCTGCATCATTTGGTGTGTCTCTATAAAGATTTTCTTGAGTTTCACGTAAAATTTAATGCAGGCACTTTGCTCCTCTAACTGTGCCATCTCGAAATTTGCAAACTGTGCAACACAACGTTCTACTCAATACAGCACTGAACAATAACAGACATAGAATAATGAAACTTCCGGCAGTTACACATTAAACACAGGCATATGCAGGGATGCCAACCTCATTTCACTCCATTGGTGCGAAATTACGAATGTTCTGGAATTTTTTTAACAGACCTTGTATAAAGCTGCAGGAGGAGATAGAATCTTACCAGCTCTTTTACAAAAAAGGTCAAGAGGTTTTCATACTATACTAAAAAGGATGTTTAATACAAGCCTCAGACTAGGTCATATTCCTCTAGTATGGAGGAATGTTAGGGTGGTATTCATACCAAAGTCTGGTAGGAATGATTCTACAAAGCCTAATGCATACCGCCCCATTAGTCTAAGCTCCTTCCTATTTAAAAGTATGGAGAAGATACTAGACAATTACATTAGAAGGAAGATATTACCTAAAGTGATGCTTCCAAAAACACAATTTGCCTATCAAGCTGACAAATCAACAATATCTGCCCTCCATAGTCTTGTCACCAAGATTGAAAGGGCATTTACACACAAACCAAGCAAATTGCTCTCTGTGCCTTTCTGGGCATTTAAGAGGCTTTTGTTTGATAGCAACACTTATGAATCCATTGAAAAGGCTGCAGAGATGAAGGGAATAAATCCCACCATAGTTAAATGGATAATATCCATGCTACAATGCTGCAATATCAGTCAATTTTGAAGTAAAAAAAATCACCATAAGGTTGATACGGTAATTTGTATCACAAATTACTTAAATGTAAATATTGATTGTAATATGAATATGTATTTTTATGTGACATTGATTTCAGAGGTTTATTAATTGTAATTATTATTGGAAAGTGAGTTTATAAGGCTTTACTGAAACTGTCAATAATAACGCAATAATGCAGCGAGGGGGTGAGTTGTTTATCATTACCGGGAACAAGGAAGTTACGTAATGTTTCGCGCCTTTTCGGTAGAAGCTTCTAGAACATTTCCTAAAGCATATGTTTTCGTGGTTTTCATTGGATATTAAAATAGACGCTAATGTTGGCGCGTTTTATTAGCCAATAGCAGTTCATTTATAATCTTTAGGCGTATCTTGATGCAGGCCTATAAATAGGGTAGGTTCGAGGTAGCTTGCACCTCAGTTCAACAAAATTCTCAACACACTACACGTCGGTCCTTCAGTTCATCAAAATTTCGTGTACACTACATGTCGTCAGTCAGTCCTTCATTTCGTCAAGTTACGCGCAGCAGAATTACGAGAATTATTATAAAGTTAATTCTACACAAAGTTGAAATACAGAGTTAAAAGTGATAAGTAAGAAGTTATTACAAACAGTTTCAGTTTGGCGAGTATCCAGATCAATATGTAAAAGTGTTTGTGAACGTGTTCGGCAATAAAAGTTATAAAACCAATTTCTTCATTAAGTATAATTTCTGGATAAAAGATTCCTTTCCGATTCACACCCTGCAAGAGATAAATGTTCGACCTAAACAGCTAGCTGGAGGACACTTAAAATAAATTATTTCAAAACTGATACAAATTGCTACGCCAGATGGAGCTACAAACCAAACAAACGAATGACGTCACAAGATGGCTTCAACACTGATGTAAACAACATTACGTGAGAAACATTTCTCTCACAAATTGGCTTCCACAACGTGGGGCTAACAAATACACAAAAAACATATTACGTAAACCAAGTTCTGTCGCATATTGGCGCCCAGAACGTGGGGCGAAGTGACCAGGAAAGGAACACGATGACCAGGAATGAATCAACATAACCAGGAATGCAGCGGTGAAATGATCTACAAGACGCAGATTCCAGAAACAACAGGCAGGACAGACTACATGGATAATTGGACATCGTGGAAATTCAAGCTACAGGAAGATAAAACTACGCAGATTCATCGAAGCGACATACAAATCTAGAAGAATGGGGCAGAACGCTGGACATCAAAGCTACATCAACAGACAGCATCACAAAGGTCAGGTGATTGTAATTTTTTTTTAGAAAACGAAAAAAATGGCTACTAATAAGATAGAAGAAATAATTATGGAGGAAGATAATGTAACAGTTAGCTGTAATTCAATACAGGTTGCAGAAAATAGCCCAGATTTTTTAGGATTTGAAGATGAAAATGTTAGTGTAGAAAGTGAGAATAGAATAGCAGGAAATGTTAATCTTGATACTAGTATGATTATGGAAATGCTGAAAAATTTGAACGAGAATATGAAAAAGACTAATGAAAATATGGAAGATATGCAAAAGAGTCATAGGGAATTAAGGGAAGATATGCAAAAGAATAATGAGAAATTAGAAAAGAAAATAGATCAAAATAGGGAAGATATTAGTAAGAGTATTACAGATCAATTAAGGGAAGATATGCAAAAGAATAATAGGGAATTGAGGGAAGATATTGGTAAGAGCTTAGAACAAAACAGGAAATCAATTGAAAGTATTGGTAGGAGGAATGAGAAATTAGGGCAAACAGTAGATCAAAGCAGTGAAGAAATTGAAAAGAAAGTTATGAAGCTAGATAGTAGTATGCCAGAAATGAGAGATGAAAATGAGGAAGTAATAGCAAGTGAGACAGGAGAAATTTCAAAGAAAATGCTAGACATGAGCATGGAAATAGGTAACAAAGAAAGTGAGGTTAAGGTAGAATGCACTGAGTTAGGAAGTCAAGTGAGTAATATTTCAAGTGAGTTAAGAGAGATGAAAGGGGTTATGAATGTAGATGTAAATCAGTCGCAAGTTAATTTCAGAGGGGAAATATCAGAAATACAGAATGAGTCAGTAATGCAAAGAAATAAATTATACCAAGATGCTCAAAATGAAAACTCCAGTCCAGTACAGTTTAGTACAGATTTGTCAGAGTATTCTCAAAGTAAAGAGATAGCAGAAGAATTGAAAATGAAAGTTGTCAAAAGATGTATTGTTCAGGAAACTTTAGATGACGAAATTTCAAATGAATACAAGAGGATATTCATTAACAAAAATTTGAAGGTTAGGTTATGGCTACGAGTAATGTTTAGCCACACACAATTTGATCCAGGAGGGTAAATAGCAATGAGATGTAAAGTAAATGCTGGATAGGTAAAGATGACTTGCAGAGAAATGTATTGGAACGTAAGAGGGTTAATTATTTATATGTCATGTGAAAAGAGAAATAAATTAAAAAAAAAAAAAAGGGAAATGTTTAAAAAAAAAAAAAAAAATAAAATAAATTTTAGTAACTGTAACGACATTTGAAAATTAAGAATGCAAAGATTGAAACTTAATATGATATTAAATTAAAAGTACGTAAATACAATTCCAAGAGTATTGTTAAAAATAATAATAAATTCAGAACAAAAAAAAAAAAAAAAAAAAATATTTATGTAGAAAACAGAAAAGGTGAAACATTGTCTAGATTTAAGAGATGTAAATATTTGTTTAGAGGGTGAATATTTTGGTAAAATGTATAATAATTACAAAATTCTTAAATGCACAAATTTTTGTTAACAACTTAAGAAAGTAAGCAATTTTGTAATAGTAAATAAATAATTCAGGGTACTGTATCTGCTATAAAAAAAAAAATTGTAATGTCAGATTAATGTCTAAACAAATTAAACAAGAGCCAGTAAGTAGTGGCGAGATAAAAAATATGTCGTGTGTTAAATGCGTGTGAAGTGTCAAGTGAAAGTGATAGCGTGTGTTCCAAGATTTAGGAGACTAAAAACACAATTATAAAATTTCCAAACAAGTTATAAATATTTATAATTATGTTTCTAGTGGGGCATATGATACGGTAATTTGTATCACAAATTACTTAAATGTAAATATTGATTGTAATATGAATATGTATTTTTATGTGACATTGATTTCAGAGGTTTATTAATTGTAATTATTATTGGAAAGTGAGTTTATAAGGCTTTACTGAAACTGTCAATAATAACGCAATAATGCAGCGAGGGGGTGAGTTGTTTATCATTACCGGGAACAAGGAAGTTACGTAATGTTTCGCGCCTTTTCGGTAGAAGCTTCTAGAACATTTCCTAAAGCATATGTTTTCGTGGTTTTCATTGGATATTAAAATAGACGCTAATGTTGGCGCGTTTTATTAGCCAATAGCAGTTCATTTATAATCTTTAGGCGTATCTTGATGCAGGCCTATAAATAGGGTAGGTTCGAGGTAGCTTGCACCTCAGTTCAACAAAATTCTCAACACACTACACGTCGGTCCTTCAGTTCATCAAAATTTCGTGTACACTACATGTCGTCAGTTACGCGCAGCAGAATTACGAGAATTATTATAAAGTTAATTCTACACAAAGTTGAAATACAGAGTTAAAAGTGATAAGTAAGAAGTTATTACAAACAGTTTCAGTTTGGCGAGTATCCAGATCAATATGTAAAAGTGTTTGTGAACGTGTTCGGCAATAAAAGTTATAAAACCAATTTCTTCATTAAGTATAATTTCTGGATAAAAGATTCCTTTCCGATTCACACCCTGCAAGAGATAAATGTTCGACCTAAACAGCTAGCTGGAGGACACTTAAAATAAATTATTTCAAAACTGATACAAATTGCTACGCCAGATGGAGCTACAAACCAAACAAACGAATGACGTCACAAGATGACTTCAACACTGATGTAAACATTACGTAAAGCAGCAACCGTCGCATATTGGCTCCCAAACGTGGGGCTAAAATTAATGTTAAATAAATACAACATTAATACTATTACAAGGTCCAATAAGGGATGCCTCAAGGAGGGGTACTTTTGCCCCTACTATGGACCTTGGTGGTTGATACACTTCTTGAGAAATTGGCAAGTGTTGGCTTTGAAGCCCAAGGATATGCAGATGATCTTGTCATCGTGTTAAGAGGTGAGACGAGTCCATACTTATGGAACTCATGCTCTCAACTTTGTTAATTACTGGTGTAAGATGGAGGGGTTATCTGTAAACCCTAATAAAATGTCATCTTACCATTTACAAGGAAGGAAAAGCTGTATTTTGCAGCTCCAATTCTCAATGGAACTATGCTTGAATGTAAGTCAGGTATCTGAGGATTATTTTAGACAGCAGAATGACTTGGAATCCTCAAGTGTCTCTGGTAAAGCTCTGGCAACAGTTAGAAATTGTTGCAGCCTATTTGGCAAAACATGGGGTCTTAAGCCTTATATGATCCATTGGATATATACTGCTATTGTGAGATGCATGCCACTTATGCATCTTTAGTTTAGTGTGATGCGGTAATTTGTATCACAAATTACCTAAATGTAAATAATGATTGTAATATGAATATGCATTTTTATGTGACATTGATTTCAGATGTTTATTAATTGTAATTATTATTGGAAAGTAAATTTATAAGGCTTTACTGAAACTGTTAATAATAGCGCAATAATGCAGCGAGGGGGTGAGCTGTTTATCATTATTGGGAACAAGGAAGTTACTTAATGTTCGCGCGTTTTCGGTAGAACCTTCTGGAATGTTTCCCTAAAAGCAATATGTATTCGTGGTTTTCATTGGATATTAAAATAGACGCTAATGTTGGCGCGTTTTATTAGCCAATAGCAGTTCATTTATAATCTTTAGGCATATCGGGGAGTGGGAGTATATAAAGCCAAGTCCGAGGTAGATCGCCCCCAGTTCATAAAAATTCCTAGCACATTGCACGTCGTCTTAAGTTCTTAAGTTCGTCAAAAATATTTGTATGAGATACGTCGGCTATAAATTCACCAGTTACGGAAATCTAAAGTATTACAACGTTAATTATACATAAAGTTGAAGTACGTGAATTAAAAGTGATCAGTAAGAAGTATTATAACAGTTTCAGTTTGGCGAGTATCTAAATCAATATGTAAAAGTGATAGTGAACGTGTTCGACAATAAAAATTATAAAAACAAATTTCTTCATTAAGTGTAATTTTTGGATAAAAGATTCCTTTCCGCTTCACAACCTGTATAGAGATACATGTTCGACCCAAACAGCTAGCCGGAGGACATTTGAAATGAAATCAAACGAACACTAACAGTGACGCAAATTGCTAACGCCAGATGGAGCTACAAACCAAACAATGAATGACGTCACAAGATGGCAACGCGTGAAGTAAGCAGCACAATATAAGATCTCCACGTTCTAATAATTTACGCTACACAAATTACGTAAGAAACCTATTACTTCAAATTGGCACCCAGAACGTGGGGCTCGAGTAACCAGGAAAGGAACACGATGACCAGGAAAGGATCAGAATTAACCAGGAAGAAGTGAGATGACCAGGAAGGGGCGAATGCAGCAGTGAAATGATCTACAAGACGCAGATTCCAGAAACAACAGGGACGACAGACTACATGGATGATTGGACATCGTAATTCCGAGATTACAAGGCAACAAGGAATTCAACTACAAAACAACAAGACGACGTAGATTCATAATAATACAACGCAGAAGCGACATACAAACCTAGGAGAGAGGGGCAGGAAACTAGACATCAAAGTAACAGCAACAGACAGCATCACAAAGGTTAGAGTATCGTAATTTTTTTTTTAGAAAAAAAAGGGTAAACAAATTTAAATGTTCCTTAGGAGTGGTAGGATAAAGAAAACAATGGCTACTAATAATACAGAAGAAATAATTATGGAGGGAGATAATGTAACAGTTAGCTGTAATTCAATACAGGTTACAGAAAATAGCCCAGACTTTTTAGGATTTGAGGATGAAAATGTTAGTGCAGAAAGTGAGAATAGAATAGCAGGAAATGTTAATTTTGAGGCTAGTATGATGATTGAAATGCTGAGAAATATGAGTAGGGAATTGAGAGAAGATATAAAAAAGACTAATGAAGATATGCAAAAGAGTCATAGGGAATTAAGGGAAGATCTTAGTAAGAAAATAGATCAAAACAGGGAAGATATGGAAAAGAATAGTGAGAAATTAGAACAAAAACTAACTCAGAATATGGAAAAGAATAATAGGGAATTGAGGGAAGATATTGGTAAGAGCTTAGAACAAAACAGGAAATCAATTGAAAATATTGGTAGGAAGAATGAGATATTAGAGCAAAAAGTAGATCAAAGCAGTGAAGAAATTGAAAAGAAAGTTACGAAGCTAGATAGGAGTATGCCAAAAATGAGAGATGAAAATGAGGAAATAATAGCAAGTGAGATAGGAGAAATTTTAAAGAAAATGCTAGACATGAGCAGGGAAAGAGATAACAAAGAAAGTGAGGTTAATACTAAAAATGAACATGTTGATGTAGAATGTACAGAGTCAGGTAGTAGAATGAGTAATATTTCAAGTGAGCTAAGAGAGATGAAAGAGGTTATGAATGTAGATGTGAATAAGGCGCAAGTTAATTTCAGAGGGGAAATATCAGAAATACAGAATGAGTCAGTAATGCAAAGAAATAAATTGTACGAAGAAGTTAAAGTTTTGCCTGTAAATAATCAAAAGCTAACGTCTGAAATTAACAAGTACCAATATGTTCAAAATGAAAACTCCAGTCCAGTACAGTTTAGTACAGATTTGTCAGAGTACTCTCAAATTAAAGAGATAGTAGAAGAATTGAAAATGACAGTTGTCAAAAGATGTGTTGTTCAAGAAACTTTAGATTGTTTTCAAATGTTATCATGGGACGAAATTTCATATGAATACAAGAGGTTATTCATGAACAAAAATTTGAAGGTTAGGATACGGCTACGAGTAATGTTTAGCCACACACAATTTGATCCAGGAGGGTAAATAGCAATGAGATGTAAAGTAAATGCTGGATAGTTAAAGATGACTTGCAGAGAAATGTATTGGAATGTAAGAGGGTTAATTATTTATATATGTCATTTGAAAAGAGAAATAAATTACAAAAAAAAAAAAAAAAAAAGAGAAATGTTTAAAAAAAAAAAAATTAAATTTTTAGTAACTGTAACAACATTTGAAAATTAAGAATGTAAAGATTGAAACTTAATATGATATTAAAGTAAAAGTACATAAATACTATTCCAAGAGTATTGTTAAGATAAAGCACAAAATAACAAAAATTGGTAAAACTAATTAAAAACAAATATTTATGTAGTAAACAGAACATGTGAAACATTGCCTAGATTTAAGAGATGTAAATATATTTATGTAAAGGGTGAATATTTTTGGTAAATATGTGTAATAATTACAAAAATCTTAAATGTATAAATTTTTGTCAACAACTTAAGAAAGTAAATAATTTGGTAACAGTAATTAAATAATTTAGGGTAAAGTATTTGCTATAAAAAAAATTTTTTGTAACGTCAGATTAATGTCAAAACAAATTAAACCAGAGCCAGTAAGTAGTGGCGAGATAAAACATATGTCGTGTGTTAAATGCGTGTGAAGTGTTAAGTGAAAGTGATAGCGTGTGTTCCAAGATTTAGGAGACTAAAAACACAATTATAAAATTTCCAAACAAGTTGTAAATATTTATAATTATGTTTCTAGTGGGGCATATGATGCGGTAATTTGTATCACAAATTACCTAAATGTAAATAATGATTGTAATATGAATATGCATTTTTATGTGACATTGATTTCAGATGTTTATTAATTGTAATTATTATTGGAAAGTAAATTTATAAGGCTTTACTGAAACTGTTAATAATAGCGCAATAATGCAGCGAGGGGGTGAGCTGTTTATCATTATTGGGAACAAGGAAGTTACTTAATGTTCGCGCGTTTTCGGTAGAACCTTCTGGAATGTTTCCCTAAAAGCAATATGTATTCGTGGTTTTCATTGGATATTAAAATAGACGCTAATGTTGGCGCGTTTTATTAGCCAATAGCAGTTCATTTATAATCTTTAGGCATATCGGGGAGTGGGAGTATATAAAGCCAAGTCCGAGGTAGATCGCCCCCAGTTCATAAAAATTCCTAGCACATTACACGTCGTCTTAAGTTCTTAAGTTCGTCAAAAATATTTGTATGAGATACGTCGGCTATAAATTCACCAGTTACGGAAATCTAAAGTATTACAATGTTAATTATACATAAAGTTGAAGTACGTGAATTAAAAGTGATCAGTAAGAAGTATTATAACAGTTTCAGTTTGGCGAGTATCTAAATCAATATGTAAAAGTGATAGTGAACGTGTTCGACAATAAAAATTATAAAAACAAATTTCTTCATTAAGTGTAATTTTTGGATAAAAGATTCCTTTCCGCTTCACAACCTGTATAGAGATACATGTTCGACCCAAACAGCTAGCCGGAGGACATTTGAAATGAAATCAAACGAACACTAACAGTGACGCAAATTGCTAACGCCAGATGGAGCTACAAACCAAACAATGAATGACGTCACAAGATGGCAATGCGTGAAGTAAGCAGCACAATATAAGATCTCCACGTTCTAATAATTTACGCTACACAAATTACGTAAGAAACCTATTACTTCAAGTGGCCTAAAATATAAAAAAAGAACAGCTATAGCTTGTCTGCAAAAAGTTCAAAGGCTAGCCTATTTTAGTGTAAATGGAGCTATTGGCACCTGTCCTACAGCAGCTATGGAGGCCCTTATAGGTGTAACATCTCTTTATATTGAGATGAGGAAAATTGCCTTAGCTAGTGGCCTCAGACTGCGAAGAAATATGACATTCAAACCAGGTGGCTTAACTGGTCACATGAAAATTCTCTGTGAAATTAATTCATTACATTATGGGACTGGATGAAACCTAAGTCCAACCTAGATCATCCCTTTACAGTTACAATCACTGATCATGCAACTTGGAATGAATATGAACCTAACTTTAGTAGTGAGTCACTTCATGGTATACAGATGGCTCAAAAATGGATGGAAGAACTAGTATAGGAGTTTATGGACCCAACTTTGCCCTAGCAAAAGCTCTTGCTAATGAACCCACATTATTCCAAGTGATGTACATGCTATAGAAACATGTGCCCATGTAAATGTCAATAAAGGCATTCGAGGTGCCAGGATCTGTATTTTATTGGACAGCCAAGCAGCGCTAAAGTCCTTAGTGCTTATACTGCTGAGTTAAAGCTTGTTGAGGACTGTCTGCAGATATTGAATCAGCTGCAAAACAATAAGTTTACCTTAATGTGGGTGCCAGCACACAAAGGAGTTGAGGGCAATGAAATTGCAGATCGCCTAGCCAAGGAATGAGCTAATACTCCCTTCATTGGCCCAGAACCATTCTGTGGAGCACCAGATGGCTATATCAAAGGTAAGATAAAAGCCTGGAAACACAGGAAAATGACTAGCTATTGCGAACAAGTTCCAAAGCTAAATCATGCAAAGCAGTTCATTGAACTCTCTGCGAAAAGATCAAAAAAGATCCTCACACTCAGCAAACAGGAGCTGAAGCTAATGAATGGCATCCTTACTGGATGCTGCCCTCTTAAGGATCATCTTTACAAGATTGGCAATGCTGAGGTGAATATATGCGGATTCTCACAAGGCATATACAGTAGAATCTCGTTAGTACGTTTTTGCAGGGACCTAAGGATTTGGACGTCATAGGCGGGAAAACGTGTTAACGAAAATGCAAAATCTGCAATTTAAGAACATAGGTAATAAAAATCTAATAATTACTACGTCTCCATGGGCAATTTAAATCGATTTTGAGTACAATTTCATACTGAATACCATCCAAGTTTCCATGTTAAATTCAATATGTTTAAATGGATTTGGATACACAAAGCCTGAGAATAAATAATTCAAGCTTTTATTTTGGTCAACTTGGATTTTTTAGGTTATGAATGTTTTTGAGAAAATAAATTGCGAATTGTGGAAGCGGCAATAGTGGTTTTGCTGTGTGTTTTATTACACACGTGATAACAATTTCTGCTAAAAAAGAAAAAATTATGAGCGTGCATCGTGTTACGAGTACAATAAACGATATTATCTTTGGTGTATACAAGACGATTTGAATACGGAGGTGTTTCCATGCAACAAATTTCGTTCCGGTCCTCTTCTGATCGTATTTTCCAAGAGAAAACTTTTGTTTTAGTATTTTTCCCTTCTTTAAAAGCAGTTTCAATCAATTTAGGTTTGCTAACAATCGTGTTTAAGGTTGACGGAGGAATGTTTAACTTCCGCACTATATCGACATGTTTTATATTTGGATTGTGATTACATCAAGGATTTTCAGTTTTTCACTGTTGGTTATTTACCTACTACACTTTCTTTTTTTCATTGTAAATGAAAAGTTTAAAATGCAATCTACGGTTGTTTGGTCATCACTCAACATTAGAAACTATCGTTAGCGCTTACCACACCAAGGTAAAGCATTCTCTATCCCGCCCACAGAAATCGTGTCACACAAATATTTAAATGCATGTATGTGATTGGCTGCCAATATCCACCCCGTGACCTAGGATTGACCAAAGTAGCAAATGAGGACGTCAAACTATGAACGTGTTAAACGCCTACTCCCACTGTGCCGATCAAGGATTGGCCAAAACAGCGAATGAGGACGTCAAACTTCAAACGTAGTAAGTGGGACCGGGAAAACGCACTAAGCAAACATTATTTATTATATTTGGTGATTTGGTACCGGGACTTTTATAATTAAACGTAATACACGGGAAAATGTGTTAATGAGGAACGTGCTAACGAGATTCCACTGTACTTTGCAAATGCGAAGCAATTGTCCGACAGAGAATAAGGTACCTAGAGTTTGCTTTTCCAACTCCAGGACAGATTACCTTAACATCCCCATGAAAATTATAGGCTGTATTAAAAGCATTAAATTAAAATGGAACTTATAGAGTAGGGTATTCACAACAGAGCTGCTGAAGGTCGCAGTGTTGAAAAGTTGAAAGGGTTATACTACACCTTTTAATCTAATCAAATCTAATCTCTGAATTTATACATCCACAAATCTTTTGTGTGATGTTCTGAAGAGTGAATTTGCAAATTTCACAGAGGTTGCCCCTCCTTCCTATCAACAAATTATAGAAGTTATCGCCTGTGTATGCATCATAAATAAAATGTAAGCATTAATGTATTTATTTTAAAATTTCGTGTTAGTAATTTCATTTAGCAAAGCATTGGCTTTACTTCTTAACTTTTTAGATGTTAAATAAATGTTTAAAATACTAGCAGATATAACTATGACTTAAAGTTGCTTCTTATAAAAATATTCTAGTCAAGGCAGCATGCTCTTTCTAAACAGTTTTTAAAATAATCTAAGTCAAACAGTAACAGTTTATGTTTAAAATGCTGTTGAAACAACCACAAGCGATATCTTTGTTATACTGCACAGGATGCTGTTATTATGCAGCAAACTCATTTCTAACATCTAATTTAGTACTCTGGAAGGTCAACACTTGCAGGTAATGAACATCTAATGCTTAAAACAGGACTCACTTGCCAAAACCTCAGAGGATGCTCTGGATGTACAAGTCTAGATATTTTCTGGGATAAATAAAACATGGCAATGTTAAATTCTGTTCTAAAATAATCTTTATATCAAATAAAGGGTTAAGTTTAAGTTTCAAATTCTAGTTGAGCGACATAATAAATACAGAGCAATAAAGTGTGAAAACAGTATCTACAAGTGACGTTCTTAAAGTTCTCAGCCTGATCAAAAAAAAACACCACAAGATTTAAGAGAAATGTAAATCAGCACTATCCACTTTTAAATATCCTCAGTGAAATGAGAGTTGTGCAAAATAAGCATTTGTCTCACTTCAACTCCATCATTTGATGTCAATCTTTGCCCACTCAACTATGTTTAGGTTTGGGAATTAAAAGTAATCACTGGGAGCCAAATCTGGTGAATATGGCAGATAGGGAAATACTCGAAAGTGAAGGTAAAACAATTTTGCAGCAACAATCCCAGGCGTGTGTGAAGGTGCATTACTGTGATGAAAGAGAACTTGCTTTTCCACAAGGTGTGGACATTTATCCTGAATGGCATCCTTCAACTGGTACAGCAGTGAAGCATAATACTCTCCAGTGATGGTTCTGCCCTTCTGGGGATAGTCTAGGACAGCATACCATGGTAATCCCAGAAAACTGTAGCCATGACTTTTCCATTTTTGCTTTCTTTGATGCACTTTCAGTTGTTGTCAGCCACCGTTTGGATTGCTCCTTCATCTCTGGCATGTAGTAATGAATCAATGTTTCATCTGCTGTTATGATATGTCCAATGAATTCACTGGAACTGCATTTAAGTAAGTCTAAACATTCTTGAGAAATGTTCATTCGAACATGGCACTCATTGAGTGGAAAGCTTTCGCATACACAAAACTTTGTGTGAAGGTCTTTGCAATGTCACCAACTCATTGTCCCTCAATTGGTAATCATTGAGTACATATTGTGAATTTCTGTTACAATCTCATTGGTCATAAAGGTTTTGGGATGTCTTGACCACTCATTATCTTGAATGAATGTACAATCATGCTTAAATTCAGCAGCCCACTTGAAAATGAAGTGGAAGAATCCAATAATGTAGAAATGTAACTCCTTTTGTATTTCTGTTGAGGTTAAACCCTTAAAAACAAAGTACTTTATCACAGCTCATATTTCAGTTTTATATATGTTTTAGAAAATATTAAGTCTAATTTGTTAAAATGATCATCACAAACAAGTGACCACACTTACACATCTGAAACTTTACAGCACACCATCTAAAGGAGGACAGTATTATAGTAATTTTAACATGTTCAGGCCAAGAACCTTTAGAATGCCCCTCATACTTGAATACCCAACATATTTCTATGAAAGTTGATTACTCTTCTTTTACTTAAGACTCAAGTTTCAACATCAGCACTTGTGAAAATAACTCATAAGAACTGCACTCTACATTAATTTTCTTTGAAAAATACAAACCTGTGAAACCTGGTGGACACGTGCAGTTCATGAGGTCGCCGTTCTCTGAACAAGTTCCTCCATTCTGACATGGGGAAACAAGGCAAAGGTTTACTTCACTGCAGTTTGGAGGTATTCCTAAAACATAAATAAAAAAAGAAACATAGATTGTTTCCATGTTGGAAAGAAACATAGGAACCAGACTGAAGAAACATCTAAAACACATAAAAAACAACCAAACAGAGAAATCAGCACTAGCCTCACACCTCTATAACAGAAACCACAAGATAGAAAATAACATAAACCTATTAAGATTGGTACAACAACCACTAGAACTGGATAATCTGGGAAAAGGTTTTTATACTGAAACAAAACACCACAAGGATAATGAATTTTGAAATTTCTACTGAAGACAACCCACTATAAAAGTTCATTCAATGGAATGACAGATCCAGAAGATATCAGCAACAATCTGACAGTCGAAATCTGCTGATGATTTAGGCAACATTGCATGTTCAGGTAATTCATTGTATAGTAAGCAACTGAAATGTAAATTTGACTCATATTGCAATTTATTAATATGTCTTACCCAAGAATGAAAAGTTAAAACTTAACCAAATGTTCTTTCACATTCCTGAGATCTGGTACAGTTTTCCATTAATTGGGAATGCTCTAATCATATTGTTGTAGTTTCCATTCCCACTTATTGTGAATCAGCCCTAAGTTTTACATGCATTATTAGTTTCATTAAATATTGAATGTTATGTTAGAATGTTCCTTTCTTACTTTCTCTATCATGTACATAGTAGGTAGAGAAGATATTGCATTCCACCCAAAAATTCCATACCAAGATTTCACCAGAAATGCAAGTTTTGAGGCACCTGAATGCAAAGAAAGCATTTTTACAAAAAGGTCTGTATGTATGTTTCCATGTTTGGGTGTTCCTGTGAACAGCATAACTCAAAAACAAAAAGTCGAATAAACACCAAACTTGGTATTTAGGCTCAGTACCTTCCAAAAATATGACAGGAATATTTTCAAGAAAATCCCCTCACCCCAAACTACCCTTCACATGGAACATTTTTCGAAATTTCTGATTTTCTAAAAAATGGCTCTAACGATTTTGATTAAAATACCATATAGTAATAATATTTACATGACAAATCAAATGTATATCTTGAATTTTCTGGGAATAGCCTTTGAAGTCCTCTTCATTTGGAAGGTATTTTATATAATGTTGTATAACTAGTAAATGTTAAGCAATAGAAGAAAGTTACTACACAAGAAATGTAAATCTCTTTAAAGCACCAATTTGTTTCAAATAAGCTTTTTTGTGCCATCAGCCATTTCCGAGATATCCGTTACTAATGGTTCGAATTGTTCATTGCTTGGTCATTCTTTAATGGAAACAGTATGGAACTTTAAGGCAGTGTATAGCGTCCAGTTCTTAAACATATGACTGTTGCTGTTCCCTTTGTATCTATAACAAAATGCGTAATGCAACTATTTCTGCAAACGTTTATTTGGATTAAAATGAACTAGATAGAAAAATAAGCTTTAGTAAGAATAGTCCATTATTAACTGATAGAGGGTAGAGAAATCATGTGAATGAAACACATCAGATTGTTTAAAATATTCTCATGATTCAAGTCTCTTTAATCCTAAAAATATTCTTATGCCATTTTTTTGCATGCATAGCTGCATATTGTCTCCATAGAATAATCTTGTATGATAAATGGGTATACTAATTCATATTAGATTTTTCAAGAGTATGGTCAAATCTACAAATTTTGCCATTTGTTTTAATATACAAAAACTTGAGTTACACATTTGTCTGTACGTTTTTCCCAAGTTATCTAATATAACTCCTATAATCACTCCAATCTTAGTACCCAACTTGATGTAAACATATGTTATTAACTAGCCCACAATATGCAGGAAACCAAAGCACACCATAGCATATAGTACCTCAAAATATGTGGGCTTATCTGTAGATTTTCAAGGTGTATGTTAACCATAGTTCAAAAGTTTTGATTAATATGAAATAGTAAATAATATGAATAGTGAAAACTAAAGAAGGTTGTAGCTTTCATTTGTTTGTTTTGACGTTCATCCCTCTTCTGCATTCTTATGATAATGATGAGCAGTTAGTAAGGCAATAAACACGGCTGCTTCTACAAGCAGTGCTGTTAGCTTATTAATGAGAATAAAGATGAAATAGTGGAGCATTCTAAACGTAAGCCATTAAACAGTGATAAGGAAATTGTGTTGAATGTTTTGTAAGAAACTGATGCAGAGAATGCATGTATCATTGTGAACAACATTGTTAAATTAACTGCAGATTATACCAGTGTTTATGCATGTGCTTGTAAGGAACTAAAGGAAGCTTGAGCTTTCCAAGCACCATGGAAAAAAAGAAACTGATGAAAGTAAAATTAGAAAAAGCAGATGACTTTACCAAATATGCTATTCATAAGAAAGTTATTAAAGAAAACAAAATTTTTCTTTAATAACAACCCACCAATGTTGGACAAAAGCTTAATTTTCTGTCAACAATCAACCTAAATTGACTTCTTTAAGTGATTCCAGTTTCATAAATTATTGCTTGAAATTGATATTGGGTTGTAAAGAGAAATAAAGTGAATATGATTATTCACAGAGAGGATATTATGTAATGGAAATACAGATTTCACACCTCTTCCCCATAGTGATGCAGCTAAAAATTAGCGCGAGTTTTATTTTAACTATCCTGTATTTAATTTCACCTCAGCTTTTATTTTGGTATCATTGTCATTATAATTAATTAATTTAATTTATTATTATTATTATTATTATTATTATTATTATTATTATTATTATTATTATTATTATTATTATTATTATTATTATTATTATTATTATTATTATTATACACTGCTCTATTATTATAGACACGAGGCATGAGTGCATGTTTGTTCCTGACAGCAGATACAACATGAGGCTAACATGGAGGGACAGAAAATGTTTTGTTTACATCAAGTCCGGTTCTAGGACTGGAACAATTATAGAAAGTTAGCAAGTCATCTTCATTTTGAGAAACAAACTGTAGAAACAGCAGACTCACCAGAGTATCCTGATTTACAAACACACTGGTACGAAGCTATTCCGTCCTTACATTCAGAGTTGAAGGGGCATGGATTACTGTCACATTCATTGATGTTGATCTCGCAGTTTGGTCCAGTGAAGCCTGGTATGCACTGACATTCATAGCTGCCAACCAAATCTACACAATGTCCTCCATTCCGACAAGGACCTGAGCTGCACTCGTTAAGATTCTGTAAACATACAAATTTAAAGCTATTGCTAACAGTCCAATGTGTTACACATTCCTTAACAAAAGCATCAAATGTGAACAGTAGTATTTTTCTTTTAAATAACAAACTGACATTCCCTGTTTAATTTACACAACTAGAATCCTTGGTTTAATTCTTGGGACAACTATCATCTCAACACTGTACTTCAATGCTTGAACTGTAATGCAATTTAAACCAAGCATTTTTACTTTCTTTACCACATAGATAGAGGAAGTATTGTATCCCACCAAAAAATTTGATATAGAGATTTCATTGGAAATATATGTTTTAAGGCCCCTGAAACCCAAAAAGAAGTCCATATGTTTGTGTGTGTTTTTGAACAGCATAGCACAAAAAGTGTCAGAACTTGGGTGTTTAAATTCAGTATCTTCCAAAGATGGGACACAAATATTTTCAAAGAAATCCCCTCAACCTAAACTACCCTTTAAATGGAAAATTTTTCAACATTTTTTATTTTCTCAAAAATGGCTTAAACAGTTTTTAAATATATGGTATTTTATGAAAATATCATATATTTTAAGATATTTTCATGACATAAAATGTATATCTTGAATTTTGTATAATTTTTAATAATGGTTAAACCATACGAGATACACAAAAACTTACTATACAAAAAAATGTAGGTCTGTTTAAAACACAGAATTTCTTTCAAATAACTGTTTTTCTACTATTAGCTATTTCCAAGACATCCATAATTATTAGTTTTACATTTTCAATAATTTAATTTTTACTTTCTCTACCATGCACCTAGTAGATAGAGTAGGTATTGCATTCCACTAAAAAATTTTACACCAAGATTTCACTGAAAATACATGTGTTGAGCCCCATAAATGCAAAAAAAAGTATTTTTAGAAAAAAGGTCCAGATGTGTGTCTGTGAACAGCGTAACTTAAAAGAAGTCAGATAAATATACCAAACTTGGTATTTAGCTTCAGCACCTTCCAAAGATGCGACACAAAGATTTTCAAGAAAATCCCAATAACCCCAAACTACTCTTTACATGGAACATTTTTTTAATTTATTATTTTCTAAAAATTGGCTCTAACAATTTTGATTAAAACACCATATATTGAAGATATTTATGACAAATAAAATGTATATCTTGAATTTTCTGGGAATAGCCTTTGAAATCCTCTTCATTCGGAAGGAAAATTTGTATAATCCTGTATTCAGATTCAGATTTATTTACACTGAATAGAAGGTATTTTTGACAATACAGTAGAATCTCGTTAGTACGTTTTTGCAGGGACCTAAGGATTTGGACGTCATAGGCGGGAAAACGTGTTAACGAAAATGCAAAATCTGCAATTTAAGAACATAGGTAATAAAAATGTAATAATTACTACGTCTCCATGGGCAATTTAAATCGATTTTGAGTACAATTTCATACTAAATACGATCCGCGTTTCCATGTTAAATTCAATATGTTTAAATGGATTTGGATACACAAAGCCTGAGAATAAATAATTCAAGCTTTTATTTTGGTCAACTTGGATTTTTTAGGTTATGAATGTTTTTGAGAAAATAAATTGCGAATTGTGGAATCGGCAATAGTGGTTTTGCTGTGTGTTTTATTACACACGTGATAACAATTTCTGATAAAAAAGAAAAAATTATGAGCGTGCATCGTGTTGCGAGTACAATAGACGATATTATCTTTGGTGTATACAAGACGATTTGAATACGGAGGTGTTTCCATGCAACAAATTTCGTTCCAGTCCTCTTCTGATCCTATTTTCCAAGAGAAAAGTTTTGTTTTAGTATTTTTCCCTTCTTTAAAAGCAGTTTCAATCAATTTAGGTTTGCTAACAATCGTTTTTAAGGTTGACGGAGGAATGTTTAACTTCCGCACTATATCGACATGTTTTATATTTGGATTGTGATTACATCGAGGATTTTCAGTTTTTCACTGTTGGTTATTTACCTACTACACTTTCTGTTTTTCATTGTAAATGAAAAGTTAAAATACAATCTACGGTTGTTTGGTCATCACTCAACATTAGAAACTATCGTTAGCGTTTACCATGCCAAGGTAAAGCATTCTCTAACCCGCCATTCCCGCCCACAGAAATCGTGTCACACAAATATTTAAATGCATGTATGTGATTGGCTGCTGATTTTCACCCCGTGACCAAGGATTGACCAAAGTAGCAAATGAGGACGTCAAACTATGAACGTGTTAAACGCCTACTCCCACTGTGCCGAATTGCCGATCAAGGATTGGCCAAAACAGCGAATGAGGACGTCAAACTTCAAACGTAGTAAGCGGGACCGGGAAAACGCACTAAGCAAACATTATTTATTATATTTGGTGATTTGGTACCGGGACTTTTATAATTAAACGTAATACACGGGAAAACGTGTTAATGAGGAACGTGCTAACGAGATTCCACTGTATATGTTTTAATTTCCTTTATCATTTTCCCTTCTTCATTTATTGCTTTAATTGCACACGGCTTTTTGCTCATTTCTGCAATATAAATATTTTTAGATATATTTCAACTGGTAAATGTTAAGTGATAGGCAAGAACATACTATACAGGAAATGTAGATCTCTTTAAAATACACAATTTATTTCAAATAACTTTTTTGTAGTGTCAGTTATTCTTGAGATATCCATTACTAATGGTTTGAATTGTTCGGTAATTAGCCATTCTTTTAAATCCTGTGGATTTTCACCTGTTTCTCGCGATGTCATGGAAACAGTATGGAATACAACTATTTTCAGAAAGATTTACCTATATTAAAATGAAGTAGATAGAAAAATAAACTTTTGTAAGAACAGTTTGTATAGGTACCTATTAATAAACAAAAGAGGGTAGAAAAAGTCATGAGAATGTAACACATCAGATGATTTGAAAGTGCTCTCGCTATTCATTTGTTTCTCACCATATGGAATTTCAAAGCCTACGTATAGTGACCTGCTTTTAATCATCTCACTGTCAATTTAGTTTCCTTTATCCCCATTGTATCCAAAATGAAATGTGTAATGAAACTATTTCTGCAAAGGTTTATTTGAATTAATGAGAAGTAGATAGATAAGCAAGCTTTTGTAAGAATACTTTGCACCAGCTATATAAAAATAAACGATTGTGGGCAAGAAAGTCATAGGCATGTAAGATATCAAATTCCTAATGTTTGTAAATTATACATATTTTTTAAAACAGAGATTACCTATTAAGCTTAGTTGCGACATTAATCTGAATATGTGGCTTCCAGCTAATTAATTTACGAGGGCAGTCCCAGAAGTATCCGACCTGATGTATATATAGCGGTTGTTGTTTCAAACAAATGACTATGGTAGAAAGTACTACCCTTATAAAGCTTAAGTTTGAAGTTTGACGATGCTACGTTGTTTAGTAATTGTTTGACAGCCATTAGTAGTGAACTCTCTAAGTGAATTTGTAAACATGGATAAAACTGACCATGTTATGTGATACAATACTTTCATTTGAAAGGTCTTAGTCCAACTAATATTAAAGCTGAGCTAGATTCTACTCTGGGGGAGTCTGCTCCTTCATTTACAACAGTAAAATATTGGGTGGCAAAGTTTAAGCAAGGCCATACGAGCTGCCAAGACGAACATCACAGCAGTCGACCAAATGAGGTGACCACGCCAGAAATTGTGAAGAAAATCCTCAAAATGGTATTGGATGACCATCGACTGAAAGTGCGTGAGCTAGCAGACATCGTAGGCATTTCAAAAAGTGCTGTACATTGCATACGGACTGAAAATTTAGACTTGAGAAAGCTGTGCACAAGAAGGGTGCCGCATTTACTCACAATGGAACAAAAACAGCGTCGTGAGGATGTTTCAGTTGAGTGTTTGGCGATGTTTCGCTGCAATAAACTCGAGTTTTTGTGTCGATTCATATCCATGGATTAAACATGGGTCCATCACTTCACACCTGAGATGAAGGAACAGTTCAAAACAGTAGATTGAAAGGGGAGAATTGGCTCCAAAGAAGGCTAAGACAGTTCCATCTGCAGCCAAGGTCATGGCATCAGATTTTTGGGATGCATGTGGGATAATTTTCATTGATTATCTTCAAAAAGGAAAAGCAATCAATGGCAAGTATTATGCAAACTTATTGAAGCATTTGAATAATGAAATCAAGCAAAAACGGCCTCATTTAGCGAAAAAGAAAGTTTTGTTTCATCAAGACAATGCACCAGTTCACACATCCATTATCGCCATGGCCAAAATCAATGAGTTAAAGTTTGAATTGCTTCCTCATGCACCCTATTCACCCAACTTAGCCCCCTCTGATTATTTTCTGTTTCCAAAGTTGAAGAAATGGCTTGATGGTAAAAGATTTGCCAACAATGAAGAGGTGGAGTTTACAGTTGAGGGCTATTTTACAGAACTCGACGGTTCTCACTATAAACAGGGTATCGAAGCTATTGAATATCGCTGGGAAAAGTGTATCAAGCTGAAAGCTGACTATGTAGAGAAATAAAGATGCTTTTTCCCATTTTTGTGTTTCTTTGTTAGGTCGGGTACCTCTGGGACAACCCTCATACTATTTTTGATTGCTTCAAGAAATTTTTATTGCATCCCCCTCTCTCTTGCTCTCGCTCTCTTTATCTGATGTTTGTCTAAAAATCACTTTTTGGCGGAGGGGGCCTCAGGGGATCCTAAAACATGTATTTCAGATGTAATCTCCATATCAAATACTTCCTCCAATTTCTGTAGATAAGGGTAGAGCAAGGAAAAGTATGATGCCCAACATTTAAAAGTACAGCTGAGTGCCTCCAGCTAAGAAATGGATCCAATCATCACTTGGTGGAATGAGGTAATCTCTGAAGGTCATAGGTCATATATGGGGAGTGTTAAAGAAGACAATGACATTTCAAAATATGTAAATCAGAAAGAAAGTTCTCTTTTGTTACTCGGTGTGTTTGAAAATGTTTTGCTCTATGTGGTTTATTTTTGTTGCTTAGTAATCGTAGCTTTTCTGAAAACAATGATAGCATTCATTTTCTGCACCTCAGATTTCTGAATCAATGGATTACTCTTCAAGTCCCCTAGAATGATGTGATCTCTGAAAAGCAATCATTTATGTCAACAACAAACAAACAAAACTTACCTGTTCACAGTTCTGACCATCAAATCCTGGCGTACACTGACAAGTATAGCTACCATAGTTATCAAAGCAGATGCCATGATTTAAACAGGGGTTGTTTTCACATTCATTGATATTCTTTTCACAATTTACACCTGTGTACCTGCAACACAAATGTAAAAGAAAACTTAATGATAGTAAAAGGAACAAGCATACTTTTAGCAAGTTTCCTAATAGCTAAGCAAAAATTATTAAAAGGAGCAAGGTTCTACCTATCTATGGTTACCATTTATAAAATTTTGAAAAAAGTATAAGGCATAGCACAAACTCTAAGAAAATATGTCTGAATATTCTACTCTCTATGAATAAGTGTTTATTTGGCAATTTTAACTGCAAGTAGTCTAATCTAGAAAGTTGAATAAATTACTAAACACAAGAATTACAAATGTCATTTCTGGTTCCACCAAAAGACAAATATTACAGATTGTTCCCATACAAATGCATAAAAACTGTTAATGATACTTCACATCAATGAATTAAGTAAACCCTTAGAAAAAAAATATACATATATATACACACACAGAGTTGTTAATACAGCTAGCAGCCGGTAGCCACTTCCCTGCTAAATGATGTCTTGCCTGCCAGTGCCGGTGCCAGGCGTGCAGTTATGTAGTTAGTTGTGGCCAGCTGGAATGCATTATTCTCAAGGACTGGCTGTGTTATACACAATTCTCTGTTTACATTGTGTATTAGTGCACATGTTATTATTGTTCTTTGTTAATTATGCCGCCATTCAGTGTTGAACAATGAGCGTTATGTATGACAATTTGGTGAAAATTGACTTTTGCAGAGAAGTGGTAAAGTGCTTTGCAAGAAAATAATCTGATAGTCATGTTCCAGATTAAGAAACTGTTCGACGACATGTTACAAAGTTCCGAGAGATAGCATCTGTGAATGATGGGAAATGGGTGCAAGGTGCCATGTTCTTAATGAAGAAAAGTTAGATACAATACGGGAACATCTCAAACATTCGCTGAAAAAAATCACTCTGTTGTCTTCCTCAGGAAAGGATGTCAATATCCTCTGCCAGAAATGCAACCAAATACTTAAATTAAAAGTGTATAAATTTCATATGCATATGTCTTTGATTATTGCTGCTGAGGGACAACATTTTCAACATTGCTTATAACACAGGTTAGTGTTCCATTATTATTGTTATTGTTGTTTTTAGTAATGTGCTCAGTAAACATTTTACACCTGATAATTTGGTGTCTCTTTCTTGTGTAACTTGTTGTGCTCTGCCGGCCGCTCCACCACCCACAATCCTGTATATTAGCAAACTCTCGAAGCATAGATTTGTCCTTCACTTACACCTTATAAATCTAGGTGTTATGTACTTAGTAGCCAAAGTCTCTGTTAGGCAGTGACTTTCTAATTTAAAATAAAGAGAGTTGGAGGTTGTTACACTACATCAATAAAAGGTACTTACTTTGAACGCATTTCGGGAGAATGGTTTGCTCCCATCATCAGCTTGTTGAGTTGTAAACAAGCTGATGATGGGAGCAAACCGTTCTCCCGAAACGCATTCAAAGTAAGTACCTTTTAGTGATGTAGTGTAACAACCTCAAACTCTTTTTTATTTTAAATTATGACACATTGCTGTTACTAGCTTCTCAGTCTTCAAATTTATAACTTTCTATAAACTACTTGCAATAAAATATACCCTGCATTATAATATGTGTATTTGCTGTGAAATAACAAAAATTCACAGTCATATTAGAGGCATAATATATTATATTCCAAAAAGAATGTATTGTAATAGAAATATTCTAGTTCTTTTAGTCATTTAGGAGTTGAAATTGCAAGCTGTCTTATTGCTCAAGTCTTTCGGGAAGATCAGGGCTTTTCAATGGTGAAAGAATTATAAAAATCAGTTAAGTGGCTTCTGAGATTCCCCACTAGACACCCATACCTAAAGGTTGGCAGTACTTCAAAAAATGAAATACAGCATTGAAATATTGTAACCAACAACACCAAATACCTCAGAAATAGCTTATATCACAAAAAGTGTTATACATTTCAGGATTTTCACGATATACATTTTATTTGTACCTTAAACATTCAGTATTTTAATCAAAATCATTAAAAGTATTTTGGAGCGTGCACTCACCCACCCACACCCCCACAGAGTTTTTTTAAATGCTATTTTTTATTCAGGGGACCTCAAAACATGTATTTGAAGTGAAATCTTGGTATTGCATTTCTGGATGGGATGCAATACTTCCTCTGCTACCATAGGAAGTAGTAGAGGAATTAAAAAACGAAAATGCCAGTTGGATACAAATTAAAACATTAAAGTACTAGACTTGTCCAACAAAAGGCAGATTGTTGCAAGTCTACAGATATCATTATTAATTCTGAATTACAAGAAAAGATCAAAGATACTGTTAAAGAATGAATTCTGAAATTGTAATTTACATTTACTACAAGCACAATAAACTGGTTCTATACGTTATGTACAGCGCCAGATTTTATTGGTGTTTATTTTCAAAACATTTTGTGAAAAATATATAAAATGTTGTATTCATAGTTTAAAACATGTAGAAAGTTTGCGAACATTTTGTGGTAGGTTTTAATGTCAATGGCTCTCATTGTTGCAGCTGTGGCATGAGTTTTTGAAATTCAGCTGGAGACAAGCTTTCAGTTGTTATCGATTGTTGATCACATGCACTGCTTATGGTCACGTTTCCATCAGTTAATTTCTGTTGTCTCAATGTGATCAATTTTTTTTTCTGCTGCAACAATTGCTTCAAGAACTTCAAAATGACAGTATTTCTAATGGAATGTTCCAAAAGCTCAGGAAAATCCTGTCAGCTGTCATGGATGATCCTGCAGATCATAAAATACAATAACAACATAGTCTAAATTTTAGGGTTAATGTACCTTTCCAAATCAATTCTCATTCCTTTACAGCCAACATCTTTTAAAAATGCCATTTTTCCGTTTTTATCTTTAAAATAAAGATATAGGGTAACAGGGTAGGACACTTGAAGTTGGTCTACCCCACAGTGTGGACAGCCCTGCCCATATGTGAGTCTCCAGGTCCCACTGGCCCACTGGGTAGTACCTGGTAAGGCCCCTCCCAGGATTACATGGCAGGCAGAGAGGGCTCGTTAGCCAGGTGAAGGTAACCTGTCTGGGTAAAGGTACCCCTAATTCAAACCCGGTCCTCCAGAGAGGAGGTTGTGCAGTGGGCTGGTATCCTGCCATGTAAAAAATAACCTTACTCAAAAGCCTCAAAGAAATAGCCAGAATCAGAATAGAGCTTATATCTTCTCAATAAATGAAAGGATAGCTGATTAAAGGATAAAAGAGTCACTTAGAGAGATGACCTGAAAGTAACATAGGCAGACAAGTTATGTATTATACAGGCAAAAGAAGTGTAGGGCGCCCAAAATCAAGATGGTCACAGCAATCTTTTGAGGCCGTAACAGGCTAGATGCCTAATCCCTGACTGAAGACAGTGATGAATAAACAATCAATTTTTGCAAAAATTTGCAAAAAAATTATAGCCATAAATCAGTCACATTGTCATAAATCATGCATGTACTTCTTCATCATCTCTCAGTTACATTTTGCATTTATTGTTAATAACAAAAAAACCTGGCCCTGGTTATGTATGACAGCCATACTCACCCAGTTCTTGCACAAGAGCATGTGTAATTGTTAATTCCATCGATGCAGGTTCCACCATGTTGACAAGGGTTTGAAAGGCACTCATTTATATTTATCTCACAGTTGTTACCCATGAAACCTGTAACAGTTACATCGTTTTATATTACTCTTTTCCTTACAAATGTTTTAGAAGAAGCTATGATACCTTCTGAGTTTATCTTTGTTCAAGTGATGCCAATATTATCACAGTACAGAGAATAATTAGCAGGGAAAGTTTGTATTGTGATGCAATGGGAGTTTTTAGTGTAATGGGGTTCAAAGGGGAGTACAATGCTTGTTGTTTCTATCAGTAAGATAAATACACAACATTTAAAGGTTCATTATGCAATTCAAATTTTAACTGCTATACTACTTAGAGTATCTCTACCTTGCAATGAAAATAATATTTCTTCTTTTAAAATATATGTGGAATTACAGCATTGAAAATATGAAACATACTAACATTATTAAATTTTGGTTTTATTCTTTATATCCATATACTCCATGTCTCACATATATGTCATAAAATGAAGCAATGTACAGTACTAGCCATGGGCAAACTAATATAATAACTCATTAATGTAATAAGATATTTAATCCACAGCTTCTCAGCATCAAAACATTAATAATTTCTTTAATATTTTTGTTCTAGTATAGTATAGTATAGTATTTATTGTGCTAAGAGTTTTACAAATGTGATTGTCTACTGCACTCTGACCCTGGTCACTCATTCAGTAGACAATCACTACAGTTTATTTACATTTTACAATTTCTTGTCAATAAATTATCTTGCTCTTTTTTTTTTAGTTTTTTTTCATGTCCAATTTCCACTTGTTTTTCACTTTTCATTTATTGATTACTTAACCATCACACATTCACTATAGTTTTCCATTCAAAGTAAGATGCACTACCTCTTACTTTTCTCTTTCCACTGTCCAAAGCCATTTATTTTTTACTTTACACAAAAACTGTCCAATGCTTCTAGCGTCCTTACATATCATTCAATCATAAGTGTATTTCTATCCCCCTTCAACCACTTCTTATTAAAAAATTCTTTTCTCCAATTTTCTGTTCCTTAGCACTTAAATACTATGTGTTCAATGTCTTCATTACCACCACATATCAGACAATGGTTCTGAGGAATACCCTGTCTTAGCCCTTTTAGCCTCCATGCTCCGGTTCTTAACCATGCAATAGATTCTCTCTCTTCTTTATTTACTATGTCTATATATTTTTCCCTACCCCATGTATTTTTCCTTGGCCTATAATAAACTAATGAGCTCTTTTCGGCAATCTCACTGAACATGATTTGTATTTCTATATCTTCCAGTCTTTTCCTCGCCTTTTTCCAAAAAATTTTCACGTTATTTTTTCTCCTTCTCCATATATCTCCTAACCCATTTTTCTCCAAAATGTTCCGTAATTTACTTACCCATCCATCATTTATTAAGCTATTCTCTTGGTATTCAATACATTGTCTTAACACATTACTTTTTCCTAGATTTGAAGTTCTGAACCAAAATTTCAAAGCTCTTTCCATTATCTTCCCCTTAGTTGCCACCGTGCCCATCTCTAATTGTGCTACCTGTCTTACAATTGACTTCGGTAGCCCTAATTTACCTTTGTTAGCAATAATGGGCAGAGTGTAATAGATTTTGTGTTGTGGCCTCTGAATTTAGGACATATTTTAAGTAATTTTAAGGTATTAAATTTAAGCTCAACTAGCGGGCATTATCCACTGATTGTGGATTTTATGATGCACACTGCACAAGTAAAACACAATATAAGAGTGGAAAGCTATTGTAAAAAAGAGTATATTAGCTATAAATGGAAAGAAGAATTTTGTGACACATTTAAACAGACTCTAGATTCGAATTATGGAAAGATATGTCTATGTAGAGTAACATTCATGGTTAAGAATAATCAAATTGAGAATGCAACAGATATGCTATTACAGTTATGCAAAGGGCGGGAGAGGAAATGAAAACAAAAAAGAGGGTTTACATAAATGATAAGGACTGGTTTGATGAAGAATGTAGGGTATCAAAAAGACAAGTAAAACAACTGTTGGTTAGGTGGAGGAAATTAGGTGATAGAAAATCTAGGGACGATTATATGCAAGGGAGGAACTCACATAATTTATTGTTAGGGCAAAAGAAAAAGGACTGGAGAGAATGCAATGAAAGGAATTTGATAAAATGTCTAAATGAAAATAATGTTAATAAGGTATGGCAGGTTCTTAAGTCGACCTATAATAAATGTGTAACTAAACCCAATGTTGAGCCAGGACAATGGATGGAGTATTTTAAAACATTATATGGGGAAGAAAGGAGTATAGGAAGTACGGGATTTTTGGTAATAAGGAATGTTTTTGTAGAGATATTGGATGGTGAAATTAGGAGTGAGGAAATAATAAAACAAGTTAAGTTACTGAAGAAAAATAAAGCTACTGGAATTGATGGCATCCCAACAGAGTTTCTTAAGGAGTGGTGTAATGAAACAGGAAGAGTGAAAATTTTATTAGATTTATTTAATGTAATTATTAGAAAGGGTTACGCACCTAAACGATGGAGAGAAGCTATCATCCATCCTATATATAATTTTTGTTCTAAGCTTTACGTGTTACGCATTTTTTGCTAATATTGTATGTATAACAATTAAGAGGATGTTAAAAAAACACATATATTCATAATGTACACATGGTAGAGAACAAGTATATAACGTTATAACATATAAAATATAATATAAGAGGGAAAGGCCATTGTTAGCTATACAACCACTAATATAAAATTACAAGAAATGCAGTAGTATCTATGTAAGCATGTGACGAGCCTTTGATTCATAGTTAAGACGATGGAAGTCTGTAAACATATATAATGCAACACAAACTGTTATTGGATAGTAGCACTGATCAGGTACATTGATACATGCTTATAATTCAAATATGTATGTTAAGAAAATGGTTGGAGGGAACGCTAACAGAAGCCTTGTCAGTGTTCGTGTAGGAAGGTAGTGCATAAGCTCGTCTCTAAGTAGACACTAAAACTACGTATTTAAAGTCTACCAGTTATACATATTTTAACATGACAAATGTAATAGTGAATTGTGAGTATCATATGTGGTTTATCTAGAACAAAAGTGAAATAATTAAACAGAAAACGTGTGTGCAAATATATTTTAACATTCTCCATACCCAACCCTGACAAGCCACAAGTGCTCTCTGACACAAATGCAGCAGCCGTGGCACAATTATAAAAAAAAAAATCTGATGTGTTACACTCACATGACTTTCTTTACTCTTGTACAAACTATTTACACAAACGCTTATTCTCCATCTACTTCATGTTAATCGAGATAAACATTTGCAGACTCTATCTTATTGCTAATTTTCTTGTAGATGCAAGGGGAATATATATTTACAAGGGCAATATAGAAATACAGTAGCCTTTAAGCACATAGATATCTCTTAATAGCTGGTTGCTAGGTGTAGCACCATTCTCTTTGCCACAGATTAATACTCTTTGCATATCCAAGACAAAAAAATCTGATGTGTTACACTCACATGACTTTCTCTACTCTTGTACAATCTATTTTTACAAACGCCTATTCTCCATGTGCTTGATATTAATCGAGATATCGAGATGTCAATCTTATTTGTAATTTTCTTGTAGATGAAAGGGGAATATGGTAGCTTTTAAGCGATAGTCAAATATTTTAT
The DNA here is from genome assembly GCA_030765065.1 of Deroplatys truncata. Lineage (NCBI taxonomy): Eukaryota > Metazoa > Arthropoda > Insecta > Mantodea > Mantidae > Deroplatys > Deroplatys truncata. The sequence continues at coordinate 202,048,242 of CM060980.1, read as the reverse complement.
CACTGGTTGTTATGTGGCGCATTCCATTCTCTTTGCATGTCCAGGACATAAAAAAATGAATAACGAATTTGAGAAAAAGTATAAGTATTGGAAAATTTAAGGAAATAACAAGCAATATCTCGAAAACGGTTCACTCAACAAAAAAAATGTATATGATATAAGTTGTGTATTTTAACGCGATCTACATTTTTTGTGATGTAAAATTTTGTCTATCTCTTATGGTTTACCAGTTATGCAAAAGTCGTTCATAATGGAGAATACTTTTGGAGACTTCCCAGAAATTTCGAGATATACATTTCATTTCTCATGACATTATCTTAAACATATGATATTTTCATCAAAATCGTTAGAGCCATTTTTGAGAAAATTAAAATTTTCGAAAAATGTTCCATGTAAAGGGTAGTCTGGGGGGGGGGATTTTCTTGAAAATCTTCGTGTCGCATCTCTGGAAGATACTGAACGTAAATACCAAGTTTGGTGTTTATCCGACTGTTAGTTTTTGAGTTATGCTGTTCACAGACACACACACACACACAGACACACAGACACACACACACACACAGACACACACACGGACATGTTTCCAAAAATGCTTTTTTGGGATTCAGGAGGTCTCAAAACATGTATTTCCGGTGAAATCTCGGTATCGAATTTTTGGGTGGAATGCAATACTTCCCCTACTTACTATGCGTAGTAGAGAAAGTAAAAATGAATAATGAATTCCCATTTGAGAAAATAAGTATTGAAAAATTTAAGGAAATAAAAAGCAATATCTCGAAAATGGTACACTCAACAAAAAAAATGTATATGACATAAATTGTGTATTTTAACGCGATCTACATTTTTTGTGTAGTAACATTTTGTCTATCTCTTATGGTTTACCAGTTATGCAAAAGTCGTTCACAATGAAGAATGCTTTTGGAGACATTCCCAGAAAATTCAAGATATACATTTTATTTGTCATGAAAATATCTTAAACATATGATATTTTAATCAAAATCGTTAGAGCCATTTTTGAGAAAATTAAAATTTTCGAAAAATCTTCCATGTAAAGGGTAATCTGGGGTGGGGGGATTTTCTTGAAAACCTTTGTATCGCATCTCTGGAAGATACTGAACCTAAATACCAAGTTAGGTGTTTATCCGACTGTTTGTTTCTGAGTTATGCTGTTCACAGACAGACAGACATGTTTCCAAAAATGCTTTTTTTGGATTCAGGGGGTCTGAAAACGTATTTCCAGTGAAATCTCGGTATCGAATTTTTGGGTGGAATACAATACTTCCCCTACTTACTATACGTAGTAGAGAAAGTAATAATTACAACATACTAACACACACACACACACACACACAAGAATACAGATATACTATCATCAGATTCCAGTCTACGAGAACATTGTGATACGTCACAAGAGTACGGGCATCAAGACGACCTACAGGTACATAATACAACATCCATCATCATCAACGTAATGGGATCCTACCAAGGAGGAACCACTGCAAACTCTGGGGGCCGGTTTCACCTACCAATGTTAATTTTTGACATAATGTTGCAGTGATTTAACATTGAAGTTAATGTAAATTATTGTGTTTCATTGAACAATGTTAGCTGTAACATTGTTTACTTTGTATACTTACCAGGCTGACATGTACACTCATATTTGTCCCCAGAAACTCGACAACTACCATTGTTAAGACACGGGTTGCTTTCGCACAGATGTGAACTGATTTCTGTTTCACAATGTGTTCCTGAAGATGAACAAAAACCAGACACTTTAATAAATATTACACAACAAATCTTAAATTACAAATACCATCAAAGTACATATACACTTCTTTAAGTCAATGAATTAGTGACATTTGGTAAAAATTGTGAAATGTTTTTATTTTCTGTTTTTTGCACTTTTATTATACTTACAACCTTTACTTTCATGCTACACAATTAGTTTTTAAATATCAAAAATTTTAAATCCACAAATATTTATTTCATTGGTCCTTTACCATTTATAAGACCACCGCATTGAACTTTAAACTCCATTTTTTCATTTTTCACTATTCAAAATGAATTGAAATTTTCAGGAGAGCTTCAGGAATTATGGGTTTAAATATTGTGGTGTAGTAGTTAAAAAATTTGATGTGATACATTCACATGACTTTCTCTACTGTATATTGTTTATTAGTGTGTATACAAACTAGTCTTACTAAAGTTTATTTTTTACAGGGAGAGCCAAAAACCTACGAACCGCCTGTGCGATGTTTTTCCTGTCTGCGTCCTCAGCACTCATTGCCGTCTGTCGCTATCATAGAAAGGCGCAGATGAAACCATACACCATTTTTAACGCTACTTTTAAAGGCTTTGCTTACCAACTTTATGAAAGGAAATGCTGAAACTGGCCACCATTGTCCATACATTTTTGGCACCTCTAGGAAACTATCCATCACTTGCCAATTTTTTTCGAGTTACCAGTTGAAGCCCATGCATATGTGAATACAATTTTGCACCCTGTTTTTAGAGAATTAACAGATAGGGAACGTGATTTTGCCTTTTTTCAACAAGACTCTGCAACAGCTTATATGGCCAATATTTTGATGAGAAAAATTGAAAGTGTGTTTGAGGACAGTCCCCCAATCTAACCCCCTGCGATTTCTATCTCTGGGGTAACTTAAAACAAAGTACAAACCCACACACCCTGGAAGAATTAAAACAAAATATCCACCAGGAAATTTCCAGCATTTCTCAACATGAACTACAGCGAATGATGGGAAACAACTTGAGTCAATTGGGGAATTCAATGCCCCACCGGCATGTTTTCACAGTAGCTCAATGGTTAGAGCAACCGCACGGAGAGTGGGAGAACCGTGTTCAAATCTTGGCTGTGGCATTGAATTTTTACATTTCCGTTAAAGATAGATTTTTGTTTAATGAAGACTCCTTTTAAACACAATGATTTATGCGATAACGTACGGAAGAATAGTCCCATCTCATCACCATTTGCTATGTTTTCAGGTTTGTATCCTTCGATTTTAGCAATCAGCGATTGTTTCAATATTAACGGCATTCGATTCACCACAAAGTTTTTTAAAAACTATCTTATGTCTCTTGCAGAAACTCTCCAATCATCCATTAGATGCTTTATATTCAGTCTTACCCAGTTTTTCAGCTATCTTTTTAGCATATTCCTGCAACATAGGCCCCGATATGTGGTGATTTTTTGTCCTAACATTAATGAGCCATTCCCACACAATTTCGTTAATGTCTTGGTTTTCAGTTTTCTGTTTATTTTTCCATTAGCACAATTTTCCGACCGCTTCAGAATTTCCGTTTCCTTCTTTAGAATCTCGTACACTTGAGTTTTGCCTACGTTGAACATCTTCATGATCTGATTTACACTAATTTATCACGTTCACTCTTGTGTTAAGATCTAGCACAACTCTTGTTTTCGAAGCCATGATGACTACTGCTGAACTAAATCATCACCTAGGTATAGTAAGTTTAGAGGTGTACTGTTAGGAGCTGTATTCTATGCTGTCTGACAAGTCATGAGAGCAGGAAACGGAAAGGGGAGAGACAACAATAAAAGACAATGAGCCGTGCTTATTGTTAACTTAACTAAGGATGAGTGTGAAGGTTTCTGAATATTCGGACCATCTTTAGTGCACCCCTCTCTCCTAGGCTGGTCACGCAGCAGCAAAATGGTCATGTTTCTACTTAAACATCATGTACTCAGAGCAGACAATGCAGACTTTCACAGGGTGCCTGAAAATTTTCTAAACTCTGCATTCCGGAACTGGAAATTTCCGTTAAAATGCATACTTTGATTTCCGTTGTGCATGTAAGACAGTTTTTGTTTAATAAAGGGAATTTAGCATGTTTTTCACCCCAAAGTTCATGGGGCCATGAAATATTTCCATTTAACAAGGGGTCTGTTGAAGGCAGGTTTTACTGTATAACACTTAATAACTAAACAATATTTACAAATCAATACAAGTCAACAAGTGTTATACAGTTTAACTTCTTTTGGTTTACATATTTATTTTAAACTAAATTTCTTTATTGATTTAAAATAAAGAGAGTTGGAGGTTGTTACCTACATCACTAAAGGTTCTTGCTTTGAACGTGTTTCGGGAGAACAGTTTGCTCCCATCGTCAACATGTTTCCAATTGAGTTTGCTGGTTATTGTCTGGGGAATGTGTGTGGTGAGTAGTGTTCTCTGGTGCTGGGTTGATGAACCTCCAAAGGCTGCTGGGTGGCGGTAGTTCGAAATTCATTAGGTATCAGGAATGACTTAATGAATTTCAAACTACCACCACTCAGCAGCCTTTGGAGGTTCATCAACCCAGCACCAGAGAACAACACTAACCACACAATTCCCCAAACAATAACTGGCAAAATCGGTTGGAAACATGCTGACGATGGGAGAAAATCATTCTCCCGAAACGCATTCAAAGTAATAACCTTTTGGTTATGTAGTGTAACAACCTCCAATTCTCTTTATTTTAAATTTGACACATCACTGTTACTAGCTTCTCAATCTTCAAAATTAATTAATTCTTTATTGATGTTAAATGTAATACAATTACAACTTTTGTAAAAATTCCCTACTTTTGTTTTACTGAAGAATTATTTTATCTTGCGTACCAGAACTTGAGTCTGAGTTGTATGTTTCAATGAGAATAAAAATGTTAATTAGATCTGGATAGATAATTGGATTATTTACAAACAAAAATGAAATTCTATTAGCATGTACATACCTGTATGCCCACTATCACAAAAGCACTGATAGTTTCCAATGATATCTTCATGACAAGTGCCTCCATTGAGACACGGACTTCCATTAGCAGTTACACACAGAGAACCTGTCAACATCCACATCAATGTATCAATATGATTTCTGATAGCATGTAACTGTCCATCAAATATGTGTCACCTTCCCTTTACCACAAACTGACTGAGCATCTGAACTGGTATGTTCTTTGACATTTCTACTGGTTTTAACTTATAAATTTAATACAATTTAGTACCAATATTTCTTTTTCTCTAGCAATTTAATGTCACTGATGCAGTTATGTATTAAACCATAGTGAAAACAATGTTGCACTACACTCAGAAAACCACAGAAGCCTGAAAGGTCATAGAATTGAAGTATCTGAAAGTGGTGCACCAATATTTTCATTAGTGTTGTAGTGTACCTCTGTCAAATGGCAAGTTATTGTAATCTAGTCTCAATCTTACATTTTAGGAGCACCAGCTTAGCAAGGGAGAGGCAAAAACTGAAAATAGAAGAATATTAATAACGTTATTAACACATTTTATTGACCACATTACATACTTTCATTAAACGGTAATTATGAAATACCTGAGAGTGGAAAGTGGTCTAAAACCAACGCACTTTATGTCACATGGTCATGCACTAAAAATATGCATGTTACTGTTTGAGTAATTTCTCTCCAACTGCCACGCTAAGCAGCCATTTCACACATTCCTTCTTCGTTCCCACACCACGTGACACCACACAGAATTTACCAGAGACATAACATGTTCTTTATCTAATGACATTTTCAACGGACTTTTATCTGTTACCCATACACAGCAATAGTACAGCCATGCTTAATGACTCCTGTATGTTACAGTTTTAAACTGTACCCAAAATGAAGCCTTCTAGAACAGCAAAGCAGCCCAAGTGATACTTTCAATAATGAAAGAAGAGAGGATACAGAAGGTGCATTATACGCGTTAGTTAATCTGAACCGTAATGACTATACTTGATCCATGAGTTAAAGTAACTGGAATGTTCTCTCTCTTAAAGACATTTTATTGGAAATAAGATATTTTAAAATTCTCTAAATGTGTGCTTGTAGCTGAGATTTTGTAGCCTGAAATAAGAGGCTGTGTCACACCCCTTTAACACCATAAAGTTGTTAGAGAGGTGATAACAAACAATTAGTGAAAGCATGGAATGAATTTACAAATTTGCTTGGGAATCTAAGGTTATCTTATATTCATTTTCCTAAAGGAATACACGTTTGTCCTTTTCCACTTGTCAACTGGAAAAATATTTATTGACACATTTGATGAACAGTTTTTTTTAAATGCATTGTTGGCTAAAACAGAAAAATAAATGCAGTTTTATACTTTTCAAGGAATCAAAACAGTAATACAGAACACCGACACCATTTTACACCCTTTGATTACTGAAAGCAGATAAAGCTGTTTGAGATTAAATGAACACACAATGCTCAAAGAATTTTGGCATATGTTTACTTACCACACAAGCACTGGGCTGCTGAAAAATCAAAGGCAAGCAGAAGAAGAATGCAAATTTTTGTTTGTAAAAGATAACAGATAAAAAGTTAGTTAGAAGAAATTTTAAATTAAATTTTAGAACTAAATCAAAGAAAGAGGGAATGAAAAGGAGGTGGTCAAATAGATTATGTGGAAAGCTGTGCAAGAAGGAACAGGAAGAAAGGACTGAAAATAAAAAGAGAACAAAGAAAGCAAAGCACACAGTGAGCAAAGTCTCACCATTATCTATCTCGCAGTTGTTGCCCGAGTAGCGCAGAGCACAGCGGCACTCGTAATGGTCGGCCTGCGAGATGCACTCACCATGCCTCATGCACGGCTCATTGTAGCAGAAATCCGTTTTCATGCCTGTTAACAGCATCAACATTCAGAACACACACATTCATGCAAGACTTGATACAACACAGCATGCTCACCTTCACTCAAAATAACTTAACCTAGTAGTATTTGTTTTCATAGGTTGGTAATGTTTAGCGAGATGAAATTACAAAGCCTAAATACTTCTAAGAGTTGAGACTTCAAGTTAACTTGTCCTCAGTTTGATAAAGTGAAACTTCCAGAATATTTAAAAATGTACTTTACCACACTTGCCAATTTTCTGAAATTGAGGCCTTAAAAAATTCCCTCGTACAGTGAAGTGTAATAATTTTGCGATGACATGAAATTTAGAATGTGTAAAATGTTCGGTGCAGTAAATGTACAAAAATTACATGTAAAATAAAAAGGAACTCTGTTTTATAAGAATCCTGGAAGCCAAATACGAAAAGCTACGAAATAGCTGCGCAGTGTTTTTCCTGTGTGCGTCCTCGGTGCTTGTTGCCGTCTGTCACTATCATAGAAAGGTGCAGATGAAACCATACAACATTTTTAAAACTACTTCTATTTGCTTACCAACTTTATGAAAGGAGATGCTGAAACTGGTCACCGTCATTGTGGCCAGAAAGAGTTATAGGGCCAATTTTTTTCAAATCAATAGTTGAAGCCTGTGCATACATGAATACAACTTTGCCCCCTATTTTTAGAGAATTAACAAACAGAGACGTGATTTTGCCTTTTTTCAACAAGACTCTGCAACAGTTCATACGGCCAATATTTCGATGAGAACAAATGAAAGTGTGTCTGAGGACAGAATTATTAGTGGCCCCTCGGTCCCCCGACCTAACCCCCTGTGATTTCTATCTATTGGGGTAACTTAAAACATAAAGTGTACAAGCCCTGGAAGAATTAAAACAAAATATCCGCCAGGAAATTGCAGCATTTCTCAACGTGAACTACGGCGAGTGATGGATAGTTTCCTAAAGAGGTGCCAAAAATGTATGGACAACAACGGTGGCCAGTTTCAGCATCTCCTTTCGTAAAGTTGGTAAGTAAAGCCTTTAAAAGTAGTTTTAAAAATGTTGTACTGTTTCATCCGCACCTTTCTATGATAGCGGCAGACAGCAACGAGCGCCAAGGATGCTGACAGGCAAAACACCGCGCAGCCGGTTCATAGTTTTTTGGCTCTCCCTGTAGTACTGCATCTTTCTGTCACACATGCTGAAAGTCTTCCTGGTGCCATAATAAACACGTATTAAAGCAAAGAACACCACTTTCTAGGCTGTACACTGATTTGTAGTCGATATTTTACACTCCATAACATCAAGTAATAACAAAAACTGTCCCAAAAAATGGGAAACATATTCTGCAGCCATAGATACGAACAATTTACACGAGGGAGTTGAGTTTAAAATTTGTGTTGTCCATTACTGAATGTTCATGCCCTGGTTACTAGAGATCACTATGGTGTAAATCCATATGCTATGTACAAAGTGAGTCAAAAGACTACGAACCGGCGCGTTGGTGTTTCTGTCCGCATCTTCGGCATTCGTTGCCATCTGTCGCTATCACAGAAAGGCACGGATGAAACCATATAACATTTTTACAACTACTTTTAAAGGCTTTACTTACCAACTTTATGAAAGTGTTTTTGAGGATAGAATTATTAGTAGAGATTTGTGGCACCCTCGGACCCTGGACCTAACCCACTGCGATTTCTATCTCTGGGGTAACTTAAAACAAATTGTACAAGACAAACCCACACACACCCTGGACAAATTAAAACAAAATATCCGCCAGGAAATTGCCAGCATTTCTCAACATGAACTATGGCGAGTGATGGATAGTTTCCTAAAGAGGTGTCAAAAATGTATGGACGACGATGGTGGTCAGTTTCAGTATCTCCTTTCATAAAGTTGGCAAGTAAAGATTTTAAAAATGTTGTATGGTTTCATCTGCACCTTTCTATGATAGCGGCAGATGGCAACAAGTGCCGAGGAAGCAGACAGGAAAAACATAGCGCAGCCGTTCGTAGTCTTTTGGCTCTCTCTGTATTTTGTTGCAGCCCAGTGAAGGGGACCATGATCGGATGAAGGCTAGACACACAGAAAGTTCTGGTCTATCACAGCACTGTATACTATTCAGTCTGTAATCCTAAGTTACAATATAATGCAATAGAATTTAATGCTTTCTCATGTTTATGGTAAAAATCTGCAAGACTTGGAATCTGCTCACAAAGATGTAAAAACACCTCCTTTGTTGTACAGTCATAAAAAGACGTCCCTCCTCTACAGACAAACGATAAAAGTTGGCAAGTATAAAGAAGTTATGATTGCTTTAGACCATTTGTGATGAACTTCTTGAACTGAAGTATGATTCGGAATTCTAACATGAGTGCCTCAATAAATGACATCTTCAAGAGATTTCTCGTAGGAAATAACTGTTCATTACTGCATATATTAACTAAACAATTTCTCTTATAAAATTAAGTTCAAGAAGTCTTCTGATGAAGAAGAATTTAATATGGAACATGACAGTAATATGTGTAAGTTGTATTGCTGGCTCCAAAACTGCCTAAAGGGTCAACACTTTTCTAGAGTAATGCCAAATCTAGCACAGCATGCATGTGATAACCTTCTTCATGTAGTTTAGCTTATGCTAACAATAAAGCATGACAACAGATTAAAATAGCAGTTTAACCATTATTGCCTTTCTCTCAGCAATGTGTTGTATCAAGATGGGGCATGATGTTGTGTGTCTACTTGTGCAAGAAAACGCTACAGTGAAAAAAATGTGATACAATCTACTCTACTTAGTTATCTAGCAAAACTTCTGCACAGCTTACTCTGATAGTCTTTACACTTTCCTGGTTTTTATCTAAAAGTAAGAAGGAAAATTTGGGATATTTTTGTTACCTTTAAGAGGGTGTCTTTCAAAAACCAATTCATGCTATAAAGTATTATAAATATTAATAATGGGTTAAGAGTAATATAAAAAACATAATTTGTTTTGGGAAAATAAGGGAGTTTGGTTTTCATTTGTTTCATTTAGTATCTCACAGCTATTACATTTAGCATTTTGTTGAATAAAACATTAATGATTTCTAAGCCATAGCTCTATTACCAAATGCTCAAATACAGTTTCCTCTGCAAACTGCTGATCTGTAATCCAGGAAAGGTGTAGAACTCATTTAAATATGCAATTTGTGTCAAATATTTTTTTCATAGCATTAGCTATTTTTTTTTTTTTAAATATTCCTTATTGTGAGTTTACAGCCTTCCCAACATCTGTGAGTGCATTATCTAATGCACAAGCTGCTGCTGCTGGTTTTTTTTTTTTTTTTTTTTTTTTTGGCCTCTCTCTGCGTTTCCATTGCAAGAGATTTTGCTCATCTCTTATGGCTTTCTAGTTACACAAAGTTATACAAAATTGAATCAAATGAAGGACTTTACAGGCTATTCCTTGACAATTCAAGATATAAGTTTTGTTTCTCAAGTCATTATGTCAAAAATTATATTTAATCAAAATCCTTTGTGCCATTTTGTAGAAACTAACCAACAACGAACACTTTTCTATGTAAAGGTAGTTTGGGGTAGGGAGATTTTCTTGCAAATCTTCACATCCTTGGAAAAATACTGAATTTGAATACCATGTTTGCTGTTCTTACAAAATTTTGTTTTAGGGATATGCTTTCTCTCTCTGATATTCTCTTTCCTCCCTCACACACAACAACACTTTCTCTATCTGTTAAGGTAAAGAAAACAAAAATAAATTAATTAGGCTGTTAGAAAGTCTGTCTGAGAGTGTTTAATAATATTTACAAAGTTACTGAAAACTGGAAGTTAATTGGTCAAAAATTTTGACATATACAGCATTTAGGTTATGAAAGATACAGAGACAATTTTTTTTAAAAGCACTGTTTAAAACTGGAATGTGCCTTAAGGTTGGTTCACAACAACCGAACGGTAACAACAATGAGAACGACAAAGCTGAAATACATATATTTTAATGGGAGCATTCGCAATTAACACGAAGCTTTCTCAGGAGCCAGGAATGGGAAAGAACACTTGGCCAAGTTTTAACTTTCTCATTCCCGTTCCCGGGTGGGGCATATTAGATCCATATTCCACATATCAGACTCGTCTCCATAGAGATTATTCTAGGTGGCAATGGCATGAAACAGTTGCGAGCTGGAAACATGAAACTGGAAGAAATTCTAGCATAATGTGTGTATCCTGACACCTGTAGATCTATTGAACATTGGTTCTTCTATGAAAGGATCACCTATATTTTGGTTATATGCAACTCAAAACTCGCTACTACCTCAAAAACATTAGTAAAAACTACAAACAGCAAAAACCAGTAGAAATTATGAAAAAATAACAAACTATGTACTTTATGTACGCCATTAATAATAATAATAATTTATTCCTCACAAACATTAACATATGTTGGGCGAAAGCCCAGTACTATAAACAGTTACAATAAGAAATATCATATACAGTATTATTTACATAATTTTGTATATATTTAACAGATTGAGTAGAGGGTATAGTGCTAGAGGCCTTTTTCCATGTATTATTTTACAGAGTAATAAGCTTTTTCTGTTAAAGCCCCTTTTAATGTGATGAGAAATATGTTTTTATCTTTAATCTCTCTATATTTATGAGGTAGTTTGTTGTAAACTTTAATACCAGAGTAGAAAGGACGTTTTTCAAGTAGTGTGAGTCTATGGGCTGGTACTTTCAGATAATTTTGTGTTCTAGTTTCATGCTTATGTGCATTCTGTTTAATATAATATTTATAAAAATTTTCATAAATGTGTTTGGCTAATTCACAAATGTACAGTGAGGGCAGAGTAAGTATATTTACTTTCCAAAATAAGTTCCTACAAGAGTTTCTTGGGCTAACGTGCATCATAATGCGAATAACCTTTTTTTGTAATTTAAATATTTTGTCTGAACCAGTTGCTGCTCCCCAGAGAATGATGCCATATGCCATTATGGAGTGAAAATAGCTATAGTATATAATTTGTCCAGTTTCTATGTTGGTAATTTTTGTTAGACAATACATATTGAAACAGGCGCTATTTAGTCTTTTGCCCACATATTGAAAATGTTCCTCCCATTTTAGTTGTTCATTAATGAGTACCCCTAAGATTTTGTTGGTAGATACAGGACTTACTGAAACGCTACTTGAATTATTTGTATTATTATTTTTTCTCGAATGTGTTTTAAATAAACAAATGAAAGCTTGGTATGACTAGAGGAATCAAAATGTAATTGGAGTAAACATAATGTTTACTGCATTGAATTTTGAAGTTCGCTAACCTGCATTATGTTGACTGGATTGGAAGCAGGTGAAAAAATATCATTGGTCAGTTAAAAACAAATTAAATCCCAATGCACAAAATCGACTTTCCACTTTGTAATCGATATGATCATTGATACGCATTCCCGTTCTTGTTACAGGGCTATTGTAAACCAAAATCTTGTATGCTGTATTGCTTCCTGTTCTCGTTTCCGTTTTGGTTACCGTTCTTGGGTTATTGTGAACCAGCTTTTGCACTACTATATTCCTGAACATTTAAATGGCCATATAAAGGTTTAAATATAGTCAACGTTAGTAAATCAAACTGCCAAATGGAGTGTAAACATACTAAAAGACAAAACACACAATTTTTATATTTTTTTCCAGATTTCCACCCAATTTCACAATTCATTGTCTTGATAAGCACATTTTCTTTGACAGGTTCGTGAATATCATCTACACATTTTGACATTGTGGATTTATGTCTCTCACTCTTTCTGTGGATGAAAATTGTAATCAGTACATAAACATTTTCTCAAACTGAGTATTGCATCTATGATAGTATTTCATATCTTTATGTTAATCTGAGATGTATTCTTTTCAGCTGTACAGTAGTTTTGGCTTTGTGGTATTGAATATTCAGTGTATGGTATTTTTGGAATCATGTTACAATTTCCTAGTCTTTGTTACTTTCTATTTCTTTATCATCATTTTCTTTGTGAAAATAGTGACTTTTTGACATTACTACTCTAATTTATTAGTGCATACACTAAGCCGCAGTGAAGTAGTGCAGCAACAATGCTTTGTCTTTCACGGAAGCTGTGCAGACTTACCTTACTCCTATCCCTGGTCCACTAACATTAACATTCTACAATACAAGAAAAGACGTCACTTCTAGCTAAGCTATGATAACTGTATGAATACACAATACAATCAAAGCTACACATTACAGAACAACACCTTAATACAATGACAATACTTTTATACTTAGCTGAACTTAACATTAAAGCTACTTGATGTTATTGATGTACACCATAACAAAAATGACTCGTACACAAGAATATTATGCCTATACTACTGTGAATCTAGAGTTATGACAAGACTGTTTTAGCAGCAGCCTTACACTGAGTGAAAGTTGTTATTCATACCGCTAGGTTCATGGCAAATGGTGCATAAGCTTATCAGTTGAGTTCTGGCAGTTCTTAAGTATAAAATTGTGTTCCGTGTTGGTGATAAGTTATTCATTTAGGCTGAGTATACCTTACAACAGCATATTTTTAACTAGGGGCATATATGAAAGTGAAATCAAAATTCCACTGTTCATTTCCAGGTATTACAATTACCAAAATGGTGGCTATCCATAATGTTGTGAATAAAGTCAAGCCTAAAGGGTTTTCTTGAACAAACAAAGTCTGATGTTATATTCACATTACTTTCTCTACCCACTATCATTAATTTTTATATGGCTTCTATAAACTATTCTTACGCAGGCTTGTTTACTACATGTTAAACAAGTTAAGTGTTTGCAGAAATAGTTCATTATACAGTTTGCTCTAGGTAAAGGGAGATCAGGAAACCGATTTGATATTCAGATGTTTAAATGAGTGGCTATATGCTGCCTTGAAAAATGCCATAAAAAGAGTTATATGAAATAAATTGTGTTTCTAACAGATCTACATTTTTTACATAGTAAGTTTTTGTCTATCCCTTACAGTTTTTTACCAATTATACTAAAGCCACTCAGACTGAAGAGGACTTCACAGGCTATTTCCAGAAAATTTAAGATAAAAATTGTTAAGAGCCATTTTTAAGAAAATAAAAAATTTCCAAAAATATTTCATACAAAGAGTAGTTTGGAGTGAGGGAATGTTTTTGAAAATTCTTTGTCACGTCTGTGATGATGAGATGGAGTTTAAGGGCGCTCAACATCTAAGGTTATTAGCGCCCTAGTCACGTCTGTGGAAGAACTGGACTTAATTACCAAGTTTGGTATTTATCCAAGTTTTCAATTATGAGTTATGCTGCATGCATGCACAGAGATTTTTTCTTTTTTTTTTTTTTTTTTTTGCTTGTTTGTTTGTTTTTAATTCATTGCACCTCAAAATTGTACTTCTGGTGAAATTTCAGCATCACAATTTTGGGTGGAATGCAATATCATCTCTGCCTACGAGGTACAAGGTACAGAAAATAAAGCTCAACAACAAAGTATGATAACTAACTAAAAACCAAAATCTTCTGCAGAGGTACAATGAACATATTTATTTATTGCTTTATCTTCCATGTACATAGAAAAGGTATTGCATTCCAGCCAAAAATAATACTGAGACTTCACCACAAATACATGTCATATTTCAGTCAAATAAAAGGTCTGTGCAAAATTGTGTGTCTGTGAACAGCATAACTGAAAAATGACAAGTCAGATAAGTACCAAACTTAGTATTTAAGTTCAGTATCTTCCAAAGCTGCCACACAAGGATTTCCCCACCCCAACTACCCTTTAAATGGAACATTTTTTAAATTTTTTTATCTTCTTAAAAATGACTATTAACAATTTTGATGAAAATATGCATCTTAAATTTTCTGGGAATAGCCTGTAAAGTCCTCTTCATTCAGAAGGGATTTTCTATAATCTTGTATATGTTAAGCGATAGATGAAAACGTACTACACAAAAAATGTAGATCTCTTTAAAATACACAATTTATTTCAAATAATGTGTTTTGTGGCATAAGCCATTTCCAAGATAACCACTATTAATGGTTTTAATTGTTCAACACTCTTGTCATTCTTTTAAAGTCCAGTTGATTTTCAGTTGTTTCTCGCAATGTCATGCAAACAGTATGGAATTTTAAGGCCAGCAAATGGCATCCAGTTCTTAAGCATTTGACTATCATTGTTGCCATTGTATCTACAACGAAATGTGTAATTTGGCTGTTTCTGCAAAGGTTTACGTTAATTAAGTAGGTAGAAAAATAAGCTTTCATAAGAATGATATGTATACCCACTATTAAACGATACAGGGTACAGAAAATCATGTGAATGTAATATATCAGAATTGTTTTAACACCTATTGTAGTGCATGTAAGATGGCATGTACATTTGTATAGGTTTTAGGTAAATTTTAGTTGTGCTGCCCATTACTCATTGACTTTTTACACAATTTCGTTGCTGATACAGCAACTATCATCCAATCCAAAGCCGCCGCAGACTGGGTCTAGTTTAACCCTAGACTTACTGTATTTAGATGGCATTTCAGTTTCTCTTTACTATTAAGTAGCAAAGCACATAGGCTGTAAAAATAAAACATTCTTGACAGGATTATGAAATTTAAACAGTTAAAACTTTGAAGTAAAAGCGAAATTTGCAGGGAGTATTATTATAACTGCAATGAATACAAAGAGGTTAATATATTAAAAAAAGACATTATTCGCTAAATGCCTATTGTTTATTTTCCTCTCTTAAGCTCTCTTCTTAGTTAAGCATGCCTCATGTAAATATGAAAAACTTGTAAAACTTTTTTTGATAGTGCTGCAATAATTAATCATATGGTTCAGTCACTTGAAAGTTTCAATGTTCATATGTAATTACAATGAATATGTTTCAGAGGCAGATTGCCTCTATCCATCAGCCACTGATGCGATTCCTGCTCCAACACTGCTTTCGGCTGGATGTATTTATGAGAAACAAAAAGAAATATTTATGCATCTTCGGCTAATTTCCTGACAGTGTCCATGTTAATAAAATTGTTCTCCTCCAGGCTACTGTAGTTGGTTAAATTCATAACCATACATTTTGTTGACTTTATAGGAGTCAGCAAATGGTGGCAGATCCATGGGAAATGCCTTCAGAGGAAGTGTTTAGAAAAAACATTTATTCACACTTGCCAACTTTCTAAAATTGAAACCTGTAAAATTTCCCAACCATCAAAGCATAATAATTTCTGATGACAAGAAATTTAGAATACCTAAAATGTTCAGTACAGCAAATGTACAAAAATTCCACGTAAAATAAATGCAAACTCCATTTTATAAGAATCCTTGAAGACCTGATAGTACTGCTTTTTTCTGGTGCCACAATAAACATGTATTAAAGCAAAGAACGCCATTTACTAGGCTATACACATATTTCTAATCCATATTTTATGCTTCATAACTTCAACTATAAACTAAAATGAGAAATTTATATCCCGCAGCCATAGAATGAGAATAAGATATACAATTTTTGTGAGAAAGTTGACCTTACTATTCATGTCGTCCATTACTGAATGTTTGCGCCCTGATTACTGGAGGTCACTAGTGGTGCAAATCCCCACATTACGATTTTTGTTGCAGACCAGTGAAGAGGGACTATGATCGCGATGAACATTACACACAGGGATAAGATCTGATCTATCATAGCACTTGTATACCATTCCGTCTGTAATCTTAAGTTACAATATAGTACAATAGAATTTAATACTTTGTCATGTCCGTGGTGAAAACCTGTAACACTTTGAATCTGCCCACAAAGCTGTAAAAACTCCTTTACGTAAAGTCATAAAAGGGCATCCACTTCCATATATTTTACAGGCAAACTGTAAAAGTTGGCAAGTATGTTTAATGATTTTGTTTCAAAGTTGTTTATTTGAATAACAGCGCAATAACATTACAAATGCATGTTTTGACACTGGGACACTGGATACAGCAATGTCATATTGCATGTAAGGAATATTTTACATTGAAGCAGCCAGAAAATCAATGCTATTAAGGTAAAACACATTTATTTTTTATTGGGAAAAAAAACACATTAATGTATTACAGGGAATCTTACCATTGAATTCTGAACAAGAATGATTGTAAAAAGTAAACGGTTTAGGGATAAAATAATTTTTCTCCTTAAAAAATTGTTGAAAATGGTTGTAACTTTTTGAGTCACTCATGCACATTATTGTAGCAATTAGTGTGCTTCACTGTGTTTTCCCTTAAAGTTATTGGTTTATAAAAAACCTTAAATTAAGTTGACCTGAAAAGCACTGAGAGCCAGTTTCACACCCGATGTTAAAAGTCCTCTAACATTTGTTTGCTAACATTAGGTTAAATGTTCTTTGCATCTCCATAAATATAGATGAATTTGTTTTATCAATTTCATTCATTTCTTGATAGTTTTAAAATTTGATCGCAAACTACTTTTTACCCAATAAGAATTCTGCTAGCTATTTGAGAGATTGTAGATGTATATCCTCTGGTATTACAAAAATTTCTTCTGTTCTTCAATTATGTTAGACCGAATTGGATTACTGAATTCCCCTTAATGTTTGTTATGCTAAAATGAAGAGGACATGGCCATGGAACATCTGATAAACTGCTAACCCCTTAAGCCTCGTGTGGTTCTTACATCCAAGTATTAGAAGCAAGAAGGAAGATATCTTCATTGTTAAATCCTGAGCATTAGATGCACATATTATGTTAAAACCCTTGTGTTTCATCAAGCTTTTACAGCAAATTGATAGCTATCTTGTTAACATCTATGACAACTGCCAACAACAGCTGTCAAGAAAACGGTAACTGAACTACATAATTCTGAATGTGCTCCAATGCACTTTTGTCCATGCATTGCAGTGCTCTCTGTTTGAAGAGCAGACAACTACAGGGTGCTTTATGAAGAGCTAACACCTTTCTTTCTTTAATTATTCTGTTCGAAATTCACTCAGCGCCCCAATTTTAGCACCAAATTAAGCAGAATGTTCTGGAGTTTCGATTGCCTGTCAATAGATGAGCAGATGTTCATGTTTTATTCATAATTGTTAGTTTTATTGTCGAAAACTGTTTTTGAGATTTTGTTCTAGTCAACGTGAAAATGGAGTACACATTAAATGAACGACTTCCTTGTAAAACAATACTGGATTATGAATTCAATTACAGCTACTCAAAGCGTATACCAGAGAGAATTTGGTGTTTGGAATCCTCACCAAAGAAACACAATACTGGGACTGGTAAACAAATTGGAAACAACTGGATCTCTGGTGAGTGAAAAAGGTAAAACTTGTTCATCTAGGCATCCCACGGTTGTTGTTGACGTAAGAGCACGACTGGATCAGTCACCCAAAAAAATCATTAAGACGTTTGTCGCAGGAGACAGGGTACAGCTACTCAATGTGTCAGAGAGCTGTGAAAAGTGCAGCCTAAAGCCGTATAGGATTACGGTTGTCCATCAGTTACAGGAACCAGATAAGGATAGACGCCATTTTTGCAATAGTCCCGGAAAAACACCTGGAAAACGCACTAAAATTATTGAACCTTCAAGAAAAATCCATAAACTTCACAATGGAAAAAGAACAGAATGGACAACTCCCCTTTCTTGACCTTAAAATCATCAAGAAAGGAAGCCACCTAACATTCAGCACACACAAATAGCTACATAAAACAAAACAGTTTAAATCCCATTCTCCACCAGCATGCAGCACTCAACAGTCTGACACACTGACTGACCAACGTCCCTATGAACAAAGAGGAATACACACTTGAGCTAAACAAGATATTGAACATAGCGACAGAAAACGGATTCAGGCCAGAAACAATATACAACAAAATAAACAGAGCTGTGAGCAAAAATAAAATACAAGAAGTTACCACACTCATCCCTACTGAAAAAGAAAATATGATCTTCAAAAAATTCACGCACCACCCAACAGCTTTCTACAAATTCCAGAGAATCTTCAAGCAACACAACATCTCTTTGGCCCCAAAAAACAATTACACCATAAAAAACCTACTAATCTCCAAACTAAAAGATGACATCCCACAGGAAAAGAAACCAGGAATATACCAGATCAACTGCAATGACTGCAAAAAAAATATACATTGGGCAAACCAAGAGAAATATAAAAACAAGAACAAAAGAACACTTCAATTACATAAAACAAAAACAGGGAGATAAATCAGCAGTAGCTTGGCACTTTTGGAGAGATAAACACACCATAAACAGAAACCCAAAAATACTTTAAAACATCTCGGAAAAGCAGAACTTACAACTTGGGAAAACATTTATATTTGGAAGAACAGAAACCTCACTTATAATTTTGAAACCCCGCCAGAAGACTTACTTTTGAAGAAGTTCTTCCAACCGCCATCAGAGATCAAGCTTACAACCAAGATGAAGGATGTGGGCAGTCAACAGGGAACTGAGGATGGGAGCAATTAGCTCCTGAAACATGTATTCATTATAAAAACAAGTAAGTGATGTAGTGTTACAATCGATTCAATAATTACTAATGAATTATTGTCGTTGGTTTAAGTCGCTCATTGTACAAAATCCTGCCATATTGTCCATCACATCGTTCACATGGTTCCATTTATCTGGCTATGTGAACTCAAATTACTCACGCTATTGGGCCAGCGAAAATCCACATGTTATTCATGAAGCACCTATGCACCCGGTTAAAATCAAGTTTGGTGCGCAATATCCGCACAGAGAATAGTGGGATCAATTTTTTTTTTAAAACAATGTGAACACTGCAGAGTACCGATGGATTTTAATGGAGTTTGCTGAGCAACTAGACGGTGTAGAGCTGAGTAAGGGATATTTTCAGCAGGATGGCGCTACATGACAAATGAATGAATCAAATGAATTCATGGCACTAATTGCAAGTTTCTTTGATGACCGGATAATTTCCAAAAACCAGTGGCCACCGAGATCGGATTTGACATTGCCGGGCTTCTTTCTATGGGGTTACTTAAAAGACAGGTTTATGCTACACGTCCTCAGACATTGGACGATCTGAAGCACAACATTACACAGGAGATTCAAGCTATTGACAACAGAGTCCTCCAACGAGTGGTCAGTAACATGAAACGACGTGTTGAGTTGTGTTTTATGCAGGATGGAGGACATTTTCAACATTTGTTATAGAGGTAAATAATTTCCCAAAATTTCTCTGCATTTCAGGTGTAATAAGTTGTTGCCAGCATAACTCGTTTTGAAACAATTAAAGAAATAAATGTGTCAATTCTTCATAAATCACCCTGTAGTTACTTCAATTGTCATGTGATTTCCCTGATTGTTTGAGGTTAGAATTGCGATGTTAACTGAAAAATCGAGGTACAGAGAAACTATTTCACCATTCAAATTGGTAACTCAATATAGATGGATTTAAATTAAAGGAGAAGAATGCAGCCTAGGAGAAAATCCAAGAAATTTGCAATGCACGTGTTTCTCCCAGGTCCAGTAAGCAACTGCAGCAATTTTATGTTAACATAAAGCACAGCACCAAAACATTGTAATGTTCTTCATACACTGCGTGTGAAGAGCATTTAGAACCGATGGTGGACTCTACATTAAAACTAACGTGGACAAAAGTCTGTTATCACTGATTAGACAAGACCCCAACAAAAATACTGTCCGCTTCTTGAAGCAATTGTTTTAACAAACAGTAGCTTTGGAAATTTGAAAACTATCACCTACCATTAATTAAAAATGCCAGTAGCATAAAATGTAAGAGTAATTAACACTTGTAGCATAAGAGAGAGAGCATGTTTCTGTAGGTGATATTCTAACCTCTCTCGTATTTCGTCTACAACCCTGCTTACGACTGCTTTGGACAGTCTGTATTGCTTTAAAAATCACCCCTCTTGCAAGTTTTCAATAATTATGACACACGGCTCTTCTTTGCCTAGGAACAGCATTCAAAAGCTCCAATTACAGCAACATCCCATCAATAGCTTGATTTGTGGCAGACATTTTTCAGCATTTACAACTAATATTTTTTTATGAAACAGAATTTATACTAACTTAATTGTTAGATCAATTTAAAATTGTGTTAAAATTTAACATTGGCTAGTGAAACTGGCACTGAAAATGCAAAAAAGTCGCAGAGTGCTATATTTAAAAAATGAAAACCTTGCATTTTTCAGTCAAAACTAAAGCTATATGATCGATCTAATTATTATAGCTATTCCCCTCCCCCCATTTTTTCTTTCTCTTGTGAGCTAAGAAATATTGAAGAACTGCCATGCTGTCATAATTTTACTTGAAATTTTGAATACTTGTGATGTGTTCTACCTCTGATGCACTACTTACAGCTATGCTCGTTGAGAGGGCACTGTCCCCACTGAACATTGTGAGACTGGATTGCAGACGAGTTGAAGACTATACTTGGTCCTTCCAATAAGCAGCCAATGAAATCTTTGCCAATGATCAACACGGCATTATCTGTTGATAGGAGATTGTGATGGTTGAGCACTTCTGGATTGTAAGTAGAGTTCGCCACAATCTGCAACACATTTTCTTCTATAATGTATACTTTAGTTGCATTTTGTATAAATACTAGTGAGATATAAGTAAAATATAATGTAAAACCTAATTTCACATGACCTTCTCTAAATGCACATATGTCCCTCATATATTATACAGGGAGAGACAATATACTACGAACCGGCTGTGCGGTGGTTTTCCTGTCTGCATCCTTGGCGCTCGTTGCCGTCTGCCACTATCATAGAAAAGCACGGATGAAACCATGCAACAGTTTTAAAACTACTTTTAAAGGTTTAACTTAATAACTTTATGAAAGTGTGTTTGAGGACAGAATTATTAGTACAGATTTGTGGCCCCCTCGGTGCCCAATCTAACCCCCTGCAATTTCTATCTCTGGAGTAACTTAAAAACAAACTGTACAATACAAAACCACACACCCTAGATGAATTAAAACAAAATATCCGCCAGGAAATGGCCAGCATTTCTCAACGTGAACTACGGCAAGTGATGGATAGTTTCCTAAAGAGGTGCCAAAAATGTATGGACAACGACGGCGGCCAGTTTCAGCATCTCCTTTCATTAACTTGGTAAGTAAAGCCTTTAAAAGTAGTTTTAAAAATGTTGTATGGTTTCATCCGCGCCTTTTTATGATAGCGGCAGACGGCAACGAGCGCAGAGGACGCGGACAGGAAAAACACCACGCAGCTGGTTCGTAGTTTTTTGGCTCCCTCTGAACTACGCATATAAAATGATTCTTCTAACCTCGTTGCAGTATTCACGATAAATATTTGCTCAGAAATCAATTGTTTCAAATTTAAAGAAACAAATTGTGAAGGAAAGAAAATCTTTTAAACATCAAATGATGCACAAACTTTGGAAAATATAAACACACAACACAAAGTATTTTGAAAATGGCTAATGCTATGAAATATTTATTTACAGAAATTGAGCACTTCAACAAGCTCCACATTTTTCCTTTGGTAACTTTTGCGACAGAACTTGCTTTACGTAATGTTGTTTACATCAGTGTTGAAGCCATCTTGTGACGTCATTCGTTTGTTTGGTTTGTAGCTCCATCTGGCGTAGCAATTTGTATCAGTTTTGAAATAATTTATTTTAAGTGTCCTCCAGCTAGCTGTTTAGGTCGAACATTTATCTCTTGCAGGGTGTGAATCGGAAAGGAATCTTTTATCCAGAAATTATACTTAATGAAGAAATTGGTTTTATAACTTTTATTGCCGAACACGTTCACAAACACTTTTACATATTGATCTGGATACTCGCCAAACTGAAACTGTTTGTAATAACTTCTTACTTATCACTTTTAACTCTGTATTTCAACTTTGTGTAGAATTAACTTTATAATAATTCTCGTAATTCTGCTGCGCGTAACTTGACGAAATGAAGGACTGACTGACGACATGTAGTGTACACGAAATTTTGATGAACTGAAGGGCAAGCTACCTTGAACCTACCCTATTTATAGGCCTGCATCAAGATACGCCTAAAGATTATAAATGAACTGCTATTGGCTAATAAAACGCGCCAACATTAGCGTCTATTTTAATATCCAATGAAAACCACGAAAACATATTGCTTTTAGGGAAACATTCTAGAAGGTTCTACCGAAACCGCGCGAAACATTATGTAACTTCCTGGTTCCCAGTAATGATAAACAGCTAACCCCTTCGCTGCATTATTGCGCTATTATTGACAGTTTCAGTAAAGCCGTATATTATTATTTACCAATAATAATCACAATTAATAAACATCTGAAATCAATGTCACATAAAAATACATATTCATATTACAATCATTATTTACATTTAAGTAATTTGTGATACAAATTACCATATCACTTTTTGTCTGTCGTTTATGTTTTGCAGTTTTCAAATTCCAACCAGTATGAAAAAGACTTCACAGCCTACTCACACAAATTCAAGGTATACATTTTATTCTTTGTGTTAATATCTAAAACTTAATATTTTAATTAAACCGTTCGGGCTGTTTTAGAGGGGAGGGAACGAAGAAAACTTTTCCATTTACAGGTCTGTTTGGGGCACAGAGAGTTTTATGAAAATCTTCAGGTTGCATGCTTGAGAGATGCTGAATTTAATGTCAAGTTTGGTATTCATTTGACCTTTTGTTGTTTTTTTACTTTCTCTGTTATATACAGTAAGTAGGGGAAGTATTGTATTCCACCCAAAAATTTGATGTTGAAACTTTAAGGAAATATGTTTTGAGACTACCCTGAACCCAAAAAAAGCATTTTAAAAAAAGGTCCATGTGTGTGCCTGTGAACGCATAACTCAAAAACAAAAAGTTAGTTAAATACCAAACTTGATATTTAACTTCAGTATCCCAAGGATGCAACACAAAGATTTCCAAGAAAATCCCACCACACCAAACTACCCTTTATATGGAAAATTTTTCGAAATTTTGATTTTCTCAACAATGGCTCTAACAGTTTTGATTAAAATACCAATGCTTAAGATATTTTAATGACAAATGGAATATATAACTTGAATTTTCTGGGAATGGCCTGTGAAGTCCTCTTCAATCTGGATGACATTTGCATAACTGGTAAACCTTAAGAGATAAATGAAATTTTAGTGTGCAAAAAATTGGGGATCATGTTAAAGCACATAATTCATGTACAATAAATTTCTTTTCTGTTTATGGAGTTAACTATTTCTCAGATATTCCTTGTTATTGGTTTGAATTTTCCAAAACTTATAATTTCCTCAATTGGGAAGTCATTATTTTTCTCCTGGTTATGCAAAGAGAATGGAATTTCAAAACCATCACATTGCGGCCAGCTCTTAACCCTTTTCAGCCCAACTTATTTTCAGCTGAAACTGACTTTTGAAACCTGATTGTGTATGGTGGATATTTATGCCCTAGAGCTTGCCTAAATCTCAGATTTGTAGCTCAGCAATGGACATAACTAGCTAGGATTTTGAATCCTTGCTGCTGTGTTACCAAATCTGTGATAAAAGGATGGGGTGTACCCACATAAAATAAGCAGTGATTACCATGTGTGAATGTTATCAACAATCTAGCCGAACACGCACTTCAAATTTGTATTAAAAAAGAAAAGAAAGGAAATAAAGTTTGTTCTTTGTTTTTTATTTTAGCTATACTAATATCAAATTTAAAGAGATATATATCCCAAAGATAGATATTACTGAAAATTAACATTTGCAATTTTTTATCCAATTTGTAACAATAAATATATATATATATAATTATACTATATGGCAGCATTGGGTTGGAAAGAGTTAAAATATTTGACTACCGTTTAAGCCTACTGTATTCCCTATTCCCACAAGGAAATATGAAATTAAACCATTTTTACAAGTGTTTATCTTGATTAACATGAAATAGATTGAAGAATAAGCTTTTGTAAGAATACTTTATTGAAAAAGGGTAAAGAAAATCATGTGAATGCAATGTAGCAAATTTTATTAATCCCTCTTTCTCTCTCTCATCCAATTATATAAAAAGAAGATAATAAAGAAACCAGATCCAGAAAATATAACAGGGAAAACACCTATATACGGAAAGATGAGAAGTAAAAAGGTGCAACATTTTAAAGCACATTTACGAGGCATGTTTTTAAATGAAGTACCAATAATTTTTTAAAAAGTGACAGAACATTATCATTCATTACCTTATATCTTACACACTTCTCCACACAGTCACTTGTTGTAATGGGAAACCAGAGTTTGTACGCCTTCGCCAAAGAATGGTGCCGCCTGTGATGAAAGCCAAGTCTACACTTCTTGTTTCACAACATCATCATCCTTGAAATGTTTTCTGCCAAGGAATTTCTTCAGGTGAAGAAACAGATGAAAATCACTTGGTGCCAAATCAGGACTGTAGGCAGGGTGATTGAATTGTTCCCAGACAAATGATGCGATCAGACCTTGAGTTTGTTTGGCTGTGTGTGGCCCCAGATTATCACTCATTATTGTTTCCCCGTAAACCACACACAATTGGTAATGAATGTTTCCTGACTTAACATTTCTTGCATTCAAAAACAGAATCACTCATCTGACTTCACAGTCGGTGGGTTGTTTGATTGTTTTGAACATTTCAAAATACTCTAACAGCAGGAACACACAGCTGCATCTGGTTTCCCAAAGAATGGAGGAAGAGATCGCACATGCTCAAAATTGCGACTGCAGTGGCAAAATATTAAAACAGCACTTGCTTTAAAAACACATCTCATACACATCTCTCCTCTTCTGAGGAGCAGAAAGCATTTTCTAACAGCTAGGACTTAACTGCTCTTAGTTTTATTGTTTTATTACAGAAGGTAAATGATTGTATGTGCGCATCCTTGGAGTTATTTTCTATGCATTTACGATTTAGAGTTCCTCTTAATTTATTCATGAAATAGTTTTGTTTTGTCCTAGTATTATGGCTTTGCATATTTATATTTCTTTTGGATTATTATGGCTACTGTAAGTTTAATAGATTTGTACATGCTATATAATATAAGCAATATTAATATATTATTTATCTTATATGTATTTCTACAAGCACTGCTTTTTAACATCCTTAACATTCTATGTGTTGCTCTTTTCTGCAACTTAAATATGTTTAGAATTGAACATGTTTGGTGCTGTATCCCACAGAACAGCCCCACAACTTAATTGAGAGTGGATAAAAGCATAGCATACTGTTGTTGTTGTTGATAAAATGTGCAGGATTTTTATCCATCAATTATTCCTTTGCTATCCAATATAAATTGTGTATCTTCTGATCGGGTACAGCTTTCCTCAATTCTGGGCATTCTAGTAGGTGTTCTCCATTTAAAATCTTACATGTTTTGTCATTCATAAAACCAAATCTATGTAGATGTTCCGCCAGACAGTCATGTCTAGTTGCTAATCTGAAGTGAGCAACGGCTTCTTTCCTTGCAACATTTTTTATTTTTTGTATTATTTCTTTTATGTTGGAGTAATTTTTATTAGTAATTTCCTTTTGAATATTATATTGGTATTTTTGTTTTACATTAATTTTGACATTTTTTAGTTTCATATCTAGTCCACAAGATTTTATAAATTTTCAATATAACACTGCACCCTTTTTGGCCAGAAAGTCTGCTGTCTCATTACCATTCACTCCCACATGTGCTGGTACCCACTGTTATATTATCTGTTGAAATTTTGTTTGGAGTAATCTATAATAAGATCTCACATCCTTAATATTATAAGATTCATCTGGATTATCCTATTGCTTGAATGGCAGAAACTGAGTCCGTGAGAACAACTACTTTATGTTATTTTATATCAGTCCTGTAGTATATCTGTTTTCTAATGCTTGTTGTATTGCTACAACTTCAGCATCAAAACTTGTGGATCGTCAAAGCAATGTAAAATAATGTGAAAAGTATTTACAGTACATACCACCTCCCACATAGCATACTTGTATAATACTTTCTCTATCCATTATTTGTGCTGTTTGTTTTAAAATATATACACCAGTGTTAATTTTCTTAGGACTTTCTTCAAAAGTTGGTTCCATTTTAAATTATTGTCTAAGACTAACCTTAGAAAATTTATGTCTGTGACCTACTGAATTTATTTTCGATTATTAACTTAATGTTGGCTTTTGTTCCTTACTTACCTTAATTTGCATTAACTCTGTTTTAATCATATAGTATAATCTCAGTTACGTGCTTTCAATGGGAGATGGCTAAAATAACTTATAAATGAGAAAACATAATAGTGAGTTTTCTTATGGAACTGAAAATGTTTTATTAGATTATTACTCAAACTTATTATGTATGTAATAAATAAAACTCATAAATACTAAACATTATATACTATTTGGTAATGCATGCCAGTACTGTTATTCATAATTCAAACTAAAAAAAAAAAGACAAGGTTGAGACTACTGGTGTTCTACACTGATCTAAAAATTGTCCATTTTTCTTTGCTTCTTTGATTTTTCCAGTCATACATTAGTTGATTATATGCTTAATCATCATTTAGCCTTTGCGATGGCAGAAATGGTTGTAGAGCTTCAATATTCTCATGCACAGTGGGGACACTTTCATTATTTAGGCTTATTTCTTCATCACTAGGTAAATACATATTAGATTTTATTTAACATAAAAATACACAATTGGGGACTTTTTATGTAAATAAATACTTTCAGATATTCGTGTATTGCATAAAAATCACATAAAAGTAGCCTTTTTAAGAATACTTTTTAACAAGCCTATTGAGTGCTGTAGGCTAGATGTCGCATTTCTTATTAAGAGCAAGAATTGATATGCCTGATGTAGTATCCCTCCAGATAGAGCACGAACATGGAAGAAACTAACTTGTGTGCTAGTGCATTATCCTGGTGAAAGAGAACCTTTTTCTTCACCAAATGGGGTCGTTTCTTTATCAATTCCCTGTGAAACTGATCCATCATTGCAGCATAATATGAACCTGTGTTCATTTTACCCTTTTGCAGGTAGTGGATGTATATCACCCCTTGTGAATCTCAAAAGACAGCTGCCATGATTTTTCCTGCCGACGGAATAATTTTCACTTTCTTTGGAGCAGGTTCACTGAAGGAAATCCACTGCTTTGATTGTTGTTTGATTTCAGGTTGATAGTAGTGGATTAAAGTTTCATCAACCGTGATATAACGTCGCAAAAGCTTACTTGGGTTGCGCTGCAACATGTTCAAACATCCCTGTGAAATGGTCACACGATTCCGCTTGTTCTCAACTGTGAGCAGTCGCGGCACCCATCTTGCTGACAGCTTTCTCATACCCAAACATTCGTGCAGAATGTTATACACCCGTTCACTCGAGATGTTTATGGTCTTGGCTAACTCATGGATTTTCACTCGGCGGTCTTCCAACACAAATCGTGAACATTGTTCACCATTTCTTCTGTTGTGACCTCAACCGGCCGTCCTGTGCGCACGGCATCTCTTGTGCTCGAACGGCCACATCGAAATTCTGTGAACCATGCCATGTGATGGAGTAGAGTCCTCATAATACTTGTTCAGCTTTTCTTCCGTTTCCTTCACCGTCTTACTACGCAAAAAGTAGTGCTTTATCAGAACACGAAATTCACTTTTCTCCATTTTCTACGAAGCAACACACATCTGCTTATTTTAGACGCTCTCAACAATGTTCTAAGAAACAAATGACAAATTTCTGCGACTATGCCCAGAATAGATGTAAGACTTGGGTGCAAACAAAAAAACCTGTGATTAGAAGCTATCTCTCGTCAAAGTCACGGACTTATCAATCCGCCCTCGTATATCTTAACATTGTATAAACTTAACAAATAAATGAGTAAGTAAAATAATGTATTTGTAGATGGGAACCAGAAAAATGTGATGTATAAATGAGAAAACGTATAAGCAAAAAAAAAAAATGTAAAATTGAGCTAAATATTAATGGATAAAGTTCGTTTTTTCGATTCGTTTGTTTAACGTACATTTGCAAAAGACGTATAAATGAGGTTCAGCTGTATTTAATACCATGCCTAAGTTTGGGATCTGTCTGTATCTAGTAGTGCATTTGCCCCCCCCCCTGTTGTACCTGTATTTCTGTTATTCCTATAACTATAATCGTAGTGCCATCTGCGCAACCAATATTCTCACCAAATCTTTTATTTGTTTAAGTACGCTATAGTAGGAATATGTATGGTGCCTTACCTGCTGGTGTCCCGCGACGGAGAGTGTGAGGTTGCCCAGCCTGTACACCAGGTTCACTGTTCTCCAAGTGTTGTCCAGGAGACGCGCGTTGAGACGGGACTCGTATCGGGCGTCCCTCACGACGACGGAGAACCGCAGGCCGTCTGCCAGAAGTTCCAGGGACACGGAGTTGGGTCCATTGGTCTGCGAGAAGAGCTCGCCGCCCCTGCACGTTCGGAAACTGAGGCCCGTGTGTCCCAGCAGCGACAGTGGCGTGTACAGTCTCGCGTAGGCTGTTCCGTTGAAGAAGCCCTCGCTCTGGTGTTGTGATGTGTGCCGCACCTGGGCCAGGACAAGGACGGTAACGCATGCTGAGGCTGTAACAACACCCAACACCATTCTTAGTTTATTATAACACACAGGAACCGCGGGGGGAGTAACAGTGTAGGGCACAACCCAAGATAACAAATTGTAACATAACGCAGTCATTTATATATAAGGAATTAACTTAACAATTAAAACTGATAGAGCACGAACATGGAAGAAGCAAAAAGCATTAGCAATGGGAAAGGGTAAAGCAGCTATCTATGTCATCGGCAGACACCATAGAGGATGATCATGGTCAGGGTCCCTCCGATCGGTGGCAATGTTTGGGCAGCATTCACCATCACAGCTGGGTGGAAGACGGGTAAAAACACATCAACAAAGGAGAAGACCAATTCCCGGAGGAGAGTAAAGGAAACATCACTGAGATGGGGTTTTAGCTGCTATTGAAATAATAATTAGTAAAGAAACTTTGGGAACGAAACGTTCAACGCTTGGGGTATATCCCCGGCATTTGCAAGTTATGAAGACTGAGCAAAACCTGGAAAAACCTGAGTCATGGAGGACGATTCTGGTAGGATTTGAATCGCAGACCTCTCATTTACCTTACGACCTCGGATACCCCTGTCGGTAGTTAGTTTGGCACCGATCGCCAATCACAATCAGCTAAGTACTAGCCCGACTGGAATGCACATACTCAAACTATCAGTGACTGCTGTTGGAACAACTTTACAGTGACTTGAACAACTCTGTTAATATAGTAATTTCTAAAATAATTTTCATTTATTACGACTGACAGACTGGAGTGTTCAATCTAATATTGAAATGGCTGCCAAAGCAGTTACTAATTAACTGCCTCTCTAGTCGAGTGGTCAGCGTTCTGGCTTCCCGGGTTCGATTCTCGGCTGGGGAGGGGAACTTTTCTTTAACCAGAATCGTCCGCAGACTGGAAGTATGGATGCGAGTGTGTTTTATAGTAAAAGTAATACAAGAAGCTCCTGTTTAGCGAGTAAAAACTCTAACCCGTCAGCTGTTTCTCAACCCAAGGCCCCCGATATAACATAAGTTAAAGGGGACTATGCAAATAAAATTTAAAAATGCAGCTGTTAAAAGTTGATACCAATAAAATAACCGAACGGGATGGCTCAGGCGGTAAAGTCTGTGGCCCGCATTCGGGAGGTCCCGGTTCAAATCCCGTGGGCCGACCAATCTGTCTGAGAGTTTTTTGCGGTTTTCCTCATTCGCCAAGGTAAATACCGGATTGGATATTTAATACCACCTTAAGTCTTAAACAATAGTAAAATGAAAAATAAGTGGTAATAGCGAATGGTATGCCATCTATCTACAGACAATGTAAGCAGTTAGACTGGACGGCACCCTAACGCCATCTGCACGGCATGAAGCAGGTGGTTACAGGGATGAGACCTAGAAGGCTAACTGTCCGCCTTTCTGTGTGAGGGCGGCTGTTAGAATGGACGGCACCCTAATGCCATCTGCACAGCATGAAGCAGGTGGTTACAGGGATGAGACCTAGAAGGCTAACTTTCCGCCTTGCTGTGTGAGGGCGGCTGTTAGAATGGACGGCACCCTAATGCCATCTGCACAGCATGAAGCAGGTGGTTACAGGGATGAGACCTAGAAGGCTAACTGTCCGCCTTTCTGTGTGAGGGCGGCTGTTAGAATGGACGGCACCCTAATGCCATCTGCACAGCATGAAGCAGGTGGTTACAGGGATGAGACCTAGAAGCCTAACTGTCCGCCTTTCTGTGTGAGGGCGGCGGTTAGACTGAACGGCACCCTAACGCCATCTGCACAGCATGAAGCAGGTGGTTACAGGGATAAGACCTAGAAGCCTAACTGTCCGCCTTGCTGTGTGAGGGCGGCGGTTAGACTGAACGGCACCCTAACGCCATCTGCACAGCATGAAGCAGGTGGTTACAGGGATAAGACCTAGAAGCCTAACTGTCCGCCTTGCTGTGTGAGGGCGGCGGTTAGACTGAACGGCACCCTAATGCCATCTGCACAGCATGAAGCAGGTGGTTACAGGGATAAGACCTAGAAGCCTAACTGTCCGCCTTTATATGGGGACGCGGTTGGACTGGATGACACCCTAATGCCATCTGCACGGCATGAAAGCAGAAGATTCGGTAGCTATGCGCTCGGGTCTCTGAGACACGTGACTGAGCGGGTGGTTACAGGAATGAGACCTAGAAGGCTAAATGTCCATCACATATCGTTCTAAGAGTTATCCACCAACAGATCCGCCGCGATATGACCAAGGAGTTAAAGCGACCTAAAATAAAATAGAGTAAAAAAACAAAAAAAAAACAATAAAATATCGTGAAAAATACGAATGGGAGGTGTTGCAAAAATTAATAATACGCAAATAAATAACTGGGGTGATTTCTTGAATAATGTAATCAAAATTCATAGAAATATTACGCAGCTGAAAGAAAGAGTCGTTTGTTTGTATCTAAACTTCACCTACTGCGTCACTTTTATTTTAGCATTTTCGTAAGCAAATTGCGCGCGAGCGAGCACGTCTTATATGGAGAGATTTGCTATAGCTCTTGTTTTTATTGCAGTCTTTTAGGTTTATTTTTCTTGCAATCAAGGAAAATAAAGTGCTCAATGCAAGCACGTGCAGAAGATAACGATTAAACCGGGGAATTACTTCGATGTGGAAATCGAAGAATAATAAACAGAACAAGGACGAATAGTAATGGATTTGCGTCCACAACGACCTTCCGACTTCTTGGCCGTGTATGCAGCCAACGCTCATGAATAATTGAAATGATGGCGCACATTTCACCTGCATAAAATTGAAATCGATACCTCTCCGTGCCTGAAACCATATTAGCGCTCTCTTTATATAGCAGCTTGCTAAGAATAAGTAATGTGTTTAGTTGCACCATCTCCTAAGTACAGGAACGTCGCAAATGCGAAACTGCTTGCAGTGCATTCGTACCTATCGGCGTGATACAACTCACATGAATTATGGTTTGGTATTTTAGTTATTACTTCCTAAAGAATATTTGCCGAACCCGGCCCTCATACAGACTTTAAAAAATCGGTTGTTACATTCACATGACTTTCGCTACCACTATCGTTTATTAGTAGCTATACAAACTATTTTTACGAAAGCCTAATACTTTATCTACTACGTATAGTAAGTAGGGAAAGTATTGTATTCCACCCAAAAATTCAATGTCGAGATTTCACCAGAAATATGTTTTAAGGCTCCCTGGGCCCAAGAAAAACATCCGGCGCGAGCGCGTGTGTGTGTGTGTGTCTATGAACAGCATAACCCAAAAACGAAAACTCGGACAAATACCAAACTTGGTATTTAATTCAGTATCTTCCAAAGATGCGATACGAACATTTTCAAGAAAATTTCTCCATCCCAAACTACCCTTTGCGTGGAACATTTTTTTAATGTATTTCTAAAAAATACCTAAACGATTTTGACTAAAATACCACACATTAAAGATATTTATAAGAACAAAACCTATATCTTGAATTTTCTGGGAATAACCTGTGAAGTCCTCATTCGGAAGGAATTTTTATAATCTTGTATAACTGGTAAACGTTAAGCGATAGATGAAAATGTACTATTACGGGTAAATTGCCTTTCTTGGGGCAGCATTAACGACGGAAGTGATGTCTTATAAGTCCAATAGATGGCACTGTATGTCATTCCCTGACTTTAACTCAATGCTGGCAACATATGGATAAGTAATGCCGCCAAAGGCGGAGAAATATATCCCCAACTCTCTCGATCTGTTTTTTTTTTTTTTTTTTTTAAATAGAAGCTTGCGTTTCTGAATTCACACAGTTTTCTCGGCTATAGCTAGACCAGTTTACTACGGTATGCGAGCTTGCATTCATCTCGCACATTATTGTGCTAGTTCTCGGATTATCTAGTATGCAACACATTATACAAAAATGTATTATTTTGCACTTAGTTTCCTACTTGGGTGACCGTTTTGGCATATGAAAAACATCTGTCTTCCTTTCCTCCATTTTAAGGGAAGAATTTCGTCGCATATACATACTTCGTTGATAATTCCATGCTGCACCAGGAATTCCTGCAGTAAGTGCAAGTTTTCACCACCTCTTTCATAACTGTGTTTACGCTATTTTGACAGCCTGTGCACACAATTTTCTTTTCTTTGTGCACAGCTTGCTCTGAATGCGAGGCGCTGTTTTTACTTTCTCTACTACGTATAGTAAGTAGGGGAAGTATTGTATTCCACCCACAAATTCGATACCGAGATTTCACCGGAAATACATGTTTTGGGACCCCCTGAATCCAAAAAAAGCATTTTTGGAAACATGTCCGTGTGTGTGTGTGTGTGTGTGTGTGTGTGTGTGTGTGTGTGTGAGTGTCTGTGTCTGTCTGTGAACAACATAACTCAGAAACGAACAGTCGGATAAACACCAAACTTGGTATTTAGGTTCAGTATCTTCCAAGGATGCGACACGAAGGTTTTCAAGAAAATTCCCCCACCCCAGAGTACCCTTTACATGAAAGATTTTTCGAAAATTTTAATCTTCTCAAAAATGGCTAACGATTTTGATTAAAATATCATATGTTTAAGATATTTTTATGACAAATAAAATGTATATCTTGAATTTCCTGGGAATGTCTCCAAAAGTATTCGTCATTGTGAACGACTTTTGCATGACTGGTAAACCATAAGATATAGACAAAATTTTACTGCACAAAAACTGTAGATCGCGTTAAAATATACAATTTATGTCATATACATTTTTTTTTTTTTTGAGTGAACCATTTTCGAGATATTCCTTGTTATTCCCTTAAATTTTCCAATACTTTTTCTCAAATGGGAATTCGTTATTCATTTTTTTATATCCTGGACATGCAAAGAGAATGGAATACTCCACATAGCAACCAGCTCTTAAAACATTTGACTATCGCTTAAAGCCTACCATATTCCCCTTGCATCTACAAGAAAATTAGCAATAAGATTGACATCTCGATTAACATGAAGCATATAGAGAATAAGCGTTTGTAAAAATAGTTTGTACAAGAGTAGAGAAAGTCATGTGAGTGTAACGCATCAGATTTTTTTTAAATTAATGTCGCTAATTTACTGAGGATAAATGTGTAAGAATAACTTGTTCACTCTGCCACTGCAGTTCCAATAACAATGGGAAACTATGATGAAGTATCGAGGAAGTACAGGACCATTAACCTAGTTATGATGCCCATTTCAGATAACGCACAGCATTCCACGAAACTGCATTCCGTTCCACTCGCACTACTCAGTGAAAGGCTTCCCTCTGCTTTCAATGGGGATATGGCGACTCGAACTTATACGCAGTACACCTCTTGGCCATATCTGGGTACGATCTTGTTCATGCAACGTGCACGTGCGTTCATTAAAACTGCTCCGGAAGTAAGCAGATCGATTTATAAGATAATCGTTTTACGAGGGCTTACAGTCGGCTGCATAAAAATCGTTAACTCTGGTTTCGTTGTTATTGAATTTCAGCATGTGTATAGAAGAGTGAGCCAAAAGACTTCGAACCGCCTGCGCGGTGTTTTTCCTGTCCGCGTCCTCGGCGCTCGTTGCCGTCTGCCGCTTTCATAGAAAAGCGCGGATGAAACCATACAACATTTTTAAAACTACTTTTAAAGGCTTTACTTACCAACTTTCCGAAAGGAGATGCTGAAACTGGCCACCGTCGTTGTCCATACATTTTTTGCACCACTTTAGGAAACTATCCGTCACTCGCCGTAGTTCACGCTCATAAATTTCCTGGCGGATATTTTGTTTTAATTCTTCCAGGGTGTGTGGGTTTGTCTTGTACACTTTATGTTGTAAGTTACCCCGGAGGGGCATTTTATGAACAATATTACCGGCTGTGCGGTGTTTTTCCACTGGGCGTGTGGAGATATAAAACATGATAACACACTGCTGCTATAAACAAAGTCACGCTGCTGGGCAGTATGAAGTGCAGTTTTGAGTTGACGGTGATGTGATGTAGTTCAGTTATTACGAGTTATTTATTATTTTGTCCTGTACTTAGTCACAAAGTATATTATGGCTCAGTATATGTTTTCTACTGCACAGCGTGTATTTATTTATGATTCATATGTGTTAACTCGGTCAGCTCGCCAAGTGAAAGTACGATTTGCAGAAAGATTTCCAGGTGTAAAAGTTCCAGGCCGTACAACAATCCATGAACTTCACAGTAAATTTCAGGCCACAGGAAGTGTTCAGCCTAAGAAATCTAAAAGACGGCGTTCGGTTCTTACCGAAGAAACATTAGACGACATCGGTCATGATGCAGTAATTTGTATCACAAATTACTTAAATGTAAATAATGATTGTAATATGAATATGCATTTTTATGTGACATTGATTTGAGATGTTTGTTGACTGTAATTATTGTTGAGAAGTAAGTTTATACGACCTTACTGAAACTGTCAATAATAGCGTGCAATAATGCAGCGAGGGGGTGAGCTGTTTATCATTATTGGAAACGAGGAAGTTACGTAATGTTGGCGCGTTTTTCCTTGAGAATCTTCTGGAACGTTTCCCTAGAGCATATGTATTCATAATTTTCATTGGATATAAAAATAGACGCTAATGTTGGCGCGTTTTATTAGCCAATTGCAGCTCAGTTATAATCTTTAGGCATATCGGGGAGTGGGAGTATAAATAGAAGCTAGGTTAGAGGTTAAGTCCTTCAGTCGGTCAGTTCATCAAAATTCTTTGTACACTACACGTCGCATTCCCGTCAGTTCGTCGAAAGTATTTGTACGGCACACTTCGGATATCAATTTGCAGGTTACGCGTAACAGAGTTATGAAATCTCAAGTGTTATAAAGTTAATTATACAAAAAGTTGAAGTACGCGAATTAAGAATTATCAGTAATGAAGTTATTATAACAGTTTCAGTTTGGCGAGTGTCAAGATCAATATGTAAATGTGATAGTGAAAGTGTTCGACAATAAAAGTATAAAAGAAATTCTTTCATCAGTGTTATCTTTGGATAAAAGATTCCTTTCCGTTTACACAACCTGTATAAAGAGAAGTGCTCGACCCAAGAAAAGATAATAGCTAGCCGGAGGACAGTAAACCAAAATTGAATAAAATTACAGTCGCATTCTTTCAAACAAACATTAATACTACCGCAAATTGCTAACACCAGATGGAGCTAACAAGCCTAACAAAGGAATCACGTCACAAGATGGCTTCAACGCGTGAAGTAAAAACAAATACACAAACATTATAAGAAATACACTCGCAAATTGGCTCCCAAACGTGGGGCTACAATAAAGTTAAATAAATAACATTAAACTACTTCAGTCATCGTTTGAAAACTTCCTCCCAAAAATTCCATGATGGATAGTTTCCTAAAGAGGTGCCAAAAATATATGGACAACGACGGTGACAAGTTTCAGCATTTCTTTTCATACAGCTGGTAAGTAAAGCCTTTAAAAGTAGTTTTAAATATGTTGTATGGTTTCATCCACGCCTTTCTTTGTTAGCGGCTGACGGGAACGAGCGCCGAGGCCGCGGACAGGAAAAACACCGCGCAGGCGGTTCGGAGTTTTTTGGCTCACCCTGTATTTCTCAATAGGTACACCTGGCTGACCACAAGGATACAGAATACATAACACATTATAGTAGAAAATTACAAAAGATAAGAACAAGATTCTTTTGCGCGTTGTATAACACTAATTTCAGTTTATTTGAGCATGACCAAGACGTTTGACAACACTGCTAAGAACGACCAAATCGCAATAATGCAAACCTTGCACGCTATTTGATTTTCATTTGTCTCGGTTATAAGGGAACATTGCTGAATGATAAAGAAAATGCACATCAGTCATGCATGCATCTCCATAATTAGTTGATTGTATGCCTCACAAATATATACTGCATGACACAAATTAACATAATGCATTTATCACAATTACTTGCACTTCTGTTCATTATAAATAAATTACACACACGCACCCCAAAAACATTGTTTCCACCAACCCTTAATGTATGTTTGCACCACTTGACGAAACTTTGAACGCTTACGCTGTATTTTCTGTTAAACGCCCCACTTCTACTGAGCTAAACTTATAATCGACACCAGTTTTATTTAGTTTACTCAACATCTTCAGGTTTCAAATGAAAAAGCAAGAAAGAAAATACCGCTAATACAACAGATAAAATACAATTAATGGACTACAAGGTCCAGGTTTCTCACGGTAAGGACTACTGTGAAATGTCACCGTATCCCTGAGACAAGGTTACGTTAGTGGAGCGTGACGCAAGCCAAGTCAACAATGGGACCGATGTCGGAACAACGTTCACCGTTGGTAAACATTTTAACAAGCGTTTTCAAGTTAACGGGAAGGCTTCGTATTTCATCACAACAGTATAACGGAGTTAGGTTATCTTCTACATGCACATTTCATAGCCTCATTGTTGCCAAACTGGTGGCAAGGAAATGCATTCGTGGTTTCCTTCAAGACGCCGTTCCAACCCAAGACACACTTTCTTCCATTGCTTACTAGATATACCTAGTAAACGATACTGGTTGTTCCACGCAATATCACTGATGTCACCCTAAATAGCTTGCAATCCAGTCACTGTAATAGCAAGTGGAGAGTTTGTGAAATCCTCGAACAGGCTATGTAACATACACAAAATATATTTCATTATCAGTTACAAATAATATACTGGAAACTTGAATCAGACTGGAAAAACTTTCTTCGTGGAATTAGTTACTTCCGTTGTGTGTTTAATGTTACCAGCCGGAAATTCTATGCTAGCCTCTAGGTCACGAGTTCAAACCCGGCGGAGGGCGATGGATTTTTTCGGGAGTAAAAATCCTTAACATGGCTTCCTTCGGAAGGGAAGTAAAGCCACTGATCCCGTGTCGTAGATTTAAGGCACGTAAAAGAATCTCAAGCCTGATAAAGAGGCCTCTGAGCAAAATTACCGGTCTTTCACGTCCAATATAGAATGGGACGCTAAGGACCACAGCAGTTAAATAAATAAAGCTGGAAATTCACACGAGTGCGCCATCTATGTAATATGTCTGAACATGTACCATTCTTCTTTTTCGCAAAAGTCTGATATAAACAGATAAATGTTATTTATGCATGTAATTTGAAACGTAATTTAACTATTATATCAAGTCAAAGGAAATTATGGAAAATACTCTTTATATGAATATATATTACTAGTCTAGAAAATATAATGTGTATCTTACTATCACCACTTTCTCTACCCACTATAATTTATTTTCATACCTCTCTACACATGAAGAAAGAAAAGCTTGTTTTTCTGTTCACTTGCTGTTAAAGATTATACACGTTCGTCGAGAGGTTTTATAACAAATTTTGTTATAGCTACAGAGGAGCCTACAGGAAACTAGGATAGGGTGACCAGATTTCCAAAACAAAACAAAAAAGGGAGGGGACACTTCGAATATTTCAACACAAAAAAGAGACAAAAAAGGGACATTTCTGGTACGATCTACTTAAAAGTTGAATAGCATATGATTATATTGTATAAATACTTTGAACTTAAGTTAAATACAGAACTAAAGTGTTTATGATTACAGTTACACGTATCAGAATTATCATTAAATTTATGTGAATTCTTTATCTCCTCCATAAGCTTTTCTTCTTTACTATTGTCTCACAAAAGTCAATACACGAAATAACAGTGTATACTGAGTACAATTATTACTTTCACAGTCTTTATGTTTAAACGTATATTCTTCTGACCACAAAGAATTCAAGAGAGAGACAAAAATATCTACAAATCTACATGTGTTTCTGTTACTGCCATAACAAATTCAACAAATGTCAATAAGTTTCTGTAGTGGATTTCTTTTTCTTGAAGCACCTTAAACACGTCACAACACTTTTTGTCCACATCAGCGTTTTGTTCTTCCATTCTTCTACCTTGATGCAGTAATTTGTATCACAAATTATTTAAATGTAAAGAGTGATTATAGTATGAATATGCATTATTATGTGACATTGATTTGAGATGTTTGTTGATTGTAATTATTGTTGGGAAGTAAGTTTATACTGCCTTACTGAAACTGTCAATAATAGCGTGCAATAATGCAGCGAGGGGGGTGAGCTGTTTATCATTATTGGAAACGAGGAAGTTACGTAATGTTGGCGCGTTTTTCTTTTAGAATCTTCTGGAACATTTCCCTAGAGCATATGTATTCATAATTTTCATTGGATATAAAAATAGACGCTAATGTTGGCGCGTTTTATTAGCCAATTGCAGCTCAGTTATAATCTTTAGGCATATCGGGGTGTATGAGTATAAAAAGCCAAGTCAGAGGTAGATCGCCCTCAGTTCATCGAAAATATTTGTAAAGTACACGTCGCCTTCAGTCAGTCAGTTCGTCGAAAGTATTTGTACGGCACACGTCGGATATCAATTTGCAGGTTACGCGTAACAGAGTTATGAAAAATCTCAAGTGTTATAAAGTTAATTATACAAAAAGTTGAAGTACGCGAATTAAGAATTATCAGTAATGAAGTTATTATAACAGTTTCAGTTTGGCGAGTGTCAAGATCAATGTGTAAATGTGATAGTTAACGTGTTCGACAATGAAAGTGTAAAACAAATTTCTTCATCAGTGTTATCTTTGGATAAAAGATTCCTTTCCGTTTACACAACCTGTATATAGAGAAGTGCTTGACCCAAAAGGATAATAGCTAGCCGGAGGACAAAGAACCAAAATTAAATTAAATAACAGTAGCATTTTTTTAAACAAAAAAACTAATACTGCCGCAAATTGCTAACACCAGATGGAGCTAACAAACCTAACAAATGAATGACATCACAAGATGGCTTCAACGCGTGAAGTAAACACAAATACACAAACTTTATAAGTATACCACCACAAATTGGCTCCCATACGTGGGGCAGTTAAAAGTATGTAACCAAACAAAACAAAAGCAGAATAATATAAGATTTTCAAGTTCTAATAATTTACGTAAAAACATATTACGTAAACATTAAACCACCCGCAAATTGGCGCCCAGAACGTGGGGCAGAATAACCAGGAAGGAGCAGAATTAACCAGGAAGAAGTGAGATAACCAGGAAGGAGCAAAGGAATCAGGACGTGGAGCGAATGGAGCAGTGAACTGAACTACAAGACGCAGATTCCAGAAATAACTATAGGAACGACAGACTACGCGGATGATTGGACATCGTAATTCCGAGATTAAAAGGCAACAGGAGAATTCAAATACAGAACATCAAAACGACGTAGATTCATCATGATACGACGCAGAAGCGACATACAAACCTAGGAGAGAGGGGCAGGAAGCTGGACATTAAAGTAACAGCAACAGACAGCATCACAAAGGTCAGAGTATCGTAATTTGTTTTTTAGAAAACAAAATTGTAACATTTAAATGTACCTTAGGAGCGTAGGATAAAGAAAACAATGTCCACTAATAATACAGAAGAAACAATGATGGAAAGGGATAGTGTAACAGTTAGCTGTAATTCAATACAGGTTACAGAAAATAGCTCAAACAATGTAGTATTTGAGGTAGGAAATGTTAGTGCAGAAAGTGAGAATAGAACAGCAGGAAATGTAAATTTTGATGTTAGCATGATGATGGAAATGCTGAGAAATATGAATGAGAATATGAAAAAGACTAATGAGAATATGGAAAAGAATAATAGGGAATTGAGGGAAGATATGCAAAAGAATAATGAGAAATTAGAAAAATTAACTCAGAGTAATGAGAAATTAAGGGAAGATATGCAAAAGAATAATAGGGAATTAAGAGAAGATATTGATAGGAGTGTAGAACAAAAACTAGATCAGAATAAGAGAGAATTAAGGGAAGATATTGGAAAGAGCTTAGAACAAAACAGGGAAGAAATTGAAAAGAAATTCATGGAGCTAGATAGTAGTATGATGAGAATGAGAAATGAAAATCAGGAAATGATAGCAAATGAAATAGGTGAAGTTTCAAAGAAAATGTTAGACATGAGCAGGGAAATATCTAACCAAAAAAGTGAGGTTAATAATAAAATAGAACAGGTTGATGTAAAATGTGCAGAGTTAGGTAGCCGAATGAGTAGCATTTCAAATGAGTTAAGAGAGATGAAAGAGGTTATGAATGTAGATGTGAATCAGGCGCAAGTTAATTTCAGAGGGGAAATATCTGAAATTCAGAAGGAGTCAGAGACACAAAGAAATAAATTTTCTGAAGAAGTTAAAGATTTGTCTAAAGATTTGAATCAAAAGCTAACTTCTGAAACTAACAAGTACCAAGCTGTTAAAAATGAAAACTCCAATCCAGTACAGTTTAGTACAGATTTGTCAGAGTACTCTCAGATTAAAGAGATAGCAGAAGAATTGAGAATGACAGTTGTTAAAAGATGTGTTGTTCAGGAAACTTTAGATTGTTTTCAAATGTTATCATGGGACGAAATTTCATATGAATACAAGAGGTTATTCATGAACAAATTTTGGAAGGTTAGGATACGGCGAGGAGTAATGTTTAGCCACAGACAATTTGATCCAGGAGGGTGAATAGCAATGAGATGTAAAGTAAATGCTGGATAGTTAAAGATGAAATGCAGAGCAATGCATTGGATTGTAACAGGGTTAACTATTTATATATGTCATGTGAAAAGAGAAATAAATTCTGGACAAAAATTAAATGTTTAAAAAAAAAAAAAAGGAAAATTAACATTTTTTTAGTAACTGTAACAGTATTTGAAATTAAGAATGTAAAAGTTGAAACTTAATATGATATTAAAGTAAAAGTACGTAGATATAATTCCAAGAATATTGTGAATATAAAGTACAAAACAACAAAAATGGGGTAAAAATAATTAAAACAAATACTTATGTAGCAAACAGAAAATGTGAAATAATGTCTTGATTTAAGAGATGTAAATATATTTGTGTAAAGGGTGAATATTTTTGGTAAATATGTGTAGTAATTACAAAAATTCTTAAATGCACAAATTGTTGTCAATAATATAAGAAAGTAAACAATTTTGTAACAGTAACTAAATAACTCAGGGTACAGTATTTGCTATAAAAAATTTGTAATGTCAGATTAAAGTCTAAACACATTAAACCAGAGCCAGTAAGTAGTGGCAAGATAGAGGAAAAACATGTCGTGTGTTAAATACGTGTGAAGTGTTAAGTGAAAGTGATAGCGTGTGTTCCAAGATTTAGGAGACTAAAAACCCAATTATAAAATTTCCAAACAAGTTGTAAATATTTATAATTATGTTTCTAGTGGGGCATATGATGCAGTAATTTGTATCACAAATTATTTAAATGTAAAGAGTGATTATAGTATGAATATGCATTATTATGTGACATTGATTTGAGATGTTTGTTGATTGTAATTATTGTTGGGAAGTAAGTTTATACTGCCTTACTGAAACTGACAATAATCGCGTGCAATAATGCAGCGAGGAGGTGAGCTGTTTATCATTATTGGAAACGAGGAAGTTACGTAATGTTGGCGCGTTTTTCTTTTAGAATCTTCTGGAACATTTCCCTAGAGCATATGTATTCATAATTTTCATTGGATATAAAAATAGACGCTAATGTTGGCGCGTTTTATTAGCCAATTGCAGCTCAGTTATAATCTTTAGGCATATCGGGGTGTATGAGTATAAAAAGCCAAGTCAGAGGTAGATCGCCCTCAGTTAATCGAAAATATTTGTAAAGTACACGTCGCCTTCAGTCAGTCAGTTCGTCGAAAGTATTTGTACGGCACACGTCGGATATCAATTTGCAGGTTACGCGTAACAGAGTTATGAAAAATCTCAAGTGTTATAAAGTTAATTATACAAAAAGTTGAAGTACGCGAATTAAGAATTATCAGTAATGAAGTTATTATAACAGTTTCAGTTTGGCGAGTGTCAAGATCAATGTGTAAATGTGATAGTTAACGTGTTCGACAATAAAAGTGTAAAACAAATTTCTTCATCAGTGTTATCTTTGGATAAAAGATTCCTTTCCGTTTACACAACATGTATATAGAGAAGTGCTTGACCCAAAAGGATAATAGCTAGCCGGAGGACAAAGAACCAAAATTAAATTAAATAACAGTAGCATTTTTTAAACAAAAAAACTAATACTGCCGCAAAT
The DNA here is from genome assembly GCA_030765065.1 of Deroplatys truncata. Lineage (NCBI taxonomy): Eukaryota > Metazoa > Arthropoda > Insecta > Mantodea > Mantidae > Deroplatys > Deroplatys truncata. The sequence goes on along the minus strand of CM060980.1, from coordinate 202,004,954 downwards.
TGCTAACACCAGATGGAGCTAACAAACCTAACAAATGAATGACGTCACAAGATGGCTTCAACGCGTGAAGTAAACACAAATACACAAACTTTATAAGTATACCACCACAAATTGGCTCCCATACGTGGGGCAGTTAAAATTATGTAACCAAACAAAACAAAAGCAGCATAATATAAGATCTTCAAGTTCTAATAATTTACGTAAAAACATATTACGTAAGAACTAAACCACTCTCAACCCTGCAGTTCGCAACACTATTTACATGGTTGCCTTCAAATAACTTATCTTCATCAATGATATTGAATATGTTGCTATCGACAGCTGCTGGTGGAGTTTGCAACTTAATCCAATGGAATGCTTTTAGTGGTTGGAAATGGTGAGTCCATTTACTTATATATTCAAGGAAGATTTAAAATAAATTTGTAGTACTTAAAAATTCTTTTTCATCAAAGACGCCCTCATCTTTCAATTCTGAAACAACCGACATTTTAAAGGTTTGAAAGTTCTCAACTTGCCTACTTGTAGTTTTATGTCTGAATAATTCCAGTTCTTCTACCACTTCAGATGTGATGCAGTAATTTGTATCACAAATTACTTAAATGTAAATAATGATTGTAATATGAATATGCATTTTTATGTGACATTGATTTCAGATGTTTATTGATTGTAAATATTGTTGAGAAGTAAGTTTATACGGCCTTACTGAAACTGTCAATAATAGTGCGCAATAATGCAGCGAGGGGGTGAGCTGTTTATCATTATTGGAAACGAGGAAGTTACGTAATGTTGGCGCGTTTTTCGGTAGAAACTTCTGGAATATTTTCTCCCTAAAGCATATGTATTCATAATTTTCATTGGATATTAAAATAGACGCTAATGTTGGCGCGTTTTATTAGCCAATTGCAGCTCAGTTATAATCTTTAGGCGTATCTGGATGAAGGAGTATAAATAGGGTAGGTTAGAGGTAGCTTCATGCTCAGTTCATCGAAAATCTCAATACATTACACGTCGCCTTCCGTCGTTCAGTTCATCAAAAATCTGTGTACACTACACGTCGTCTTCAGTCAGTCAGTTCGTCGAAAGTATTTGTACGGCAAACGTCGGGTATCGATTCACAAGTTACTCGCAGCAGAATTATGAATAATCTAAAGTGTTGTAAGGTTAATTATACAAAAAGTTGAAGTACGCAAATTAAGAGTGATCAGTAAGAAGTTATTATAACAGTTTCAGTCTGGCGAGTGTTAAGATCAATGTATAAATGTGATAGTTAACGTGTTTGACAATAAATGTGTAAAACAAATTTCTTCATCAGTGTTATATTTGGATAAAAGATTCCTTTCCGTTTACACACTCTGATCAAGAGACATGTTCGACTGAGAAATAATAGCTAGCCGGAGGACAGTAAACAAAACTTAAAAATTCTTTCAAACAAAAGCTAATACTGCCGCAAATTGCTAACACCAGATTGAGCTACGAACCTAACAAAGAATGACGTCACAAGATGGCTTCAACACGTGATGTAAACATCACAAGCATCAACATTACAAGAAAACCGTTACAGATGCCAATATGCTTTCTTTTTCTATTTCCATTATTGTTGCTGAGAATATTTTCTGCTGACTGATTAAAAAGAAGCCAAAGGAGTGGTTGGTGACAAAAGTAACTTCTAAGTCCCCACACATGTCAATAACTCTATCACAATCCTTAGTAACGACAACCGTCTTGTTTGAACACTACCTAGAACACGCTTCTATTCAATTTCTACAAATTCACAGAATTGTTTTAAAAAATTGGTTTTTATAACTTTTGGGGGGGGGGTTATGGGGACTTGTAAAGGTTAGTTGGGGAATGGGGCATTATGGTCAAACCATCCTTTTTTAAAAAGTTTGGGGGGGTTTAGGGGACTTGTAAAGGATAGCTTGTGAAAGGGGTATTATGATCACACGATCCTTTTTTAAAAAGTTTTTTGGGGGGTTTAGGAGACTTGTAAAGGATAGCTTGTGAAAGGGGTATTATGATCACACGATCCTTTTTTAAAAAGTTTTTTGGGGGGTTTAAGAGACTTGTAAAGGATAGCTTGTGAAAGGGGTATTATGATCACACGATCCTTTTTTAAAAAGTTTTTTGGGGGGTTTATGGGGACTTGTAAAGGATAGTTTGGGAACGGGGCATTATGATCAAACCATCCTTTTTTAAAAAGTTTTTTTTGGGGGGGTTATGGGGACTTGTAAAGGATAGTTTGGGAACGGGGCATTATGATCACACGATCCTTTTTTAAAAAGTTTTTTTTGGGGGTTATGGGGACTTGTAAAGGATAGTTTGGGAACGGGGCATTATGATCACACGATCCTTTTTTAAAAAGTTTTTTGGGGGGGTTATGGGGACTTGTAAAGGATAGTTTGGGAACGGGGCATTATGATCAAACCATCCTTTTTTAAAAAGTTTTTTTGGGGGTTTAGGAGGCTTGTAAAGGATAGCTTGGGAACGGGGCATTATGATTAAACCATCCTTTTTTAAAAAGTTTTTTTTTGGGGGTTTAGGGGGCTTGTAAAGGATAGCTTGGGAACGGGGCATTATGATTAAACCATCCTTTTTTAAAAAGTTTTTTTTTGGGGGGTTTAGGGGGCTTGTAAAGGATAGCTTGGGAACGGGGCATTATGATTAAATCATCCTTTTTTTAAAACGTTTTTTGGGGGTTTAGGGAACTTGTAAATGATAGTTTAGGGAACGGGGCATTATGATCACACCATCCTTTTTTAAAAAGTTTTTGGGGGTTTAGGGGCTTTGTGGTGACATCTGCATTTTGAATAGAACACTTCCTCTATCTACCATAGGCAACTGGCAAATTTCTCTTCTTCACTTGCACATACTCGATCTTCTGAATAGGCAAAGGAAGTACTTACTGCATCCCACCCAAAAATTCGATACCGAGATTTGATCGGAAATGCACGCTTTCAGATTCCATGAATATAAAACAGCATTTCTGAAAAAGGTGTTTATCTCAAAAACTAAAAGTCACATGAATATGAATCTTAGCATTTAAGTCCAGCGTGTTCCAAAAATGCGACACCAAGCCACTCCCCACATCACACTTCACCTAGATTTTTTTTATTTTCTCAAAATGGCTCCAACGATTTTGATTAGAATACTATAATTATATTTAAGATATTTACATGACAAATAAGAGTTATATCTTGAATTTTATGGAAATATGGAATGCCAAAGATATCACAACACAGAACGACCAGCTTTTTAAAAATCTGACTATCGCTTTAGCCTACTGTATCCTTCAGATCCAGATGACTTATTACCCGCAAGAGTCAACCTCACTCATGGCATCGTCAAAATACAGTTTACGTGCAATATTTTACAGGGTAAGAATATTTACAAAAACGTTTTAATTACAATATTTTATAACTGAAAATGTATACAAAATAATCTTAAGATAAAACATACAGAATGTAATTATATACATAAAAGATTTCATAATAAAAATAATACTAAAGCAATATATTTGTAAGGATTTACATATATTGAGGTTAACAGTTTTATATTTAAAAATCTGATGTGTTACACTCACATGACTTTTTCTACTCTTGTACAAACTATTTTTACAAACGCTTATTCTGTATATGCTTCACGTTAATCGAGATGTTAATCTTATTGCTAATTTTCTTGTAGGTGCAAGGGGAATTGCTAGGCTTTAAGCGATAGTCAAATATTTTAAGAGCTGGTTGCTATGTGGAGTATTCCATTCTCTTTGCATTACCAGGACCAAAAAAAAAAAATGAATAGCGAATTCCCATTTGAGAAAAAGTATAAGTACTGGAAAATTTAAGGGAACAACAAGCAATATCTCGAAAATGGTTCACTCAACAAACAAAATGTATATGACATAAATTGTGTATTTTAACGCGATCTACATTTTTTGTGTAGTAACATTTTGTCTATCTCTTATGGTTTACCAGTTATGCAAACGTCATTCACAATGAAGAACACTTTTGGAGACATTCCCAGAAAATTCAAGATATACATTTTATTTCTCATGAAAGTATCTTAAACATATGATATTTTAATCAAAATCCTTAGAGCCATTTTTGAGAAAATTAAAATGTTCGAAAAATGTTCCATGTAAAGGGTAATCTGGGGTGGAGGGATTTTCTTGAAAACCTTCGTGTCGCATCTCTGGAAGATACTGAACCTAAATACCAAGTTTGGTGTTTATCCGACTGTTCGTTTCTGAGTTATGCTGTTCACAGACAGACACACACACACACACACACACACACACACACACACACACACACACACACACACACACACACACACACACAGAGACATGTTTCAAAAAATACTTTTTTGGATTCAGGAGGCCTCAAAACATATTTCCGGTGAAATCTCGGTATCGAATTTTTGGGTGGAATACAATACTTCCCCTACTTACTATACGTAGTAGAGAAAGTAAAAATTCACTAAGGCTAAAAGGTAAAAATTCCAGAAAGATCCGTTGTATTGATTGTCTAAAGCTTCTATAATTTAAATGTCTGATATTTTGTGGCAAATAATTGTACAATATGCTACTTTGATGTGCGGTACTATTAAGGTATACGGTGTGATTGTGAGAGTTTAAATGGACATTTTTAAATGCTCGTGTTGTGATCATGTAACTGGGAATTTAATTGCAGAAAATTTAGGTTTTGTTTAATGAAGGATACAGATTCCAAGATATAAATGCAGGGTAGGCGTAGTATTTTCAAATCTGAATACACTCTTTTGATATAATTCCTAGCTGGTACTTGCAATATCCTCTTTTATCCTCCTTCTTATGCATATAACAAAATGTGTAATGAAAGTTTATCTCGAGGAACAAGAATTAAAGAGAAGGCTTTTTAACGTTAGTTTTTATTCACTTTTGTCAAGAAATACTTCCGAACTCTGTGGAGGGTAGGCAATTATTCTAGTTAAAGAAAAATTGCTTCGCCTCAGCCTGGACCAGAAGGTTGAGAAGCTGACCAGAGAGAGATTCTTCCTTGTGCTACATCAAACTGTTCAACCAGACTACACGTGAGACCTAAGTTATTGTTTTGCAGTCTACCTGAGTTACTTCTTGAGAACGCCAAAACAATAGCCAGCTGTTCCCAACAAAGAAAATGGTTTTCGCCTTCTTTAGCGTACTTTCACCACCTGCCATTCCCTGCTTTGACTACAGCTTCGATTCAAACAATATGTAACTGGGGTTTCAAAGTTTCGGCCAGGGATAAGAACCATTTACTTGCGGGCATAGTTGTAAAGGTTGGTTTACAATCAGGGCAATTCTGAAACTTTCTGGTTATGAAAATAGTTACGTTAGGCCCCATTCACAATAAATTTAAGCGACACCATTACGTAAATGGAACAATTCACAATGAATCACGTAAATATATAAATAAACACTGAATTAACGTAAACTTAGAAACCTGTAAGGTTCAAGCTTTCAAGTTTATGTCTATTTCAAACATAAGAAACTAGCCAATCAGAGAGCGATTCTCATTGCGTATTCTCTGCCATCTAGCCAGGAATCACTGGCATATCTATAAAAATCACAGCAAAACAAGCGGTAGGGATGGTTTTTTGTGAGTTTAACATGCTTTAACCAGATAGCTGGCTCTTGTTCGTTTTGGTACATATACACTCGGTCAATTTAAAACTGGCCAGCGTCTGAGAGACGGAGCTCAAACGGGTGCTTCCGTGAGCGCTCGGGACAGCCAGGCTTTGCTCACAACACTGCGTGGGTATATTCTTGTAATAGAGATAATGGGGAACACAACTATAATCACAAAAGCCTTCCGAGAAAATAATTGATATACGAGATTTCAGACACATGTTTTAACACCGAATATTTGTAAGCAAAACACACTTTCTTGATGTATGGTTCTCAAATGGAGTATGCCTAAAGGTCGTTACAATGCCACGTTTACTGCAGCACTTAGTGGTAGAGAGTTAGTTTACTGTTCCTTAAAGAGTTTGCAATTCATAGATGCTATTTAAAGGGCACGTGATCTGTGAATACTTACAACTGCAGAAGACATGGCAATATGAACAGATCTATATCGCCATTAACATTCTCGCATGTCATTGGTCATTTGGCGACGAGCATAGTGTTGTCCTCCGTGGTGTAGTGGTTACCACGCTAGCCTCTAGTTCCCAAGGTCGTGGGTTCAAACCCGGCGGAGGACGAAGGATTTTTTTCGGGCGTAAAAATAAAGCCGGTGGTTCCGTGTCGCAGATTTACAGCACGTAAAAGAACCTCCAGCCTGATAAAGAGGCCTCTGAGCAAAATTACCGGTCTTTCACGCCCAATATAGAATGGGACGCTAAGGACCGCAGCAGTTAAAGAGCGTCCATAAATAAAACTCACTTTCATTTAATTTGAGGAACATGCTTCCATTTTGTTTGGTTGCTGCTGCAGGAATGCGTAGTACGTGTGAGATTTCTAAGCGCTATTTTCTTGCATAGTTTGAGTTTTTCAGAAAAAACTACCTGAGCGAGCAATAAAGGGGAAGGACAAAATAGCACTCAACAGTAAACGCTTTTAATTAGTCTTAGTTAAGAACTAAGTAGAAGACTCTGCTTTCACAGTAATTTATGATATATTTTGTGTTTAAAACTACCGTAACGCGACTTGTTGCTTGCTCTTCTCATAGAGAAGTTATGTGAATGGTTAACTTTTATTTAAAACACATGCAACATTCTCACTTTATGGCAAGGTTGGTAGAAAAACATTTAAATTGCGAGCATGCGTAAACGGGAACAGTAAAGATACAGTGCACAATTGATAGCAAAGCGAAGTTGAGGCTTTATTTATATTTAAACAGGCGAAAATAAAATATATTGGAGTTGCTTTATTTTTCTTTAGTTCCATTTAACTACAATTGGTCTTATCGGCGACCTCTGCTTTGGAACTTATTGCCTATTGGCAATGGTGTTAACTCGTATTCTCGTCGTTATGTTTCTTGCACTTTTTGGGTTTTAATCATTAGATCATACAAACATTCACATTCTCATTCATACTTCCAGACTCTGGGGAGGCTAGAAAATAAATTCCCACTCCCAGCCGGAAACCGAACCCGAGACTCCTCGCACAGCAGGCAGGTGCTCTACCGACTAAGCTATAGGGCCAGCATTGCAGTTGTTTGTGGCTGTGAGAGGTTAGTTTTTAATATAAAGGGAGAAGTAGCATTGCTGACTATTAAAAAGTGTAAATTAATAGTGAAGTAAGACTATTATTTTGTATTAACACGTTGTCCACAACAAAGTTGCCACTTCTGGCTGTGAAACGTTAGTTCACGCCTAACGGGCGGGATGGCTCAGGCGGTAACGTCTGTGACCCGCATACGGGAGGCCGTGGGTTCGATTCCCGCGGTCGATCTTCCTGACCCATGGGTTTTTCGGAGGTTTCCCGGCGCTAGGCGAATACTGGGTGGTGTAGGCCGAGGTGCTGATTCCCCCTCCGTACCTAGTCCTACTGCTAGTTCACGCCTAAAGGACAAATGACATTATCAATCTCATGCTTACTATAAAAAAAATCTAAAATGCTTATAAGAAATAAATGAGGCTTGTTATATTTTGTATTAAGGCATTATGCACAAGAGTATTGCTTATTGTAGCTGAAACTAACTTGCGTTAGCTCATACCCAAGGGAAAAATGAATGGCACTTTCACTCTATTTTGTAAAATTGCGTAATTTTTACATGAAATGGGGCATTACTGTTCTACATTCAAATACAGTGCAACAGTTTGCTGCCTGTAATTTTGAGTAGAAGCTTCATGAAGGGTCCACTAATAACGATACAAAATAAAACCTCAATTGGAGGCAGATGACCATTAGCTTCATTTTGCCAATAATGATTCAAGAGCTGTAAATTAACGGCAGTAAGAGTGAACAGAGGCTATACTCCTGTTTTCATATACATTTGCTTACTCTTTTTGCACAATAGCAAGTTCAAAAATAAGGAAATGATAAAATAGGTTAGGTTTATTGATTAATAAATGTTTGTCTTGCCTAAAGCTTCAGTGTTATAGGCTAGGTTTTGTGTATATTGATAAACGGGAATAGAAGTAACGACAATACTGCTCATCGCTCGTTTCTGAAGGATTATTTGCATCTCTAATCTATCTTTTTGCAATGCAGAAGGCATTAGGAGCGTGGAATTCGGCCATTCTACAAATTCCTGATCCTCTATTTTTACTGTGCGGTGGTCAACTGATACAAAAGTATAACCACAGATTGGCACTAAGCATAACTTAAGTGAGCGAACAGGTACCCTAAAGTGACACTTTAGTGGCGATTGTGAATTCAAACGCAACCCTTAAGGACCACTTGCACTTGAGTACTGGCTATGAATGTATCCCCTATTCTCCGTGGAGTTAATCAACTTTCTTTTCATTTTTAATTACACGAATAAAATATAACAAGTTTTCTTAAAATGTATATATATGGCGTTTGTTTAGTAATCAGTCATACCGGTAGATGGCAACCATGATATTAATTTAGCGGCCAGGAGGAGGTTTCTAACTCATCAATTTAATTTTATAACCGCAAATTTCAACATTACTGTATTTATATTTGCAGGTAAAATGAAGTAACACAAGTAATAATATTTAACTGTATTACAGGAAGACGAGTTTTACAACATAAAAGATAACAATCCACTACGAAGAATCGAAATCGAAATGTTTGCGTAGAAGTTAGCTTAACTACTGCATGACGTGCAGGTAGAACAAATCAGTGCCTTGTGGCTTGTTAGACACAGATGTTGGTTGTGAACCGCGTGCTCACTCGAAAAACTTTGAAAAAATTAACACCGGCCACTTTTAGTTTGAATGAGTGTACATAACCTCTTTTGCTGGTGGTCGCTTAGTAGGCCGCCATATTAGCTCAGCTGTTCAACGGTCCGTTGCGATTGGCTGCAGCTTACGTTTGCATTTGTCATTGCGAATGACAATATATTGCATTAAGCTTATGTCTAAGCTTTACGTCGTTATGTTAAACCTTAAAGTTCATTGCGAATGGCCCCGTACTCTTTAAGATCAAGAAGCACAGAATTGCATACATTTTTACTTTCTCTACTACGTATAGTAAGTAGGGGAAGTATTGTATTCCACCCAAAAATTCGATACCGAGATTTCACCGGAAATACATGTTTTGAGACCCCCTGAATACAAAAAAATCTGATGTGTTACACTCACATGACTTTCTCTACTCTTGTACAATCTATTTTTACAAACGCCTATTCTCCATATGCTTCACATTAATCGAGATATCGAGATGTCAATCTTATTTGTAATTTTCTTGTAGATGCAAGGGGAATATGGTAGCTTTTAAGCGATAGTCAAATATTTTATCACTGGTTGCTATGTGGCGCATTCCATTCTCTTTGCATGTCCAGGACATAAAAAAATGAATAACGAATTTGAGAAAAAGTATAAGTATTGGATAATTTAAGGAAATAACAAGCAATATCTCGAAAACGGTTCACTCAACAAAAAAAATGTATATGATATAAGTTGTGTATTTTAACGCGATCTACATTTTTTGTGTAGTACAATTTTGTCTATCTCTTATGGTTTACCAGTTATGCAAAAGTCGTTCATAATGAAGAATACTTTTGGAGACATTCCCAGAAATTTCGAGATATACATTTCATTTCTCATGACATTATCTTAAACATATGATATTTTCATCAAAATCGTTAGAGCCATTTTTGAGAAAATTAAAATTTTCGAAAAATGTTCCATGTAAAGGGTAGTCTGGGGTGGGGGAATTTTCTTGAAAATCTTCGTGTCGCATCTCTGGAAGATACTGAACGTAAATACCAAGTTTGGTGTTTATCCGACTGTTAGTTTTTGAGTTATGCTGTTCACAGACACACACACAGACACACACACAGACACACACACACAGACACACACACACACAGACACACACACGGACATGTTTCCAAAAATGCTTTTTTTGGATTCAGGAGGTCTCAAAACATGTATTTCCGGTGAAATCTCGGTATCGAATTTTTGGGTGGAATGCAATACTTCCTCTACTTACTATACGTAGTAGAGAAAGTAAAAAACATTTTTGGAAACATGTCCGTGTGTGTGTGTGTCTGTAACAGCATAACTCAGAAACGAACAGTCGGATAAACACCAAACTTGGTATTTAGGTTCAGTATCTTCCAGAGATGCGACACTAAGGTTTTCAAGAAAATCCCCCACCCCAGATTACCCTTTACATGGAACATTTTTTGAAAATTATAATTTCCTCAAAAATGGCTCTAACGATTTTGATTAAAATATCATATGTTTAAGATATTTTCATGACAAATAAAACGTATATCTTGAATTTTCTGGGAATGTCTCCAAAAGTATTCTTCATTGTGAACGACTTTTGCATAACTGGTAAACCATAAGAGATAGACAAAATTTTACTACACCAAAAATGTAGATCGCGTTAAAATACACAATTTATGTCATATACATTTTTTGTTGTTGAGTGAACCATTTTGGAGATATTGCTTGTTATTCCTTTAAATTTTTCAACAATTTTCTCAAATGGGAATTCGTTATTCATTTTTTTTGTCTTGGATATGCAAAGAGTATTAATCTGTGGGAAAGGGAATGGTGCTGCACCTAGCAACCAGCTATTAAGAGATATGTATGTGCTTAAAGGCTACTGTATTTCTATATTGCCCTTGTAAATATATATTCCCCTTACATCTACAAGAAAATTAGCAATAAGATAGACTCTGCAAATGTTTATCTCGATTAACATGAAGTAGATGGAGAATAAGCGTTTGTAAAAATACGGCAGTATTGAGCACCAAAGAGCATGTAGCAACACGTTGTTAAAGTTTAACCAGATGCTGCAGAATAGGCGAGAATACTCCGGGAACGAGAGCGGAAATGCATATCGATGATCATATTCATAGTCCATTTTGCGCATTGGGACGTCATTTGTTTGCAAGTGGCCAGTGATATCTTTCCACCGAGTTACACTGAATGGAGAGCGCGCTACAGTGGATAGTTGTTGCAAAAAGCGAACAGTTGTGCTCAGCGGTCGCCATATTGATGGATGATGAACAGTGAAGATATGGTTAGTGCATACCATAGAATGAGGTATCATACTCTAAAAGAAACACAAATATGGATGTTCATTGCGTCACATATGGTGCACTAATTCCATAGCTTAAGATCAAAATCAAGCTTTTATATCAAAGGACACGGAAGTTACTAAACTTTCTATTGACACCTACATTTCCATTGTTTTAAATGTAGCTAAATGAAATTGTAGGGGTAAAAATGAGATGAAAGTTTTAATGCTGCTTTATATGTAATTTGGACCTGGCAATGTGTTAAAATAGCTTCTAAGTACAAAACAAAATCCCGTAAGGCGGGTTCCGTCCCCTTCAGTGGCCGTGGTGCGGGCGCAGCGGCCCCTTGAGCACTCTGGTACTTCTGACGTTACTACAACTACGCTGGGCCAAACGTCCGAGCCCTGCCGTAGGGGTGTCGTTTGGATTGGGTTGGACTCGATGGGGCAGTGGTTCCCGACACCTATGGGAGACTGGGTACGTGTGTGCGCGATTACGTATAGAGACGCCTTAAAGTCCTCCGGTACGCCCTGGATATACGGTAGACATATGCTAGTTCCTGTCGGCCCTACCGAGGTTACCAGTAGACGCGCGTAAATGGCGCATCCACTTCTATCCGCGTGTAAACGGGAGGGCCATTTTAGACTCTAAATGTTGGCCTCATGGGAAACCACCCGGGGAGGAGCGTCACTCGGTTGACGCCTTCCCCCTGGATTAGGAGGAGAGCATGGCTTTGGCTCTTGCTCCGGTAAACCTTCGCTTAACGTAAAATACAAAAAATAGGAAATACGATTCCCAAAGCCCCCCCTTTCTAACGTTGCTATAGTGAATATCTTCAGATTGCACGCTGCTTACAAAATAATTGAATCTGTCAACATTTACGTTATGCGAGCGGGTGCAGGTATCGCGTTTTCAAAAAACTGTTATTTCTTACTACTTACACATGAAAACACCTAAACACTAGAGGCGCTATCGGCAAATAACCAGAATCTTCTGGAAGTTTCTTTCCCCGCTCCTCCAGAAGGTGTGCCTAGATAGTTCTAGAATGTTCTGTGGTAGATTCCATTGGCTATAGAAGCACGCGTTTTTACACGAACGCGAGTTGGTGAGCGCGTTTCTGCTGCGACATCAAGTGCGGTTCTCCGAGCGAGTTGGAGACGACTGTTGTGATCTGCAGTGAGTGCTACTGCGAAGCGAGAGATTGTAGAAGTCTTGTGTTCGACTCCCCAGCGAGTGAACCGTGCGGAAGAAGAGGCTACGACAGTAAAGCAAAGGAAGTGACGGTGTGAACTAAGTGAAGTCCCAGTAAAAGTTGAACCAGATTAAAACAGTGAGAACTGAGAGAGGTGACAGATGAAAAACGGACAACATTACAGTCTGTACTATGAACAGGGAACAGAGGGGACATCTCGTACTTCCATTCAAGGCGGATCTTTTGTACTTACCACCCCCAGGAGGAACGGAGGAGACACCTCGTACCTCGAGCCAACGCGGATCTTTTGTGCTTACCATCCCTAGGAGTAACGGAGGAGACACCTCGTACCTCGAGCCAACGCGGATCCTTTGTGCTTACCATCCCTAGGAGTAACGGAGGGGACATCTCGTACCTCGAGCCAACGCGGATCCTTTGTGCTACCATCCCTAGGAGTAACGGAGGGGACATCTCGTACCTCGAGCCAACGCGGATCCTTTGTACTTACCATCCCTAGGAGTAACGGAGGGGACATCTCGTACCTCGAGCCAACGCGGATCCTTTGTACTTACCACCCCCAGGAGGAACGGAGGAGACACCTCGTACCTCGAGCCAACGCGGATCCTTTGTACTTACCATCCCTAGGAGTAATGGAGGGGACATCTTGTACCTCGAGTCAACGCGGATACTTTGTACTTACCATCCCTAGGAGTAACGGAGGGGACATCTCGTACCTCGAGCCAACGCGGATCTTTTGTGCTTACCATCCCTAGGAGTAACGGAGGGGACATCTCGTACCTCGAGCCAACGCGGATCCTTTGTACTTACCATCCCTAGGAGTAACGGAGGGGACATCTCGTACCTCGAGCCAACGCGGATCTTTTGTGCTTACCATCCCTAGGAGTAACGGAGGGGACACCTCGTACCTCGAGCCAACGCGGATCTTTTGTGCTTATCACCCCCAGGAGGAACGGAGGGAACACCTCGTATCTCGAGCCAAAGCGGATCCTTTGTGCTTACGACCCCCAGGAGGAACGGAGGGGACACCTTGTACCTCGAGCCAACGCAGATCGTCTGTACTTACGACCCCCAGGAGGAACGGAGGGGACACCTTGTACCTCGAGCCAACGCGGATCGTCTGTACTTACGACCCCCAGGAGGAACGGAGGGGACACCTTGTACCTCGAGCCAACGCAGATCGTCTGTACTTACGACCCCCAGGAGGAACGGAGGGGACACCTTGTACCTCGAGCCAACGCAGATCGTCTGTACTTACGACCCCCAGGAGGAACGGAGGGGACACCTTGTACCTCGAGCCAACGCGGATCGTCTGTACTTACGACCCCCAGGAGGAACGGAGGGGACACCTTGTACCTCGAGCCAACGCAGATCGTCTGTACTTACGACCCCCAGGAGGAACGGAGGGGACACCTTGTACCTCGAGCCAACGCGGATCGTCTGTACTTACGACCCCCAGAAGGAACGGAGGGGACACCTTGTAACTCGAGCCAACCGGATCTTTTGTGCTTACCACCCCAGGAGTAACGGAAGGGACACCTCGTACCTCCATTCAAGGCGGATCTTTTGTGCTTACCACCCCCAGAAGGAACGGAGGGGACACCTTGTACCTCAAGCCAATGCGTATCTTCTGTACGTAACACCCCCAGAAGGAACGGAGGTGACACCTTGTACCTCAAGCCAATGCGTATCTTCTGTACGTACCACCCCCAGAAGGAACGGAGGTGACACCTTGTACCTCAAGCCAATGCGTATCTTCTGTACGTACCACCCCCAGAAGGAACGGAGGTGACACCTTGTACCTCAAGCCAATGCGTATCTTCTGTACGTAACACCCCCAGTAGGAACGGAGGTGACACCTTGTACCTCAAGCCAATGCGTATCTTCTGTACGTACCACCCCCAGGAGGAACGGAGGTGACACCTTGTACCTCAAGCCAATGCGTATCTTCTGTACGTACCACCCCCAGGAGGAACGGATGGGGTGAAAGAACCAGAGGCAGACCGGCCAATAGAGATGCGCAGAGTTCCCTAACCATTCCAAGTTGGTCATCCGGTCAGACCCGCGGGCTGCTCAGAGAAGCCTTCCCTCTGACTGAACCTAGGCGGCTCAGAGAAGGCTGCCAAAGAACAAGTATCGGCGTCATCTCACCGACACTGTACAGCCTCTAAGTCTACGTGAAACTAAAAGAACCAGGGAAAACCATGGTCAGTCGCATGCCACCGCGAAGGCATCTCCTTCAGTGAGACAGGAAGTAATGAAAGAATGTCAATGGGCGTGGCAAAGGGTAGCAGAACAAGGACAATAGATCCCGATTCATGGATACTTAATCACTAAAGTGAAGAAAAGATAACATATCTGAGCGTTTACAAGTAACATACATCTCGTATGTAGGAAAATCCCAGTGGATAAAAACATGCATTGCACAAATTACTTTCCTTGTTGTTACGTCACAAGTGTTGCATTTAAAACCTGAAACTTCAATTGGCTTTCGTTTGAATAAATTACGAAACTAGATACTTATGTGTTACCTTCGCGGTTTAAACAGTCACACTGAGTGAAGTGTTTGCGCAAATCACACATGTACATTGATTTATTTCTTCACCGTCTGGACCAAACTGGAGGCACGGAGTTATGATTGTCATAATGCGGAGATATTTAATGCTCTTAACATAAAACATATATGAAAATGAAAATTAGCATGTATTACAATCACTTTCTCTACCTCTTCATACTGTGGCCAGCGCACGGCTGCTCGAGCGCCGACCGCCACAGCTCGGACTCCAGCGGAAACAGTTATAATATCCCCGCAACCGCCTCATGTTCTCACAGTTACAATTACAATGATAATAAGCACGTACCTTATCATAAAAGATGTTGGAAATGTTGCCCTTCTACACCCACATATTTCTGGCATCTCAGAACATTTTTATTCCCACTCAAGAGTTCAGTATCCGAAATTGAGTGAATTTTTGTCTA
The DNA here is from genome assembly GCA_030765065.1 of Deroplatys truncata. NCBI lineage: Eukaryota > Metazoa > Arthropoda > Insecta > Mantodea > Mantidae > Deroplatys > Deroplatys truncata. The sequence continues at coordinate 201,989,642 of CM060980.1, read as the reverse complement.
GTGTTATTACAATGTATGGTGTTTATTGCATAGACTTTATTTTTCAAGTTGTCATCAGAGTCGGGTAAATTTATGTAACTGATTTTTGCGAAATGATAAAAGTAACCGACCCATGATTAATATTCTTATCTGACAATGCATGATTCCAATTATTGCTATTTGATCGCAACATAACAGATATTGGAGTACAGAGAATGAGGCAGTATTTTTAACACTTAAATAAGCAGCCCGCCTTGAAGCAATATGCCTAAGTAATAATCAGTAAAATGTATGTAACAGTCATTGCATATGCTTATATTATTGTATCCATGTGTAATAATGTTATGTGAATATATTACGTAATTTAATAATGCAGGAGCTCTGAGAATAATAAGTTAAAAGTTGCTAACAATGAAGTAACAATGAGGTAACCTTGAGTAAATAATGAGTAAGAAAGTTTAACAGTACTACTTGTGATTCTTGGAGTAAAAATAATGTAATTTTAGTGACAGTTTATAAAATAGCCAATCAACAACCAGAAAAAGCTTTAGTTAAATGAAGGTATTCTATTGGAGTAGGATTAGCCAATCAGGAACTGAAAAGGAGAAAATTTTACAAATTTAGAGTTCAGTTGCCTGCAGACAGCACTACTAACCAGACGCAAAAAGTGTCCTCAAGAAATATAATATGTATTCGTGTGAGACGAAAAGTAAGTTTACGTGTTAAAAAGTGTAATTAATTAATAAAAGAATCTCACAGGTCTCTATATCAGTGAAGTGTTATTTAAATCGTGTCAGGCATTAATAAAAGGAGTGAAGTAAAATTATATTCTGTGTAAGCCTACATTCTTGTCGCATCACAACCCTGCTAAGAGAAACGTGTCTCTAACAATAATACTGACGCAACCGAGGTAAGCATAAATGTATAATATTTAAAGAAACAGTCAAATTACAAAATTAATATTTTTTTAAACTTGTGGCAAAGGCCACCTGAAAGTACATTTGGGGCGAAGGCTGCCGGAAAGCGGGTACTATACGTGTGGTTGCAACTGCTACAAGTTCGGCTCCCCAACATTTGAAATATAATACAACTCCTACAATACAAACTACTTCAAATTGACGCCCAAAGCGTGGGGCAAATAACGTAACAAACCACCTTCTTCAAATTGGCTTCCATACGTGGGGCTAATAAATGCTTTCTCTCAAGAAATCCGATTTTATACTCCAGATTCACTTGCATGACGCGAAAATTGATATGCAATAAACGCATACAGAATAATGGGACCTATATATATATATATATATATATATATATATAATATATTAAAAAAATGAATGCAGAGAGGTACAGGAATAACTTAAGCCATTTTTTGAAACAGCTGGTCAACAATGAAAATCAGTCTGGATGTTTCCAACAAGACTTTGTTATCGCGCATACAGTTGATGAGTAGTTAAATTTAATTCAGGAATATTTTGAAGATAGGATAATTAGTAAAGATTAATTTTATTAATCTCACACAATCCCTTGATTTAAATTATGTGATTGTTATCTATAAGGGAATTTGAAAAATACGGTGTATGCAACAAACCCCATAGATTGAAAGGACTAAAAGAAAACAGGCGAGAAATTCACTCAATTTTGGATAGTGAACTCTCGAGTGTGAACGAAAATTTCCTGAAACGTTAACAGAAATATGTGGATGCAGAAGGACATTTCCAACATTTCTTATGATAAGTAGGAACCAGGATATGCGTGAAATAAAATGATGAAAGTGGTAAAATAAAATACTCAGGGCGGTGAAATAAAAAAAATCTGATGTGTTACACTCACATGACTTTCTCTACTCTTGTACAAACTATTTTTACAAACTCTTTTTCTCCATCTATTTCACATTAATCGAGATAAACATTTGCAGAAACGATCTTTTGACATGCAAAGAGAATTACGTTTTACACATAGCAACGAGTTCTAAAAATATTTGACTATCGCTTAAGGCGTACTATGTTCCCCTTGTTTTGTAATTGCAAGGGCAATATAGAAATACAGTAGCCTTTAAGCATAGACATGTCTCTTAATAGCTGGTTGCTAGGTGCAGCACCATTCTCTTTGCCACAGATTATGCTCTTTGCATATCCAAGACAAAAAAATGAATAACGAATTCCCATTTGAGAAAATTATTGAAAAATTTAAGGGAATAATAAGTAATATCTCGAAAATGGTTCACTCAACAAAAAAATGTATATGACATAAATTGTGTATTTTAACGCGATCTACATTTTTTGTGTAGTAAAATTTTGTCTATCTCTTATGGTTTACCAGTTATGCAAAAGTCGTTCACAATGAACAATAGTTTTGGAGACATTCCCAGAAAATTTAAGATATACATTTTATTTCTCATGAAAATATCTTAAACAGATGATATTTTAATCAAAATCGTTAGAGGCATGTTTGAGAAAATTAAAATTTTCGAAAAATGTTCCATGTAAAGGGTAATCTGGGGTGGGGGCATTTTCTTGAAAACCTTTGTGTCGTATCTCTGGAAGATACTGAACCTAAATACCAAGTTTGGTGTTTACTCGACTGTTCGTTTCTGAGTTATGCTGTTCACAGACAGACAGACACACAAACTGACATGTTTCCAAAAATGTATTTTGTGGATTCAAGAGGTCTCAAAACATATATTTCCGGTGAAATCTTGGTACCGAATTTTTGGGTGGAATACAATACTTCCCCTGCTTACTATACGTAGTAGAGAAAGTAAAAAGATCACATAGAAATGAATAGCAAGTACAATAAAATTTAGCTGATAATGTCACCAAGGTATAAACACAACATTTTCTGGGCATATATTTGTTTGCCTGTCTGACAAGAAGTTTGCACATGCTGAAAAGCGTCTCTTCTATCCACATTTGTAGTTAGAAACTATACTGCCTTCAAGCAGCGGCTTGAAAAATCAGGATATTCCTGCATCAACCCCTTCAGTAATTTAAGTTCTACGTCCTGCTGACTCGTGTGTGACATGAGCTCATTGAATACTGGTGCTACCAGTAAATAAGATAAATGTAAAAGCTGGTCGGTACTGCGCCTCCTGCAACGGCCACGGTCACTTCACCGGGCAGGCGCAGAGCCCCCTCTATCCGAGAAGCCGTCGACAGACTCCGACCTCCACAGACACCACCCTGCAAGACGCGGTCCAGGATCTCCACACGGAGGCCTTCAACATAGGATCCCGCATCTCTCTAGAGGAAGAACACATATCATCACTCGCCACCGCCGTCAACTCCGCCACCTCAGATCATCTCCTCCGCCGACTCGCCGCCATAGAAGCAGGACTTCAGGATCTCCATGCCTCACCGCCGCCTTCTCCACTGCCCTCAACAATCATGGCCTGGGTCAAGTCATCGCCAGCTTGCCACAGACCTCACCACCGCCTGCTCCAGCAGATCACCTGGAAGACTTCAGGGGCTCTTTGACAGGTCTTACTGACCTGGTAAAAGTCCTGATCACGACGAATGAACTCCGGAACGCGCGGACCTGAGGAGTGGTCAGGAAAAACTACGGAACCACGTGCTTACACAAGCAAGTTATTGGACATATGGTAGCAGATACCAACGCCAAAACCGCACCTCTCGAGAGGCGCTCAACAATTCTGAAATAACATGCAATAAAGACTTCTAAAATCCTTATCCAATGATGTTCCACTCCCCGGGGGACAGTCAGGGCCCTGGCACGGTCATGGCTGTCAGCCGGACATGTCCTTCACCCGCTGCCAGCGCAATAAGCTGGCAGTTACCTTCCGCACTATCGGGGGTGCTCAGCGCAACCCCAATACCTTTCCTCACTTCTTCCTTCTAATCCCCCTATTCCGGAAAACCCAGCCCTTAAAAAAAAAAAAAAAAAAAGTTTTCCCACTGCTTGGTTTCATCCTTCAGCTTACGCAAGGTTAAGGATGTTTCCTCTCCGGACACCTTGTTTTTTATGAGCTGCACTTCCACCAAGCAAAGACACCAGCTTGTGCACTGTAGGATATTGACACCCCTCCAAAAATTGAGTAACCTCAGAAATAGCGCAGCAAACCTCCTTCGCAAAAGCAGCCTCAAAACAAATGCACTTTCTGTCATCATTTGAAAGCTCTTTAAAGTGGCTGACTGCCAGATAAGAGTCCGTCAGTTGCTTGAAGTACTCGAGGAGATCTTTCAAGTATTCCCCAACATAGAGAACACATTTTATCCACGAACCCCACCGAATTACAAAAAAGGAATCGAAACATCTTTGCCTCTTTAGCATCAGCATGTTTATATTTCAAAAAGGTTATATATTGGTGCTTCCTCCTCCTAGCATTCTTGAAGGCTACCTTAACCACAGAATGCACAATTAAACACTAAAAGCTTGGCATCATCTTCAGTATTTCGAGACATTTCACGTTTTAAAGAAGATTTCGTAAAATAAAAGCATCTCGCGACACTTCGTGGCTAATTAAATGTGTAACTTGAAAATTTCGCGGTTATCGTTAATACCAGAAATCCGGGCCTCTAGTGATAAGGTACGTGCTTACTATCATTGTAATTGTTAATTATGAGAACACGAGGGCGTTGCGAGGATATTCCGGAGCACGTGAGCAGCCTTGCGGTGGCCACAGTGTAAAGGAAAAGAGCTGTACAGTGTTTGGACACTCAGCCGGCCCAACAGGAATTTTCTTGGCATAGGGAAGCACGTTGTTTGCCGGCGGAGTCGGATATTCATAGTCTCTTAGATTAAAGTGTATATATTTCTCATGCAAATTATAACCACAACAACCACATATCTTCGTCATAGAAGATGTTGGAAATACATCTCTCGCACCTTTTAACATTTTCACTAACACTCATTGATTCTTCATGGCCATGTAAATAAAACCACGCGGGTCAGTAGAGAGATCATTAACATTATCCAACACCGAATTGCAGAAATTAACTCTGATCCATTATTGTGTGGTTGTAATTCCTGAACTACAGTTATCTTATAGGGTTTTAATTTTAAAAATTTAGTGGCATTCCAAGTTGAGGTTTGCGAAATGTCTGATTCCAGTGCATGCTTTCTAGGTGATTTCTTTGGACTTTATTCTAACTTTCCTGTGTTGTCATCTAATTTTTCCTCTGTAAGAACAGGTGGTTTCTTATCAAGAAAAGATGCCGTTTCCCTAACTTTATTCACAAGATTACGAATTGTTTAAGATTAGGGAATTTGCCTCACTTCTCTACAAGAAATTGTAGTCACATAGGAATCACACATGGAGATTCTGTGCGCTAAAGTATATGGACGTTTCGCATTATAACACCACTAATACACTATACACTGAAACACGCGGTCTCACAACGTATCAACCTCTGTAAAGCAGACTTCACGTCAACTGATTAGCCGGTACACGGAGAGGGAACAGAGTGGGTTAGAAACAGCCCAGTGCAGCACAAGTAATTCCCCGTAATACGGCCACGTATCGAAACGAAGGCTCTGTATCTATTTCATGCAAATGGAAATAAACCATAGTGTCATTAACATTTCATTATAGGTATAAAAGGAATAGCACAGGAAATTGAATCGAGAATCAGATGTTTAAAACGCTGTATGCTGACCTTGAAATTCTAGACTCTTTCCAAATATATTCGTTCTTGATAACCATCCCCGTGAGGCAGTATTTTAACACTTGAATGGTTTCAATTAAATTATATAATATGTAAATTCAATAACAGCCCGCCTTGAAGCAATATGTAATAAATTTTAAAAAAAATGTAACAGCCATTGCAAATGCTTATATTATTGTAAAGATGTTCAATAATGTTATGTGAATGCATTATGTAATTTAATAATGTAAGAGCAGTAAGAATAATAAGTTTAAAGTTGCTAACAATGAGGTAACCTTGAGGCAATAATGAGTTTGAGAGTTTGAATGCTACTAGTCATGATTAGGGCAGCGATAATGTAAATTTTGTGACAGTTTAAAAAAATAGCCAATCAACAGCCAGAAAAAGGTTTAGTAAAATGCAAGTATTCTATTGGACTAGGACTAGCCAATCAGAGACTTGAAATACAAAAGTTTACGGGTTTGGACGGTTGAAATATGTTCAGTTGCCTACAGACCATGATAGTAACCGGATGGAAGATGTGTTCTCTAGGGAAATATTACGCATTTGTGTGAAACGTAAAATTAAGTATACGCGTTAAAAAAGTGTAAGTATTAAATTAAAGAATCTTACAGCTCTTGATATCAGTGTAGTGCTATTAATTTGTGTCAAGGATTAATAAAAAGAAGTGAATTTAAACTTAAAATCTGTGTAAGCCTACATTCTTGTCGCACCACGCCCTGTCTAAGAGAAACGTGTCTCTAAAACAATACTGACGCAGCCGAGGCAAATATAAACATAAATAGTTAAAGAAGCAGTTTAATAACAAAGCAAAGTTAATATTTATTTTCATAAATAAACAACTTAAAGAACAATACTACTTCAAACTGGCTCACATACGTGGGGCAGTTAAACTCCTGCGAGACTACTACTTCAAATTGAGCCCAAAGCGTGATGCAAACTCCTTAAACAACGTAAACTTCAAAAACAACTACTTTCTCAAATTGACGCCCATAGGTGGAGCTAAATAAATAAATTACGTAAATAAGTAAACTACTTCTTCACCCGTTAGGAGGAATTTCACGCGCGTAAGACGCCTGTCGGAGGGGCGGGGGGGGGGGGCAGACAGACTAATTGGATCGGATAGAACAGCCAAGATGGGTGACCAGCCCGAAACCTGGTAGGAGAGCGAGGAAGGAGATGATATGAAATGACGGTGAAGTGGATGAAAGAAAAGAAGATGATGGAGCAGATGGTGGAATGAATGGTGGGGGAAACGGAGAAAATTTACCCAGACGCTGCTTTGTCCACCATAAACCCCACACACAGTTCCCTGTGATCGAACCCGGGCCGCGTTGGTGAGAGGCGGTCTAACCACTCGGCCACGGTGCCGCCTCTTTCCATAACATCACGAGAAACAACTGAACAGCGATAGCATTTTATCCTGTTCATGCATGAATTAACAAGGGACATGAGAAAAAATAGTTAATACTTTAAAATTGTCAAATCTACATCAACTAATACGATTTTAGACTCATCAATGTATATTATTACTTTTTGAACAAATTATGAACATGGTATCACATGTGTACATTATGCATTTGAGGCTCTGATACAAACATCAAAAAAGTTTACAAAAGTGAAAAATTTGAGCAGCACGTATGTTACTTCATGTGGCAGTTCTCAATACATTCAGGGAATATTGTATTTATTGCACTTACATCTCGTCCTTCATTTACATGTGTCATCATGACAATGCATTGCCTTTTCTTAGTCACCTTCCATAAGATAATAACCTCTTAAGTAAGCAATTGCTGTATTTAAAACAGCTGTGTGTTTCTTAGATGGTGGGTCGGCAACAGCATCATTTCAAGATCGCCCTCTCTTGTTTTCATATTCATAATCAAACACAATAAATTTGAATTTCACAAAATAACTTTTCTTGCCATTAATATCTCTATAAAGTATTTATACATTTACCGTATGATATTAACCATGTGAAAAACACTTCAAGTACCATTTCTTATTTTTGAACTAATAGGGCAAACGAGCAATAAACCATAGATCCAGAAGGTCCACTCTACCCATGTACATGTTGACTAAATGGACCAGAAATAGAAATCATGGATTTTTCTTTTCTATTCTACCTTTTAGCTTCATTTTCTTCCACTTCTAATGTAGGTGGTACTTCTTGTTCATCAGGAAGCAAAATTTCCCTTATAACAGTTCTCAGAAGATACTTCCTTTCAGAATCTGAAGGCGGTAGTAATTTCAGAAGTAATTTCACAACGTGCTCCTTTGATAATTGACTTTTCTGTCCTTTACTAAATTGAAAATTTGTAATAACGTACCTGAAATACTCAAATAATTCTCATAAACAAGAATACAATATTATTAGATCGAAATACCACAGTGTAAAATTACGAATGGTTACATAACCTCAAAATCTTCAGCACACCTAAATGCATAATGTTATCATTTGTGTACACCACTATTTTCCGATATTATTAATATTTTCATTAAGTAATTTCAAATTATTTATGCATAATAACTAATAATAGGTACGTATACTTCAAATAATATTTTTTTTTGCCCTTTTATAATATGAATTTTTATGTAAAACATGGTTTCAAACTTCTGCAAAGTAGTACTTCCAATCAGGTGTTGCACACTCCTTCCTTGGAAATGTATTGCTTCATCCAGGGAGTGCTGCACTTTTGTAGCAACATGCTCTGGTATCAAACGTTACCTTCATGGGTGGTCCTAATGCCATACTTGTGAAATAAAAGGAAATCAAATCATGTGTTATCATATGTTACCTTCATGCATGAAGAGGTTAAGATAATCTTATCTGTTACATTCAAATTATCTTCTCTGCTCACTCTTCTACAGACTATTCTTACAAAAACTCATTGTTCTTGTTTTTGTTGATGAAGATAAACGTTTGCACAACCGCTTGTGTTGCACGTTTCGTCGCACAGAAGCCTGAAGCGACAGTCAAATGTTGCGAGCTTTGAAATTCCATACTTTGTGCATGCCCATGAGAACAAACGAATAGCGACACACCACTTGAGAAGTATCTGGGCCGATCCTAACAGTTAAAGAATCTAGCAGTGGTGAGTCAAAAGAGTGTTAAAGTCAACTTCATTTTTGAGTTATGCTTACAGACACACACATGAATGCCTTTTTTGGATACAGGGACTCTTAAAGTGTGTATTTCCAGCGAACTCTGCATGAGACAGTGGAATAGTGGAATGCAACACTTCCCACTATAGGTTAGCAGTAGAGAAAGTAAGAAAACGAATAACGACTTACCGGTTGAGAAAAGTATAAATACTTGAAAATTCAAATCAATAACAAAGACTATCTCGGAAATGTTTAATGCCACAAACATTTTAATTTGACATATAATTACATGCTTTAAGGAGATACGTAATACATCAAGATTCGGCTGCGACTGAAGAAAACTTCGTGAAAATCTACAATGCCATGTTAAATGACAGACGAATCCAGGTTTTCTGTCATTGCCAAGATCTCATTAGATTGTGTCTGGAACATTTTCACATGACAAGGCTCATAACGAAATTGGTGCTGTGTTTGTTAACCGCCGAATAAAGATCTCTCAGCTAGACATGTTCAGACACAACTCGACATCACTGTTGCCGAAACATGGCTCACAACCATACCCCGAGACGAAGCAGCAAGAGGGTGAAAGCGCTCCAAAGAAGGCCAAGTGTGCTCCTTCGGAAAGAAACGTGATCATCGCTGTTTTCTGGTATGTTCAGTGTATAGTGTTGATAGATTACCTGGAAAATGGCAAAATATTCAACGGGAAGCAGGTATTATGTAGCTTTGCTGGAAAGTTGGATACCAAAATGTCTTAAGAAATGTCTTAAGAAAAAATTCATTTTCCACCAAGATAATGTACACAATGGTTCAAAGGACCTCTAAACATGTATTTTCCCGTTGAAATCTGGTTATCGAATTTTTGGATAGAATACCATACTCTACCTACCTTAGGCAACTGGCGGAGAAAGTAAAATTAAAAGAACAGAAAAGTAAATTGGTTATAATTTATGCTGCAACTTAAGACACATTGTAATTCTTTTTATTTATTTATTTATTTATTTATTTATATGCCGCCTTTAACATATCGGTGGCTTTATCTTTGGAACAATTGCTCATCAGCAATGTTGTTCGCTCGTTTACTGTTCTGTTAATATTTGGGCTTGTTTACGTTGGATTTTCTTTATAAGATTAAGTTTATTTACGCTCTCCTCATGCTTCCAGACTCTAGGGAGGACGAGGAACAATCCTGGCTGACGAAAACCTCCCATCCTCCAGCCGGGACCTCTGGATTTGGAAGCTAGATGCTGGCCACCAGACGACAGAGGCAGTCCTGTATCTATTCTAAGGCTCTAGAGAAAATAGCTTTGAAACCGTACAATTTTATTTCTCGAGACACAGATGGCCCATCAATCGCAAACGTAGCCACCGAGATTCTTTGGGATTTCCTAATTACCACAGTTTCATTTTACTCTCACATTTAGTAGTTACGCCTTCTTTTCTAGCAAAAATTAAAAAAAAGAACTTTAAATGCCAACAATTACATTTTGCACAGAGTACTTGCAAACCTGTTTGTTGAAGCGATCGTAAATGCATTTTTGGCTAACCGTTTTGGATGCCCATCATGGCATTACGGCAGGAAGTAATCCCAAATTAAACACGTTTAACTTATAATTTATGCGGCTTGAAACTGGAACTTCCATTTTGAAAACGAAATGCGACACAAAACTCGCTACTGCAGAGGCCTCTGGTCTTATTTTGCATAATGCATTAACTCCGTGTAATAACATGGTAGGCCGCGAAAATGGTTTCTGTTTCTCTTTTGTTTTTTCATTTGCCTTTCTGTGATTACACATTGTCAATCACGGTCGTGATTCATGTTTCCTGACCGCTAATAAGCATGCGCGCGGACACGAAAGCCAGCAGCAAAGATTAGCCAAGAGTGTTGCCTACGAGAACGGGGTCGACTGCAACTTTTATCTTCTGGAAACGGCAGCTGACTCGATTAAAATATGTGTTACATTCACGTGACCTTCTATACCGACTCTCTACAAACTATTCTTACAAAATCATATTTTCCTATCTACTTCATATTAATCGAGATAAACGATTGTAGAATTACTTTCATTACACATTTCGTTGTACGTACAAGAGGGATACAGGGGACTGAAGTGCTAGTCAAATATGGGTCGTTAAATGCTGGATTTGAAATTCCATATTCTTTGCATGACCACGAGAAACTACTGAATGGCTACTTAAAACAATGAAGTAATTGAAAATTGAAACCAATAACAACGAATATCTCAGAAATTGTTAATGCCAGAGAAAACTAATTTAGCATGATTTGTGTATTTTAAAAGATCGGCTTTTGTCTATTTCTCTTGATTTAACGCTTATATAAAATTATACAAAATTCATTGAATGAAGAGGATTTCATAGGCTATTTGCAGAAAATTCAAGATATACATTTTATTTGTGATGTTGAGGCAGTATTTGTAACACTTAAATGATATCAGTCTAATTATATAATATAAAACAGCTCGCCTTAAAGCAATATGTGTATAATATATGAAATGCATGTAACAGTTATTGTATTATGTTTATATTATTATGTACATGTGTAATAATGTTATGTGAATGTATTACGTAGTTTTAACAATGTAGGAGCTGTGAGAATAGAAGCCGAAAGTTGCTAACAATGAGGTAACCTTGAGACAACAATAAATCAGAAAGTTTAATAAAGGCTACTAATAATTCTTGGAACAATAATGTAATATTTAAAATAGTTTAAAAATAGCCAATCAACAACTAGTAAAGCTGAAAATTAAATAAAAGTGTTCTATTGGAGTAGGCTTAGCCAATCAGAGACTTGAAATAGAGAAAAAAAGTACAAATTCAGGCGGGAGACGCTACAAGACAGCGTTCCCAAACAGTCCAGTTTAGATTGGGTACCCGATTGGTACGGTACGTGTTCAATGTGAGACATAAAATTTCATTGCGGTGAGAATATAAAGTTTACGTGTTTAAAGGTGCAAATAACAATAATCGTACAGCTCTATACTAGGATACATTAGTGAAGTGTTATTTAATCGTATGAAGGATTAATAAACAAAGTACAATACAATTATAATTTGTGTAAGCCTTGTTCATTACCCATACCAGCTCTGCTAAGAGATACGTGTTCTGAAATTTACTGACGCAGCCGAGGCATACATATATAATAAATAAATAAACATTAAAATACAAAGTTGATTTTTTAAACGTGGGGGCGAAGGCCACCGGAAAAGTAAAAGTGGGGCGAAGGCCACCGGAAAGTTTGTACCGTACGTGGGGCAAACACTACAAGAAACATATCTCCCACAATACGTGCAACTACAACAATATAAACCCTTACAATGTACATATTTTAAATATATGGTATTTTAATCAAAATCGTTTGTCATTTTTGAGAAAATAAAAAATAACGAAAAGTTTTATGATGGATTTTCTTGAAAATCTTTGCGTTGTCCTTGGAAGATGGTAAACTTAAATACGAGCATTTGATATTATCCCACATTTCGCTTTTTGAGCTATTGTTCGCACACATACAAACACACACACCCACACGAATATTTTTCTAAAAATGTTTTCGGGGGTACACGGAATCTCAAATTATGTATTTCTAGCGAAATTTCGACATCAGGAAAAAATGTAAACACATATAACTGCAAGTGACAGAGGACTGAACCCTCGACCCCGACACGGAGAGAGCGTGAATGTGTGTGTGGCCCGCTTTCCCACAGACACCGACGAGCAAGGTCACGTGGTCTGCCAAGCCATTAATTGTGTGCACCAAACGTCACGGTGTTGTATGGCTGCGTCCGACATCGATCATGATTATCGCAAGCGACCCCATAGCTGTTTCATACCAACATTGCATTATCAGAGGTGTATGGGACAGGACTCAGCTATGAGCGCAAAGAAAAAACAATCCGGTTTGTTTCTCTACAAACTCTACTAACAAAACCTTAGTCTTCTATCTATTTCTTGTTAATCGACATACATTTTTGCAGAAATGGTTTCATTATTTATACATTTTGTTGTAAATGTGTATAATAAGAATACAGTAGGCTTAAGCGACAGTCAATTTTTTTAAGAGTGAAATTCCGTTCTCTTTGCATAACCACTAGAAAAAATTTGAAGTCTTGCACTCACATGACTTTCTCCACTCTTGTAAAAAACTATTTTTACAAACGCTTAATCTCCATCTACTTCATGTTAATCGAGATAAACATTTGCAGACTCTATCTTATTGCTAATTTTCTTGTAGATGTAAGGGGAATATATTTACAAGGGCAATATAGAAAAACAGTAGCCTTTAAGCACATACCTATCTCTTAATAGCTGGTTGCTAGGTGCAGCACCATTCTCTTTGCCACAGATTAATACTCTTTACATATCCAAGACAAAAAAATGAATAATGAATTCCCATTTGAGAAAATAAGTATTGAAAAATTTAAGTGAATAACAAGCAATATCTCGAAAATGGTTCACTCAACAAAAAAAATGTATATGACATAAATCGTGTATTTTAATGCGATCTACATTTTTTGTGTAGTAAAATTTTGTCTATCTCATATGGTTTACCAGTTATGCAAAAGTCGTTCACAATAAAGAATACTTTTGGAGACATTCCCAGAAAATTCGAGATATACATTTCATTTGCCATGAAAATATCTTAAACATATGATATTTTAATCAAAATCGTTAGGATCATTTTTGAGAAAATTAAAATTTTCGAAAAATGTTCCATGTAAAGGATAATTTGGGGTGGGGGATTTTCTTGAAAATCTTCGTGTCGCATTCTTGGAAGATACTAAGCTCAGATACCAAGTTTGATATTTATGCGACTTTTCGTTTTTGAGTTCTGCTGTTCACAGAGACACACACGGGCATGTTTCCAAAAATGCATGTCGTAACGGTCTGCCAATTACACAAAATTCCTTCCAAATGAAGAGGAATTCACGGGCTATTCCCAGCAAATTTAAGATATGCGCTTCATTTTTGCCATGCAATATCTTAAACATGTGGTATTTTAATCAAAATTGTTAGCCTTTTTGAGAACATAAAAAAACAAAGAAAAATTGCCCAAGTAAAACTCGATATCGAATTTTTGTGTGCAATAGATATAATACTTCCTCTACCTACTAGGTACGCGGCAGAAAAAGTAAAAAGAAGAACAAAACGCAAATCAGGTACGAGAACAAGATTTTTGCTCTTCCCTGAGGTCAAGGTGTGCAAGATTATAGCTTGAGGTCACTTTCTAATTTGCTGGATGCTGTTGTTGCTCCTGAAAGACGTACGCCATCATTACACGCAAATTTAACAATTTTTGACTGGTATAAAACCGGTTTTAGCACACGTCCTGTCGTCAACGCAATAAAAATGTACCTACCTATCGCCAGTGCGTGTTCGCAAAGTGTGATTTTAGCTCAAGATCAGCAGCAAGGTGTTGCAATATTCAGGGACCTTCAGGGATGCTGCACAAGTGGTCCTGCTCTGTGGCTAAACCGGGTGCGACGCCAACTAAATCAGCTAATCAGTTCATTGTTTGTCACGTATGTCTAAAATATATACACATGCAAGACCTTTAACGGGAAACCTAACGGGGTGCTTTACAGCTTCTAATTTTAACTCCTAAACGACTATGAAATGTTTAGTACATGCACTCTAAAACAGTTGTTTGTGGACTGCTAGGACGCTAATGTCGTCATGGCAACCGTTCCAATTCAATGCTTCTGGCTGGGATTGAAATTTCGTCGGAATTATCACTCATATTTTCACAAAACTAGACAGTCTTAAATAAATAAAGTATTTCGTATATATCGCTGCTTACAAACGAAATTCATATTCGTACGTAGTCTATAAACTTGAAAAATAATTAATATTTAATGTAAAAATCAAGTTTTAAGTTGTAAATAAGTTTTTATTTACTATTTGTTTGCACAACATAGAGTAACAAATTTAATGAACATGGCTATAAACAGACAGTCATTTGTTTAATTTGCACATACTTAAATCTGAATTTAGAATGTTTAACGCACAACTTTAAACTGTTCATATAATTTAAGAATTTTTACTAAAACTAGTCTATGCATCACGTACGCAAAAACTTTAACGGACTCTTCGCCTATGTCGTACACCAAAGCCTTATTTTGTGTACTTGATACAACATTATAAAAATGCTTGTAGATTAAGAGTACAAAATTGAGTTTTATTTATGGACGCTCTTTAACTACCATGGTCCTTAGCGTCCAGTTCTATATTTGATATGAAAACCCAGAATTTTGCTCAGAGGCCTCTTTATCAGACTTGAGGTTCTCTTATGTGTCGTAAATGTACGACACGGGACCACCTGCTTTACTTCCCTTCCAAAGAGAGCCATGCTAAGGATTTTTACACCAGAAAAACATCCATCGCCCTCCGCCAGGTTTGAACCCGCGACCTCGGGAACTAGAGGCTAGCATGAACCCCTGCTGCTTTTCATTAGAAGTTTGCGGTGAATATGAAACAAAGGCCGTCTATAGACATAACATCACAAACAATATAGATGTTCACAATGTAACAGCAAGGCAAAACAAAGAGCTGACAAACGACGTAGTGATCCTACCGTAACGATAGGATATGCATTTATTTCTTTGATATTTTGTTCAGACACTGCAATGCTACCAACTCTAGCCACAAACGCTACATCTGCACTCTTTTGAAATTGCGACTAACGACTTGACTGAAGATTTTAGTGGTCAGTTAGAGACAATTCTGGCCGATTCTTATTTTTTGGCTTGATATATTTGCTAATTGAACAATTGGATTTTCAAACATCAAATAAATTAGGTATACACTGTAAAAAGTATTTTCTAAAGAAGGAATGCGGCGAGGTCAAATCGTTTAAAGAACTGGTAGATTTTGTAGTCGTAATTATTCTCTCCCTTCACATTCAAATGTAGGGATTTTAGTCAGTTGAACATTGTCAAAACAAAGCTAAGGAATCGGCTTAAATGCTAAGCTGTGGCAACTATCCTTCCTTGTAGAAATTCTATTAGAATTTTAGGAAAAACATGTTACTTGTACAAACTCCCACAAAATCAGCGTACAAGGGTCTGCTGAGAAGCTGGAAAATCAGCTATTTTTCTTCTGATTACGCAGCGAATTTTGTTTTTAAAGTTGTTAAATACTATACCAATACTTTTTAATCACTTATAGTAGTTATTTTGATTTAGCAACCTTCTTATTTTAAAATTTGGTGACTTTTGGCTAATACTACAGAGTGAGCCAAAAGATTCCGAACCGCCTGCGCGGTTGTCGTCTGCCGCTATCATAGAAAGGTGCGGATGAAACCATACACCATTTTTAAAACTACTTTTAAAGGCTTTACTTACCAACTCTACAAAAGGAGATGCTGAAACTGGCCACCGTAGTTGTCCATACATTCTTGGCACCTCTTTAGGAAACTATCCATCACTCGCCGTAGTTCACCTTGAGAAATTTCCTGACGGATATTTTGTTTTAATTCTTCCAGGATGTGTGGGGTTGTCTTGTACACTTTATGTTTTAAGTTACACCGGAGAGGTATTTTATGAACAATATTACCGGCTGCATGGTGTTTTTCCACTGGGCGTGTGGAAATATGATAACGCACTGCTGCTATAAACAAAGTCACACTGTTGTGGTTTTGCTGTGCAGTGTGAAGTGCAGTTTTGAGTTGACGGTGATGTGATGTAGTTCAGTTATTACGAGTTATTTATTATTTTATCCTGTACTTAATCACAAAGTATATTATGGCTCAGTATATGTTTTCTACTGCACAGCGTGTATTTGTTTATGATTCGTATGTGTTAACTCGGTCAGCTCGCCAAGTGAAAGTACTATTTGCAGAAAGATTTCCAGGTGTAAAAGTTCCAGGCCGTACAACAATCCATGAACTAAATTTACAGTAAATTTCAGGCCACAGGAAGTGTTTAGGCTAAGAAATCTAAAAGAAGACGTTGGTTCTTACCGAAGAAACATTAGACGACATCGGTCATCGTTTGGAAAATTCCCCCCAAAAATTCCATGATGGATAGTCTCCTAAAGAGGTGCCAAAAATGTATGGACAACGACGGTGGCCACTTTCAGCATCTCCTTTCGTAAAGTTGGTAAGTAAAGCCTTTAAAAGTAGTTTTAAAAATGTTGTATCGTTTCATCCGCGCCTTTCTATGATAGCGGCAGACGGCAACGAGCGCCGAAGACGCGGACAGAAAAACCAACGCACAGGCGGTTCAGAGTCTTTTGGCTCATCCTGTAGTGGGCAACACTGATGTAGGTACTGCTAGCACCAAACCTCTAAATAACCTCCGTTGTAACACTGCAGACGTGCACTCAGTCAAACTAATAGTGCCCGGTCTCTTCAGCAATTAAAGTCACTTCGAGTGATCGCGTGGTTCACAACCGTCAACTCTGTGCGCTGCTTTAGCTAACTCTATAAGGCACTGATTTGGACTATCTCCACACCGTGCTTGGCGTGGAGCAGCGGTTGAGCCCTTAACTTCTACGCAAGCAGTTCGAGTTCGATTCTCCGCAGTGGAGTGTTATCTTTTATTTTTTACCTTGTCCAGACTTCGTGGGAGGCAGTTGCTAGAAAACGAAACTATTTCCCACGAATAGTGTACTCCGTGGGTAAAAAACTCATGAAAGTTATAAATGCAGAAGGCTACTGGAGTAAATACTGAAAATGTGATGCTTTTGTTTTCTATTTTAGACTAAAAATCTTTTATTTTATGCCATAAATATAGGATTGTAACAAAGCATGTGCCCTTTTTCTTTAAGTTTCGTCTTGATCAAGAATAAGAACCAAAATAATAAAGTAAAAATTATTTAAAGGACAAGCAAAATGAAGAAAACCTGTTATACCTTTACTTGTGTATTTAAAGCGAAAGGTGAGTAGTTACACTAAGCGTGGCATTGGCTATAGTCATACTCCACGTGAGCAGCATTAGGTGTGATCTGGTTACGAATATTCCGTGTTGAAGCACACTCAAACATCAGTCAGTTTGAAATGACGTACATGAAATATGTTTTCTGAAGACTTTTGTTGTGCTCCCCATTATAACTATTATACATAAGAATATGCGCAGTCTTGTGGACAAAGCCTAGCTGTCCCGAGCGCTCACGGAAGTACCCGATTGGAACTCCGTCTCTCAGACGCCGGCCAGTTTTAAACTGACCTAGTGAGATTCAAGTACCCAAATGGAAACAAATAAAAAGCCGTTACTTTGGAATGATTTTGAAGCTGGAACTGCGTCCCCAAATATAAATATAATTATATACACATAAAGTACCTCTACACACACACACACACACACACACACACACACACACACACACACACACACTGCCGTTTGTGAAAATTTGCAACACCAAGAAGGAAACGTATGAATTCAATGAATTTAATACCACAGGTTAGGTACATGACAAGCAACAAAAGATAAACTTTTCAAATCTATATATGACCTTTGAGCCCTAATATTCAGTATTTGGTGTGGCCTCCATGCGCTTAAATTAGAGCTGCTATGCGCCGTGGCATTGAATCAAAAAGGTTCTGAATAAGTTCCTGAGGGATTTCCCTCAACGCAGTCTGTATTCGAGCCCACAAATCCGTGACACTGGTTACTGGAGGACCTTGACGCACCAAGCGCCGACCAATCATATCCCAGACATGTTCGATGAGCGACATGTCAGGCGAACGTGCAGGCAGGGAAACAAAGGTACCCGTCACTCTTCGAAGAAGGCTTGTACTTTCCTCGCAATATGTGGCCGGGCATTGTCCTGTTGAAATGTGGCCTGTGGAGATGCCTGAAGCAGGGGGAGTACCTCAAGCTTTAAAACCACCGTTAGGTACAGGTTGCTATTCAAAGTGCCCTCAATTCGTAGGAGGCGAGATCGGTTGTTGTAACCAATGGCGCCCCAAACCATCACACCTGGAGTTTGTCCGCTATGCCGCTCAACAATGCAGTCCTCCAGGTTGCACTCACCACGGTAAACGCCGGACACGTATGCGGCCATCACTGTAGGACATGTTGAAGCGGGACTCGTCCGAAAAGACTACATTTTGCTACTCAGCACCCCAGTGACGGTGTTCACGTGCCCATTGCAGTCGGAGGAGCTTGTGGTTTCTGGACAATGGAAGCCGACGTAATGGCATGCATGCAACCAGTCCAACCTGCAACCGTTGATGCAGACAAATTCAAAACTGTTGCAGTGCTCCAGCGTCGAGCCAACATTGTGGATGAGGCTGTGCGGTCCGTTATGGCCATGCGGACAAGATGACGGTCATCCCGTGCTGTGGTCATGTTCCGTGGTCCAGTACCCGCTCTTCGCTGAGTACGACCTTATCTATCCACTGCTTCCACACACGCATCACTGTTGTAGCAGCATGCCCTGCACGAGCCGAAATGTCACGGTATTAAAAACCCGCTTCCCGGAGACAGATCATTCTGCCCCATTCGAACTCACTCACACGCCGATATAGCTCCCTTTGACGTCGACGAGGCATACTGGCACTCACTTTATTGTTTCCACCTTGCTTGACAGCTCTGTACTGACTACACTGGGCGCAACACTGACCTTGTCGGACCGACACAAGAGGGCTCTGCTCGGCCTACGTGTACCCCATCTCTCTGGAAACATAATTACTTATTGCTTTGCACACTTTTCTACACTTCAAGTATATATACCCATTTGAACAGTTCAAAATAACAGTCCTGCAATGGTTTGAATATTTTTATAACCAGTTCCAAAAGTACTCTGGTCGTAGGGAACAATACAACAGTTACAAGCATGCATATAATGCGAGATCTTGGAACAGTCCCTGCTCCCAAGTTGCAATAGAGGACAACTCACACTAAAAATCTTCCAAGCAATCAGATAACTATGCTATTGAGCTCTAGCGATACGTACGTGAAAGGCAGTGCCCGAGAACAGTTTTGCAACACAATCATTAGCATCATGCAAACTATGAGCGAGATGGCTCCGCGGTAACGTGTGAGGCTCGCATTCGGGAGGTATTGGGTTGTATTCCAGTCGGGCCGGCCACTCTGCTCACTTTTAATTTCTCTACTACTTATAGCAAGTAGATATAAATGACTCCTCTTATGAACATATTGAAGATAACTAAATTAAATTTTAGGATGGTAAAAACAACCCCTAAGGGCCGGTTTCACCAACCGATGTTAAAAATACTCTAACGTCTTGTTTGTTAACAAGGTGTTCAAAGTTTAACATAAGTTTAAAACTTTTGCGTTTCATCAAGTTTTTACAGCAAGTTATTAGCTAACATTGTGTTAGCGTCAAAGACAGATGCGAACGCTAGCTTTCGAGAAAGCGGTGGCCATACTACACTGCTTCTGAACGTACTCCGATGCACTTTTGTCTACATATCGCCGCGCTCTCTGTGTCAGTAGCTGACAACTAAGTACCTACGTTCATGGCAATGGCCATGTGATTTCCCCAGTTGTTTGAGGTTAGAATCACGATGTCAATTGAAATAAAAGTTTTCCCATCTGAAACACGTTAATTAACATATGGTTAATAAGTATAGACGTATTGTCAAGTGCGAAAAAGCTGACAGTCTTACTTTAAAGGATAAGATTGCAGCCTGGGACAAAACCCACGAGTAATTTAATTGGAATGAATGCATTTCTCTTCAGTAAGCTACTATGGCAATTGTATGCTAACATCAAGTGCTGCACCAGAAACGTTAGATGCGAAAAGTGTTAAAGGCCGTTTAAAACTGGTAGTGGACACTGCATTGAAACTAAAATGGACGAAAATGTGTTATCGCTGATTAATGAAGCAGACCCGAAAAAAGGTTTGCTTCTTGAAGGAATTGCTTTGGAAACCTCACAAACGGTAGTTTTGGAAATACCAACATTATCACAAGTAAATGAAAAATGTTACTAGCACAAAATCTAAGTATCTAATTAACACTTAGGAAAAAGCGGCATGCTTCTGTTGGTAGTATTCTAATCTCTTGTATTTCCCATAAAACCATGCTCATGACCCCTTGAACAGTCTATATTGCTATAAAAATTCCTCGTTATACAGTTTTTCAAACTTATTATGACGTACGACTACTCTTCTATTAAAATGACATTCAAAAATGCAATTGTAGCAAACTCGCATCAACAGCTTGGTTTGCGGCAGCCATTTTCCAATTTCTAATACTTGTTTAACGCCTTAACACAGGGGTATGGGAATGTTAACTTAACACCGAGTTTAACATAATTGTTAACGTTAACATTGTTTGATGAAACAGAATTTGTGTTAACTTCAGTGTTAAATCAGTTTAACATTGTGTTAACATTTAGCATCTGTTGATGAAACCGGCCCTAAGTGTTGTGAATGTATCTTGGTGTTAATAACTTGGTTATTTAAAAAAAATTCTGCTAAATTTTAATAAAAATGTGGTAAGTGTAATTAAGAGAATAATCCTATCTTTCTTAATAAACAAAGTTATTGTATAAAAGTAGATCAGTGACCTTACAAGACATCCATCTACATCCTGTAACAATTTCAGTCTGACATGTTAAACAGTTTCTGAGCTAAAGGGTCATGAATTTTGAATATTTAACATTGGTGAGATAGGAGTTATAATTTCCGGTAATTAGAAACCCAAATTAAAAGTATTTGCATAATTTCATTCACCTTGACAGTAGCCCACGATACATGAATCAGAAAGAAAGAAGTTCGACGCGCGTTTCAGTTGTTTTATCACAGCATAGCGGAAGAATGAAGATCCGTAGTTCGAGTCCCTTTGCCACTTATCTATAGTAAGTAGGGAAAGTTTTGTATTCCACCCAAAAATTCGATATCGAGATTTCACCAAAATATGTTATAAGACCCCTGAATCACAAAGGGCCTGCCACGCGTCTGTGAAAAGCACAACTAAAGCATCTTATGTGTTACATTCATATGACTTTCACTACCCTCTATCGCTTATCGGTGGGTATACAAACCATTCTTACTAAACCTTATTTTTCTACCTACTACATTTTAATACAAATAAGCTTTTACAGAAATAGCTACATTACACGTTTCTTTATAGATACAAAGAGAACAGCGATAGTCAAATGTTTAACAACAGGACGCTATTTGTTGGCCTTAAAATTCCATTGTTTCCATGACATCGCGAGAAACAAGTGAATGTTGACAAGTGATAGTCGCCGTGGTCAAGTGGTAAGCGTGCTCAACCCAGATGTCTTCGGTTCGTTTCCCGGCTGGTCCAGTGGTTTTATTTTTCTTTAATTTAAAACATTCCCTACCCTGTACGGAGTCTGTGTTGTTTGGATACGAGCGTGTTTTACGATAAAAATGGTTAATATGCAACGTTAAAACTTTCAGTTGAGTTACAATCATTACGTCATTGCAGGGTATAGGGGGGGTCCCAAGTTATGAGAAATAATTAGGCTACTGATTATTATTGCTCTACCAAAAGAAAAATTAGTAAAACTATACTTTTAATACAAATATTTTACATTTAAAAGATGATTTTCTGTTAGGTTAAATGTGTCGTTAAAATTCACATGAAACTTTGGACAACTGCTTCAGGAAATGTTGGCCTCCCCCAAGCAGAAACTAAAATGACGCTCCTGACAAACATTTTCAGTCGTTTCTCAAGTCATAGCCCCGATATGACCATACAAGTTAAAGGGACTACACAAAGAAACCAATAACACACACACACACACACACACACACAATTATGATGTTACATTCACATGACTTTTCTACCTATCTTCTACAAATTATTGTTACAAAAGCTTAATCCTCTATCTGATTCATGTTAATCGACATAAACATTTGCAGAAATGATTGTATTCTATACTTAGGCACACAACAGAGGGATGCGATAGGCTTAAGGCTGGTTCACAATCAACGAGAACGGTAACCAGAACGAGAACGTTAAAATACATGTATTCAAATGGGAGCATTCACAATGGATGGGAAGCCTTCCCGGGCCCTGGGAACAGGAAACAAGAGTTACCCAACTTTTAACTTTCTCGTTCTCGGGCACGGCATATTAGATCCATACTGTGCTTATTACTCTCTTCGCTCTAGAGGTTATTCTAGGCGGCCGTGACATGAAACAGCCGAAAGCTGGAAACATGAAACTGGAAGGAATTAGTAGTAAATGTGCTTTCTAAACTCATTCCGACACCCGCAAATCTAATCAGCGTTGCTTCCTCTGGTGAAGGGGTCATCTGTAGTTTGTTTATATGCAACTCAAAACTGGCTATTACCTAAAAAACAATGGTAAAAGCTACAAAGAACAGTTAAAACCGGTGGAAAATTAAAAAAGAACAATAAACAACTTTAATGTATGCTATTAAACAAAGGAATGAACGCCTGGCTTAAGTAGAGGGATCGGGAATGTAATGGATATGCATTTAGATAATGTTTACTCTATCTAAAAACAAATGAAATCCCAATGCGCAAAATCGACTTTCACTTTGTGATCGATATGCATTCCCGTTCTCGTCGCAGGGCTGTTGTGAACCAATATCTTGTATGGTGCATTGCTTCCCGTTCTGGTTACCGTTCTCGGGCGGTTATGAACCAGCCTTAAAACGAAATTCCGTTCTCTTTGCACGACAAGAGAAAAGGGGTAAAAAATAATAGAGACTAAGCAGGTGAAAAAAGTAAATTAAATACCAAATTTGGAATGTTTCTGTGTTGAATACAGTACTCCAAGTAGTAGGGAAAGTAACAAATGAATGTTGTATTGGTTGGGGTTTCCGGTTCAATCTGCTAAATGTACCCAATGTTGTATTTTCTTATACTGAGGAAAATGATAATTTTTATTGTACAGAGGATAAGAACGAACACAGGAAAGGGTTCCAGCTATACGCTTGGCTGCATAAGGTGAAGGGACTGACTGACTGACTGACTGACGGACGGTAGAACCGTTGCAGTTCGTTAGCGAGCCATTTCCTGTCCTTTTTCTTTTGTTTCGGATAGGTAACCTGGCCAGGCGTGCTTTTCTTCCTGTAGCTGCGTGTCTGAATCATCACGTTCCAATTGGGGACATCCCACTGCTAATTTCATGTCTTCGTGTGTCCTCTTCTGTTTGTTACGTGCAACAAGCTTCTCATTACAGCCTCTAATTAACCTAACTGTGACGTATCACACTGCTTTAAGAAACATCAACTCTGAATTTCTATACATTATTAGCTTAAACTCCTCTAGTATATTAAAATGGCTATTTAACACATGTATCAACCGCCAATGGAGTGTTGCGACTGTATAAATTTCAACCAATCACAGCAATCCGTGTCGAAGTTATTAGCATTTTTGTTGTTGTAAAACTGAGTAGGCCACGTTCGCGAACAATGCAGTTCTTACTTACAAATTAATACGCAGCATATAACCTGGAAGTCTGCTATAATAGAGCCACGAAGCCTGATACTCCGGGCGCGGGGAGTCAGTTAAATAAACAATAGATAACCCGTGCTAATAATTTATACAACCTTGACAAATATCTAAGCACACATAAATTATCATTCACTCATGCTTAATTACTTAACACGCCTGGTTGACAGGGTATAATACAGAGTGAGCCAAAAGACTCCGAACCGCCTGCGCGGTGTTTTTCCTGTCCGCGTCCTCGGCGCACGTTGCGGCTGCCGCTATCATAGAAAGGCGCGGATGAAACCACACAACATTTTTAAAACTACGTTTAAAGGCTTTACTTACCAACTTTATGAAAGGAAATGCTGAAACTGGCCACCGTCGTTGTCCATACATTTTTGGAACCTCTTTAGGAAACTATCCATCACTCGCCGTAGTTCACGTTGAGAAATTTCCTGGCGGATATTTTGCTTTAAGTTACCCCGGAGGGGCATTTTATGAACAATATTACCGGCTGCACGGTGTTTCTCCACTGGGCGTATGGAAATATGATAAAAACATGATACCGCATTGCTGCTATAAAAAAGTCACGCTGTTGTGATTTTGCTGTGCTGGTGAAGTGCAGTATTGAGTTGACAGCGATGTGATGTGGTTCAGTTATTACGAGGTATTTATTATTTTGTCCTGTACTTAGTCACAAAGTATATTATGGCTCAGTATATGTTTTCTACTGCACAGCGTGTATTCATTTATGATTTGTATGTGTTAACTCGGTCAGCTCGCCAAGTGAAAGTACGATTTGCAGAAAGATTTCCAGGTATAAAAGTTCCAGGCCGTACAACAATCCATGAACTTTACAGTAAATTTAATGCCACAGCAAGTGTTCAGGGTAAGAAATCTAAAAGACGCGTTCGATTGTTACCGAAGAAGCATTAGACGATATCGGTCATCGTTTGGAAAATTCTCCCCAAAAATTCCATGATGGATAGTTGTGCCAAATTGTATGGACAACGACGGTGGCCAGTTTCACCATTTCCTTTAATAAAGTTGTTAACTAAAGCCTTTAAAAGTAATTTTAAAAATGTTGTATGGTTTCATCCGCGCCTTTCTATGATAGCGGCAGACGGCAACGAGCGCCGAGGACGCGGACAGGAAGAACACCGCGCAGGCGGTTCGGAGTCTTTTGGCTCACCCTGTATATTAATTGCAAATATAAAGTTTTGATATTTATTGTCAAGTATTTTTCTAAAATTGAAAGCCATATTTAATAAACAATAAACTTCAAAATCGTCACATATACACTGAGAAAAAACAAGCTAAGTGCCATTCACTCAATCATATTCGATACCATTTTTACTTTCTCTGGAAGCAAGTATTGTATTCCACCCAAAAATTCGATATAGAGATATCACGGGAAATACATGTTTTGAGGTGCCCTGAATCCAAAAAAAAGCATTTAGAAAAAGGTCCGTGTGTGTGTGTGTGTCTGTGTGGAAGTGTGTCTGTGAACAGCATAACTCAAAAACGAAAAGTCAGATAAATACCAAACTTGGTATTTAGGTTCAGTATGTATCTTTCACAGATGCGACACGATGAGTTTCAGAAAATCCCCCACCCCAACTGCAATTTTGATTTTCTCAAAATGGCGCTAACGATTTTGATTAAAATATCATATGTTTAAGACATTTTCATGGCAAATGAAATATATTTTTTTAGATTTTTCTGTGAAGTCTTTAAAAGTCCTCTTCTGAATGATTTTTGCATAACTGGTAAACCGTAGGAGATAGACAAAGTTTTACTACACAAAAAATGTAGATCTCTTAAAACACACAATTTATGTTATATGCTTTTTTTTTGCCTAGTGAACCATTTCCAGGATATTTCCTGTTATTTGTTTGAATTTTCCAATACTTATACTTTTTTCAAATGAGAATTTTTATTGGTTTTTTTTTATGTTCTGGACACACAAAGAGAATGGAATACTCCACATAGCAACCAGCTCTTAAAACATTTGACTATCGCTTAAAGCCTACCAATTCCCCTTAAATCTACAAGAACATCAGGGGTCCCGGGTTCGATTCTCGGCTGGGGTGGGAATTTTTCTCTAGCCAAGATTATTATTCCTTATCCTCCCCAGAGTCTGGAAGTATGAATGAGAGACGGAATGTGTGTATGATCTAATGATTAAAAGTGCAAGAAACCCAACGACAAGCGTTACACGAGTTAACACCATTGCCAACAAGTTCCAAAGGAAAGCCCGCCGATAAGACCAATGTAGTCAAAGGTGGGGTATAAATGGAACTAAAAATAAAGAAACAAACAAAATTAACAATAAGATCTATTATCTCGATTAACATGAAGTAGATGGAGAATAAGCGTTTGTAAAAATAATTTTTACAAGAGCAGCGAAAGTCATGTGAATGCAACACATCAGATCTTTACTTCCTCTACCATGTACTTAGTAGGTAGACAAGGTACTGCAGTCCAACCAAAAATTCGATACCAAGATTTCACCGTAAATACATGTTTTGAGGACCCTCAATAAAAAAGAAAGCCTTTTTAGAAAAAGGCTCGTGTGTGTGTGTGTGTGTGTGTGTGTGTGTGTGTGTGCGCGCGCGCGCTTGTGTGAACAGCATGACTCGAAAACAAAAGTAAGATAAATACCAAACTTGGTATTTACGTTCAGTACCTTCCAAAGATGAGACACGAAGATTTTCAAGAAAATGCTCCCGCCCTAACCACGCTTTACGTGGGACAACTTTCAAACTTTTTATTTTCGCAACAATGGCTCTTAACGATTTTGATTAAAATGCCATATGTTAAAGATATTTATATGACAAATAAAACGTATATCTTGAATTTTCTGGGAATATCCTGTGAAGTCCTCTTCATTTGGAAGAAATGTTGTATAATCTTGTGTAACTGGTAAACGTTAAGCGATATACAAAAACGTACTACATAAAGAATGTAGATCTCTTTAAAATGCACAATTTATTTCAAATAACTGTTGAGTGGCATCAACCATTTCCGAGATATCCGTTATTTATGGTTCGAATTTGATGCAGTAATATCACAAATTACTTAAATGTAAATAATGATTGTAATATGAATATGCATTTTTATGTGACATTGATTTCAGATGTTTATTGATTGTAAATATTGTTGGGAAGTAAATTTAAAATGCCTTACTGAAACTGTCAACAATAGCGCAATAATGCAGAGAGGGGGGTGAGCTGTTTATCATTATTGGAAACGAGGAAGTTACGTAATGTTAGCGCGTTTTTTCCGTTGAGAACCTTCTGGAATGTTTCCCTAGAGCATATGTATTCATAATTTTCATTGGATATTAAGATAGACGCTAATGTTGGCGCGTTTTATTAGCCAATAGCAGTTCAGTTATAATCTTTAGGCGTATCTGGATGCAGGCGTATAAATAAGCTAGGTTAGAGGTAAATTCAGTCAGTCCTTCAGTTCGCCGAAAGCATTCATACATTACACGTCGTATTCAGTTGCTCAGTTCATCAAAAGTCTGTGTACACTACACGTCGTCTTCAGTCAGTCAGTTCGTCGAAACTATTAGTACGGCATACATCGGATATAGATTCACAAGTTACGTGCAGCAGAATTATGAAAGATCTAAAGTATGGTAAAGTTAATTATACAAAAGATTGAAGTACGTGGATTAAAAGTGATCAGTAAGAAGTTATTATAACAGTTTCAGTTTGGCGAGTATCTAGATCAATATGTAAAAGTGATAGTGAACGTGTTCTACAATAAAAATTATAAAACAAATTTCTTCATCAGTGTTCTTTTTGGATAAAAGATTCCTTTCCGTTTACACAACCCTGATCAAGACACATGTTCGACCCAAGATAAGATAATAGCTAGCCGGAGGACAATAAACAAACTTAAAATTTTTTCGAACACTAACACTGATGCAAATTGCTAACACAAGATGGAGCTACAAACCGAACAAATGAATGACGTCACAAGATGGCTTCAACACTGATGTAAACAAACATTATAAGAATACACTCGCAAATTGGCTCCCATACGTGGGGCAGTTAAAATTATGTAACCAAACAAAACAAAAGCAACACAACATAAGATCTTCAAGTTCTAATAATTTACGTAAAAACATATTACGTAAGCACCAAGAATGTTACTATCGCAAATTGTTCAATACTTTTCTCATTCTTTTAAGCTCCTGTTGACATTCAGTTGTTTCTGTTTGTTCTTTATATCCTAACGGATTTGGGGGGGTTATGGGCACACCTTTGTGTTGGAGGTTGTTTTAGTAGGTAGAATTTTGGCAAGATAAGATCCAGGCTGCGAGTCTGTATATTGCATCCTTAGTGTAATATGGTTTTAATGGTGTCACCATAGAGTCATTGGTAACGCTAGTAAGTTGGCACCTTGTGTGCCCAAGCGACCGGTGTACCATGTCAACACACACCTAGCATCACAGAGCTACTGTCTTTGAGTACACGTTGTGCCAGGTTTATTTACGTTATACTTATACTCTGTATTCACTCTTAGGTTGATCCGCGTCAAAACAAACCCCAGGTGACCAGTGCACCGCTATAATGTATCCTTCCGCCATTCGCACTAGAAATACTGTCACACTTTCAGACCATGTGTGGTGACTAGCACATTCTGTTAAGGGTTAAAGGTGATAAG
Organism: Deroplatys truncata; assembly: GCA_030765065.1. Taxonomy (NCBI): domain Eukaryota; kingdom Metazoa; phylum Arthropoda; class Insecta; order Mantodea; family Mantidae; genus Deroplatys; species Deroplatys truncata. The sequence goes on along the minus strand of CM060980.1, from coordinate 201,960,894 downwards.
ATTGATAGTTGTAACAAAAGAAACGTTTGCACATATAATAATAGTTAATTCTAAAATAAATGAGCGAAAAATAAAGTACCAGGTATGCGATAACTTAATTTATTCGCTCTCTGGAAGCAGCATTTTATTAACTGTTGGCGGCTCATTTTAAAAAAGAAATTGTGTACTGTTACGCAAATTGCATTCTTCTCAAGATCACTACATTCTTGCATCGCGTATTTCATATGCTTTCTTTTTTTTCCGGGTGTAACCACTTTTCTCGTTTCAGATTTTTCTGCACAAGCACTGTTTATACTTGTACTCGAAACACCGGTGAACTCAGAAGTTAATTTCACCATTTCTTTCGCGGAAAGTGTTGGATATTTCTCACATAACTTATAATAAAGGTTCAACACTATTGTTTTTTACCACTAGTCAATGGTTTGCGCGGCTAATGCTTTACGTAATTCGACGAAAACACAAGAGCAAATTCATCGTCCGCCATGATACTGAACACAACTGCTCGTTTCTGGCTGTAAACAATATTCTGCGCCTGCCCGGATGTCAGGTGACTCATACGAATTGCATCATGGGACTTGTAGCTCTGTTTTACGGTATAAATCAGCGTTAAATAAAACCTTAGGTATTTGTATAGAATATTATACTATTTAAGGATAAATTCATTCTAAAATTCAGAGATTAGCATGGGACTACTTTCCTGGGCGCATTGCTACCACGGTGCACTGACCACGTGGGTTTGTTTTGCCGCGGATCAACCTAAGAGTGAGTATAGTTTAGTACCAGTTGACCGCAGGGCACACCGGGTTCATTAATAACTTCTTAGAAACTCATTACATTAAATATAAATAATTTTGATACTATTAATATATTCAAACTATGCGCCACTCAGACACCACATACCCCTAAACGAATGCGCACATGCACACAGCCATAAAGGCGACTTAACGAGATTCAAATCTGCGTCCTCCACCAGTTGAATCCAAGTATAAGCGTATCTATCCGTGTAAAGCTTTATGGCTGCATTAGGTGATAGGATGTTTTGTAAGTCTATGAGATTCCACAGTATTTCATTTACCTTTAACGGTAGCATTGACTAATTGCGTAAATTCGAGAAGTTATCTTAGATGGTGTCCAGGCACTCCTGGCATAGTGGGTGCATGTCATGGCAATACATCATGCAAAATATAAAGCGTAATAATTATGCTTTTCGATAAATTTGTAAATGACTGAGAATATGATTAACTATTTAAGGATTAATAAGGAAGAAAAAAAGTGCTATACTGTGCTAGCGAACCTCGGTCATTCCGCGACAGGCGCCAAGCATAACCACTACTCTACCGAAACGATATTCCAAAGGCTGTGCTATAAAACTGTGTAGTGGCTCCCCTGGCGGATGGAACTTTGGACATTAATTACTTTATTTCGGATTTATTATTACCTTGAGTCATAAAATGTTCAATGTATAAATTTCTCACACGCCCTGTGCCGTAAAGCTTCTAACGAATGCTCATTTATGTAATTCCGTTGTGTACTTTACTTAATATAGGGTCTTTCAACAAGAGTGTCCTATCTTTAACATGTGATAGCTGCCGTTGTTATTTTTTTCATGTGGTTACAGTTGTTATTGACAAATAGCTATGGAACGTTACAGCATTCAGCAATGCGTACAAATTGTGAACATTTATTATCAAAATGGATCATCTGTTTGCCAAACCTTCCGTGTATTGCGTGAAGTTTACGGTGTGCATAATCGTCCCTGCAAGAGAACGATTCGGTATTTGATCGATAAATTTGAAAGAAGTGGTTCTGTCAGCGATCAAAGAACGCCTGTACGTAATCGACGTAAGCGCTCCAACGAAAACAGGCACCGTTCGTGAGAGTGTATGCGAGAACGGAAACAAATCAATTGCTGGACTTGAAGTTTCACGCTTACAAAATGGTGTTAACTCAAGAACTAAAGCCCAACGACCATAGGTTGCGCCGTGTATTCGCTGACTGGGCTATGGAGCAATTGTAATCTGACCCGGATTTTTGTCGAAAAATCATCTTCAGCGACGAAGCCCACTTTTGGATGGATGGTTGTGTTAACAAACAAAATTGCCGCTATTGGAGCAATCACAATCCAATGCAGATTCAAGAACGACCACTTCATCTCCAAAAGGTTGCTGTGTGTTGTGGATTTTGGTATGGTGGAATCATTGGTCCATATTTTTTCCAAGATGGAGAATGGAGAAAGATACCGGGCTCTTATAAGGGACTACTTGTTGGCCTCAAATGGATGGTATGGATCTCAGAAACATCTGGTTCCAGCAAATGGTGCCACATGTCATACTGCTCTCGAAACAATCTATCTTTTGAAGGAGAAGTTAAGAGGTTTCATTTCCCGTGGTGGTGATGTTAACTGGCCCCCGAGGTCATGTGATTTAACGCCGTTGGATTACTTCTTGTGGGGTTATGTTAAATCTCGAGTTTATGTCAACAAGCCAGAAACAGTAAATGATCTTATGAATAACATCACGCGTGTTATTCGTGAAGTTGGACCTAATTTACGTTCTTCTGTCATTGAAAATTGGGTCAACCGTATACGCGCAATCCAACGAAGTCGCGGCGGTCACTTAACTGATGTTCGCTTCCACACGTAATGACATTAATTATGTTCCAAAAGAAATAAACCTCTATCATTTATAGAGCTTGTTTTATTTAAGTTCAAAGATAGGACACTCTTGTTGAAAGACCCTATATTTGTTTTAAACGGTCAGTGAAATAACATTTATAGGAGATTCCTTGGCATTTGTTCTCGTTTAACGCGAACGCTAGTTGTCATGCCAACCAGAAACCCTACATCAGAAATGCATTAAAAGCCATAAGCGGAGACAATGGTCGTGTGGGATGACGCACTGTATGACGCATAACCGGTCGGCAGGAAATACGTGTGTCTTGGCCTCCCACCTCACGGTCCCGTCTTCATCACCAGCCAGAGAATTACGGCTAGGTCAAAGACTGGGGTTTTTCCTTCAACCGTGAAATGCAACCGGCATGTCATTCTAATGAGGTCTTCATCAGCGTGTCGCAATTTTCCTTCTGCGAGGTAAAACCGCCCATAAACATTCCTCGTTGTGTGCCACTTCACATATCTATAACGAAAATTCGCAAACGTTAAGGGAAATACGGTGAAAAATAATTGGAAAAGTGTTGATAGAAAATTCAAGATATGAGTATATTATATTTGTTACAGTAACACCTGAAATATAGTTTAATAAAAATCATTAGAGTCATTTGTGAGAAAAAGAAAAGTAATTAACTAAAGGTAGTTTGGAGAGTAGAGGAATTTTTCTGAAAATCTTCGTCTAGTATTCTTAAACACCGTTCTGACTGGTTATGAAATTTGGTATTTATATTCTTGTATTATGCTCTTCTCTCTGTTTTACTTTGCCTACCACATACAGTCGATAGAGAAAGTATTGCATTCCACCCAAAAATTTGATATCGAGATTTCACCGGTAATAAATATTTTGAGGCCCCTCGAATCAAAAACAAGATTTTTTAGGAAAAGATCTGTGTGTATGAGAACAACACAACTCAAAAACGAAAAGACTGATAAATACCAAACATGGTATTTAGGTTCAGTATCTTCCAAGGGTTATAAGAACAAGATTAAAAAAGAACTCCCCCACGCCAAACTATCCTTTACATGGACTTTGTTATTTTTTTAAAAAATGCTTAACGATTTTGGTTATTTAAAACATTTCAATAAAATATATATCTTGAGTTTTCTGGGAGTATCCTGTGAAGTCATCTTCATTCGGAAGGAATGTTACACAATCTTGTATAACAGGTAAACGTTAAGCGATAGACGAAAACGTACTACACAAAACAATGTAGATTTCTTTAAAATAAACAATTTATTTCAAATAACTTTTTACTTTCTCTAGTACGTCTAGTAAGTAGGGGAAGTATTGTATTTCAACCAAAAATTCGATACCGAGATTTCACCGGAAATACATGTTTTGAGACCCCCTGAATAAAAAAAAATCTGATGTGATACATCCACATTACTTTCTCTACCCTTTATCTTTATTGCTGGATATACAAGCTATTCTTACGAAGGTTTATTTTCCTATTTACTTCATTTTAATCCAAATAAACCTTTACAGAAACAGCTACATTACACATTTTATAGATACAAAGAGAACAGCGATAGTCAAATGTTTAACAACTGGACGCTGTATGCTGGCTTTAAAATTCCATACTGTTTCCATGACATCGCGAGAAACAACTGAATATCGAGAGTACTTTAAAGAATGATAAAGTATTGAACAATTCGAAACTTTAAAAACGGATTTCTCAGAAACGGATTATGCCATAAAAATACTTATTTTAAGTAAATTGTGTGTTTTAAAGAGATCTACGTTTTCGTCTATCGCTTAACGTTTATAACGTTATATAATATTATAAAAATTCCCTCCCAATGAAAAGGACTTCCTATTTCCAGACAACTCAAGATACACATTTTATTTGTCATGTAAACATCTTTCATATATAGTATTTTATTCAAAAACGTTATGGCCATTTTTTTAGAAAATAAAACATAATGTTCCATGTGAAGGGTAGTTCCTGGTGGGGGGATTTTCTTAAAAATGTTTGTATCGCATCTTTGGAACATACTGAACTCAAATAGCAAGTTTGGTATTTATCCGAGTTTTCATTTCTGAGTTATGCTGTTCACACATAGACAGACAAGACACACACGCGGACATGTTTCAGAAAATGCTTTATTTGGATTCAGGGTGCCTCAAAACATATATTTCCGGTGAAATCTCGGTATCGAATTTTTGGGTGGAATGCAATACTTCCCCTACTTACTATACGTAGTAGAGAAAGCGATAAAGTGTGTGCAACAACTAATATAGAACGTGAGTTGGTGATCGGGAGTTCGAGCTGCGGCGGCCGGCGGTGTGGAAAGAATACACTGTACAACCCCCCCGGAAACAACATTAAAATGTTTGTATTAGAAGCATAAAAGTATACATTCGGAAGACCTGGTGACGGGATCTTGCAAGGGAACTAAAACAAGAGACTCGACGTAGTTTAATTATAACATGGAATATTTCGTATGTGCCTAACTCTGCGTAAAACAGTTGTAATATAAACATTTCTTTCTCAAATAGCTTTTACAAACTGTTCTTAAAAAAGCTTTTTCACTTTCTCTACTACGTATAGTAAGTAGGGGAAGTATTGTATTCCACCCAAAAATTCGATACCGAGATTTAACTGGAAATACATGTTTTGAGAGCCCCTGAATCCAAAAAAATCTGATGTGTTACACTCACATGACTTTCTCTACTCTTGTACAATCAAATTTTACAAACGCCTATTCTCCATATGCTTCATGTTAATCGAGATATCGGGATGTCAATCTTATTGGTAATTTTCTTGTAGATGCAAGGGGAATATGGTAGGTTTTAAGCGATAGTCAAATATTTTAACGCTGGTTGTTATGTGGCGCATTCCATTCTCTTTGCATGTCTAGGACATAAAAAAAATTAATAACGAATTTGAGAAAAGTATAAGTATTGGAAAGTTTAAGGAAATAACAAGCAATATCTCGAAAACGGTTCACTCAACAAAAGAAATGTATATGACATAAGTTGTGTATTTTAACGCGATCTACATTTTTTGTGTAGTAAAATTTTGTCTATCTCTTATGGTTTATCAGTTATGCAAAAGTCGTTCACAATGAAGAATACTTTTGGAGACATTCCCAGAAAATTCGAGATATACATTTCATTTCTCATGACATTATCTTAAACATATGATATTTTCATCAAAATCGTTAGAGCCGATTTTGAGAAAATTAAAATTTTCGAAAAATCTTCCATGTAAAGGGTAGTCCGGGGTGGGGGGATTTTCTTGAAAACCTTCGTGTCGCATCTCTGGAAGATACTGAACCTAAATACCAAGTTTGGTGCTTATCCGACTGTTCGTTTTTGAGTTATGCTGTTCACAGACACACACACAGACACACACACACACACACACAGACACACACACGGACATGTTTCCAAAAATGCCTTTTTTGGATTCAGGGAGTCTCAAAACATGTATTTCCGGTGAAATCTCGGTATCGAATTTTTGGGTGGAATGCAATACTTCCCCTACTTACTATACGTAGTAGAGAAAGTAAAAAATCATTTTTGGAAACATGTCCGTGTGTGTGTGTGTCTGTGAACAGCATAACTCAGAAACGAACAGTCGGATAAACACCAAACTTGGTATTTAGGTTCAGTAACTTCCAGAGATGCGACACGAAGGTTTTCAAGAAAATCCCCCCACCCCAGATTAACCTTTAAATGGAACATTTTTCGAAAATTTTATTTTTCTCAAAAATGGCTCTAACGATTTTGATTAAAGTATCATATGTTTAAGAGATTTTGATGACAAATAAAATGAATATTTTGAATTTTCTGGGAATGTCTCCAAAAGTATTCTTCATTGTGAACGACTTTTGCATAACTGGTAAACCATAAGAGATAGACAAAATTTTACTAAACAAAAAATGTAGATCACGTTAAAATACACAATTTGTCATATATGTTTTTTTTTTTTTTTTTTTTTGAGTGAACCATTTTCGAGATATTGCTTGTTATTCCCTTAAATTTTTCAATACTTATTTTCTCAAATGGGAATTCGTTATTCATTTTTTGTCTTGGATATGCAAAGAGTACTAAGCTGTGGTAAAGAGAATGGTGCTGCACCTAGCAACCAGCTATTAAGAGATATGTATATGCTTAAAGGCTACTGTATTTCTATATTGCCCTTGCAAATACAAAACAAGGGGAACATAGTAGGCCTTAAGCGATAGTCAAATATTTTTAGAACTGGTCGCCATGTGGAAAATGTAATTCTCTTTGCATGTCAAAAAATCGTTTCTGCAAATGTTTATCTCGATTAATATGAAATAGATGGAGAATAAGAGTTTGTAAAAATAGTTTGTACAAGAGTAGAGAAAGTCATGTGAGTGTAACACATCAGATTTTTTATGGTACTAGCCATCTCTGAGATATCCGTTATTAATGGTTCAAATTGTTCAATATTTCGCCATTCTTTTCAGTTGTTTCTCGCGGTGTCACGGAAACAGTATGGAATTTTAAGGCCAGCATATAGCGTCCAGTTGTTAAACATTTGACTATCGCTGTTCTCTTTGTATCTATAACGAAATGTGTAATGTAGCTGTTTCTACATATATTTATCTCGATTATAATGAAGTAGATGGAAAAATAAACTTTCGCAAGAATAGTTTGCATACCCACTAATAAAGGGTAGAGAAGGTCTTTTGAATGTAACACGTCACATTTGTTTTACTTTCTCTACCACGTATAGTAGGTAGAGGAAGTATTGCATTCCACCCAAAAATTCGATACCGAGATTTCACAGGAATTAAATGTTTTGAAGTCCCCTGAATAAAAAAAAGTAAGAAGTTTTAGAAAAGGTCCCTGTGTGCGTGCGTGTGTGTGAGTGAGTGAGAGAGGGAGAGAGAGAACAGCATAACTCAAAAACGAAAAGTCGGTTTGAAGCTCAGTAAGTTTCAAGGATGCGACATGAAGATTTTCATTTCAAAAAACTCCACCCCCATTACAAACTACCCTTTATATGGAAAATGCTAATTATTTTTGATTTTCGAAAAAAAGATGGTTCTACGGATTCGACTAAAATAGCACACGTTCAACATATTTCCATGCCTAATAAAATGTACATCTTGAATTTTCCGGATATACTAGGCTGTAAAGTTCTCTTCGTTCTGAACGAATTTTGTGTAAATACATAAAACGTTTCGACAAAAACTTACAATACGAAACATTTAGGTATATCTCATTAAAAGCACGCAATTTGTTTCTATTATTTTTCCCTGCATTAACCGTGTCCGCGATAGTCGTGTTATTAGTTTAAATTTTCCAAAAGAAAAAGAATTGTTGATTGCTAAGTCACCATTCGTTTATCATGTTATGCAATGAGTGGAATGAAGACCCACTTTTAAATATTTGACTATCACTTCAGCCTCCTGTATCCCTCTTGTATATACAACGAAATGTGTGATAGACCTATTTCTGTGAACATGAAGTAGATGTCAAGTGAATGGAACACATTGTTATTGCAATTTTCTGCTACAGGTACCAGAAAATACGGTATTATTAAGGACTTTCTTGGGTGGAGCCACATACTCATTCCCCCAGGCACTACGGAGGATGGGGAATACTCCTGGCTAAAGAAAATTTTCCAACCTCCATCTGGACCTCTAGATTTGGAAGCTAGAATGGTAACCACCAGACCACAGAGGCAGTCCTAGTAAAGAATTCGAGCGAGAAAACGGATTGTAATGTTGTTATCTAAACCAATTATAAAGAGAGAAAATTTGTGTTTGTGTGTGTGTAGGGTAATCCCTCAACCGATGTTGATAATTCTTTCACCATTGAAAAACCCAATTCATTCTGACGGACATGGGCTATAAAAGGCCATATAATTTCGTTTCGTAAATTTCTAAAAGTTTAAAAGGATTTACAAAGCGCTTGTGTTTGAAAACGAACACACTGGCGTTGTAAAGGAAGGCTTTGACTTATAGCTGAGAATGCCATAGAGTACAAAATAGTTGTTACTTCACAGAATATGCATGCAAAATAAGAAGACTGCCGTGGATATTTCACTCCAAGCAATATATGTAGATGGTCACAATTTAGTAATTAAGAGCAGCAAAACAAAAGAGTATCGAATCTGTTTATAACGCTACGATACACAAACGATACAAAAGCCAAAGTACTTAAATAATCCTCATGTAACAAACTTCCGCTTTATTTCTGTTGCACCTACGGTGTAATAATACTATATTATGCAACGAGACTATAATGGTAGTAATTAAAACGCGAGTATTATTATTAACCGAGCGAGCGAAGCCAGCGTTTTAATCACCATTATAGTCAAGTTTCATACGACTGTTTATGCTCGACCATGTATCTAAATTAAAGGTTTCATAAGTATTCGTTTCTGGTTTGAGTGATGTGTTACAATCGTTATTCCTTTATCTATGGTTACAATACAATGACCTTGTAGCACCTGTGTCAAACAACGTTGCTAGCGTTGTGAGACGTACTACGCAGAATAATCGATACTTGCGCTTTCACAATGTTACATGGCCACTTCTGATTGGTCGAATACCAATACTTTAATGAACAGGTGTACTTTAATGAGGCCCATTAAAGTACTGCTACCAGTCGTTTAAATGCTATATTTTAGCATGGTCGAGCATAAAGTTTGTTAGCAGGGCACGTATAAAGAGAGAAAATTGCAAACATCAGTGAACCGAAATGCTTTAACTAACAACTAAGAAGATTGTTCTTCTAGATTATCGCAGACTAATTGGCGACCTGAGAGTGCGGAATCTTCAGCTTCACCACTATTTCGTTGTAGATGTTAAGTATAAACGTATAAGATATGTGAAAACAATGTAACTTTTGTTATTAAATAACTAAGGGATCAAAGGGAAAGTACAAGGTTTAAATACTCACCTACTAGATTATCTAAAACATTACACTACCATTTCAATATATATTGAGGCAGGATTTTTAACATTTAAATGATTTCAGTCAAATTATATAATATGTAAATTCAATAACAGCCCGCCTTAAAGAAATACGTGTATGTAATAATTTGTAAAATGTATGTAAGTCACTGCATATGCTTATATTATTGTAAACATGTTCAATAATGTTATGTGAATATATTACGTAATTTAATAATGTAGGAGCTGTGAGAAATAGGTCAAAAGTTTCTAACAAAGAGGTAACAATGAGGTAACCTTGAGTCAATAATGAGTAAGAAAGTTTAACAGTACTACTTATGATTCTTGGAGCAACAATAATGTAATTTTAGTGACACTTTAAAAATAGCCAATCAACAACCAGAAAAAGTTTTAGTTAAATGCAGGTATTCTATTGGAGTAGGATTAGCCAATCAGAGACTTGAAATACAGAAATTTACAAGTTTAGACGATTGAAATCAATTCAGTTGCCTCCAAACAGTGCTCATAACCAGACGCGAGATGTGTCCTCGAGAAATTAAATACGTATTCGTGTGAGATGAAAATAGTATACGTGTTAAAAAGTGCAAGCATTAAATAAAATAATCTCACAGCTCTCTATATCAGTGAAGTGCTATTTTATTTGTGTCAAGGATTAATAAAAAGGAGTGAATTAAAACTTAAAATCTGTGTAAGCCTACATTCTTAGTCGTATCACAAGACTGCCAAGACTTCCATGTCTCTAACAATAATACTGACGCAGCCGAGGCAAACACAAATATTAAATATTTGTAGAAACAGTCAAATTACAGAGTTAATATTTTTTTTAAACTTGGGGCAAAGCCCATCTGAAAGTACATTTGGGGCGAAGGCTACCGGAAACTGTTTACTATACGTGCGGTTGCAACTACAAGTTCGGCTCCCAACAGTTGAAATATAATTCTACCCCTTTAATACAAACTACTTCAAATTGGCGTCCATACGTGTTGCAAACAAGTTAAAACAAAATACCTTTAATATGATCACCTGAAAAATTCAACGCCACAGCCGGGATTTGAACACGGTTTTTATGAACGCTCTTTAACTGCTATGGTTCTTAACGTCCCATTTTATATTGGCGTAAAAACCGTAAATTTTGCTCAGAACCTCAGTTCTTTTACGCGCCCGAAAAAATCCATCGCTCTCCGCCGGGTTTGAACCCGCGACCTCGGGAACTAGAGGCTACCATGGTAACCACTACACCACGGAGGACGGCTTGAGCTAAGACAGACCACTAAGGCATGTCATTTGAGATGACAATCTTAACGGCGACCTGCTATCGCAAGTACTTCAGTGGGTATTTTAAGGTTTTACTTTTTGTTATCATTATATATATATATATATATATATATATATATATTTATAAATTAATTATACTTTTATAGGCCTTAGCCTGGTTTTTAATATAGAGTCAACTGAAAAATACAAATGACTGGGAAACATCTTTAGCCAATTGGGGAATTCAATGTCCCACCGGCATGTTGTCACAGTACTCAATGTTTAGAGCAACGGAGAGCGGGAGAACCGTGTTCAAATCCCGGCTGTGGCGTTGAATTTTTCAGTTGACTCTATATTAAAAACTTGCCAGGCTAAGGTCTATAAAAAGTATAATTAATTTATATATAATGATAACAAAAGTAAAATATGTATTGTTTGTTAACAATGCTGCCAATTGCCAAGATCATTATCAGTGCTGCCGGTGTGCCGGAATTTCGTCCCACAGGAGGTTTTACATACCAGTAAATCTGACATGGGGCTGTTTCTTTTAAGCACGGTTAAAAACTATCAGTCTGGGCCGGATTTGAACCCGCAACCTTGGGATCAGAACTCGACCATTCACCGATGATTGTTCCACCGCCAAAACGTACTTATAGGTTGTGCAACATTTCCAGAACTTGGGAGGTTAAAGAAGTTTCCGCCGATGTTTCACATCCTTTGTATGAATATCAGGGGATTTTTAGGAATAGCTCGAGCTGAAATTATAATTATAAAGGGTTAAGGGGAGGATTCGCCATAAAATCATTGTACATTAATTTCATGAAGAAAGGTGGAAGTAAATGGAATCAATTACAGGGTGATCCAAAAGACTCCAAACCACCTGCGGGGTGTTTTTGCTGTCCCTGTCCTCTTTAGGAAACTATACATCATGGAATTTTTGGGGGCAATTTTCCAAACGATGACCGATGTCGTCTAACGTTAACTTCGGCAAGAACCGAACGCCGTCTTTTAGATTTCTTAGCCTGAACACTTCCTGTGGCCTGAAATTTACTGTAAAGTTCATGGATTGTTGTACGGCCTGGAACATTTAAACCTGGAAATCTTTCTGCAAATCGTACTTTATTTGATCAGCTGACTGAGTTAACACATAGGAATCATAAATAAATACACTCTGTGCAGTAGAAAACATATACTGAACTTTGTGACTAAGTACAGGGCAAAATAATAAATAACTCGTAATAAATGAACTACATCACATCACCGTCAACTCAAAACTGCACTTCACCTGCACAGCAAAACCTCAACAGCGTGACTTTGTTTATAGCAGCCGTGCGTTATGTTTTTTATCATATTTCCACACACCCAGTGGAAAAACACCGCGCAGCCGATAATATTGTTCATAAAATACCCCTCTGGGGTAACTTAAAACAAAGTGTATAAGACAAACCCACACATCCTGGAAGAATTAAAACAAAATATCCACTAGGAAATTTCTCAACGTGAACTACGGCGAGTGATGGATACATTCCTAAAGAGGTGCCAAAAATGTATGGACAACGACGGTGGCCAGTTTCAGCATCTCCTTTCATAAAGTTAGTAAGTAAAGCCTTTAAGTAGTTTTAAAAACGTTGTATGGCTTCATCCGCGCCTTTCTTTGATAGCGGCAGACGACAACGAGGGCCGAGGACGCGGGCGGAAAACCGCGCAGGCGGTTCGGACTCTTTTGGCTCACTCTGTAGTTCGTCATTGGAGTTTAAAAAGCTATTCATGCAACGTTGGATGAGCCAGCTGGTACTAAATAAATAAATAAATCAAGTAAAGAAAGCTTTAGTACATTTTGTAAGCTAGTATACATTTCTTCACAACAAAGAAGCAATAACTCATAATACGCAGATTTATTCACGGCCCCCTACATCCCAGAGGAGTAACGTAATACAGCAGGCTCGGGCGGAGAGTAAACAAAAGAAACAAAGCAAGACAGGTTTTCGCAAGCAGAGAGAATAATGCTTGTACTGGACTTTCTTTCATTATACGGGCCACAGTCGTTCAAGCGAGAACTGGCGATTGTGTCATATAGAAATTTCTCCTCTGGTGATTTGGCTCTGATCAGCGTGGACTGAGATTATCACAACGGGTGTGATGAAAAATCTTAGGTGTGTCAGTCACACGACCTACTCCAAAAATCCGCTATTTAGTTAACACAAATTATTAGTTAAAAGCAGCGTTCTTTCATTATCTACTTGCTGTTAATCACGGTAAACATCCACCCGAAATCCTTTCAATTAGCATTTTGTTGCTTCTACTGAGTATAAAAGAGGATCAGAGGAAACAAAATACTTTCTAAAACCAAGATCTGTAAATTTTAACCTTGGTATTGCATACTCCTTCACGAGAAAAACTAAACATATGATGCGATACATTCACATGACTTTCTCTGCTCTCTATGGTTTATTAGTGAGTATACAAACTATTCTTACTAAAGCTTGTTTTACTGTCTCTTGCATTTTAATCCAAATAAACCTTTGCAGAAGCAGCTGCATTACTCATTTCGTTATAGATACAAAGAGAACAGCGATAGTCAAATGTTTAACAACTGGACGCTATATGCTGGCATTAAAATTCCATGACATCGCGAGAAACAACTGAATGTTGACAGGACTTTAAGAAAATGACCATGAAGTAAACAATTCGAACCTTCAATAAAGGAGGTCTCAGAAATGGCTTATGCCACAAAAAAAACTTATTTAAATAAAAAACACCAACAAAAAATCAGATTTTGAGCAGCTACTTGACATAACATATCGAGATTGTTGATTGGTTTTTCCTTTTCCTGTATAACAGAGTCAGCATACGATTTTGTTTTGTGATTATCTTTATACGAGGCGTTTTAAAAAACTAAGGTCCGTTTGGTCATAATAACAACATCGCTCATGAGACAAGGTTTTTATTGACAGTAATACGTGCCTACATATATACTTTAATTTTCCATATAATCACCGTTCACATCTATACACTTGCTGTAACGCTGCACCAGCTTCTTTAACCCCTCGGCATAGAAGACTACCGCCTGGGACTTGAACCAGTTGGTAACGCTCGTCTTGAGTTCATCGTTGGTTTGAAATCGTTGTTCACTCAGCCACCGTTTCAAATGCAAGATGAGAAAATAGTCGCTTGGTGTCAGGTCGGGACTGCACGGAGGGTGGTCAAAGAGTTCCCAACGAAACTCTTGAATCTTCTCTTTGGTTTTGGCAGCGGTGTGCGGGAGTGCGTTATCGTGCAGGAGGATGATGCCAGACGACAGTTTACCGCGGCATCGATTTTGGACCGCACGTCTCAGTTTGGTAAGCGTTGCACAGTACACGTCAGCTGTAATTGTTGACCCCGGTCCATGAAATCAATTAAAAGGACGCGCTTTTCTTCCCAAAACACGGTAGCCATCATTTTGCGATTCGTGTACGGCGATTGCTTACACCTTTTTGGTTTGGGTGAACCGGAACGGAGCCACTGCATTGACTGTTCTTTCGATTCTGCGTTGGTGTACGCTATCCATGCCTCGTCGCCCCTAACAATGTGGGAAAACAAACCATCTCCATCTTGTCTATAGCGCTCCAAAAACTGTCGTGTACCACGCATTCGTTGGTCTTTGTGCTGGCCGGTGAGCAGTTTTGGCACCCACCTCGCACAAAGTTTCCGATATCCAAGCTGTTCAGCGACAATCCTGTAAAGTGAGGTTAGACAATATTTGGGAATTCATCATCCAGACCATTAATCGTCAAACGCCGATCACTTCGAAGTTTTTGGTTCACTTGCTCAGGATGTCGTCGGTCCGAATACTGGCCAACCACTCCGCTGTTCATCGTGCACATTTGTGGGCCATTTCGAAATTCTCCACCCAGTGTCGAACCTATTTGTCACTCATTATGTCCGGTCCATACACGAGGCATAACTCACGATGGATGTCCACAGCTGACGATCCTTTGCCAGCAAAAATCTAATCACACCGCGCACTTCACAACTGGCGGGATCTACGATTGTCGCTGCCATTGCGATCTGCTCTCACCGACTGGCAAACGCCTACTGGGTCATACCGACACTGCGGTAGGTTACTCAGGAGTCGGTGGACAGCGCTGCAGGCGTGAAACGTCATTCAGGCCTACCATCCGTTAAATACTGTTCACCGCCTCGTAGCTTTAGATCTGAATATTCTAAGTTGCTGGACTTTTTTCAGAACTTCTTGCTCTATTATATATTTGCTGCAAGATTTATCATTGCCTAGTGGCATGATCCACAATTAATACATTTAATAAAGGAAGCCTCACGCTCAAAAATAGTATGATTGTCTCCACATGACAGACACGATCTTGGGTTCTTCTTACAAAATTTTGCCTGGATGGTCAAATTGCAAACAGTTCTTCCACTGCAGATATTTGTCTACATATTCGTCTACTTGACAGGAAGACCCATAAAGAAAAACTCGCTGAGGTAACATCTGGTCTCTGAAAGTTAATAATACTGAGTGGGAATGAATTTAGCATTACCTTATTCATCAGTTATCTTACGGTGGAATCTGTGTGCATTTACTATTTCATAACCTGTATCTGTTCTGGACATTTCTTGAGCTGCTTCTTCAGGAAGATCGGTGTCCACTTCTCTCACAATTCCGTTTTTTCATGATGTTATAGAATGGGATAAAAGGTTTTATCAAAGTCAGAGGAAAGAAATTTGTTTGCCTCAGAGATGAAATCAAAAAATATTTCAAGTTTGTTTCTACCAGCAGATTTTATTGATTGAACCTTAAAGTTGTTCTGAAACAGCATTTTACCATATTTCTTGGGATGCACTCTACTTAGACATTATTGCTCACTATATTCACGAGGAAAGGACCACAATCTCAGTAATTGTATATGCATTTGTGGTTTGATTTAGATAGATTCGAAGTTTAATTTTGTTTATCCAGATCAACAACAGTACTACATGGTAAATAAAGGTCCCCTGGTCTAAACAATAAGAAACTACACAAACGAAACAACTAAGTAGGGTATTTAGATATGATATCCAGAAAAAGAAGCCAGGCAGTCAGATTACGCGTCTAAACACCAACTAACACCATTTAACGTCTAGCACTATCTTCCTTTTTAGCGGATAAACGTTTGGTGACATGGTTACCAACACTTTATGAACGTAAATAAACGCTTTCTTCTGTTTGCAACACATAAACTTAAAACATCCAATTCATGTGACACCGAAGTATATTTTGTGAATATTTTGGCAATTAACGAAGTAAGTTTAGAATTTAATAATTTTGCGACATTGTAGGGACTGAGCAGTTTTGATTGGTCAAGAATAATGTATAAATTCATATTATGCATATGTAGACATATAATTACAGATAATAATAAAATTAACATGGCTTATTGAAACAACTGCGAATCGGAAAGTCCATTGTCGATGTAAACTGAGGAAGTTATTCCAGAGGGCCAGGGTTTTGCTTGCAATATAGTCCAAATAATGGTATATTACCGCATAACTGGCCACCTTGCCGTACTGAGCAAGGCCAAGAAAACGCACAATTGTGCAGAAAGCCCGATACTGGGTTGGTAACGCCATCAGTTCACGCTCCAGTGCATCTCAAGACGCCCGCACGTGAGGTTGTCAGGACCACCGTTACACGTCACACACGGTAACGCTTTTAAATGTGACGGAAGTACACTTATTATCACTTCTAGGGAGACGTGGTTACGCAACCAAACATATCGAGGAGAGCAAGGAAACAAGGAGGGTTTGATTAGAACTCAGGACTCAGCCAACCACTTCATTAAATCTCTCTTCCTCGTTACTTTATAATGAAGAGAAAAGAAGATTTCTCTTCCTACTTCATATCTTAATATATCTTTCCACATTCTTTCCCTTTAACATATGAATGAACAGTCTTATGTAACTCTGTGTGCAGTGCAGTTTCAAATTAATGCGAGGTCACATGCCAATAATAGATACGAATGGTTCTCTGCCAAATCTCCAAATCTCATCGAGATCAGCAACTTAGCAGTTCAAAAACCTACAGATAAATATTACATTTGGTATTTAAGTTCGGTACCTATCAAAGATTTTCAAAATAATTCCCCACTCCAAACTACCCTTTACACGAAAAAAGCTTGTCACTTTCATTTTCTGAAAATGACTCGAACAACTTTGATTAAACCATACGTTTAAGGTATTTGGATGGCAAATAACATGTATATCTTGAATTTTATGCGAATAGCCTGTGAAGTCCCCTTCATTCTGAATTCATTTTTATAATTTCTAAACTGTAATACATAGACAAACATTTACTACACAAAAGATATAGATCTCGTTAAATTACCCAATTTATGTCAAATAATATATATATATATATATTCTTGGCGTTAACTATTTCCGAGATATTCTTTATTACAGGTTTGAATTGTCAAATACATTACACTTTTTCAACTGCAAAATGGTTATTCGTTTTTTTTAACAATGATTATGCAAAGAAAACGGAATTTCAAAAGCATCACATAGCGACCAGCTCTTGACAGATTCCCTTACTCCCATTGTGCCTACAAGGACATATGTAATAAGACCATTTCTGGAAATCTTTATCTCGATTAACATGAAGTAGATAAAAGAATAAGCTTAGTAAGAATAGTTGGTTGAAGAATGGGTAGAGAAAGTCATGTGAGTATAACACTTTTTTTTCTTCCTCTACTAGTATCTACATAGTAGGTAGAGAAGGTATTGCATTCCACCCAAAAAATTACATACCGAAGTTTCACCGGCAATACATGTTTTGAGGCCCCTTGAAGCCAAAAAAGAACTTTTAGAAAAAGGTTCCTATGCGTGCGTGCGCGCGCGAGTGTGTGTATGTGTGTGAGCAACATTACTCAAAAACGAAAAGTAGGATCTTCCAAAGATGCGACACGAAAATTCCTCCACTCCAAACTATTCTTTACATGGAAAATTGTTCGAAATTTTCTGTTTTCTAAGAAATGACTAACAATTTCGATTAAAATACCACATATTAAAGATATTTACATGACAAATAAAATGTATACCTTGAATTTTCTGGGAATATCCTGTGAAGTTCTCTTCATTAGGAAGGAAAACTATACAATCTTTATTAACTGATAAAACGTTAAACGATAGACGAAAATATACTATACAAAAAATGTAGATATCTTTAAAATACTCTATTTCGAATAACTCTTTTGTGCTATAGGCCATTTCCGAGAAATGCGTTATTAATAGTTCGAATTGTTCAATACTTCTCATTCTTTTCAGTCCTGTCGATTTTTGTTTCTCGCGTTGTTATGGAAACAGTGTGGAATTTTAAGGCCAGCATATAGCGTCCAGTTGTTAAACATTTGACTATCGCTGTTCTCTTTGTATCTATTACGGAATGTGTAATGTAACTATTTCTACAAAGATTTATTTGGGTTAAAATGAAGTAGATAGAAAAATACACTTTCGTAAGAATAATTTGTATACTCACTAATAAGTGATAGAGGGTATAAAAAGTCATGTGAATGCAGCACATCAGATTTTTAATTAAATAGTGTACACTTTTACTTAAAATATGTGATGGAAACACGTCTATACATTTTTTAAAAAAGGTGAGAGATGTTAGGAAATCCCTCAAATGTGCCACCATGCTAATCCGCCCAGGATTACAAATCCCCACGTAACTCATTTTCACTCCGAAAACAAGATAAGTTAAAAAGCCTAAATTGTAATTTTTGATCGTTTTTTTACTAATTTTCACCGCTCCGTGGCCTTAATAAAGCTACGTAAGACTGTTTCATGTGCTTTAACCAGCCCACACCGTGATTTTAAGTGGCATACGCTTCACATCTGGGACATTCCATTTCAAATCGTCCGAAATAGAAGGAAAATCACCTTGCAATTTTTTAAACGAAACAATACTTTTGTATTTGTAGACAGGCCCGATACAATGCTTTACACAAACTCTTAAAATTTAGAACATGATAGTTTTGCAATTAAAATTGTTCAAATTTATCGTATCTACCTAAAATTTTCAACTTCAATATGTTATAACTCTGAAACCTTTAAATTAAATTATTTAAATCGAGTTTATTTTCACTCCCCAAACTTGAATTTCATACTGATAAGTAAACATGTTCTTGTTTTTAAGTGGACATTTATATTTTTTCAAGTGTAAGTGATTAAGAAAAATAATTTTCTTATATGTGATAAGATTTCGTAATTTAATCACAAATATGTATTTTACTGTATTGGTTATTGAGAAGGTTTGGTCTAAAATAATTAAAGCAGTAAACTACTTTACGCGCTCTCGCACGTTTGTTTTCAACTGAAGGTCAAGCAAGCCGTTGTACATGCTTAAACAACGAGAAAGCCTACCAAGCAATATGCAGTTCTGAGTTTGCTCACAGATTCACAGAGCGCGTGGTGATCATCGTGCATCAACTACCTAAGTCGCTGCGTTTATTTACTTTTTGTACTGTAACTACGAACACCTAAACATAACCACTTTACCAACATTGCCAACTTCTCTTAATGACACTATGGATTATTCCCAATCTAATATTTTAGTTTTATAAAAATCGCTTAAAATAAGTGAAAAATGTATATAGTTTTTTGTGAATATTATAAAAATAATTAATATAGCTATAATGAAATGTAGAGTTTTACCTACATAATGAGATTTGGTACAATATTCTGAATTAAAGGGAGCTATGCGCACTTAAAATGCGACAAAACTAATACGAACATTTATCGTTCAATAACGTGACAACCGTTGGGCGCATGCTAGTATAGAGTGAGCCAAAAGACTCCGAACCGCCTGCGCGAAGTTTTTCCTGTCCACGTCCTCGGCGCTCGCTGCCATCTGCCGCTATAATAGAAAAGCGCGGATGAAACCATACAACATAAAACTACTTTTAAAGGCTTTACTCACCAACTCTACAAAAGGAGATGCTGAAACTGGCCACCGTCGTTGTCCATACATTTTTGGCACCTCTTTAGGAAACTATAAAGGCTTTACTCACCAACTCTACAAAAGGAGATGCTGAAACTGGCCACCGTCGTTGTCCATACATTTTTGGCACCTCTTTAGGAAACTATCCATCACTCGCCGTAGTTCACGCTGAGAAATTTCCTGGCGGATATTTTGTTTTAATTCTTCCAGGGTGTGTGGGTTTGTCTTGCACACTTTATGTTTTAAGTTACCCCGGAGGAGTATTTTATGAAGAATATTACCGGCTGCGCGGTGTTTTTCCACTGGGCGTGTGGAAATATGATAAAAACATGATAACGCACTGCTGCTATAAACAAACTTACGCTGTTGTGGTTTTGCTCTGCAGTGTGAAGTGCAGTTTTGAGTTGACGGTGATGTGATGTAGTTCAGTTATTACGAGTTATTTATTATTTTGTCCTGTACTTAGTCACAAAGTATATTATGACTCAGTATATGTTTTCCACTGCACAGCGTGTATTTATTTATGATTTGTATGTGTTCACTCGGTCAGCTCGCCAAGTGAAAGTACAATTTGCAGAAAGATTTCCAGGTGTAAAAGTTCCAGGCCGTACAACAATCCATGAACTAACTTTACAGTAAATTTCAGGCCACAGGAAGTGTTCAGGCTAAGAAATCTAAAGGACGGCGTTCGGTTCTTACCGAAGAAACATTAGATCACATCGGTCATCGTTTGGAAAATTCCCCCCAAAAATTCCATGATGGATAGTTTCCTAAAGAGGTGCCAAAAATGTATGGGAAACGACGGTGGCCACTTTCAGCATCTCCTTTCATAAAGATGTTAAGTAAAGCCTTTAAAAGTAGTTTTAAAAATGTTGTATGGTTTCATGCGCGCCTTTCTATGATAGCGGCAGACGGCAACGAGCGCTGAGAACACGGACAGGAAAAACTCCGCGCAGGCGGTTCGGAGTCTTTTGGCTCACTCTGTACTATTATACTAGATTAGTTATAGTGATGTTAATTAGGTTAATTGTACGATAATTTAATTATTTTAATTCATATTAATTATTATTAGAATACGTTATTTCACTACTAGCTTATTATCAATTATTAGATCTTACGTTTGCAGTTAACTAGAAATGTCAGTTGTTTTTGGAATGTTTAGGCAACGTGTGTTTGTGTCGGGTTTTATTACTTTCTCTGCTACGTATAGTAAGTAGGGGAAGTATTGTAGTCCACCCAAAAATTCGATACCGAGATTTCGCCGAAAGTACATGTTTTGAGACTCCCTGAATCCAAAAAAGCGTTTTTAGAAAAAAGTTCTTGTGTGTCTGTATGGATGTGAACAGCATAGAAAAACTAAGATTTTCAAGAAAATTCCCAACCCCAGACTACTATTTACATGGAACATTATTCGAAAATTTTTATTTTCTGAAAAATGGCTCTTAACGATTTTGATTCAAGTATTATATGTTTAAGATATTCTTATGGCAAATGAAATGTATATCGTAAATTTTCTGGGAATGTCCCCAAAAGTCCTCTTCATTCTGAATGTTTTTGCATAACTGATAAACCTTAAGAGATAGACAAACCTTTACTACTCAAAAAATGTAGATCTCGTTAAAACACGCAATTTATGTCATATACATTTTTTTGAGTGAACCATTTCCGAGATATTCCTTGTTATTTGTTTCAAATTTCCAATACTTATACTTTTTCTCAAATGAGAATTCGTTATTCTTTTTTTATGTCCTGGACATACAAAGAGAATGGAATACTCCACATAGCAACCAGCTCTTAAAACATTTTACTATCGCTTAAAGCCTACCAATTCCCCTTACATCTACAAGAAAATTAGCAATAAAATAGTTTCTGCAAAATCTTATCTCGAGTAACATAAAGTAGATGGAGAATAAGGTTTGTAAAAAATTGTTTGTACAAGAGTAGATAAAATCAATGAGTGCAACACATAAGATTTTCTTATAAGAAGATTTGTGTAGAAGAAAGCTAAGAAATTTAATTATTGATTTAGCCAAGTACGGCGAAATCATATCAAAACTTAACCATAATTTGTTCTTCATACCATTACAGTACAGAATTTGCAACGTTTAAGTCCATAGCACGGTTCAGTGTTTAATTTATCACCTGGTTATAGGCAATCAGCAATTGTGGCGGAGAAGGAAGCTGAACATTTTGCACCGAAGAAAAGAATATTACGTGCAGAGCAGTATATATGACAATGGCTTATAATACTAGGAGAAAACCAAAATAGTGCGTTGTCTGGTGATTTCTCTGGTTATATATCTAGTGACTCAAGTTAGGACGTTGACCGCTCTGACATGCGGCAAAAGCCATCTTTTTTTAGTAACCTGGGCTATGCTGTGTCCCCTATAATAAGAGCACACGTCTGGAATTCTCAGTCCCTAGGGAAAGAATCCAGAAACCATTACTTGCAAGTAGTAAGTGCAATCAGAGACAATTATTCAGTTTATATGTTCCAGTCGACCACGCCAGGAATGTCTTAATTGGTAAAACCATCATTATCCATAGTCATATAACTGCTTCCACATTCCCAGATATGAACTTACAATTTCTCCATTAGAGTTTGTAGTGATGGTTATATTGAGGATCATATAAACCACGGGTTCCCAACCTGTGCCACACGACACTTCCAGGAAAATAAAATACTTGGGTGTAGTAAAAAGAAATCCATTATTTTTGCATGAAATTGAAGGCTTATTTACCATAGTTGGAATGATTCGATTTAGGTCAAATATACGCCGTTTTTTTGATAACTTGTTGCCATTTTGAAGGTAATTTCATTATGCCTCTTCATAGAAATCCTCGTCTCAAAAAATTGAGACAGTCGATTTTCACAAGCCTCCCTTGAAGCGAATTTTTCACCAGAAAAAGCTTCTGCCATGGACAGGAACAGATGGTAATCGCTTGGTGCCAGGTCTGGATGCGTAAGAACCTCCGAACCAAGCTCCCGTAGCTTCTGGCGAGTCACTATCGATGTGTGTGGCCTGGCGTTGTCCTGATGGAAAACAATTCCTCTCCTATTGGCCAAAGCTGGCCGTTTCTGGGCGATTGCTTCCTTCAGACGGTCCAATTGTTGACAGTACAGTTCCCAGCTAAGAGTTTTGCCGTAGGGGAGCAGTTCATAGTAGATGATTCCCTGCCAATCCCACCAAACACACAGCAAAACCTTCCTGACTTGGCCACCGTTTTAGCCGGCTCACCGCGATTCGAGCATGACCGTTTTCGCTTGACTTGTCGTAAGTGATCCACTTTTCATCACCAGTCACTAACCGCTTGCAGCGATTCGCAGATGGAGGTTTTTTTGCGTTAACTCGTGTGGCACCCATACATCGAGCTTCTTTTTGTATCCAGCCTTATTCGAATGGTTCCAAACTGTTTTTTGTGAATCTTTAGCTCTTGAGCAATCGAAACAGTGCTTACATTACGGTGGGACTCGACAGTTTCCATGATTTTATCGACATTTTCAACAGCGTGGTGCATCTTTGACATCGAAATTACCGGAACGAATCGACGAAACCACAATTGCACGCGATTGGCTGTTACAGTAAACACTATTCACATTTTCAGCCGCCTGGCTGGCGTTTTCGCCTTTATCGAAGAAAAACTATAAAATATGGCGTATTTTCTCTTTGCTAGTGCCCATCTTTGACGCGCGCTCAAACAAAACTGAGCCAACCAATTACCAAACTGTCGCAAACGTTTGTTTTAGTACGAAATCTCATCTTTCTAACGCCATCTAGTGTTACCCGATCGGAATTAACGCGAGATAACTAAAGCCATCTATTGGAAAAATAATGAATTTCTTTTTACTACACCTGATACATATTTTGTTATATTCACATGACTTTCTCTACCCACCATCGTCTATTTTTATATATGTTTTACAAACAATTTTTACGAAAGCTTATTTTTACATCTACTTCATAAGAGGTTGCTCAAATAGAAATGGGTCGTGTAGCAAGAAAAGGTTAGATTATGGAGACAGGTTAGAAACATTGGCACTGGGTCTAACTTAGATGAGTGATTTTAAAACAATGTTTAATATGTCCAGAATCGTCCTTAACCAAGGGTGGCTGGGCAGTTTAAGGGTATTTAGAGAGCAATGGTTTAGGTTTTAAGGAATGATTGGAGGAAAAGGGATACAAATGCTAAAGGGGTTTGAAAAGAGGCAAAAAGGTGTTTTGAGGACCGATACAGAATTGTTTGAAAATTTAAAAGAGAAGAGATGGGTATTTTATCTTATGTTGAAATGTGCATGGGAAAAACGAAATTTGTTGCACATACCTTATTTTTTCAAGTTTACCCCATAGATTTGAATTGAATTTGAATTTATTGTTGGTCAACACAGTGTAACACACAATTGAACCATGTCATACATAAATTACACATTGTTAATACACAAGTTTGTAATTTAGGTATCATATATTGGACCATGTCATGCATTACATCAATATACAGCAAATATAGATAATAAATTATATAAAGTTTGAATACAATGTACACACGTAAAATACTGTGTATACAACTACATTTATGCATTAACTTAATGCAGTGTATACAAACAAACTGTGTCACATATTAAAACTAAAATGTTGACTAAGACATTTTAATTATGCATTATGGTAGAATCAGACACTCATAAACGTATACAAATTATACATAACAAATTACAAATCATGTACAAATTGATAGTACAATGCAAAATGTAGTATTTACAGATTAATGTTACCATGTAGGTATGTACAAGTTAGACTAAAAATGTAGGGTTTAAATATTCATCCACGGAATAAAACAGTAAACAGTTCTTAAATTTATTATAATCTAGACAAGTTTCTATGTGTTGATTCTAGAGAGGTTTAATGATAGGTTCCCCCTTGCATTATGGGTGTGGATATCTGACAGGTAGTTTCCATTGGAAATGTGTACCGCAGTAAATATAAAATAGTTCTGTAAATAAAAAGGCTTGGTAGTGTCAGGATTTTTTGTGCTCTGAATGTACTTTTGCAGGATTCGTTGTGCTTTAGACCTCCAAGATACCTAATGGATTTTTTCTGCAATATGAAGATTGTTTTGATCTGTTCGCCCATAATTCAATGCCATATGAAAGGAAAGAGTGAATAAGTCCAAAATAGAATAATTCTAACTGTAGAGCTAGGGACAGAGTTTCTCAAACATCTATGAACATGGAAATTTGTACTAACTTTGACTACTATCTTATCAGTTTGTGAGATGTAGGAAAACCTTTGTCTAGTATAATCCCTAGTAATTGGACTTCATCTACACTTTTTATTACCCCAGTCTCAATGGTTAAATGATGTGGATGATTTATGGTTTTGAATCCAAAGGTTAGGGTTCATACTACGTTTGAGTTTCTGAAGTATTCAAGTATATTTTTAACTATATCATTTAGACGCGTTTCTAGCATTAAATTATTTGTAGCTCTTATTGTAATAGTAGTATGATCTGCTCATTGGACAACTTTTATATCATTTGTCAATGTCATGCATGTATAGAACAAACAAAAGGGGGCCGAGAATAGATCCCTGAGGGACTCCATGTGTTATATTTTCTGGACTGGATGTAACTTCGGATGAACTATCTGTAAGTCTAACAAATTGTTTTCTCAGATGACTGAAAAATTCAATGTCATAGCCGGGATTTGAACCACGGATCTCCCGGTCTCCGTCCGGTTGCTCTAACCACTGAGCTACCATGGCAACATGCCGACACGACATTAAATTCTCCAGCTGATTCGCATTTTTCCCGGTAAACCACAAGGAGATCTCAAATTGTATTGAGATGTCATACCCCAATGGCGACTTACAAACATGTAAGTACTTAAGTCCCGGGCTTTATAGTTGCAACCACTATTAGGTCAATTAATGGAATTAATTGTTCTTTCACACAAGCCGTGTGTTGGACAGGGTTGGAAAGGTAGAATCAGATCCAATTTTCCACACATCTAATGCAGTATCAATCTTCTTCGGGAATCTCATCCGAGTGTATAAAACAGCACTTTTGGAAATGATACCAGCCCGCACAAATGTATCCATTTCTAACAACTCTATTACATTTACCGCAGTTAACCTGTTTTAAAACTGTATTTTATGAGAGCACACTTACACTACTCGACGCCATGTTGTATAGCACACAGTTAAATCAGGAGATCGTGAGGGCCATAATCCTTTACTAATCAACCTATCTTCAAACATTAACTGAATTACAATTTAATGATTCAACAGCTGCATGCACGGTAGTAAAGTCTTGTTGGAAAAATCCAGAGTGACATCCGCCGGTCAGCTGTTCAAAAACAAGACATTCTTGCACCTCCCTACATTTATTGTTTGTTAAGAAAATGTAGGTCCTTTTACTTTATATGTACAGGGTTATTCAAAATGAAGGAACAGACTTTAAATATTTATTTCTAATGAACGACAATAGATGGCGATACATCACTGAATAGAGAAAAGATCAAAATGAGCACCATTTGTTATGCGAGGACGACCAGTGTTTTTCCGTTTGCATACGCAACCATCTTCCACAAATTTATTGTATCAATTGTCAAATTTTTATGACGAGGCGGCTCTTTGTTAAGCTTACAACGAAATGCACGCTGCAATGAAACAATGGATTCACTCTTTGCATAATGTAGTACACAAAACGACCTTTCCTGTGGCGTCACCATTTTCTCGTAAACAAACACAGCGCCGCTGTAGGCACTGAATGAAGCTAATAGGTGGGGGCTTAAAACTTTGAACTTTCCTCTATTCAATGATGTGTCGTATGCGTCGCTATATATTGTGGTTCATTACAAATGAATATTTAAAATGTTCCTTGTTTCTGAATAACCTGTATTTACTGCACAGCGATTTTCGTGTCATGCAAGGGAATCTCATGTGTAAAATCGGGTTTCTCTGTACGCCAATATCTGTTATTTTACGACGAAACATAGCCATATAAATGCAACCATACTTTGTGGGAAAAGAATATTTAAGTGTGGGTCAATTACTCTGTTAGTTCGCAAAATCATTTACAAAAATTTACCTGACTGTTGATAACATGAAAAATAAGGTGTGTTCAACAAACCGCATACATTGCAAGAACTAAAAGAAATTCACTCAATTTCGGATATTGTACTCTCGAGTGTAAATGAAAATTTCCTGAGAAGATGTCAGAAATGTGTGGATAGAGAAGCACAACATCTCTTATAAGACATGTTCTTATTATCATTGTTGCTATGAGAACGTGAGGCTGTTGCGGGGATACTGTTTTGGCGGGAGTCCGAGCTGCGGCGGCAGGCGCGCGAGAAGCCGTGCAGTGGTCACAGCGTTAAGGAAAACAATGTACATATTAACCATCCACGAAATATTTTTACTTTCTCTACTACGTATAGTAAGTAGAGGAAGTATTGTTTTCCACCCAAAAATTCGATACCGAGATTTCATAGGAAATACATGTTTTGAGACCCCCTGAATCCAAAAAAAACATTTTTGGAAACATGTCCGTGTGTGTGTCTGTGTGTCTGTGAACAGCATAACTCAGAAACACGATTTTGATTAAGATATATGTTTAAGATATTTTCAAGATAAATGAAATGTATATCTTGAATTTTCTGGGAATGTCTCCAAAAGTATTCTTCATTGCCAACGACTTTTGAATATCTGGTAAACCATAAAAGATAGGCAAAATTTTACTACACAAAAAATGTAGATCGCATTAAAATGCACAATTTATGTCATATACATTTTTTTGGGGTGAACCATTTTCGAGATATTGCTTGTTATTCCCTTAAATTTTCCAATACTTATAGTTTTTCTCAAATTCGTTATTCATTTTTTTGTCCTGGTAATGCAAAGAGAATGGAATACTCCACATAGCAACCAGCTCTTAAAACATTTGACTATCGCTTAAAGCCTACCATATTCCCCTTGCAATAAGATTAACATCTCGATTAACATGTGGAGAATAAGCGTTTGTAAAAATAGTTTGTACAAGAGTAGAGAAAGTCATGTGAGTGTAACACATCATTTTTTTTGCTATTAGTTTGCATTCTCCAACACTGTGTCAACCTTTTTAACTACTAGTTCGGTATTCTTTTGTTGCTTGTGGTGTTGGGCAAAGAGTATGAAATTTCAAAGCCAGTATATGGCAACCCACTTTTTAAGCATTTGACCATCACTTCAGTCTTCTCTATCTCCCTTGCATCTACAAGGAAACCCGCAATGAAACTATTTCTGCAAACATTTATCTCGATTAAAATGAAGTAGAAAGAAAAATAAGCCTTAGTAAGAATAATTTATGAAGAGATGTAAAAAATAAGTACATGATAGTAGTTAGGGAAAATAATATGATTGTAACGCGTTAAGATAGGAGCATTTCGTTGTATGCATATTCATGAATCTAGATGATCTTATCAGAGTATTAATCTGTAGCTACAACTGCCTCACGCACGCGGCTTGTGGTGTATTTTATATACCTACCTACCAGTTTACGGCACGAAGGAAGTCCGTCTACACTA
This sequence comes from Deroplatys truncata, assembly GCA_030765065.1. NCBI lineage: Eukaryota > Metazoa > Arthropoda > Insecta > Mantodea > Mantidae > Deroplatys > Deroplatys truncata. The sequence continues at coordinate 201,932,538 of CM060980.1, read as the reverse complement.
CTTAACAATATCCGGTGTGAACGGAAGTGTTGTCTGTTGTACATGGGCCTTAATCACCGTCTGCAACTTCTACAATCTGAACCATGTCAAATGACATTTTTCCTGCCCTGACTAAAACAGAATACGTCATCCTCTATTTTAGAAGCAGAAAATAAAAGCCAACCATCTTAATGCTAACACTAACACTTCCTGCATCCATGAGTGACTTCAGAAAGTGTTCGTCTGCATTACAAAAAACGAAGCATTTTGTTCACATTACTCTTTATCCACTACCGTTTATTTTCATATAATTTCTATACAGTATTCTTACAAAAGTTTATTTTTCTACATCTTACTGATTGAAGTAAATATTTGTAGAGATAGTTTCTTTACAGTGTCGCTAACTGCTCTTTCCATGACATCGGGAGAAACAACTGAATAGTGACAGCACTTATTCTTCCGAATAAACTTTATTTCCTGGCTCTTGATGATTTTGATTAAAACACCATATGCTTAAGATAATTACATTACATATAGTGTGTGTATCTTGAATTTTCTGTGAATAGTCCGTGAAGCCTTCTTCAATTCTGAAAGGTGTTCTCTCTTTAAAATGCACAATTTATTTCAAATAACTTTTTTCCTTCTTTTTCTTTTGTGGCATCAGCTATTTACGAGATATCCGTTGTTGTTTGTTTGAATTTTCAATACCCTTATCATATTTTAAAGTACTGTCGTTATTCCGTTGTTTCCCGCAATGTCATGGGGGTATGGAGTTTCTATCCACCTTGCATCTTCAACGAAATATGTAATGAAACTACTTCTGCAAAGGTTTTAATTCGATCAACATGATGTAGATAGAGAAAACAAGCTTTCGTAAGAAAATTTTGTAGAAGCTACATAAGAGTACACGATAGTAGGAAGAGAAAGTCGTGTGACTGTAACACTTCAAATTTTTTGTTATATTCTCACGCTTAGATCTCAAAACGTATGTTTCCGGCGAAATCTCGATATCGAACTTTTGGGTGGAATGCACTTTTTCTACTTAATACAGTAAAGACTAGGTTACAGTAAGGAAAACTTTCTTTGTTCCACTTTCAGCATAATCGACTAAATTGCGTCTGTCTGTCTGTCTGTACATCATTAGAAGTCAATAAACCGGCGTTTGTTTATGCGATAGCTACGACCTGTTTGTAACGCGATCTTCTTGAGAACTAGACGGCTCTGAAAGGCGAAACGACGAAGTTTCGTGTTGGAGCTGAACGTGTTGCATGCCGGGATATAACATACATACTTCCGCCGGAAACTGCCATCTTAATATGCAACAATGATACGTTGTATTCGTTTAAATAGCGGTACAAAACGTATGCGTGATCAATGTAAACTTCCTATACTGAATTAAGCTATTGTTGATCAGAAAACTGTGAAATAGGTAATGATATCCTTCAACAAGCGTGGCTTTTAACTCTCAGGAGGTTAGAAAGTTAATATTATGTACCGAATTAACATCCATGTAAATGAACTGTATAAAACACGGAACTATCCTGTTATACCTTCTTATGTTTATCGCATTAAAAACACCCTTTCTGATTCTGAAATGTGGCAATTCGCAACAAATCGAGTTTTTGCTTTAATTAGTTATGGACTTATACTATACTTATAGTAATATACCATATTAGTGTAATTCATTCTAAACTTAATACGAGCATATTTTTGCTACATCAACTCATCAACATATTACCTCTACAAATGGTTCGTACAATGTACTTTGCATTATTTCACTCACATTTAGAATACGGGGTAATGTTATGGGGATCTTTATCAAAAACATACTTCGTACAAATCTTTCAACAGAAAAGAGCAGTAAGAGTTCTAGCCAGAATAAATAGTTATGGATCTTCTAGACCGTACTTTAAACAGTTTAAAATTCTACCACTATTTTGTGTATATATATATATATATATACACAAAATAGTGTATATATATGTTATTATGTATGCTAAAAACTCTAGTGAAGCCCCTCAATTAAACAAAGATGTGCACAGACATTTTACTCGAAATCAAAATGACTTTTTTAAGAGAATATGAGATATAAATAATTTTAAAAAGACACTCAAAAACATTTATTAATGCACTGCTTTTATAACTCGTAAGAGTTTTTAAATCACAGCACAAGTATTCTTTAATGTGCTAACTTGGTTGCACCTATATCCTATAGCTCTTGTTATTCTTGTGTGTTAATAATTATAAATTGTATAAGTAATAAGTGTTGTGTGTATATAATTTATTTTTACTATTGGCATTGTACTAGTTATGATGGCTACTATTAGCTTGTATATATTATTGCTGTATTATTGTAATTAAAACTTTGATGTGATCTACAATAACACTGTTCTACTTTGTGTATTGTAAGATTGAATATAAAATAAAAATACTAAAAATACTTATGCAGTTCCCAGATGTATTATTAGCTAACACCAGATTTACAAGAGTCTGAGAATTTACTTGCCTCAAAATTCCTACAAACCAAGGAACTTTATAGTAAGTTAATGCAGCATCATTTTAGTTTTTTCCATTTCAGCAAATTTCATTTTTTACTTTCTTTGATACGTAGGTACTACTGTAACTAATGGAAATATTATATTCTACCCCAAAATTCAATGTCGAAGTTTCACCGAAAATTATTTTTAGAAAAAGGTACGTGTGTGTGTCCGTTTGTTTGTAAACTGCATAACTAAAAACGAAATTTCGGTTAAATGTCAAACTTGTACTTCAGTTCAGCATCTTCCAGTTTGGGACACGAAGATTTTCAAGAAAATCCCCCACCCCAAACTATTTTTGCATTGAGAGTTTTTAGTTATTCTTTATTTTCTCGAAAATGGCTCGGACGATGTTGATTAAAATGCGATATGTTTCAGATAGGTATCTGTATGACAAAGGTATATTTTGAATTTTCTGGAAATTCTGAATGACTTGTGTAACTGGTAAACCATAAGAGATAGATAAAATCGTAGTACCCAAAATGTATATCTACAGACTGAGTCAAAAAACTCCGAACCGCCTGCATGGTGTTTTTCCTGTCCGCTCCGTCTGCCGCTATCATAGAAAGGCGCGGATGAAACCATACACCATTTTTAAAACTACTTTTAAAGGCTTTACTTATCAACTTTACGAAAGGAGATGCTGAAACTGGCCACCGTCGTTGTCCATACATTTTTGGCACCTCTTTAGGAAACTATCCATCACTCGCCGTAGTTCACGTTGAGAAATTTCCTGGCGGATTTTTTGTTTTAATTCTTCCAGGGTGTGTGGGTTTGTCTTGCACACTTTATGTTTTAAGTTACCCCGGAGGGTATGTTATGAACAATATTACCGGCTGCGCGGTGTTTTTCCACTGGGCGTGTGGAAATATAATAAAAACATTGATAACGTACTGCTGCTATAAAAAAAGTCACACTGTTGTGGTTTTGCTGTGCAGTGTGAAGTGCAGTTTTGAGTTGACGGTGATGTGATGTAGTTCAGCTATTACGAGTTATTTATTATTTTGTCCTGTCACAAAGTATATTATGACTCAACATATGTTTTCTACTGCACAGCGTGTATTTATTTATGATTCGTATGTGTTAACTCGGTCAGCTCGCCAAGTGAAAGTACGATTTGCAGAAAGATTTCCAGGTGTAAAAGTTCCAGGCCGTACAACAATCCATGAACTAATTTTACAGTAAATTTCAGGCCACAGGAAGTGTTCAGGCTAAGAAATCTAAAAGAAGACGTTGGTTCTTACAGAAGAAACATTAGACGACATCGGTCATCGTTTGGAAAATTCCCCCCCCCCAATAATTCCATGATGGATAGTTTCTTAAAGAGGTACCAAAAATGGACGACAGTGGCCAGTTTCAGCATTTCCTTTCGTACAGTTGGTAAGTAAAGCCTTTAAAGGTAGTTTTAAAAATGTTGTATGGTTTCATCCGCGCCTTTCTATGATATCAGCAGACGGCAACGAGGGCCGACGACACGGACAGGAAAAACACCGCGCAGGCGGTTCGGAGTCTTTTGGCTCACTCCGTAGTTAAAGCATTATTTATGTCAAAACTTTTAGTAACTTTAACCATTTAGAGACATTCTTTGTTATTGGTTTGGATGTTTATTTGTGATTTCTTCTCAAGTCATGCAAACAGCACCTACCTTTTAAAAAACTGACTATCGCTTTAGTTTGCTGTATTCTTCTGATCCTACAGTGAAATGAGTAATGCAAGTTTGTCACGACTGACAAAAAATAGATAGAAGAAGCGTTTGTAAGAATATTTTAGAAGAGTGAATAGAGAAAGTCATGCGAATGGAACACATCACATGAATCCCATGCCTGACAGAAATTATTAGAATTGCATCATCCATAGTAACAGCTGTTTTCTCGTTAGCAAGTAGCTAGAACCTTTGGTTAAAGTATCAACATTGCTTTTTCAGACATAGATACATTATATATTTACAAACGAAATTCAAATAGAGCCGGAGCTGCACAAATATATGCATATTCTGCAAAAATCGCTTGCTGACATCGTATTACTTCGCTGCAGCACAGTCATCTGTCTTAGCAGTGCCACATTCCACAAAAATATTCGCTGGTATGCCGACTTATCAAATTCCTTTCGTGTTATTTGTGAATGTGCTTGCATTAGGGCTTTCAAACGTGCCAAATAAAAGGTGTAAGCAAACTGGTGTCAAATACACTGGTGTGCAAAACCTAAGGACGAAAGTAATCTTCGCATGCTGTGACACATAGCTCGATGAAACTTGAATCATACATAGAGGAAACTGCTACAGTAGGCAACTAAACGAAATATGCAATGAGACGAACAGAAATGCCACAAAGACCATAAGCTATACTTAAAGTCAATACAACATATGATGGTTCTCTAGATTTACAGAAACAGATACATGGTGCTTAAAAGTATGTATGATCACAGCAATGCATGCTCTGCATCGTGCTCCCACGCTGGCCACAAGGTTGGTAAGTAGTTCTTGTGGAAGGGCGTTCCATTCCTCCACCAGCGCTGTTCACAACTGTTGGTGCATGTGGATGTGCTGCAATGCGTCTCCCCAAAGCATCCCACACGTGTTCGGTGATATTCAAATCGGGGGAACGGGCCTGCCATTCGCCGAATATCCTCTCGTTCCAAGAGATCCTCCACCTGCGCTGTTCGATGCGGTCGCGCATCGTCATCCATAAAAATGAAGTCAGGGCCGACTGCACCCCTGAAAAGACGCACATGGGGAAGGAGTACAGTATCACAATAACGTTGACCAGTGAGCGTACCGTGTTCAAAGATTTGGAGGTCGGTGCGCCCATGGAACATTATGCCTCCCCAAACCATAACACCCGGACTACCAAAACGATCATGTTCAAGGATGTTCCTGGGTTCATTACGTGTTCCCACCTCTCGCCAGATGAGGGTACGTCGAGAATCACTAATTAGACTGAATCTGCTCTCATCCGAGAAGAGCACGCGACCCCATTCCTCGTTGGTCAAATTTTGATGCTCTTGGGACCATCGTAAACGGTGCCGCCGATGTGCGGATGTCAATGAAACACAACGTATTGCCGTCGGGCAAAGAGACCACCTCTGTGTAGTGAGATTGCGTGCCTAGCTGTCCTGTTAAATGTGGTTGCAATTGCACTCGCTGTTTGGCGTGGATCCCATCTTGCCTGTTGCACAATGTAGCAGTCATCTGCTGCTGTAGTTGAGCGCGGTCGACCACCACCTCTCCTTGGGACAGCAGTGCCTGTGGTTTGGAAGGTTCCTCATGCACGTGAAACAATGCTGTGAGCAGTTCCAAATTGCAGAGCAACACTCGTCACACTTCGCCCTTCTTCCAGTTTCCCGATGATTCTTCCTCGTGTGAAATCATCCAAATGGTGTCTACGGGCCATGTTGCAATGAAGAACACCACTACAGTGCACCGTAACAGCTCGCTAATTGCCACACACCGTCTTGTCCTGTTTCGTCAACTGCCCCGTGTTGCGGGACCTGACCATTTGGCACTATAGGCTCGCTACACTCACGCCATGTGACGTCCAGCTTTCTGTAAACGTGTGAGAGCCCTCCCGCACCTTCATCTACTTCCACCAAAGTAGTTCACTTGTTATGTTACTTTACCCATGTCGTCCTTAGGTTTTGCACACCAGCGTATTTTTGGGCATGTGCAAGATATTCCGCTGATAACACCGACAAAAGAAACGCCTATAGTTGTTAAATGAACAAGGGGTTTAACATTATCTGCCACGTTAATGGTTGCGGTTTTAATGTTGGACAGATTTCAACGTGAGTACAGTTTTGTAGCACGGTGTAGTCCAATTAGTCCTCAGCATATGTTGTAACACAAGGCGTTTCAAATCTTTACGATCAGCTAATGTTCTTCTGGAATTAATTGTTCTTTCACACAAGACGTGTGTTGGACAAGGTTGCAAAGGTAGAATCAGAGGACTGAAAAATTCAGTGCCATGGCCGGGATTTTTTCAGTCATCTGATTCTAATTTTCTAATGTTCTTCTATTCACCTGAGAGCTTTTGGACCATGTTTTTTTTTGTTTTGTTTTGTTTTTTTTTGTTTTTTTTCTCCATGAACTTCCCATTCATCGCGACTAGGGCTCGAACTCTCAGGTAAATATATATTTTGTTTGCGTCGTAATATAAACTTGAAACTGAGATTAATGTTCTGGGTATTCGTACTGGAGCATACATTTTAGATTTTATTTAACATAAAAACACACTTTCCGATTTTAATGTAAATAAATATTTTCGAATATTCACATAAAAGCAGCCTTTTTAATTTCTCTACCACGTACATAGCAGGTGGAGATTTCATATCAAGATTTCACCAAAATACATATTTTGAGCCCCCTAAATATAAAAAAGCATTTTAGGAAAAGGTCGGTGAATAGTATAACTAAAAAACGAAGAGTCAGATAAATACCAAACTTGGTATTAAGTTCAGTATCTTCCAAAGATGCGACACGAAGATTAAGAAAGTTGCCGACCCCAACTAACCTTTACATGGATCATTTTTCGAAATTTTTTATTTTCTCAAAAATAGCTCCGACGATTTTCATTAAAATACTATACATTAAAGATATTTAAATGACTAATAAAAATAATAGTGTACTTAACATAATGTGCAACATTTCAAATGTGTTGGATGGGCAACATGAAGGGAATGCTGATGTGAGTGTGAGTGATAGATAGGTACTCCTTGCTATAATAATTATTATGTCAGACCTGCTTCTTGTGACGTGGGGCGGTCATTTTCCAAATTCAACTCACTTCTTGTGACAATCGTCAATCATTCGGGATGGACAATTTGAAGAAGCATGTTGTTGTGAACTGTAACCCTTCAGTACTTAGTGATCCCTTCCAGGAATGATGTCCGATGAGTACCACGTACAGTCGAGTGCAAAAAAATGCCGATGCTTTTGGTTACTTTTAGTATTTTCCATTCGTGAATGTTGGCAGCATCTCATCATTTGTGTCCCGCGCCTTCCTTAGGTGAGCTATCCTCCAATTGGTTTTAGCTGAAGTCCGATACGTTAGCACTACCCTATGAAGAAAGGTCAGACCTAGCTGGGCGATGAAAGGGGTGGTGAGTCGATATATGTCACCTCAATGATTGAAACAATATACCTCCCAAAGACTGTCCATACTAGCCCCTGAATGAGTCCGGTTCTTATTGGTTCCGCATCCAAACATTAACCTCTGTAACAGAATGAGGGATGGAAGGTGAGACAGAGGCGTGTTAATTATTGATTGCCAACTTCAACCCCGGTTCCTAATATCAGTACGTGTTTTTGCACCCAACTGTACATTTATATTAGCTTAGCCATTCAGATGTTACCACATATTCTAATTTTAGCACATATTTTGTACATTTTCAGCACATAAAAAATAAATATTTCTCAAGTTTTTAGCATCTAAGAACCCGAGCCCTAACCACGATGTGCCTGGGAAGTCGGTTTTCACGCATTCGTTGCAGCCAACCTAACCTATCCACCTATTTTTGTTGTTTTTGTAGTCTATAGGTGCTACTCATATTATAGTCATAACTTTTAATGTTTCAATTATTATACAGATGAAATATAGCCATATTTTAGTTAAATTTTATTTTAGTCTTTCCTCTGTCTTTATTTATGCTCTTGTTTTTTTAATATGCATTTAATTTGCGCATCTTGTTGATTTTCACGTTAACATATGAAGCGAAACTAGCCGAATGACCTTCTTACCACTTTTTGAATATAGCATATGCTCCATCATAGCTTGATTTGAATTTATTAGGCACCAAAGAAGCATATACTATTTGCCGTGCCTCTTCAAACTTTTCCCCATGATAGCAACTTCTTAATGTTTTCCTAATGCCAGGCGAAATGAACTTTCGTGGCTCGACTTCAATCAAAAATAAAGTCGGTCATGGAACAGCTATCATTGAATATGGAATATTATTTTGGGGAAATTCGGTAGAAAGTAAACGAATATTCCTCATGCAAAAGAAGGCTATAAGAATCATTTCCAGCACTCATAACAGACACTCTTGCAAACATCTTTTTAGAAGACTGAAGTTATTAACCCTACCTTGCATGTATATATTTTCAATCTTAAAATTCTGTGTATGCAATCGAACCATATTTATTACAAACATGGAAATTCATGAGATAAACACTAGACAAAAGGGTAACATCCATCATCCCAGTGCAAAGCTTTCTTGCTTCCAGAGAGGTGTATATTACGAGACCATAAAAATATTTAATACTCTTCCTAATGATCTTAAGGGAAAAGTTGACAATTTCAATGTCTTCAAAACTGCTGTTAAAGAGTACCTATGTTCAAAAGCATATTCTGTACAAGATTATCTGAATGACAAATTATCCTGATGATAATACTTATATAGAAGTAGTATTAGTAAATATTAATGACAATTGCCAGTTATATTTGATGCCTGCTCTAGAATTAATGAAGCTATTTAAATGCATGTATATTAAGAACTGGCAGTAAATGCTATGCATTACAAATCAAATAGAACAAAATGATGAGACGAACAAAGGTAAAATCCTAGTGAATGTTAAAATAACTGTTCTTGCCTATACGTATGTTAACCGTATAACGGTAAGGAGATATTCAACTCTGTACAAATTTACACTTGATTTATTTCATTTTGTATATAATGTCTTTATTTTATTTTAAATGTTCTGTATACTATGTAATATTTATGTATATATGTAACTTTATTGTACATTTCCTTGACACGCATATAGTATGTGTCTATTTTATTTCAAATGTTCCATATTGTCTGTAATATTTATGTTTATATGTAATTTTTGTACATTTCCTTGACATGTTCTATGTTCACAAGCCTTTATGGCTGCTAGTGAACTCACAGAATACAATCTAATCTAATATAATCTAACCTAATCTATGCAGCAGCTATACAGTGCAGTCGTTTTATATATGCGTGCTGCAGTAACCTCGATACTTTTCCGATGCGCAACTGGCAGCGCATGACGCGTTCAAGGTTATCTTCATCAGCTGTGCTGCTTTGTGTTCGAGCTGTAAAGACAGTTATACACTGAGCATCTCAAAGGTGAAAGTTTATTCAAAACATCTGTGTAGTGTGTGATTTGTTTGCTATTAGTCCACCACAATGCCTGCCGACAAATTCACGCTTGAACAACGAATTTGTGTGTATGGCACACACGTAAAAACTGAATCATGTAAACGCGTGTGTAGACAATCTCAAGAGAAATTTCCTGGTTATCCAGTTCCAGGTAGAGAAACTGTTAAGACGTCTGGTTAATAAGTTTAGGACAACGGGATCGTTAAATGCTAAACCTAAAAAGCGAAAAAGTGATGTAACGGAGGAAAACATTGACGAAAATGGTGGATCTGTTTGTGGGAGCCTTAAAAAATAAAGTTCATAGGGACAATCCGCACACCATGGACGAACTTAAGGACAATATAAAAACAGAAATTATGAACATTATGCACGAAAAATTTATGTGTATGAATGAAAATTTTATCCGAAGATGCCAGGAATGTCTTGACGTAGATGGACACCATTTATAGCAAGGTTAGTAATCGTTAAAGTGCATGTTACTATCACTCGTGAGTAAGAAACCGGGAGTTACGAGACCATAAGTCCCTAGTGTAATAGTGTGCGCAGCACGCATATTATGCGCGATCCGCGGCCTCAACATTAAACGATCGCACTGCACATAGCAATTATATGTAGCAATAATGTAGTTATTCATATTCGCTGTTAGCTATCTATGATATGTAGTATTTTTAAGGTTAGTACTGGCCTGACTTTTTGCTGTTAATGAACTACTAAGCAATAAATTACAATTAACATAATTATCTTGATCGACTAAAAAATAGAATACAATAACTAAATATATGTTAAGTGGATAGCAAAATCAGAACTTTGTCTCGTATTTTTAAATTTTTCCTTGATTCTGTTATAAATCACTTACCACCCTTATATAGTATTACAAACCCTGGATACTAAATACGAACATGTTGGACTTGTAAAGAAGGCTTTGACTTTTATTGAGAATGCCATGGAAGAATAAATAGTTGTTATGCATATAAAACAGACATGTAAAATAAAACAAAAGGCGCGGAGATATTTTTCCAAGCAATAGAAGAAGTATCCATACACCTGTATATGAAACATATACATATATCGTCTTAATAACTGAGATAACAGAGACCACAAAACACAACCGAATCTGCTTATAACGGTATGAAATGTGTCTCATACCTACATTAAAACCTTTCAATAAACCTTGTGTAACAAAGTTTTATTGTATTTCCTTTGTGAGTTGTAATCAAACTCATTGTCAGCGTATGTTAAATAATTATATAAACACAGCATCAGAAATTATTTTTCTCGGTGCTCGCAGACACTTGTGTCTTTCCCAAAGAGGTTAATTTGGTGACCTGGGAGTGCGGAATCTACATATTCACTAGCTTCACCTCTCTTTAGCTGTGCATATATGTGACCATTTAAATTTATTAGTAAACAAAATAAGTAAAATAGCTTGGAAACAGGTTACAATACAGGAAGCACCATAAATACTATCACCAACCAATACAGAGGAAGTTACAAGTTCCGAAAGATTACAAAATCAACACATGGTATACACTACACTAAAACAACATGACAAGAAGGAGAGGAAAAAGAGAATATTGGATAACTGTAGAAAGAAAAGATTGGGGAGAGAGACAGAAAATAAGAGTAAAGGACTTGAAGTAGAATTATATTTAGGTTGTAAATGAAGAATGGAAGAAGAGAGAAGGAGGGAAGAGGAAGATAATGGAGCGGATGATGGAGTTAAAAGATGAAGGAGGTTGGCGTGTGAGGAGCTGGAAGATAAGAGGGTGAACTGGGAGCGAAAGGAGGCCGGACGAGCAGTTGAAGACGTGCAATGGAGGAGCCAGGGGATCTTAATGGAGGACTGGTGAGTAAGGAGTGGATGAAGAAGGGATAGGAGGAGTTGAGTGAAAAGAGGAGGTGGTGGCGAATATGGCGGGATAATGAGTTGAATGTGTAGTGATAGTGAATTATGATAGAAATAATGTTAATGAAAGTGAGTAGGAAATTAAATTAATTAAAAGTGAAGAAAGTGTTTAGATTGAGGTGGTGAAGATGGTCACAGTAGAAGTTAAAAATGTGGAACTGTGGTGAATATGGTAAAAATTAGAAATGGTATGATGTCTGATAGTGTAGCTGAAGTGAAAAATATTTAATACAGATTTAAAAAATACATATTATAGTTTGAAAGGTTCGTGAAGTGAAGCATATTTATGATATATAAAAGGAATTGTTAAGGTATCGAATATAATAATTACGAACAGATATATTTGTACATAGATTCTGTTCGCGTCCTCGGCGCTCGTTGCCGTCTGCCGCTATCATAGAAAGGCGCGGATGAAACCATACAGCATTTTTAAAACTACTTTTAAAGGCTTTACTTACCAACTTCACGAAAGGAGATGCTGAAACTGGCCACTGCCGTCCATACATTTTTGACACCCCTTTAGGAAACTATCCATCACTCGCCGCAGTTCACGTTGAGAAATTTCCTGGCGGATATTTTGTTTTAATTCTTCCAGGTTGTGTGAGTTTGTCTTGTACACTTTGTGTTTTAATTTAGCCCAGAGATAGAAATTGCAGGGGATTAGGTCGGGGGACCGAGGGGGCCACAAATCTCTACTAATAATTCTGTCCTCAAACAAAACACACTTTCAATTGCTCTCATCGAAATATTGGCCGTATTAGCTGTTGCAGAGTCTTGTTGAAAAAAGGCAAAATCATGCTCCCTGCCTGTTAATTCTCTAAAAACAGGAAGCGAAATTGTATTCATGCATGAACGGGCTTCAACTATTGACTCGAAAAACATTGACCCTATAACTCCTTCGCCATCTTTTAGATTTCTTAGCCTGAACACTTCCTGTGGCCTGAAATTTATTGTAAAGTTCATGGATTGTTGTACGGCCTGGAACTTTTACACCTGGAAATCTTTCTGTACTTTCACTTGGCGAGCTGACTGAGTTGGCATACGAATCATAAATAAATACACGCTGTGCAGTAGAAAACATATACTGAGCAATAATATACTTTGTGACAGGACAAAATAATAAATAACTCATAATAACTGAACTACATCAGATCACCGTCAACTCAATACTGCACTTCACACTGCAGAGCAAAACCACGTTAACAGCGTGACCTTGTTTATAGCAGCAGCGCGTTATCATGTTTCCACAGGCCCAGTGGCAAAACATTGCGCAGCCGGTAATATTGTTCATGAAGTACCCCTTCATGACGAAAAAATTGGTGTTTGGTGCGCCATGAGCGGAGAAAGAGTTATAGGGGCAATTTTTTTCGAGTCAGCAGATGAAGCACGTACATATGTGAATACAAATTTGCCGCCCCCTTTTTTTAGAGAATAAACAACCAGGGAGTGTGATTTTGCCTTTTTTCAACAAGACTCTGCAACAACTTATACGGCCAATATTTCGATTAGAACAATTGAAAGTGCGTTTGAGCACAGAATTATTAGTAGAGATTTGTGGACCCCTCGGTCCTCCGACCTAACCCCCTGCGATTTTGTATCCCTGGGATAACTTAAAATATAAAGTGTACAAGACAAACCCACACACCCTGGAAGAATTAAAACAAAATATCGCCAGGAAATTGCCAGCATTTCTCAGCGTGAACTACGGCGAATGATGGATAGTTTCCTAAAGAGGTGCCAAAAATGTATGGACAACGACGGTGGCCAGTTTCAGCATTTCCTTTTGTAAAGTTGGTACGTAAAGCCTTTAAAGTAGTTTTAAAAATGTTGTATGGTTTCATCCGCGCCTTTCTTGGCAACGAGCACCGAGGACGCGGACAGGAAAAACACCGCGCAGCCGGTTCGTAGTTTTTTGGCTCTCTCTGTATTTGTCACTAGTCGAATTGCTAGTGTTCCTGGTCAGATTTCCTTATCGAAGAAAAATTATATGAAATTCAGTATCCGAAAAGTCGAATAAACACCAAACTTGGTGTTAAGTTCAGTGCCTTCCAAAGATGCGACACGAAGATTTTCAGGAAATCCCCAATCCCAAACAACCCTTTATATGGAACATTTTTTTAATTATTTGATTTTCTAAAAAAATGTCTATAAGGAATTTAATAAAATCCCCATATATTAAAGATATGTATATGTCAAATTATACTTCTTGAATTTTCTGGGAACACCCTTTGAAGTCCTCTTCATTCAGAAGGAATTTTATATAATCTTGTATAACTGGTAAACCTTACGCGATAGACGAAAACGTACTTCATAAAAAAATGTTGACCTATTTAGGACACAATTTATTTCAAATGACTTTTTTGTTCCTTAACCCATTTCCGAGGTATCTGTTATTAAATCCTACATTCTTAATCTTACTTCCACATACCTACATGGCAACATCAAACCTGTAAATACTACATTTTGTATTGTAATATCAATTTGTATATGACTTGTAATTTATTATGTATAATTTGTATATATTCATGTGTGTTTGATTCTTCTATAATACGTAATTAAAATGGTTTACACTACATTTTAGTTTTAATATGTGACGCTGCATATCCAGTGTTTTAAGTGCATACATTGGATCTATACTCTATATAATTTATTATGTATAATTTGTATATATTCATGTGTGTTTGATTCTTCTATAATACGTAATTAAAATGGTTTACACTACATTTTAGTTTTAATATGTGACGCTGCATATCCAGTGTTTTAAGTGCATACATTGGATCTATACTCTATATAATTTATTATGGTATTTGTTGTATATTGATGTAATGCACGACACGGTACAATATATGGTACCTAAATTACCTTGTATATTAGTAATGTATGTATGTATGTATGAGATGGTTCGATTGTGTATCACACTGTATTGACCAACAATAAATTCAAATTCAAATGGTTCTGATTGTGCAATCTTGTCATTCTTTACAGCTGTGTCGACCTTCATTTGTTTCTCGCGATTGCAATGAAACAGTGTGGAATTTTAAGGCCAGCATGTACCGTCCAGTTGTTAAATATTTGACTATCGCTGTCCTGTTTGTATCTATAACGAAATGTATAATGTAGCTGTTTCTGCAAAGGTTTATCTCTATTAAAATGAAGTAGATAGACAAACAAGCTTTCCTAAGAATAATCTGTATATCCACTAATAAGCGATAGAGGGTAGAGAAAGTTATGTGAATCAAACACATCAGATTCTTTTTTATTATTTGGAGAACCTTAAAAACACGCATTTCCGCTGAAATCACGTTATCGATTTTTTTTGGGTAATTTTACTGATTCTGATAACTCATAAATATCATGACACCATACACTGCTTGTGTTACGCCTCCATTTTCTATGATGCGCTTGAACAATTTCGGACTGGTCAGAATGAGGAACACGGAAGATAAAGTTATCGTTGATTTTAAATGACTCAGTGGTATAACGTCACGCTGGGAATTATTTACCGACCCCCAAGGCTTACCCCAACTCTGGACGTATCGTTGAAGAAGGCCATGCATCTCTTCAGACACTACAAGAAGGCGGTGAAGCAGGAAATTTGCAACACGCACAGTGTTCCTAGCCGCACGCGAGAGAATTCTACAGAGCATGGACCTCCTTCACGTCTATCATGTATAATAGACGCGTGAGACGATACCCTGGAGTAATAATGCTGCAACACAACACTTGCTTCGTCTTCAGGCGACTTTGAATTCGCATATTCCGCTACAAAGTGCCTTTTCCCCCTTTCCAATCACTGAGTTATGTAAAGTAGTATCAAACTGATGTGTACTGCGAACATATTGAAAGTGTAATTTCCTCAGCAGCATCATCATTATCAGTGGCGGCTGCTGTATAAGAGCATAAGAACACCCTAACTTTTGACACCTTGCAGATTTTTGGTTAATTTTTCTTTGAATTCTATTTAAACTAAAATATATGCGGTAATTTAAAATCCACTGAATTTAAATCTAACGGACCACTCCTCTAAATTCAATGAAATGTGGCATAAGGCCGGTAACACATCTTGACTTGTGTGCACGTTTTAAGGAGCTTTAGCGCATGCAAAACTGGTATGACGTAAATTACCTTATATGCCAAATAGGTACATACGGGTCGTCCCCGCGCTGTTACAAACTATCAACAATAGTAGCACTAGTGCTGATAGTTTTACGACAATTTAATCGAGGTTAACGAATGCTTCTTTTCATGGGTTTGAAACCGAAATTAAATTCTCATATAAAACTAGTAGCACGAGTGTTACTCGGCTAGATAATCACACGTAAAACATTATGAACTTGTTCAAACACGGCGGAGGGCGATGGACGTTTTCGGGCGTAAAAATTCTCAGCATGGTTTTCTTCGGAAGGGAAGTAAGCCGGTGGTCCCGTGTCGTAGATTTACCGCACGTAAAAGGAACCTCAAGTCTGATAAAGAGGACTCTGAGTAAAATTTCCGTCTTTCACGCCCAATATATAGGGTAGTTAAATTATATTCAAACCCAATCGCGACCTCCCTCCACTACGAGAGACAGCCGGCAGAGGCGGACTAAAATCTTTACGTTATAATAGATGCTGGAAATGTTGAAGCTCAGCAGCAGGAATTCTTGTGATGAAACGCCTCATTATGATCAGAAATTTGGAGTGTGGTGTGCGATAAAAGAATAATAGGGCCCATATTCTTTGATGAAACAAATACAGAGCGATATCAGAGGTTAATTCTGAGCCATTTTGCAATCGCTTGACAGAAGAAGAGAAATCGTATGTTTGGCTCCAGCAAGATTCTGCAACAGCACATACAGCTGCCGTATCATTACATGCAATAAGAGAAGTGTTTGATGACAGAATAATTAGTGTTGATTTGTGGGCCCCTCGTTCTCCTGACCTAACGAGTTGTGATTTTTATTTATGGGGTTCTTTAAAAGACAAAGTGTATCGTTCCAATCCTTGCACACTACAGGAACTTAGAGAAAACATTGTGCAAGAAATTACAAGAATTCCTGCTGCTGAGCTTTAGAGAGTGAGCGAGAATATTTACACGAGATATGCTGCTGTTTGAGAGCAGGTGTTCAACATTTCCAGCATCTGTTATAAGGTAAGGATTTTAGTCCGCCTGTGCCGGCGTAATTTCCCCGGCGACTGCCGACTGTCTCGCACAGTAGAGAGAGGCCGCGAGTGGGTTCGAATATAATTTAACTACCCTATAGAACGGGACACTAAGGACCACGGCAGTTAAAGAGCGTCCATAAATAAAACTGTATTTAATTTAATTTTTATTGTGAGCTTACCTAGTTTAGCACCAACGTTAGTCCTGTAGAATGGAAGCAATCTCTTTGTCGCTAAATGAGCCTGAATTTTATACCTTCTCTCCGTACGAATTCTAAAAATTGGTTCCACATCATACTTTTGTTCTTCTTTGTGTTTTCTGGCGTTAAATTATCTACAGCTGCTTGTATATTACCAATATTTTGAATTCCAAGGCGCGGCATTCTCAATTGCTATTATTGTAGTCACAGCCTACGTGATCTCATTCACTGCAATCATACAAATTAAAAACAAGTGCACCATCATGAAATACTATCGGTGTAGTAGTGCGATTATCATTACAATTTCACGTTAATGTCACTGGATGGTAGCACTACGGCTGAAGTAGGTAACGTGCAGTAGCGCGGAAACTTCTCGTTATTCCAGACATCCATACTCTCAACTGCAAGTTAACTTACACTAACTTCGTTCTTGCCCTAAAACGCTATACTTAATTATGTAAGAACATCTATCATCCACAAAACAACCCTTGCTTTTGTCAGAAAACATGTGCATTATTATTATTAATCATTATAATAATCGTATTGTTGATGGGAGCGACTGCAGCTGCATGAATTTGTTCATTAATTCATAACTATTATACATCATACTATTTCACATGTTCAGGGCTGTCTGACTAAAATTTTGCGTACACCCAAAAGGTATACTCACGAGCCACTACTGATCATAATCATCATCATCTACTGTAAGGTGGGCCGGTAGCGGTCCGTTCCGCTCACACGTCGTCTTCCCATCTACCAACGCTTCCTTTTCTTGGCCTATATTCATAAACATCTACAGAGTGAGCCAAAAGACTCCGAACCGCCTGCACGGTATTTTTCCTGTCCGCGCCGTCTACCGCTATCATAGAAAGGCGCGGATGAAACCATACAACATTTTTAAAACTACTTTTAAAGGCATTACTTACCAACTTTACGAAAGGAGATGCTGAAACTGACCACCGTCGTTGTCCATACATTTTTGGCACCTCTTTAGGAAACTATCCATCACTCGCCGTAGTTCACGATGAGAAATTTCCTGGCGGATATTTTGTTTTAATTCTTCCAGGGTGTGTGTCTTATACCTACACTTTATGTTTTAAGTTACCCCGGAAGGGTATCTTATGAACAATAATACCGGCTGCGCGGTGTTTTTCCACTGGACGTGTGGAAATATGATAAAAACATGATACCGCACTGCTGCTATAAACAAAATCACGCTGCTGTGAGTATGAAGTGCAGTTTTGAGTTGACGGTGATGTGATGTAGTTCAGTTATTACGAGTGATTTATTATTTTGTCCTGTACTTAGTCACAAAGTATATTATGGCTCAGTATATGTTTTCTACTGCACAGCGTGTATTTATTTATGATTCGTATGTGTTAACTCGGTCAGCTCGCCAAGTGAAAGTACGATTTGCAGAAAGATTTCCAGGTGTAAAAGTTCCAGGCCGTACAACAATCCATCAACTTTACAGTCAAATTCAGGACACAGGAAATGTTCAGGCTAAGAAATCTAAAGGACGGCATTCGGTTCTTACCGAAGAAACATTAGACGATATCGGTCATCGTTTGGAAAATTCCTCCCAAAAATTACATGATGAATAGTTTCCTAAAGAGGTGCCAAAAATGTATCGACAATGACGGTGGCCAGTTTCAGCATCTCTTTTCATAAAGTTGGTAAGCAAAGCCTTTAAAAGTAGTTTTAAAAATGTTGTATGGTTTCATCCGCGCCTTTCTATGATAGCGGCAGAAGGCAACAAGCGCCGAGGACGCGGACAGGAGAAACATCGCGCAGGCGGTTCGAAGTCTTTTGGTTCACTCTGTAGTTGGTCTTAATGGTGTCATTCTTACACGTGTTGTAACTATTTCTGTTTATTCTCACGAATCATGCTATTTAAGTCAGTTGTGTATAACTTATCCCCTGTAACATTGTTCCGTACTTGGCCTCTTAGGCCCGGTTTCACAGTATCAACTTAAACTTCGAATCTGGCTTAACCGGAGAGTTAAGCTAAAGCTGAGTTTTACAGTGCGTAGTTCAATTGCTAAGCAGAGATTATACGGGACTCGACTTACACCGTACTGAACTGCGGTTTAAGTTAAGGAGTCGCCATGTTATCTGAGGACGACGATTTTAGTGACGAGGAAATGGAAATTATTTTAAACCATATCCACAACAGAAGACGGCCTGAAGTGTTTAGAATGCGTCCAAATCATTTCCACATATGGAATGACCGAGAATTCTACGAGAGGTTTCGGTTAAGTAAACAGTCTGCGATTATGGTACTAGAGATTATTGATGATGCAATTAAACATAAAACAGACTGATAAGTAAAACTTAATATTAAATTTATTCTTAAACCCTTATAATATACTTTATCGCTCATAAGGTATTATTACTTTATATTTCAGGAACAAAACCCTCTCGTCAGAAGCGATGCTTCTTTTTACGTTGAGGTTATATGCAAGTGGAAGCATGCTAATTGCAGATGGAGATTTTTCCGGCGTCTCATCTACAGCATGCAGGATTGTGAAAATTGTTTCATATCCATCAATTTGGACACCAATTAATTCCTTTATTTCCTCGTCGATTGGCGTAATTAGCGATGACACAGCTGGACCTCCACCTGTACCCCGAATAGCACATTTCTCGTCGGCGTATTTCTTTTTTGTAACTTTCTTCAAATTGTCATATTTCTTCTTCAACACGGTAGCATCTCCGCTCTTTGCATTGAATAACTCCGCAGTTCTGCCCCACGTTTGGTTAATCCTGCTCCACAGTACCTTATCAGATTGCTTGCACTCTGTTATGTGTTTATACTGCTTTACAATTTCTAACAGAATGTTAACTTCTTGAGAAGTGAAGTTAGTAGTACGTTTTGGCTCTGATTTTTCTGTCATTTTAATGTGTGTATCTGAGTAACCTATAAAACCGTACTTTCAGGAACAGCGCCGCCATAAACAAATTATGGGAATTCACTCGATGGGCATGCGCAAGCGTTACCAGCTTTAAAGTTCCGAGGAGTTGTTCAGCTCAGTAAAGCCAAACGTGGTTGCCCTACTGTGAAACTCGCAAAGCTTTAACCAAAGCTTAAGTTTTGTTTAAGCTGCGTCCGTAGCTTAGTAAAGGTTCGACTTAAGCCTGAACTGTGAAACCGGCCCTTAGAGTATATCCAGCCACATAGCGTAAGAATTTCACCTGTTTCAACCACTTTATTAACAGTACTTTCTCTATTACGATATTAAGCACAGTAAGTAGTATATTCCACCAAAAAATTCGATGTTGGGATTTTACCGGAAATATTTATATGTTTTATGGCCCCATGAGCCCCCCCCAAAAGGCATTCTTAGAAAAATGTCCATGTGTGTGACTGTGAACAGCATAATTCAAAAACGAAAAGTAGGTTAAACACCCAACTTGGTATTTAAATTCAACATCTTCTAAGCATGCGAAACGAAGATTTTCAAGAAAATCCCCCCACACGAAACTACCCTTTATATGTAAATTTTTTTGAAAAGTTTATTTTCTCAAAAAAGGCTCTAACAATTTTGATTAAAATACCACATGTTTAAGATATTTTCATGAAAAATGAAATGTATATCTTGAACTTTCTGGGAATAGCCGCCAAATTCCTCTTCATTCTGAATGACTTTTGCATAATTGATAAACTGTAAGAGATAAGACAAAATCTTTATACACAAAAATGTAGATTTCGTTAGAGCACATCATTTTTATAATATGCACAGGTTGGCTACAGGGCAAGATGGCACATGGCTCTTATTTCACCCCAATAGTATGTCTGCAATAGAATGCAGGCATGCTATTCCTTGTCTCCAAATACACGCCCCATGGTGCCAATCCTTTGTGAGAAGTTGTTTTTCCCACGAGGTTAGTAAATATTCACTTCTAAGTATTTTGTTTTAAATGGCTCTATTCCTTGGTATTATAAGTATTTTAATTCCTTATTCTTGATCCCTATATCGAGCTTCCATTAGAACAAGTAGACCAGGGCACGTTGGCACAATGATAGCAACGGACAGTTTGGGTGTTTAAATTGTTTCTGGGATATTTCCGATTAATTTGTGTGCAGTGCTTCGTTTTATTATTGCCATTTAAGGGTTTATTTAACTTTGGACGTTATACCTTACTTTAAGGACCTGTTGATGTGTTTTAGAAAACCTTATCCGGTGTTCGGTGTTTTTACTATGACGAATCTATAATTATATATCTGAAGTGTCCTTAATAACTTGATCAGATATTTGTTTTAATAAATTATTTAAAACGTACATTTCCCATTTAAATAACATGTAGCCAACTTACCCCACATCGTGTGCCGACCTGCCTCCTAGGTGCGGTAAGTTGACTCACTACGCAATGATGTGAGAAGTTGAACTTTGAGTGGCCGTGCAATAATGACGCAATTATTAATAGATAGATAATGTTAAAGAAATGTATAGAACAGTACCTGTCAGGACTAGCTGAAATGTTGCTGTAATAAAGATACAAAAACACACACACGTTGAACAATTCCAAGGTAAAGCAAAGAATGCTGACTTTCTGTGATTAAAAAACTGGTTTTCTACTATTTACACTTCACAGTGAAACACATTCTGTAACAAAAACTCACCACTGCGCTAAAAGGACAACAGAAGAGGCTGTCAGGGGTAAGATTCTGTTTGTTCCATTTCTACCCCGCCTTTAACTACATTAGTCTTATCGGCGGCCTTTCCTTTGCAACTTATTGCAATGGTGTTAGCTCGTGTAACTCCTGTCCTTGGATTTCTTGTACTTTGGTTTTTAATCATTATATCATACATACATTCATACTCTCCTTCATACTTTCAGACTCTGGGGAGGCTGGGATTAATTTTGGTTAGAGAAAAATGCCCAACCCCAGCCGGAGGTCCCCCTCGCACCGACTGAGCTACGGGCAAACTGGGTAACATTCTTGTTTCACGCACTGTATATGAATTACTAGTACCCTCTGACAAAGTTCATGTTAATAACGAGTAAAGTGCGCCACTTACTACAGAGTTTACATAGGGTAGCCATATTTGCTTTACCTTGCTTCATCTTACCTACTATAGGTACAAGTGACAGAGAAAGTGAAACTACTATGTATTTAGACACTCAGATAAAACAACATGATATTGTAAAACACCTTTTGACCGAATTGGCACACATATTCTTTGCGACAAGAGTAAAACTACGGAAGATTGAAGCAATTTTGAGGTTATCCAACACGAATTGACCTGTTTTCTCAATAATAAGATAAATTATTACTCTCTTCATTCTTTTAGTGTTGGTAATACGAAAAACCACCCCTATTCGGAATGGGTTTGAAAAATGCTGGATGTGAAGCAATTTGTGAGTATTTTCAATACGAATGAAAAATTTGTTACAATGAAAGTGAGGTGAGTAAATTAAAAGAATTGAAGGTACCACTCCCGTATATGGGAATGAACGTTTTACATTTAAAAAAAATAGGTACTTAAGAAATCGATGACAGTAATCAATATTAAAAAAAGGAAGGAGTTAAGCAGTAAATGTTGCCCGAATGAAATCATCTTAAACACCCGCCTACCCTTTTGGTGACGATACTTATATAGGAGAAACAGGCGCCATTTTGAATAATAGGTCGCTAAAACAATCGGCAAGAGATGGTAAATTAATTTCACTAACATTTGAAAACACTGC
This sequence comes from Deroplatys truncata, assembly GCA_030765065.1. Taxonomy (NCBI): domain Eukaryota; kingdom Metazoa; phylum Arthropoda; class Insecta; order Mantodea; family Mantidae; genus Deroplatys; species Deroplatys truncata. The sequence goes on along the minus strand of CM060980.1, from coordinate 201,909,965 downwards.
AACTGTCTGTCGTTCCACAGTTGAAACAGCTTCACTCCTCTACTTATGAAACACGTCCTTCGGCTACGTTTTGCGTCTTAGGGCCCTCAACCCTGGACTATGTTGGCAGCGGAAGCGGTGCTCCCATAATGCCTCGGCTGGGATGCATGTGTGTAACTTTGGTTATAATGAACATAGATGTAAATAATTATGATAAATGATTTAAAATGTGTTATATACAGTGTTAATTTGTGTTATAAAATATATGTATTTGTAGTACACTACAAAATAATTATAGATATTCTGTGTGTTATGTGTATAACGAATAGTGAGTGATTCTCCTATACGGAAGTATTGCCGATTTGAATACCAGCAATTATGTAATTGAAATAATTCATTTCAATATAAGTGAACAAAGATTTAGAAATTGGATGCTTTACCAAAACTATCAAAGTCCCGGGTAACCCAAGTATTTCTGGAAGTCACAAAAAGTTGAAAAATATCGGAGATATCAGAAAAGTGCTGTATTGCTGCTTATTCACGTTCCAATCTAGTACGAGAACTTGCGTACAAAGTCATTTGCAATGGCAAGATGTTAGTTCCGCCACTTGCAATACTGCACACTTATATCCAGTTGGAGAGAGATTGGGATTTAAAAGACCTTGCGAGAAGAGGAATTTGGAGTTGTTCTTTGCCATGACCCGCACTACTGAAGTGACAGAGATATATGAAGGCCGTGTCAAATCCTAGTTATACATAGAGGTTAAAAAAAGCTGAAATGCATGGCCCACATCAACTGCACGAGGTCATACACATCTGTGAAAATTCGTTTGCACTAAAACTTAGGCACACTTAATAAAACAGCCGCTCTCGTTGATACGGTTTGTGGCTAGTTTATTATGCGTACAGACCCGGAAAATTCGCGACAAAATTGAATAAGTACCTACCACAAAAAATCTGATGCGTTGCATTACGTGACTTTCCCTACTCATCTATTTAAAATATTATGCTCTTTGCATGAACAAACACACACAAAAAATAGTCACTTGCCACTTGAAAAAAGTACGTATATATGAAAATTCAAACCAATAACAAATAATATCTCGAAAATAGTTAACGCCACAAAAAATATGTTATTTGATATAAATCGGGTGCTTTAACGAGATCTACATCTTTTGTGTAGTAAGATCTTCTATCGTTTCTCGCGATGTCATTTCAAAGCCAGCATATAGTAGGTAGAAAATGTATTGCATTCCACTCAAAATTTCGATTCCGAGATTTCACCGGAAATACATGTTTTGAGACCCCCTGAATCCAAAAAAGACACTTTTAAAAAAAGGTTCGTGTGTATGTCTGTGGACAGCATAACTCAAAAAGGAAAAGTCGAATAAATACCAAATTTGGTATTTAAATTTAGTATCTTCCAAAGCTGCGACACAAAAATCTTCAAGAAAATCTCCCACGCCCAAATACCGTTTACATGGAAGTTTTTTAAATTTCTTATTTTCTCAAAATGGATCTAAGAATTTTGAGTAAAGTACCGTACATTAAAATATACTAAGGATATTTACATGACAAATAAAATGCATATCTTGAATTTTCTAGGAATAGCCTGTGTAGTTCTCTTCATTCGGAAGGAATTTTGTACAATCCTGTTTAACTGCTAACCTTTGAACGATAGACGAAAACGTATCTACTACACAAAACATGTACATCTCTTTCTTTTTGTGGCATTTAGCCATTTCCGAGATATCAGTTATTAATGGTTCCAATTGTTCAATATTTTGTCATTCCTTTACAGTCCTGTCGATTTTCAGTTGTTTCTCGCGATTGCATGGAAACAGTATGAATTTTAAGGCCAGCATATAGCGTGCAGTTGTTAAACATTTGACTATCGCTGTTCTCTTTGCATCTATAATGAAATGTGTAATGTAGCTTTTTCTGCAAAAGTTTATTTCGATTAAAATGATGTAGATAGAAAAATAAGCTTCTGTAAGAATAATTTGCATACCCACTAATAAACGATAGAGGATAGAGAAAGTCATGGGAATGTAACATCATTTTTTTTAAACCTGTCATTTCAGCCTCATGTAAGCCTCTTGTACATTCATTGAAATGTGTAATTAAATTATTACTTCAAATGTTTATCCCGATTAACATATAGAGAGAAAAATAAGCTTTCGTAAGAATAGTGATGAGAAGAGATGGTGTGGAAATTCATATGAATGTAACACAATTTTGAATATCTGAAAATAGGTATTACTTAAGGTGTCCGAAAGAGATATTCGTGAAGAATTAACAAGGAAATGCAATATAAACATATTTGTTTGTAGGACTTGGGACATTCAAACTTTAGATTCTAGCTCCGAAGCCTAACACAAGGATCAGGCCACCTAACCGTCTTAATTACTCTCTGCAGACATTCCCCCAAATGTGGAGGGTGAAGTTATGTTGGCTTCCCCTAATCCCAGTTAGCTATCGTCTTCAGTGGCGTTGTTTCTAAGGCAAACTCCTGGACAGAAGAAGAAAAAAAGTTAAGATAACTTTTTGTATTTCTTTGTTTTCCTTGCTCTTAACTAGGGTGAAGGAATTGAATTCAGCCCGAAAGTCCACTTTCCGGATTTTAATATTTTGAAGGGCACAGCGCGCGTGATCCTGGACAGCATAGCTCAGTAACTAAACTTCGGATAAATACCACATTCTGTATAGAAATATGGCATCTTTTGAGGATGCAGGGAACATTTTCTTGCAATATGCCCCATTCCCTGCTAAACTTTATTAATAATAAACAACATTGTGTGATCATGTAAAACTTCTAAAAAAAACATTCAACAAAATAACCTTAAGACTTTTGTCGGTTTTTCATTCATATTTTATTTAGATTTTTAATACTGAATAACACACTTTTAAAATAATTTGGCAACTAGGAAATTATTAACCATAACTTCTCAATTTACTTTCTCTGCCGCTTGCCTATGGAGTCTCCCACCCCCACAAAAACGGGTCCAGATTTCACAAGAAATAAAGGTATCCTGGTCTCCTGAACTCCTTCAAAAGCACTTTCAACAAACGTCTGTGTGTGAACGCATAACTGAAACACGGATAAATACCAAGCTTGGTATAGGGTTTACGTTCAATATCTTTCAAGCATGCGACACGAAGAATTTTTACTTTCTCTACTACGTATAGTAAGTATTGTATTCCACCCAAAAATTCGATACCGAGATTTCACCGGAAATACATGTTTTGAGACCCCCTGAATCCAAAAAAAGTATTTTTGGAAACATGTCCGTGTGTGTGTGTCTGTGAACAACATAACCCAGAAACGAACAGTCGGATAAACACCAAACTTGGCATTTAGGTTCAGTATCTTCCAGAGATGCGACACGAAGGTTTTCAAGAAAATTCCCCCACCCCAGATTACCCTTTACAAGGAACATTTTTATTTTCTCAAAAATCGCTCTACGATTGTGATTAAAGTATCATATATTTACGACATTTTCATGCCAAATAAAATGTATATCTTGAATTTTCTGGGAATGGCTCCAAAAGTATTCTTCATTGTGAACGACTTTTGCATAACTGGTAAACCATAAGAGATAGACAAAATTTTACTACACAAAAAATGTAGATCCCATTAAAATACACAATTTATGTCATATATATTTTTTTTGTTGAGTGAACCATTTTCGAGATATTGCTTGTTATTCCCTTAAATTTTCCAATACTTATACTTTTTCTCAAATTCGTTATTCATATTTTTTGCCCTCATAATGCAAAGAGAATGGAATACTCCACATAGCAACCAGCTCTTAAAATATTTGACTATCGCTTAAAGCCTACCTATTCCCCTTGCATCTACAAGAAAATTAGCAATAAGATTAACATCTCGATTAACATGAAGCATATGGAGAATAAGCGTTTGTAAAAATAGTTTGTACAAGAGTAGAGAAAGTCATGTGAGTGTAACACATCAGATTCTTTATTTATTAAATTCTCTCTACCCCTTTACGTGAAAAATGTTTCGAAAATGTTGATTTTCTCAAAAATCGCGCTAACGATTTTGATTAAAATACGCCTTGTTTAAAATACGCCTTGTTTAAAATACCCCTTGTTTAAGATGTTTCATAACAAATTGGGTACATCTTGAATTTTCTGGGAATAGCCTCTGAAGGCCTCTTCATTCATTAATTTGTGAACGTAAGAGACAGACAAAATCTTACTATATAAAAACGTACATCTCGTCAAAGCACACAATTTATGCCAAATAAACGCTTTTGTAGCGTTAACCATTTCCGAGATATTTTAAAGTCCTAAGAGGAAAATCTATATTTTTTTTTCTCTTGGCCATGAAAAGAGAACGGAATTTCAAAGCGATTACATAGCGACTCGCTCTTAAAAGAGTTGACTATCGCTTATTCCCCTTGAACCTAAAAGTAACTATGTAATTAGACAATTTTTGCAAATGTTTATTTGGATTAACATGAAGTAGATAGAACATAGGCTTTTGTAAGAATAGTTTGTTGAAGAATGGGCAACGAAAGGAACGTAAATGTAGCGCATTAGATAATTTAAATATATGACCGTGTGTATCAAAATCATTACATTTATCATTATTAAGAGGAACTATACAAAAATACAAAGATTTTCTGTGAATAATTTACACAATAAGTATGAAAGTAAATGCGTATCTGAGAGAAATTGAAACATCGAACTCACTTCTATTGGTTAATAGTTTTTGAGTTACAAATATTTAATAAAAAAAAAATCACTTCTAATTACGTTCCAAATTTCTAAGAATATATAGTGAACTGCTCAACACGTTTAACAATTCGGGGAACATTTTAAACAAAAGCAGGTAAAAACATTTGCACTACCTCAGTGACTTTCAACCCAGACGCCCCGGGTTCGAAATTGTTCTTAAAGTTACAATAACTCCCAATCATCTACATAGCCTGGAAGTGTGAATGTAGTGTAAATAATTACTGAGCAACTTAAAATTGAGGGACCGTTCCTAAAGTCTTGCTTTGAAACACAGAATGTCTAAAAGTACGCCACTGGTACACTCCAGGGTTGACCGTACCATATGGTTCCTCCCACACAGAAATGTGACAATGACCAACACACCCTGGCGTTCCGTCAGTGTGACGCCTGTCTAGTTCTCAACGTATGGCGCTCATAACAAGGATTCCAAAAATGTCATGTTGACGAAACAGACCGTCATTTCACTGGTTGCAATATAGATGTTGAGCAGCTATTAGCGTCTCTCCGTCCGTGTGCAAAAATACTCACGAACCGATGCACATACATAGTTGAACATTTTATTCAAGAGTTAAAATAACTTTTTTCGCTATATTTCAAATGTGTCTGAAAATGACATAAAATTAAGCTGGTTTATACGCACAATCTCCTAAGTCCAGATTTTTGCATTATAATAAATTTTAGCAATGCGACTACATTATTTTGTACACAAAACGAACGCACTTGAAATTTAACGCTATGCTTGCATTTTCGATTCCTATTTGTACATCAGACTATATGTATTTGTCCATTACTAACACATTCATACTAATAGGTTTGTAAAAAGTAACAAATAATACACTGCATTATTAAAATTAATAATATTGTAATTATTCAAGCTGTTTTAATAGCAGTTAACACCCGAGTTGGCTATCTAACCGCAATTGGTGCACTCTGGTGAAATGTAACAGAAAATGATTCCTTAGAATGCATTTGATACAGTAGGCTGAGATTATAGTAAACTCTTCTATATGCATGTCTTGGTATTATATATAGGGTGAATTGATAAGCACGTGGCTTTGACGAGAGATAGCGTTCTAATCACAGGTTTCTTGTTTGCACTCAAGTATTACATCTATTCTGGGTATAATCGCGGAAATTAATTTGCTTCTTAGAACATTGCTGAGAGCGTCTAAAATAAGCAGATGTGTGTTGTTTCGTAGAAAATGGAGGAAAGTGAATTTCGTGTTCTGATAAAGCGCTACTTTTTGCGTGATAAGACGGTGAAGGAAACGGAAGAAAAGCTGAACAAGTATTAGGGGGACTCTGCTCCATCACATGGCGTGGTTCACAGAATTTCGATGTGGCCGTTCGAGCGCAAGAGATGCCGTGCGCACAGGACGGCGGTTGAGGTCACAACAGAAGAAATGGTGAACAAAGCTCACGATATTGCGTTGGAAGACTGCCGAGTGAAAATCCGTGAGGTAGCCAAGACCGTAAATATCTCGAGTGAACGGGTGTATAACATTCTGCACGGATTTTTGGGTATGAGAAAGCTGTCAGCAGGATGAGTGCCGCGACTGCTCACAGTTGAGAACAAGCGGAATCGTGTGACCATTTCATAGGGATGTTTGAACATGTTCCAGCGCAACCCAAATGAGTTTTTGCGGCGTTTTATCGCGGTTGATGAAACTTGGATGCATTACTATCAACCTGAAACCAAACACGAAGCGGCGTCTGGGCGGGTTTTCTCCGGGTTCTCCGGTTTCCCCCGCCATTCATTCCACCTACTGCTCCATCATCACCTTTCCTTTCATCCATTTCACCAACACTTCGTTTCATCTACTTCCTTCATCCCATACCAGGCATCGGGCTGATCACCCATCCTGGATGCTCTGTCTGATCCATGAGTATCTGCTCCTCGACGGGCCTCTGACCCCAGGCACCCGCTTGTAAGTCCTGGGGGGTGTAAGTCCTACATAAGAGGAGGGTAAACAGATAATGAATGAATGAATGAAACCAAACAACAATCAAAGCAGTGGATTTCCTTCGGCGAACCTGCTCCAAAGAAAACGAAAACCATTCCGTCGGCAGGAAAAATCCATGGCAGCTCTCTTTTGGGATTCACAAGGAGTGATAGACATCCACTATCTGAGAAACGGTAAAACGATCACAGGTCCATATTATGCCGCAATGCTGGATCAGTTTCACAAGGAATTGTTAAAGAAACGACCCCATTTGATGAAGAAAAAGGTACTCTTTCTCCAGGATAATGCACCCGCATACAAGTAAGGCAGTGCCATCGCAAAATTTGTGGGATTGGGCTAAGAACTGCTACCTCACCCACCATATTCTCCAGATTTGGCTCCGAGCGACTTCTTCCTCTTCGCAAACCTGAAAAATTGGCTCGCTGGGAAGAAATTTAATCCAGTGAACACATCATGGGAGAAACAACTTCATATTTTGCAGGCTTCGAAAAATCATATTTTTTGGAAGGGTTAAAAAAAATTGGAGAAACGTTGGACAATGTGTGTTGAATTGAAAGGAGACTATGTTGAGAAATATAATTGATTTTTTGGAAAAAATTGTTATTTTCTTTAAAAAGTCACCGAGTTATCAAGCCGCTCTCGTACTCTTTGTATTAGTTCAGGAGAGGCAACACAACGTTACTTAAAAAAAATTAAACGGGTTTTCTTTATGGACGCTCTTTACTATGATTCTTAGCGAGCCATTCTATATTGGGGGTAAAAGACCGGAAATGTTTGCTCAGAGGTCTCTTTATCAGGCTTGAAATTCTTTTACGTGCCTTAAATCTACGACACAGGACCACCGGCTTGGCTTGGCTTTGCTTTGCTTCCGAAGGAAGCCATTCTAAGGGCATTTACACCTAAAAAAACTTTGCATTTTTAACGAAACGTGTAATGTAGCTACTTCTGCAAAGGTTTGTCTCGAGTAAAATGAAGTACACAGAAAAATACGCTTTCGTAAAAATAGTTTTATACCCATTAAGAAATTATAGAGGGTAGAGAAAGTCAAGTGAATGTAACACATAAGATGTTCTTCACTTCTTTTTGTTTCGGGTACTTCAAAACGCGTATTTCCGATGAAATCTCGATATGTGACTCAGTGGAAAAGAGAGGAAGAAAATAAATACCGGTTTGAGTACACGGTTGGTGTATGGCTATTTGAATAACGAGATAATTTAATTTGCAAAACGTAATAAATTGACATTGTTATTGGTTACAGCACAGACCTATTCTGCAAATTAGAACAAAGCTGATTCGAAAAAAACTGCGCAGCAGGATGCCAAACAAAAAACGAATGACACTGCATTACGTGCTTTAAATGCCAATGCAATCGACACACTCAGGTCGATAATAATCGACAGTGAAGCTATACGCCCACTATAATAATGATGCTCAATTTTTCTCAAAGCTTATAGGCTGCTGCTTATAACGATCGGTGTCCAGTTTCCACACGTACTCCACCAAACGTGTGAGAGAAACTTCAGAAATCATTTACTGAGAAAACATCAATTTATCTTCAACCTATCAGCATTATCTCTCATAAGACAGTATCAAGCGATAGCAGTTTAATCTCGGCAGCTAAAGAACTGCATTAACAGGCTTAAACTTTGCAAGTCCCTAATTTTCACGGACTTACTGTAAAAGTGATTATGTAATTTTACAGAATGTCGAAGAAAACTGGAGTACTATTGCAAAAATAAAATTTAAATGACCGAAGCTTCGTCTTCTTATTTTAAGATAAACACACAAAGTTGCGAGGCTGAATTTCTCCTTCATTTTCAAGGGCTTAAGCTCAATTGTTCGCCGTTACCAGAAGCGAGGGAACTATTCAACCTTGCAACAATCACTCGGGTTGACGAGGTCGTTAAGGCACGGACTTGTAAACGGGAAGTCTGTGGTTCAAATCCCACCAAAACCGTTCTCCCTTAATTGTTTTCCAGGCCTTACTCATTCCTCATAATTGGCAATTGCCGGGGAAGTACAATTAAACTTAGGCTTGGAACGTTTCCTTCTCAAATTTCCTTTCCCAAATATTATCCCATTTAATGTACCATCAGTGTCACCACCGGTGGTGAGAGCGGCCGTTATACACTACAAAACAAACAAACAAACAAAAATGCTTGCATACTTGTTACTTTTACAAAACGCTAGATATTTTTACCATATAAAGATATATTTTTTTAAACTTTCTCTAGAACCTTTTTTTACTAAGAGTAAGTACAACAATCCACCTGAATACTGCATATCGAGATTTCGCTAAAGTACAAGTTTAAAAAAGACATACATAAATAAAGACCCTGAATAAAAAAGGACATTTTTACAGAAGGATCCGCGCGCTCTTTTGTGTGTATGTGTGTGTGTGTGAAAAGAGAGAGAGAGAGAGAGAGAGAGAGAGAGAGAGAAGCATAACTTAAAAAAGTTAGATAATACCAAACTTGGTAATTAAAGTTCAACATCTTCCAAGGATGCGACACAAGATTTTCAAGAAAATCACCTCACCCCATGCTGCCCTTTACGTGGAACAATTTTCAATAGCTTAAACGATTTTCATTAAAACACTATATGTTTAAGACATCTGCGTGACAAATAAAATACATCGTCATGAATTTTCTGCGAACAGGCTGTGAAATTCTCTTCATTTTGAATTAATTTTGTACAACTTGTAAGCTGTAAGAGACAGACAATAACTTGCCACACAAAAAATGTAGATCTCTTTAAAACACACAATTTATTTAAAATAACTTTTTGTTGCAACAGGCAATTTCGAGATATTCATTATTGTTAGCTTGTGTTTTTCAATATTTTTGTCGTTTTTTGAAGTGCTGTCAACATTCAGTTGCTTCTCATGACGTCATGCAAACAGAATAAAATGTTAAACATAGCGACCTGCTTTTAAACATTTGACTATAGTTTCAGTGTCCAGTATAAACAAATTTAATGAAGCTATTTCAGCAAATGTTTATATACATAAAAAAACAAAAAACAAACAGATGATTAGAGGAAGTCGTGTTTAGTTTCATAGCTTTTTACCTGAACTATATAGGAGGAAAATAAGTTGGTTAGTATTCAGATGTGTTCCCTTAAATCTTTGAAGTTGACTACCAAGCCCCTATCCGATTCTGAGCTGGGGCGAATAGCCGGAACTAGGTTTTGCCGGGGGTTTCCCTAGTCTGAAAATACAAATGTCGCGTAACTCTCAGCTCTTTGGACCCCGGGCTCTTCTGAGCACATCTCACATTTTCATTGTCTCTGTGCACTTGGGTTGTTGAAAAACATTAGAGTTGTTATGTCTTGTGCCAATTAAACCGTATTCAACTCCTATTCCTTCCCAGTCTTTAGATTAGAAAGTTTCAAATGTGCGACGAATTTGTCAAATTAGCGTCTTACTTAATAGTTGCAATTTTAGGCTTTTATGCAGTTTTAAAAATTAGGTGAATAAATATCACTATAAACTTTATTTTATGGCAACGAAACTTAAAGATAATGTTTATAATTTCTTAAATTTCATAATTTTTAATTATCGAATTGATAGGATCGATATAATGGATTATCGACTCCCGCCCCGAAACTCATTTCGGCATATTCGAAACTTTTTCGCAACAGATATTTCGGTATCTTCGTCAGCAATATTTTCATGTAAAATACAATTTTAGAAACAACAGAATGAGATCTTTCATGCATTAGGAATTCGATGTGAAAGTTATTAACACCTGTCCGTATTTCACCACAGGTGTTGTTAACTTCTCATTGACAACTTAACAGTGTTTTCGTACTCACCGAAAAGGCACCTACACCCGTATATGTACATGTTAATCCTTATGCATTACACTCTTGTCACATTAACATTCATAATGTCACCACACTCCACACAAACACATCTCTGTAACTATTTAGTTGCACTTCATTCAGGTACTCGTATTGTCTTTTGCCTTTCTTCCCCACTCCAAGTCGCGTGTTTCCGTGTATTTCGCATAGTACTCATATCTTCTCCCAGATGGCCAACAAACACCTGTTTACGGCTACACCAACCACACAGATCATATTGCAATTCAAATTTACCGAAGCTTATATCTAACTTAGCTAGTCGTACAAATATGTCCATCGCAGTATAATTTCATAAGAGCACTAGAAATACTAAATGTTTGCAATATCCTTTCATAATTAAATTGGATGTAACCTTCACGGGTCTTTTATCGTAATCATATTGGTATCCTTGAAGATGAAAATAGGGACATTTTAAGAGTTTGATGAAAATTTGTGTAATTGGGTTGTTATGGCGTATTCGTATTCACCTTCTGCTGCTGTAATAGAAGAAAATTAAAGAAATAACCTTGGTTTTAAATATTCTATCAATCTCCAAGATGGTTGGAAGTTCAGGATTTCATCGTTTAGGAGCACGCCTTCTTAGTAAACATTCGTAGGTTTTCTTTCTCTCATGCTTATCACAATACTTGCATATTATTGAATCACCTAACCTCTAAAATTCAATTAATTATTCTGCAATGTTGCAGCCTTACACTCTATAATAATTTTGCTAATGTATTTATACAGTACTCCAAAGAGAAGCATACAGTCCTGGAAAGCACGCAAGTTTTCCACAGAGGTAAAACCAACAATAGAGAACAAGTCATCTACACAGCCCTCACTCTCGGAACCTCTTCCAGGTCTTCCTACAGCGAAATATGCCTCAATTAAAGAAGAGCAGCATCCTACTCAAGTTACAACGTTAGAAAATGGTCTGAGGGTTGCATCTGAAAACCGCTTTGGACAGTTTTGTACCATTGGAGGTGAGCCTATTAAAATTGGTTTGCACCATAATTTAGATTCTAATGTATAGTACATGCAGTCACGTGAAAATTAAAGCAAATATATTTGCCATTCTTCCGTATCGGATTATGGAAGAAATCACTATACACATGTAACACATGCATGGAAGTAGTACCGATATATTTAACAAACATTATTTAGAGCCAACATATATTGTTTACTTTACTTATTTTGCTATGCTTAATATTAATTTTCAGTGGTTGTTGAATCCGGCTCAAGATATGAAGTGGCATATCCAAGTGGGGTTTCCCATTTTTTGGAGAAATTAGCATTTAATGTAAGTGTGTTAATCTATTTAAAGGATACAGTGTGTTACACAATTGTGTGCAAGGTTTCACTGTAGTGGTGTAGGTATAGGCATTTCTTGTACTGCTAGGATGGTGAGACTAATGGAGGGCTAAGAAGCAGATGAAAATTTCTAGCAGTGTTTCCCTTTATATTCCTTTCTCTGCTGGAACGATTGGTCCCTTGGGAGAGAATTTATCTAGTTATGTACATGTACAAATATATTCACAATGATAGTAGTTATGTGTGTTGATATGCATAAAAAGTGGTGAATAATAAATGCAGCCGTTTATGTTGGTACTGGTAAATCTATACTCATTGGCAGGGTACTTTACCTCCCCCAAATTATGGCCTAACTGCCAAAGGATAATATAAGTTGTCCACGTTCACACTAGTGGAGTACCATTAAGGGAATGCTTGTTGAATTTTGGTGCAAAAAATAAAGTATAATATAATAAAAATGTAGGGCTATTGTGCTTTTAGGTGATCTTCATTGTAAATGCTGAAAAAAGAAAGAAGGAATGGAGTAAATTACCTTAAGAGTGAATTTATAAGTAAATGTGATCTCATCAATATCTGGTGTCCACCTGCCCATCCGTTTTAGGGGTTTTACTTTTATAGGAAAATTGCGATATGAACACAACAAATGTAGCCATCTTCCCGCTAAAACAGACGCTGAATGGGAAGTGCTAACCCAAATAAGAAGTGAAATCCACGAAATAAGGAATTTCTGCAAACGTGAATCATTTGAGTTTTAGACGCGCAGATCCCTCGGCTATGCCCTGTCATCGCTTCGCAGTTGCGGCCTGCTACACTCTTAAAAAACATCCCTCAGCTATGCTTTGAGGCTGAGAGCCCTCAATCCTTGGCTATGCCTTGAGGCTGAGTATCTTACCAGCTTTGGCAGCATTAGTTATTCATATGTTGCCAGCATTGTGTTAGAGCTAGAGGATGACATAGTGTGACATCTGTAGGACATATAAGACATCACTTCCATCGCTGTTGAAGACCACCTAAAAGCAACTTAAGTTAAGAACTTTTTTTTGTTTGTTTGTTTGTTTGTTCTTTTAATACCTTAAATTTTGTATTTTCATGCTACACTAACTTAATGTCAGTTTTCTTATTGCCAGTCAATGGCAGCAATAATTTTACTGTTCGTCTCTATGGCATTGATGAAAGCTCTTGTATAAAAGTCGTAGCTATTGTCCAGTTTAATGACATGCAAGTAATTGTTCACCCTTTCCTCTAGAAGTAGAAACTATTGATACTCTTTCATAGAGGAGTATCCAGACCACCCCTCCATTTCACTGGAGAAATGATACTTGCTGCATGGAGTCAAAGTTCAGTTACATAAACCTTACAGAAGGAAATACACCAACACAATCTAGGGGAATAGGCCATCTTTTATGCATGTCAGTGTACTTTTAAAACTGAGCAACGTAGGCATGAAATAGTATGTGAGGTGCACAAACAGTACTCACATTTTGGGTGTATATGCTATTGCACAGCACCTATTAGCATCACTTTGTCTGTCTGTCCACAACTTGTCAACCTCTGCATGTACATTGAGAATTTCAAGTAAGAATATCATAGTGATGTAGTGTAACAACCCTCAACTCTCCATTTAAAAAAAAAAATGTACATTGAGATTTTATATTTAAGAGCTTGAAGGAAATTTATCAACACATTTCAGATTCAGTTGAAATTGGTACAAAGTTAAGGGTAGGTAAGATAAAGAGCCTTCAGATTAGGCTGTAGCTGGATACTTCTGAACCAAGGATAAAGATTTGAAACTTTGCTAGCTAATGGAATACAATATATACATAATTGACTACAAATCGACAGGAGAAAATACATTTGCTGTTTTTACTTTCTCTACCAGGTACATAATACGTAGAGAAGGTATTGCATTTCACCCAAAAATTTTGTACCGAGATTTCCGTGGAAATACATGTTTTGAGGCTTCCTGAACCCAAAAAAAGCCGTTTTAAAAAAGGGTGTGTGTGTTTTTTTTTCATTACCTGGTTATGCTTTAAAATCCTTTAAACATTGAGTTGTTTTCTTGTAAAATAGTATATAATTTTAAGGCTAGCATATAGCATCCAGTTCTTAAACATTTGACTATTGCTATTCCCTTTATATCTATAACGAAATGTGTAATTTAGCTATTTCTGCAAAGGCTTATATGAATTAAAATAAAGTAGATTGAAAAATAAGCTTTAGTAAGAATAGTTTGTATATCCACTAATAAACGATAGAGGGTAGAGAATGTCATGCGAATGTAACACAACCAATTTTTTAGTTACCATTAGAAGCAGAATACAACTGTAATGGACTTCAGGGCAGTGGCCAAAACACTGCTAATGTGTTTACAGACTCCAATTTCAAACAGTTGCTGTGTGGTGTAATGGTTTGTGCTGTCTCTTATCATGCAGGAGATAAGTGCATATTTTATTTTATGTTTGCTATGAAGTGAGATGTTTTAAAACGTTTCAGGCCCACTGCTATGTGCCTAGAAATACCAGGTACGCCTAGGCACCCCTTAAGATATCTTCACAAACAAAAATAACAATAAAGCTATGCATAAAGGTAAATAAAACCTTGGGATATGTCTTAGATTTACAAAACATCCTTTCACATAATGTAGCAATAAAAACACCACTCATGCTATGTTTTTTAAAATAGTGTCTAATGCCCTTCTTATTAGATATGCACTGGTGGACACAAATGATATGTGAAATGATATTTGGGAAGGAAATGTTCCAACACAAGTTTGGGGTTCCTCTCCAGCATTTGTCAGTTATGAGGACTGAGGAAAACCTCAGTCAGGGATGATTTGAATCGCAGACCTCCCAAATGTCAAATGTGAGCCCCACATGTTACTGCGGAGCTATCTCAGTCTGTCCACTCATGCTTGCAAAATGCAAATTGTGCACTGATGTATGTAATGAAATGACATATTGGTTATGTTTGTATTATTTAAATTATTAGAGAACAAGTGAAAAATCTTAATAAATGCTAAGTGAATATTCATGGATGTAATTTGTTTGAAATTTATAGAAATTTAAGAGTAGTTTATATGGGGAGTTTGGTAAAAGTGTGCAATTTTTAGAAATGTTTCCTAAACTCACACTAATTGTAACATGTGTACATTTAAAGGCTGGTTCACAACCGCCCAAGAACAGTAACCAGAATGGAAACGAGAACAGGAAGCCATGCATCATACAAGATATTGGTTTACAACAGCCCGGTAACGAGAACGGGAATGCATATCGATCACAAAGTGAAAGTCGATTTTGCGCATTGGGATTTCATTTGTTTTTAACTACCAATGATATTTTTTCACCTACTACTAATTTAACCATGTCAAAATTCGATAGAGTAAACATTATCTAAATGCATATCCATTACATTTCCGATCCCTCTACTTATGCCAAGCTTTCATTCCTTTATTCAATGGCATACATTAAAATTGTTTATTGTTCTTTTTTCATTTCTAGCGGTTTTAGCTGTTCTTTGTAGCTTTTGCCATTGTTCTTTTAGGTAATAGCCAGTTTTGAGTTGTGTATAAACAAACTAGAAATGACCCCTTCAACAGAGGAACCAACGCTCATTGGATTTGCGGGTGTCGGGATGAGGTTAGGAAGCACCACACATTTATTACGACTATAGAGAGCACTAGCGGCTGTTTCATGTCACAGCCGCCTAGAATAATCTAGAGTGAAGAGTCTAATTAGCACAATATGGATCTAATATGCCGTGCCCAGGAACGAGAACGTTAAAAGTTGAGCAACTCTTCTTTCCCGTTCCCAGGGCCCGGGAAGGCTTCTCATTGGTTGTGAACACTCCCATTTGAATACATGTATTTCAACTTTCTCGTTCTCGTTGGTTGTGAACCAGTCTTATGACATTCATCGATATTCCTCTACTACTAATCTGTTATACAACTTAGGTGTCCGACACTGTTGAAGGAACTTGACCAAACCGTGTGTGTGTGTGTGTGTGTGCGTGTGTGTGTGTGTGTGTGTGTGTGCGTGTGCGTGCGCGTGGGCGTGCGTGCGTGCGTGTGTGTGAGGGAGATATATATATATTTGCTCTACTACAGTGAAACCTTTATGCAATTTTAAGTGAATTTATCTATCATTTGCTTTAAATGAAATGTAAATATTTCTTGCACAGTATTGTTAATAAACAAAAATGTTTGAATTACTTACAGTCAACAACAGAATTTCCTGATAAAGATAAAATACTGTATGAATTAGAGAGGCATGGAGGAATATGTGATTGTCAGTCCTCAAGGTAGGTGAATATTTTAAAGTTACTCTGTCGCCTGTGAACAGCAGATGTAAACTTTGTGTCGAACTGAAAATGTTGGTTCTGTTTCAGGGACACGTTCATATATGCAGCATCGGCAGACAGTCGTGGTTTAGATGCCGTAACTAGAGTTCTTGGTGAAATTGTTCTTCGCCCTCAGATTTCGTTAGAGGAGGTAGGTACATTGTTCTTTCTGCATTCAGTGTACACTACATGAACTGGTTGCAGAAATGATGACAATAGCTTAACATTGTTTAAATTAAAACATCAGCAAGGAAAGTGAATATAATTATAATATCTTTCATTACACTGTTTGTTAGTTTCCACCAATCATAATTTTACTTTAATAGGAACAGCACTGAATGTGGTAAAATGTCTGTTTATGAATATACACTTCCGAAGAAAAGTCTGCGATATCTGACTTTGTTTAGGACTATGGCATAGTGAATTATGGCCATAGTGTCATAGAAAGTAAACACTGTAAGCATATAGACAATATAGCAAAAATTTGACAATAATTTCCCACAGAACGCATCACATTTGAGCAGGCCTTTTTTAAACTGAGTTAGAAGATGCTTGCAATGATTTTGTATTTAACAACATAGCTTATGCAAAACCCCAGACAGAATTACAAGGGCACTCTTAAAAGTTCTCGGCCTGACTCGGAGATGGCATTGTGTTGTAAAGTTTCAGATGCAAAAATGTAGTCATTTATTTGTGACAATCATGTAAATATCTTGTGTTAACATTTTGTACAAGTTGATAAAATTGAAATACAAGCTTTGATACAGTACTTAACCCCTATACAAACACAAATGCAGTCAGATTCAACATTAAAAGTTTCTTCTCCTTCATTTTTGATGGTTAAAAAGTGGGCTGCTGAATTAAAGCTTGGTCATACATCCATTCAAGATAAGAGCGCTCAGGGTGTCCCAAAACCACTACAACCAACCAGATTGTGATAATGTTATATGCAGTGATGGCCAATTGAAGGTATGTGAGTTGGCTGATATTGGAAAGAGCTTGACAAGCCATGCCCACTATATTTTGCACAAAGTTTTGGGTATGAGAAAGCTTTCTGCTTGCTGGATTCCACATTAACTAACAATGGACCAAAAGCACATTTGAATGAACCTTTCCCAACAATGTTTAAACTTATTTAAATGCAATTTCAGTGACTTTCTCTGACATTCCATCACACTAGATGAGATATGAATTCATCACTACACGCCAGAGATGAAGGAGCAGTCCAAACAGTGGATGTTAATATGTGAAATTGCACCAAAAGAAAGCAAAAACTGTTCCATCTGCAGGAAAAGCCATATCTGTGGTTTTCTGAGATTCTCATGTTGTGGTGCTAATAAACTACCTCCAGAAGGCAGAACCATCACTGGGGATTATTACGCTTTACTGCTGGACCAATGGAAATATTCTGTTCAAGCTGAATGTCCACACCTTGCAAAAAAGAAAGTTCTCTCTCATCATAACAAGATGTGTCTGAAAATGTTGCTGCAAAACTGTCTGACCTTTGCTTCCACATGCGCATTCGCCGCATTCAGCTCCCAG
Organism: Deroplatys truncata; assembly: GCA_030765065.1. NCBI lineage: Eukaryota > Metazoa > Arthropoda > Insecta > Mantodea > Mantidae > Deroplatys > Deroplatys truncata. The sequence goes on along the minus strand of CM060980.1, from coordinate 201,892,227 downwards.
TGAATACTTTTTGTTCACAGACCTAAAGAAATAACTGGGTGGATAAACATGAATATCAAATAATAAGGTTGAACCTGAGACAAGTGCTCATTTTGTACATTTGGACAAATCTTGTTTTGCAAATATATTGATTTACAAGGTTACTTGTTACTTTCTTGGTCAGGTCAAAAACTTTTAGAATGCCCATCATATATTTTTTGATAAGATTGGTATTATAAATGAAATTCTTTGTGCAGTCTCCCATTCTTATGAAACATTTAATGTTTAATTATTTTCTGGAGACTCATTCTTGTGCTTTATTGGACTGTTAAAACCTTCCGAGTTTCTGAAATTTCCCAATTACTACTCCAGAAATGCTGGTCAGGAAGGAAAGTGTCTCAGATTTGAGGTTAAACAGTGTCCCAAACTGTGTTTAAACATTGGCTCTCAAACATCAACTTGAAATACCATTTAATGCTAATCATTGTCCAAATATGTTTATGCAATATAATATATAATTTTTTTTTTATTTTGAATGTTGTTTGTTTCAGATTAATATTGCAAGACAGACAGTCAGCTTTGAGTTGGAATCTCTGTTGATGCGGCCAGAACAGGAACCGATCCTGATGGACATGATTCATGCAGTACGTTTTTGAACAATTAGCAATAACCACACACACTGCAGATAACAAGTATGCTAGCAATAGGAGTGCACTATGTAAACATTTCCTGCTCTCTTAATTAAACACATGCACACATAGACAGGGTTGCCAACCAAAAGGTGTGCAAGGGGACTGTATTTACATAGTAGTAAACAATACGTCAATGCGAGCAAATAATCTCATCTTGATTACATTTGGCACAGCAGAATCCTTTGGGGTTGACAGCTTGGCACACAGTAGTAAACAAATTGTCAACATGAACAGCATTCTTCTCTTCTGTGAACTGTACATACACATACATATAATTCAACTTCAAAATAATGAGTCAGGGGAACATGTTTATGCAATTTGCATAAGTAGAGCATAGTGTTTTTAGCACCTGCTTACAGTAGTTTGAGGAAGTACTGTATTCCACATAATAAATTTGTAATAAGATAAAGATGCAACACAAAGATTTTCAGGAGAACTCCCCCCGCTCCAAACTATTTACATTCAGCATTTTCTTTGTTTTTGATTTACCCAAAAATGGTTCTAAGAATTTTGATTAAAGTACCATTCTTTTCCATTTAATAACACAAACTGAATGTTTAGTTACTCTTAACTTCACTTCTTACACCAGAACTTGCTGTTTCGGAGACTGTCTCCATCGGCAGCTTAGAGTCTCTGCCGAGAGTTCTTTGTGTGGCTTGTAGATGGCATTTGCTGGCTGGACGTACTGTGTGGTGAGATCATTTTCTTCATATAAATTGTGTATATTGTTATGTAGAAATAATTTTTCCCAAATGTAGAGTTCCACTGGCTTTCAAAGGGCTTTTAAAAGCTTAGGTTTCTCTTTCAACCGATGATCTGTGGACCAAAATTGGACTGCAACTCTTGATTTCTCAGTTTGTTAATATTTCACGTTTCTCATGTGTTCTTTAAATCTTGTGTCCATGTTCCTCTTTTCTTCCCTATGTATATTTTTCCACAATTCTTACATACAGTTTCATAAACATCTAAAGTTTTTGTTGCTGGGATTTACGAGGGCTGTCCCAGAAGTACCCGACCTCACAAAGACGACACAAAAATTGTGGGAAAAAAAATCTTTATTTCTTTACATAGTCTCCTTTCAGCTCAATACACTTTGCCCACTGATATTCAATAGCTTCAATATCCTGTTTATAGTGAGAACCGTCTAGTTCTGCAAAATAGCCATCAATTGCAAGTTCCACCTCTTCATTGCTGGCAAATCTTTTACCACCAAGCCATTTCTTCAACTTTGGAAACAGAAAATAATCAGTCTGGGTGGGCGAATAGGGTGCATGAGGAAGCAATTGAACTTTAACTCATTGATTTTGGCCATGGCGATTATGGATGTGGGAACTGGTGCATTTTTTTGGTAAAACAAAACTTTCTTTTTCACTAAACAAGGCCATGTTTGCTTGATTTCATCACTCAAATGCAGCAATAGATTTGCATAATACTCGCCATTGATTGCTTTTTATTTCTGAAGAAAATCAATGAAAATTACCTTATACGCATCCCAAAAAACAGAGGAGCTAGAGAATGGATCATAGGTGATTAAGGGTAGCAAAGGGCTGCTTAGTTGAGCCATAAGGCCAGGGTGCCAGGCAAAATGAGCAGTACTACTAGAACATAGCTGGTCAGAAAATTTGTACATAGATTAAGTTAGTTTACAAATGAAATATTGTAAAAATGGATTGTGTATAAAAAGATGTACAAATAAAATTCATTCATCAACCAATTCCCCTTTGTGTTGCAGGCAGCTTATCGAGATAACACGCTGGGACTGCCGAAGATCTGTCCTGCAGAAAACATTGACGAGATTAACAGGGCCACACTGTTCACATATCTCAAGCATCACTACACACCCCAGCGGATGGTGGTGGCAGGTGTGGGGATAGACCATGACAGGCTGGTAGAAAGTGTGCAGAAATACTTTGTAGACATGAAGCCCATATGGGAGCAAGATAAAGACATCATATTGCCCTCTGCTGAGAACTCTGCTGTTGACGATTCCATAGCACAGTATACTGGTGGAATGGTACAGGTAATAATGCTCTCTATGATCCGTCTACAAGTGGTAGAGTTGAAAGTTATAATTGTTGAGAACACATCAAATAAGCTTTAGTTATTGTATGACATGCAGTTGTAATATAGTGCCTTCATTTGGATGCATGGCCGGCCTAATTTTCTTGTCACTGGGAAGCATGCTGTTTGCTGGCAGAGTTGGATATTCATAGTCCCTTAATTCAAGTGCATAGTTTTCTCGTGCAAATTATAACCACATATTTTTGTCATAGAAAGTATTGTAATTGATGTCCTTGTGCCACCACACATCTCTCACACTCTTTAACTCTTCAGGGCTGAAGTAGGTATGCCTCACGTATGGGTGCCAACTTGAAGCTGATTTTAAGATGTAATTTTGTTGTTACACTCCAAGTTTTACACTATAATATTTAACTTTGTTATTAAAACTGCTTCTATATATTATTTATGTTTGAATTTGCCTCGGCTGCGTCAGTAATGTTTGTAGAGTCATGTATCTCTTAGACAGGGTGCGGTACGACAATAATTGTAGACATACACAGAATTTAAGTTTCACTGCTTTTACTAATCCTTGCACATTTTAATAAAGGACTACACTTTTTAAGAGCTGTGAGATTCTTTAATACTTTCACTTAGCTAACGCGTAGACATATTCTACAATTCACACGTAATATTTTTGTAGAGAACATATCCTCCATCTGGTCACTACCAAGGTTTGGCAGCAACTGAACATTATTTCAACTGTTAAACCCGTAAGCTTCGGTATTTCAAGTCTCTGATTGGCTAATTCTAGTCCAATAGAATATCTGCATTTTACTTAAAGCTTTTCTTTGCTGTTGATTGGCTAATTTTAAACTGTTACTGAATTTACATTATCGTTGCTCTAATCATGACTAGTAACTTTCAAACTCTCAAACTCATTATTGCTACAAGGTTACCTCATTGTTAGCAACTTAAAACTTATTATTCTCACAGCTCTTGCATTATTAGAGTATGTAATGTATTCACATAACATTATTAAAACATGTTTACAATAAAAATAAGCATTTGCAATGACTGTTACATACAATTTAAATAATTATTACATACATATTGTTTCAAGGCGGGCTGTTATTGAATTTACTTATTATAAAAAAATACAATTGAAATTACTTAGGTATTAAAATACTGCCTCAGGGCCATCTAAATAAAACTATGCCTCATCCATAAGAAATCTAAACATGGGTCAATAAAACGATCATGAACATTATCCAACACCCAATTTTGGAATTAACTCTACTCACATTATCGCTTGGTTATAATTCCTGAACTACAGTTATCTCATAGAATTGTAATTTTAAAAGTGGCATTCATGTTTGCAAAATTCCTGATTCCTGTGCAGACTTTCTCAGAATTTCTTTGGACTTCATTCTAATTTTCCTCTGGTGCCATCAACTTTTTCCACAGTAAGAACACAATGATTTACTTTTGGTTTCTTATCAAGAACAAATCCTGTTTCTCTACAAGAGTTTGTTGTTGTTCACCAATGGCACTGGGGATTAATTGATCTGCATCATTTTCCCCTCTGGCTTCCCAATATAAAGTCTGTAAGTTATCACTTTTAAAGCCATTGAATTTGGTAGGATGCTGTTTGTTCAGGATGACATCTTCTTCACAGAGAGTGCACTTTGGTGTAGGTAGGCATCATATCTTGTAGAGGTGTTCTGCGACGCAATCGTAGCCAGTTGCCATCCTAAATAAGGCCACTGCAGCTTTCCTTGGCATTTTTTGTATATCAACCTCTATCTTTAATATTAATTTATCTTCTTCATCAAGTCTCTGCTGTCTTTTAAAATGTTGTTTAATGTTATTTAATTGTTTATTTATTTTTATTTGTCCTACAGGTTTTATTTGTTGTATTGCACATTTCTTTGCTAATTGATCCGCATGAGCTGGGATCTATTGTAGAGAGACATGATTTCTAGTTTCAACTGCTTTAATTAGGCTTCTTATTTCTTTAATATTTCTCTACAAGTTTGATGTCACATACATTCTGTGTGCCAAAGTATACAGACTTTTTGGCATTATAACAGCACTAACACACAAACACATGGTCTCACAATATATTAACCTCTGTACAGCACAAACACTTCATGTCAACTGATTAGCCACATGAAGAGGGAACAGAAGCAGTTAGAAACAGTGCAGTGCATGGCAAGTAATTCCCTGTAATTGGCCATGCATCGAAGCAAGGCTCTGTTGTTATTTTATTTGAATAAGTGTGCTTAAATGGGAGTCTTGTGTTATAGCAGTAATGACAGTAATTAACACTTTTTTTAGTCAACTTAAATGCGCTTAAGGTTCACATACTTTCATTTCTTGGACATATTTCACCATCAATTAATGGTATCTTTCACAAGTAGTTGACTGATGGAGGTTCTGGAGGTATCTGGTGGATATTTTACAATCTTCAGTATCATTGTCTTCAGCAGCGATGTCATGGACAAGTTTTGTATCTCTTCATGTAAATTTTTGTCCAATGAGTTGGCTTCTGTTTTATTTTTATGTTCTCTATGATATACTCAGTAGGTAGAGGAAGTATTGCATTCCACCCAAAAATTAGATACCCCTGGAAATATATGTTTTGAGGTCCTTCTCAATAATAATAATAATAATAATAATAATAATAATAATAATAACAACAACAACAACAACAACAACAACAACAACAACAATAATAATAATAATAATAATAATAATAAAAAATTATTACAAAAACATCCATGTGTGTGTATGTATGAACAACATAATTGAAAAATGAAATGCCAGGTAAATACCACACCTGGCATTTAAGTTCAGTATCTTCCAAAAATGTAACACAAAAGATTTTCAACCCCCCCCCCCTCAGACTACCCTTTACATGGAGAAATGTTCGATTATTTTGATCTTAACAAAAAAGTACCATATGTTTAAGATATTTACATGACTAATAAATTTTATATCTTGAATTTTGGGCAAATAGCTTGTAAAGTCCTCTTCATTCTGAATTACTTACATAATTGGTAAACTGTAAGAGATAGACAAAATCCTACTGCACAAAAAATGTAGAACTCTTTAAAACATACAATTTACGTCAAATAGAAATTTTTTGTGGTGTTAACCATTTTCAAGATATTCTTTGTTATTGGTTTGAATTTTTTCAAATTATTAAACATTTTTCAAGTGGTAAGTCACTGTTTGTTTTTTTCTCGTGGTCATACAAAGAGCATGGAATATCACAAGTATCATATGATGATCCGTATTTTAAAAATCTGTAATGAAAGTTTTCTTGGTTAACAAGAGGTGGAGAAGATTTTGTAGGAATAGTTTGTAAAAGAGTGAGGAGAGAAAGTCTTGTGAGTGTAACATGTCAGATCCCCCCCCAAATTGCTAACACTTATTTTTCATCACTGGGCTTGATTTGAAAACAAATTAATGCTTTGTACTCCTAAACATTCCAGGAGAAATCTATTAGAACTCTGAAAAGATAAAAACGAAAGCATTTCCAGCACACTCACACAGACTCGTAAATATTAGTATGCACATTACAGCTAATGTTATTAACAAATTGGCTGTTTCAACCACCGTCTGTTCCATGGCAAAATGGAGGCATATTTGGATACTTAAAAGATATTTTCACTGTTTTGATCATATTTTCAGGAGGAATGTTCAATACCGCAGCACATGGGGCCGTCAGGTCTCCCGGAACTGGCACACGTGGTGGTAGGACTGGAGGGATGCTCTCATCAAGATCCTGACTTCATTCCTCTGTGTGTACTCAACATGATGATGGGGGGAGGAGGATCGTTCAGTGCTGGTGGGCCAGGAAAGGGAATGTACACACGTCTCTATACCAACGTGCTAAACAGGCAAGTTCAGCTTGTGTGAGACACATTCTAAAATCAACAATAGACCAATGTAAAATGTATTATATCTTATGTGGTGGTTCACAGGTACCATTGGATGTATAGTGCAACAGCTTATAACCACGCATACACAGACACAGGTCTGTTCTGTATACATGCGAGTGCTCCACCAGAACATGTGCGTGAGATGACAGAGGCTGTTATCAAAGAGCTGGTAACAATGGCAGGTACCATAGGAAACCAGGAGTTACAGGTACACACAACATACTACTAGTAACATTTAACTACCTTATGAAATTGTTGTATCCTTCTGTTTACCCCTTAAAATTGCAATTTTGTAAAGCCCTGTGATTATCCTAACAACACACGAAAAATCCTCTCATATTTATATAAATGTATGTGAATTAATATCAGCAGATGTGTTCCTGATTTCCATAACCTTTTCCCAGCAGTCTTCAAAGTTATATATATAATTCAATGTCTGAGGAATGCACTGAATACAGATTCATGCAGTTGGGTTAATACTGAGCAAACGGCAGCAACCTTTGATACAAAGCAAAAAAAGACTGTTCTAGCTTGGAATTTGATGTTCTACTCAAAACTCTTCTTCTTCTCGCTCTGTATCTCAATATTTTTACTTTCTCTACTACTTACATATATATAAGAACGACATTCGGCTCTCGTTAATCCAGACTTCTGGTTTATTCGGATTGATCTTCTGCTTAGTGTGCTTTTTGCTTTTCAGACGCAGCACAAATTTCAAACAAAAGAAAGTTACAGTATTGAGTTAAGTTCCAAAAAGATTTTTTACCTATTCTTTAGTGCCAAAATAAATGTTTAGTTTATATTCATTTAATAGTTTGATTCTAGGATGCTGGGGTAGGGTATTGGGTTAAGTATTGAGTTAAGTTCCAAAAAGATTTTTTACCTATTCTTTAGTGCCAAAATAAATGTTTAGTTTATATTCATTTAATAGTTTGATTCTAGGATGCTGGGGTAGGGTATTGGTTTTATTTCTGGCTATCCATGCTTCCACCTCTGACTTGCTTATGTGAAGTATCCCCAAGACCCAACATGGTTTGGAGTCCACAGTAAAAGCTGTAGGTCCTCTCATTTCACCGCCATCCTCATCATCACCCTACTATTGGAGGTAACAGATTCCACCCGCTAGGTGCCTCCACTTCAGAAATGGCTCCAATCATTGCTGAATGCAATAAGGAACCCCCAAAGGTTATAGGCTATATATGGGGAGCGTTAGAGAAGAAGATAGTTTGTTTCTAGATTACCTCCTGTCCCACTTTGCCCAGATAAACAAGGTTCTTGTACAGGGAGAGCCAAAAAATCTATGAACCGGCTGCGCAGTGTTTTCCCTATCGGCATCCTCGGCACTTGTTGCCGTCTGCTGCTATCATAGAAAGGCACAGATGAAACCATACAACATTTTTAAAACTACTTTTAAAGGCTTTACTTATCAACTTTATGAAAGGAGATGCTGGAACTGGCCACTGTTGTTGTCCATACAATTTTTGGCACCTCTTTAGGAAACTATCCATCACTCCCATAGTTCACGTTGAGAAATGTTGGCAATTTACTGGCGGATATTTTGTTTTAATTCTTTCAGGGTGTGGGGTTGGTCCTGTACACTTTGTTTTAAGTTACCTTAGAGATAGAAATCGCAGGGGATTAGGTCGGGGGACCAAGGGAGCCACATATCTCTACTAATAATTTTGTTCTCATCAAAATATTGTCCGTATGAGCTGTTGCAGTCTTGTTGAAAAAAGGCAAAATCACGCCCACTGTTCTGTTAATTCTCTAAAAACAGGGGGCAAAATTGTATTCAAGTATGCACGGGCTTCAACTATTGACTCCAAAAAAAATTGGTCCTATAACTCTTTCGCTGTCTTTTAAATTTCTTAGCCTGAACACTTCCTATGGCCTGAAATTTATTGTAAAGTTCATGAATTGTTGTATGGCCTGGAAATCTTTCTGCAAATCATACTTTCACTTGGCAAGCTGACTGAGTTAACACATACAAATCATTAATAAATACACGCTGTGCAGTAGAAAACATATACTGAGCCATAATATACTTTGTGACTAAGTAGAAGACAAAATAATAAATAACTCGTAATAACTGAACTACACTGCAGAGCAAAGCCACGTCAACAACTGACCTTGTTTATAGCAGCACTGTGTTATCATGCTTCTACACGCCCAATGGAAAAACACAGCGCAGCTGGTAATATTGTTCATGAAGTACCCCTTCATGATGAAAGAATTTGTGTATGGTGTGCCATGAGCAGAGAAAGAGTTATAAGGCCAATTTTTTTTGAGTCAACAGTTGATGCCCGTACATATGTGAATACAATTTTGCCCCCATTTTTACAGAATTAACAGCCAGGGAGCGTATTTTACCTTTTTTCAACAAGACTCGGCAACAGCTTATATGGCCAATATTTTGATGAGAACAATTGAAAGTGCATTTGAGGACAGAATTATTAGTGGTCCCCTCGGTGCCCTGACCTATCCCGGTGCGATTTCTAACTCTGAGGTAACTTAAAACAAAGTGTATAAGACAAACCCATGCACCTTGGAAGAATTAAAACAAAATATCCGCCAGAAATGGCCAGCATTTCTCAACGTGAACTACGGCGAGTGATGGATAGTTTCCTAAACAGGTGCCAAAAATTGTATGCATGACGGCGGTGGCCAGTTTCAGCACCTCCTTTCATAAAGGTGGTAAGTAAAGTCTTTAAAAGTAGTTTTAAAATGTTGTATGGTTTCATCCGCGCCTTTCTATGATAGTGGCAGACAGCAACGAGCGCCGAGGATGTGGACAGGAAAAACACCGCACAGCCGGTTTGTAGTTTTTTGGCTCTCTCTGTAGGATTATATTCCACTCAATTTCATATCAACATTTCACCAGAAATACTCATTTTGAGGTGCCATGAATTTGCATTTAAATTCAGCATCTTCCAAAGATGCAATATGATTTAAAAACAAAAAAGAATTTTCCCCACTCTGAAGTAGAACTTTTTTTGTTATTTTTTACATTCTTAAAAAAATCTGCAATGATTTTGGTATGATTCAGTTTTCTGGAATAGCTTCTTATTCATTCTGAATGACTTTTGTATAACTGGTAAACCGTAAGAGGTAGACAAAATGTTACAGCACAAAGCATGTAGATCTCATTAAAGCACAATTTATTTCAATTACAATTGTTTTGGCATTAACCACCTCTGAGATATTCATTATTATTGGTTTGAATTTTCAAATACTTACACCATATTCAAGTGGTAAGTTGGTATTTATTTTTTCTTGTCATGCAAAGAGGTTGGAATTTCAAAGTCACTATCACTTTAGCCTTCTTTATCTTCTTCTACCTACAATGAAGTGTGTAATAAAAGCTAAGCTCAATTAACAAGAAGTAGATATAAGAAAAAGTGTTTGTAAGAAAAGTATATAGATGATGGATCACAACAGAATGAATGAAACCAAAGCCATCTATTATATAAGCTAAACAAATAAAATACCAGTCCTCTTCCACCTCCTTTGTATTTTAATGTTTATTAACAGCCCAGAAAAACAGTTTTGTCAAATATCACATCATTTACTCTTCGTATTCAACCCAATAACAAGCACAGAGCTTCTAGGTTGAAATATTCTAACATTGTGTATATTGGAAAATAGGTACTGAAGCCTGCAGTTATATTTTCCATAGTGTCCTTAGTTTGGAAGCAAGTAAACTTCTATATACAGTGGAATCTCATTAACACGTTTTCCCGTGTATTACATTGAATTATAAAAGTCCCTGCACCAAATGCAATAAATAATGTTCATTTAGTATGTTTTCTCGCTCCTGCTTACTAAGTTCGAAGTTTGACACCCTCATTCGCTATTTTGGTCAATGCTTGGTCGGTCCAGTGGGAGTAGATTTACTACATTCGAAGTTTGGCGTCCTCATTTGCTACTTTGGTCAAACCAGGTTGGGTGGAACTGGCAGCCAATGGCATGCATGTATGTATGTACATATTTGTGTGGGGGTGGGTGGAGAATGCTTTACTTTAGCGGTGGCTTGGCATGGTTAGTTTCTGCTGTTGAGTGTTGACAAAACATAATTGCATTTTAACTTTATGTTGCAATGGAGACAAAGAAAGTGCGGCAAATAACCAACAGTGAAAAACTGAAAATCCTTGAAGAAGTAGATCACAATCCAAATATGAAACATATGGATATAGTGCGGAAGTTAAACATTCCTCTGTCAACCTTAAACTCAATTGTTAGCAAATGTAAACTGATTGAAACTGCTTTTGAAGAAGGGAAAAATGCTAAAAGAAAACGTAATCGCCCTGGCCAGTTTCCAGAATTAGAAGATGTTCTGCTAAAGTGGTTTACACAAGCTAGAGCTTCAAATGTGCCAATGGACGGTACTGTGGTTCGAGCTCAGGCAACACATTTAGCGCAGAAGATGGGACTGGATGATTTCAAAGTGTCCACATGGCTTAGTCTACAGATATGTGCGAAGTGAGGTTGCTGCCCTAGATAATAATGCTACACTGTGTGAAAATATAGAAATGTGGAAAAATACAACGCTTGTGTCAATTTTGAAAGACTATAGCCCTAACGATGTTTATAATGCAGATGAAACAGGACTATTTTTCCATCTTTTGCCAGACAAAACCCTGGATTTTTAAGGGCACTAAGTGCCACAGCGGGAAGCTTAACAAGGAGAGGGTTACAGTTTTGTTGTGCTGTAATGAAAGCGGAACAGAGAAATTGGTACCGCTGGTTATTGGAAAAGCATGCAGTCCATGATGGTTTAAGAATGTGCAATCTTTTCCATGTAAGTACACTTCCAACATAAAAGCCTGGATAACTTCTGCCATCTTTGAAAATTTCTTACCAGCATGGAATGCAAGACTGGGCATAAGAAGCAGGAAAATTGCACTCTTTATTGATCAGTGTGCCACTCATCCACCAACAGTTTTAATAAAGCTGGTTTTTGCCAGGTTCCTGGTGATGCAATCACGCAGGAAGATGAGTTTTCCGAGAGTGAAGAATGGTGCCAAATAGCAGACAATGCTGGGTGTCTTTCGAAACATACGTAAACATTGACAATGAAATTCCAATGTGTGAAACAGTGATGATAGATGAAATACTTGAAGGAAAGTGAAAGAAGAAGGGTCAGTGGGAGTTGAAAGTGATGATGAGCCAGTGCCTACAGTGTCGGAAGTGATGGACATAGTGAAGCAATATGTGTGCAGTTTCGAAGTTGATGACGATGTAATGACTTTACTAAACAAGATGGACAGTAAAATTTTGGCATTAAAACCAACAAAGCAATCAACTATAGATATGTATTTCAAACCAGTGTAAATAGTGTGTATATTTCACATCTGTTTTTGAGGTAAGATGTATTATTAGATTTTATTACATAAATATGTTCTTAAATTGCAGATTTTGTATTTTCGTTAACATGTTTTCCCGTCTATGACGTCCAAATCCTTGGGTCCCTGCAAAAACGTACTAACGAGATTCTACTGTAATACGAGGAAAGTTACGTAAATATAGTTATGGATGCCTGTACATATTCTTAATATTTTGTTACAGAGAGCTAAGACACAGCTGCAGTCAATGCTGTTGATGAACTTAGAAGCTCGTCCAGTAGTATTTGAAGACATAGCAAGGCAGGTATTAGCTACTGGCCATAGGAAGAGGCCGTCATACTTCATCAATGCAATTGGTAAGAAACTTATTTTCTTTTAATCCTTTGTAATTTGGATTCCATAAATGTTTTAGATTTGGTTGCACTTATACAAATTTCACTAAGGGCTGGTTTCACAGTAGGGCAACCAGGTTCGACTTTACAGAACTGAAAAGTTGGTAATGTTTGTGCATGTGCATCGAGTGAATATACATCATTTGTTTATGGCGACGCTATTGCTAATAAACTTTTGTACTTTAATTGAATCTTGAGTAGGTGGATACACTATAACTTCACTTACTTTAAATTAACGGAAGTTGTTTCAAAAGCACTGGTTGCTTTCATCTTCAGCTTTTTTCGTACTGAGCATGATGGGAATTCAGCTTCATAGATGGAGGTGGTTTCATCTGATGTATCCATGATGAAGCTGCTTAGATTGTTGGGTGGTGGGATTTCAAAGTTCATTACCAGGTAATAATATGAGACTCATAGTTAACAGTATAGACTCCACTTCATACAAGCTTTCCAAATGACTGGCCAACAGGTTAAATTCTTTTGAATTAGTCAAATATCTCCAAAAACACATCCATCAACAAAGAAGATTCTATGGTGTCTTTTGATGTAAAATCCCTTTTCCCCAGCATTCCTACTTCTAAATTATCATCTCTCCTAAAACTTTGGCTTTCTGACATTGCAATCCCATAGGAAGAAATAAGGAGGGCTGCCCCACTTAAGCTTGGACGAACTTGAATCGCCCTCCCACTATGTCATTGGTCAAACTGCTTATGTTTCTTATTGCATCAGCTCACTCTGAGTGCCAGCTGTCTGCTGGGCCTGTCTGAGGCAAAGTTTAGTCACAAGACCTTCAATAATTGCTGACTTGTGGCAGGGGCTTTTCAATGATAGTGAAAAGGTGCAAACAAAAAGGTCTTACCATAAGTAAGTCCTGTGTGGGGCGTATAACACAACTGCATAAAAATGGATTCCCACCTGAGGCTCAGTGTGCAAAAAAAGGCCACGATCTAAAGCAGTAGTACCAAGGTGAGTGCAACAGTGACTCAAGAAAACCCACCAACCCAAAGAAGCATTTCCAGCTGCATTGGAATATCCAAAGGGATCGTCTATCGGATAATATACAACAATTTGGGTCTAGAATGGCGCCATAAAGCAGTGGACACACCTTGAAAGAGCAGCACATCAGAGAACGTTTCACGAATGTAAGAAAACTCTATGAATACCACCTGGCAGATGAAAAGTGGCAATGTGTGGTTTCTTTAGATAAAGCATCTAGGTGACACAAAACAACTCCAAGGCATTTATTAGCATCAAGTGGGTTAAAAGGGGTGCTCCAACTTTATTCGGGAGAACAAGGATTCATGGTGGTTGCAGGTTATTGCTCTCGGGGGGAAACTTGGCATTCACAGAGTTGCCAACAAGTAAAAATTAATCCAGCGTACTATCAAAGGAATGTTATGGACCCAATTTTTGGTGAAGAGATTCCTTGGTTGTATGGTGAGGATGCTCCAAAATGTTTGGATGCACATGGCTAAAGCATCCAGTCACACTTCTCGGTCTTCCCAGCATTACTACCCCGGAAAGCTATGGAGATGGGTGTCAATGTGATACCATTTAAAAGGATTCCTGTGAAGTCACCAGATGGATGCTTCGCCAATGGATTTTTGGTCTGCTGAAACAATGCCTTGTTTCTCGGCGTCCCACCACAATTGAAGGATTCTGGAAAGTCTGCCAGGAGCAGTGGGCTAACATTCCCCTTCCTGTTCTTAGACGCAGCCCTCTTCAATGGAAATTGTGCTGCGGAGCCATAGTTAAAGCCCGTGGAAATCACATTGAACACAATAGGTGGTGGTGAAAGGGAATCTTGCCGTGAAAAAACATAAGCAAAAATGTCTGAGCTTAAGTGGGGCAACCCTCCATAGAGGACTAGCATTCTTTACTGAACTTTTCAATAGCCACTTGGAAACAAGAATTACCAAAGCCTTCCCATTGCTGTTGAAGACCTGGGTCAGATATGTAGATGATAGTACCTACTAAACTCCTCAGCCTACAAGACAGTTCACACTGGAAATAGAGAAAGACGGGTTCTTGACATAATGAAAAGTAAAACGTAATCAAACCAAGTCAATTTATTAAACATGTGCAAATATAAACGGTAATTCTCATGTGATTGAAGTTGATGACAATGAAGGTTATCACACTAGTGTGATAATCTAAAGCTTTTAGCTCATGTGCACTGTGTTAGAAGTTCTGTTTTTAGGCCATGCTGTCTAAAAATATGTTTTTAGCACTTGTGCATGTTCCCAATTGTAATATCTAATCTTTAAATTATTTTGATTTGTCCAATATCATTTACATTTTAAATGTATTTTATGATTAACTGGATCAATAAACTACTACTACTGCTGCAGGAAGTGCACAAATCATGTATAAAAATAAAGTCAATACATAAGCAAACCGTATATTTGACATGTTTTGTCACATGCATCTTAGCTGCTTGCCTCTGTCGCTGTCATGAGCATAGACAGATGCCTGTACAGTTTCATATGCTCCAAAAGTGAGCACCACTTCGGCTGTTGCATTATCTTTCCTCGACACAAACACATGCTGCTTGCCGCACACTTCATTCTACCCCCACCTAATCGAATGAGCATGAACATTGCTATGTGAATTCCTCACCCTGGTGGTACAGTTATCACCATCTACTTGCAAATAATGATCATTAGAGAATAGAATTTATTTGGGGCTGAAATTTTTTTAATGATAAAGTAGAAAATAAATACTTTGAGGTATGATGAATATGGTTTTACTTATGTAACTTATAATGCAAACTGACCAGAGCCACATAAATTGAATGATGAATGAAGAAAACAATAGTTCTGGTAACAAATCATTGAGGAATGAAATTAAAATGAAGTCATACTAACAGTGGAGCTATAAGATAAGTATTAGCATAATTTATTAAAAACGCATTTTGAGAAGCACAGTCCAAAACCTCATCAATATGCATAATTCATATACTTCTATCAAAATGAATATGATCACATACATGAAATAGCTATACAGAATGGATTCAAAACCCATTTCATATATAAGATGATCTTGAAAAAAACTGCTACTCTGTCCGTTCTTAAAAAATCTACTAGCTATAGTAAATTTACCTTTCATCCTAAATTGTTTTACAAATTTTAAAAGATATTTAAAGAATTCAATAAATTAATATAGAACAAAAATACCAATATAATATTCAAAAGGAAATTACTAACAAAAGTTACTCCAAAAATGTCCCAAGGAAAGAAGCCATTAGCCACTAGACATGACTGTCTGGCAGAACATCTACATAGATTTGGTTTTATGAATGACAAAGCATGTAAGATTTTAAATGGAGAACACCTACTAGAATGCCCAGAATTGAGGAAAGCTCTACCAGATGGGAAGATACACAATTTATATTGGCTAGCAAGGGAGAAATTGATGGATCAAAATTGTGCACATTAGTTCAACAACAACAGAATTCAATATAAAGTTGGCACCACAAAATAGCTATAATTTAAGAAATCTATTGAATCATCCTTTAAAAAACAGTTTACCTAAAATTATGATGGCTGGAATATATAAAATGGAATGTTTAGTGTGATAAAATTTACATTGGAAAAACAAAATGCAGCCTGGAAATTAAAATGAAGAAACATAAAATTTAAACAAGTGGACAAGTCTGCAGTTTCATTGCATTTTTTTGAACTTTAACCATGAAATGAAATGGGAAATCATGTTGCTCAAACACATCAAGACATGGGAAAGAATTTTAATCAAACAACGAGCCTCGTCTTATGAATTTTGGTACCCTGCCAATTGACGATATCATCCAACTAGCCATAGGACACAGAGGGCAGCACAGACACATTGACTTGGCTGAAGGTTTTCCAGCTGCAAGCTCCAGTCGACAAACATGATGAGGAGCGTGCTTCTTGAAATGTGTTTTAACTACTTGAAGTTCATGTGTTAAATGTGCTAATACTTACCATTACAGTCAAAACTTGATGATTTGATTATCTTTAATTAAAGTTTAAACCTGTCTTTTTTTTGGGAGGTTCTCTGTCTTTATGATTTACTTTAATACCAAGAAGAGAACACTGATTGCCATATATGTGAACTATATTTAAGTTACGATCATTACTTTTGCAGAGAATGTCACTGCTGAGGATATACTGCGAGTAGCAAAGAGACTGCTGAAATCACAGCCATCCATTGCAGCAAGAGGTGACATCCGCAAACTTCCAGCCATGAGAGAAATTCAGAGTGCTTTGCTAAGTTTGGAGGGAAGTCTTCCTGGCAGCAGAGGAAGACTTTCACTTTTCCGATGATCGCTTTGTCATTCAGAATGCTAATCTAGTTCGCTTGTTGAAATTCTTTTGTTTGCAGCAATACCAACATTTTGTTACCATAAGTGTAAAGAATTAATGCACTATATTGCCTTTCTTAAAATTTATTTTATCTGATTATTACCGAGCTAAAAATTGACATGAAAATGTATTTAATGACATAATAGGATTTATTCTGCACACTCTACTCTACAGTATATGTTTAAAAATAAAGATACTGATTGTAATAATAAACTTATTCAAATTATAATAGTCTATTGCTAACACATTCCATGTTTAGATTCCAAACCCTTACCCATTCCTCTGTTGTTTTCATATAACATGCAGCTTGCATTTCCGCACTTCTTTCAAAGGATTCAACTACATCTTTGTATTCCTGAAAAAGATCGCAGAACAGTTATCTACTTTTTACTTTCTCTACTGTGTATATTAAGTAGGGGAAGTATTGTATTCTACCCGAAAATTCAATGTCAAGATTTCACTGGAAATATGTTTTGAGGCCCCCCAAAAGAAGCATTTTTAGAAAAAAGTCTGTGTGGGCAGGACACAGATACAATGTGTATCTTGAATTTTCTGGGAATACATTAAGCAATAGACGAAAACGTACTACATAAAAAATGTAGATCTCTTTAAAATACACAATTTATTTCAAATAACTTTTTTTTGTGCTATCAGCGATTTATGAGCTATATGTTATTAATAATTCGATTTGTTCAGTACTCTTTTGAAGTTCTGTAACATTCAGCTGTTTCTTGCGACGTCATGGAAAGAGTATGGAATTTTAAGCTGAGCATATAGCGTCCAGTTCTAAAACATTTGACTGTAGCTATTTTCCATAATGTTTATCTCAATTAAAATGAAGTAAGAATAAATACTTTTGTAGGAATAATTTGTATACACACTAAGTGATAGAGGGTAGAGAAAGGCATATGAATGTAACATACAAGACTTTCTTTTTTTGTCTACCTACAAGGGCAGTTCAGGAAAGTTCTTGGCCTGACACAGAGATGGTACTGGTAGAATGAAATAGCAAATATAGCTCTCAAAATATGCATCCTTTAGAGGGTGCAATTTCACACGTGTGCTTTCATTTGCTTGGTGGTTATAGTACTGAATATGTTTATATTTCCTCCAAAAGTGGATAAAATCTAATGATGTGCGGTCATTAAATACTTTGTATTAAAAGGTTTAATGCCAGCTGAAATAAAAAGGGAACTCAATTCCACTTCGGAACATTATTCTGTCATTTTCTACAGTGAAGAAATTGTCTGCAGTGTTAAAATGCGGCTGTTCTTCCATTTTTCTTGATGAATGTCGAGGACATTGATTTGCTACTGACTGAAGAAAACATGGTGAAAGTGCACAATGTGATGTTAAATGAAAGATGAGCTTGATAACATTGCCAAGACCTCATTAGGTCGTGTCAGGAGAGTTCACAGTGTAATGAGTGCTGCATTTGGTAACCATCGATCCAAATGAACATCTCACAGGACATAATCAGACACAGCTATCACTGTTGATGAAACATAGATTCATCACCACAGGCCATAGATGAAGTGGTAGAGGTAATTTAACGCTCCAGGACATCGTGAGCTGCACAGATCTATTGCAGCTACCACCCCCAGGAGGAACAGATGCAGTGAAGGAGCCACAGAGACATGCAGAAGTCCTTAACATTTCCAAGCTTGCAGACCCCTCCCACTGCTGGAGGCATTGAGAGAGGGCAATGAATGACCCACCAATTAAGCAGCCCTCTGGTGTTCATGGGGAGTGCTCTTTCCATTGGCACTGCCATATGCCACGAAACCTAGAAGCACACCTGAAAGATGAGAAGGAAAGTATGGAAGGGAGATTGTGGTAGAGAAGAAAACGCCCAGCATTCACTGCCGACCCTTAGGAAATCACGAAAAACCATGGGTCAGAGTGGGTAGTTGCAGGGATCGACCTTGAGACCTCCTGAGTGCAAGTTGCATTCACGTGCCAATGCTGAAGAAACCACAAAAAACCGTGGGTCAGAGTGGGTAGTTGCAGGGATCGACCTTGAGACCTCCTGAGTGCAAGTTGCATTCACGTGCCAATGCTGAAGAAACCACAAAAAACCGTGGGTCAGAGTGGGTGGTTGCAGGGATCGACCTTGAGACCTCCTGAGTGCAAGTTGCATTCACGTGCCAATGCTGAAGAAACCACAAAAAACCGTGGGTCAGAGTGGGTAGTTGCAGGGATCGACCTTGAGACCTCCTGAGTGCAAGTTGCATTCACGTGCCAATGCTGAAGAAACCACAAAAAACCCTGGGTCAGAGTGGGTGGTTGCAGGGATTGACCCTGGGACCTGCTGAATGTGAGTTACCACCTTGCTTAGTATATGAAACAGTAGTCCAATCATTGCTTACTAGATATTACAAGGTGCCAGGAAACAGGTTCCTGCACAGTGCCAATTTTCATTGATAGAGGCGCTCAACTACTCTATAAATTTCTAGCAGAAAGGTATTATGACAATGAAGTCTCGACAACTTCTTTCAAGTATTCTTTATATATTTCATGTTCATGATGCTGTATTGTAATTAGGTGGACCTTTATTGATTCTAGATTCAAATTATACAACAACAAAACAATGGTTGACACTTCTGTTTATGTAAAATACTACATAAATATTAAATATACTATGGGAATGCATCTCAAGCAACTTTCCCTTTTCCCCCTGCTCTACTAAGCCAGTAGTATATGTCACATAAATGGAGTTGACAGAAAATACATCTATTGTTTAGTTTTCCCAATGAACACAAATAGCATTGCATGAAAAAGCATTCAGTTAATTTAATACTGTATTTACTTGCATAATTCCCCTCCCCCCATGATATTAGGTTTTCAAACAAAAGTAATTTTTGTGAAAATTGTTGGTCATCCCTTGAATTTCAGAATCTTCATTTGTTACAATTCCTGGAACAACCAACCTCCCATACAGGTACCTGATCCGCCACATACCTGACCTTTAAGCAGTCATTAGCGCACACGTTTCACATAGTAATTGTTATTCTAGTTAGTTAATGTTAGTCTCTTTACTATGTAAGCAAGTTGTTTTAAATTTCTGGCAGCAGTTCAGTCTTTTCCTGCCCTGAAAGCATTAAACAGTTATAGGTAGTGTGCAATGGGAAGAAAGAACACATGGTGAAATTTATACTTACAGTAGTTAATTTCATGGAGAAAAATGGAGTGAAGCATATGGGAAGAGAGTTTGGCATAAAACCCAAATTAATTCATTACTGGAGGGATCAGACAGAGAAATTGAAAAGTGCTAAATCAAACCTGTCAATCGTTTCATGGCCCAAAACATGACAAATATCCTCATATTGACCAAGAAGTGCTAGATTATGTTGAACTAAGAAATGATGGCAATAACATACAAAATGTTACACTTGAAAGCATGGTATTTCACATGTGGGATTGAAAGCTAGCCAGAGATGGCTTATTCAATTTATGCGGAGGAAGAGGCTAGTTTGAGAAGACGAACGACACTAGCCCAGCGTCTGCCAAGTGGCTACATGGATAAAGTGATCCAGTTTAGGCGTGAAAATGAATTTCCGTTATCACACAGGGAATGTGGACCATATATGCTATTTTTTGATATGCCAAGAAATACAGCACTGAATATAAAGGTGCTTCTAGTGTTTTAATTAAAACAATAGGTGCAGAAAAACTTCACTGCATGGTGATGCTAGCAATGCCAGCAGATGGAAAAAAGCTGCCGCCCTTTGTCATTTTTAAGAGAAAAAGTGTGATATTCTGCCTAATATAATTGTGATGGTGCATGGAAATGGATGGGTGTTGACTGACCTCGTAAAGGAATGGCTGAAAATTGTGTGGGATCGACACCCTGGAGCTCTGCTAAGGAAGAGGACCATGCTTATTTTGAACACTTTCGGGGCCATTCAGCAGAACCAATAAAAGAACAAATATTGCAACTGAAAACTTTTCCAGCAATAATTCCTGGAGGGCTTACATCACTGCTACAATCTCTGGATGTATAAATTAACAAACCATGTCACCTGTGCTGATTGGATGGCATATGGTTCACTGTCTCTTATGAAAGGTGGCAACTTCAAGCGGCCCTCCATTGAACAGTGGATAAAAAGTACGTGGAATCTCATCAAACAAGAAAGCATCGCAAAGAGCTTCAAGAAGACTGGCATTTCAAATGCAATGTCACCATAGGACATGGGATGGTGATGCTGATGATTTAGGTACCCATCAGGTGAAGGTAGTACAGAATAAACAGGTATGTTTATTTTTATTTAGGTATGTAATATATGACTGAGCTTAATGCACATTCCATTCATCATATTTATCATTGCTCTGCATTTTGGTGTTGCAGGGCACCCATGGAAATATAACTAAATTGCATCAACTGTTGTATTTGTGTGTATAATTTTTTAAAATAAATCTCCGTTTAATTTTAGGGTTTGATTAATTTATCACAATTTACTTCCTTTTTTGTTTAATTATTGCATAATTTCCCCACTCCCGCTTTAATTTTTGCCTTAAAATTTTGAAAAAGGGGAAAATTATATGAGTAAATATGGTAGTTTGTTTATTGTGCGTATCTGTGAATCTTAAGTTCTCCAAAGTGGAATGTGCAATATTTGCATCTTAGTAGTTTATTGCTGTGTACCTTCCTCAATTCAAAGCAGAAGAAAGTATGTGGTTTGTCATTTTATTTATTTCCCAAAAGACAATGAACTAAAATAGAAATCAGGTATAATAATTTGTGAACTAGCAGCAACAGGTCTTAAGGCTGGTTCCAATAGCCCAAGAAACTAAAACAGGAAGCAATGAAGTATACAGGATTTTGGTTTACAATAGCCTGCTAACAAGAATGGGAATGTGTATCGATTACAAAGTGAAAGTCGATTTTGCGCATTGGGATTTCGTTTCTTTTTAACTGACCAATGATATTTTTTCTCCTGCTTCCAATTCAGCCAGCCTCAAAATTTGATAGAGTAAACATAAAATCTAAATGCAGATCCATTACATTTTAATTGCTCTAGTTATACCAAGATTTCATTCCTTTAAAGGGTTACACATTAAAGTTGTTTATTTTTCTTTATCAATTTCTACCAGTTTTTGCTGTTCTCTGTAGTATTTGCTATTATTTTTGAGGCAAAAAATAATTTTGAATTGCATATAAACAAACAAAAGATGAGCCTTTGACTAGAAGAACCAAAGCTCAATGGATCTGTGGTTGTCAGAATTTCAGGTTAGGACTCGCATATGCTAGAATTTCCTGCAATTTCATGTTTCCAGCTTGCAACTAGAGGGAGCACTAGTAGCTATTTCATGTCACGGCAGCCTAGAGTAATCTCTACAAGAAGAGTCTAGAACTAGGACTAATTGCAGAGGGGGAGGGGACTTAGCACCTTGACCTACAAGGTCTTTTGTGCCTGAAGCTCCTGACGGGGTGCCCCCAGGAGGGAGGGTGAGGTGAGAGGAGACAGGGCGGCAGAGAGCAGGATCCATACCGTTAACAGATTGAAACTCCCCGGATGACAGCTGGTGCAACTGGTTTCCCTCCCCCCTGTGGGCTTACACATCATCTGAGGGGCCTAGACACTGAGGCTGCCCCCATTCTGGGGATAAAGGGTTACATAGAGCATCCTTTTCCCCTACCATGCAACACCAAGATTCCCACCGACACTTTCAACCCTGAAACAGACCAAGCAGGTGAAATGAGAATGTAGGTGAAATGGTGGGTCAGGAAATTCTGGAGATGTAATGGACCTTCCCAGCATTCGCCTAGTGACCCCGGGAAAAACAACCCACGAGTTCAGTCACAGGAATTGAACCTACGGCCTCCCGAATGCTGGCCACAGATGTTACCGCCTGATCCATCCTACTTGATGAGTGTAATTTGCACAATAAGGATCTAACATGCCATGCCTGGGAATGGTAACGAGAAAGTTAAAACTTGGCCAAGTCTCCTTTCCCATACTCAAGGCCCGGGAAAGCTTCCCGCCAATTGTGAATGCTCCCATTAAAATACATGCAATGCAATTTTGTTATTCTTGTTCTGGTTACCGTTCTCGGTTGTTATGAACCAGTCTTTATTTTTCTTCCAATCAAGGAAGGATTAATACTTCAATTCTTCAGTAAGTTCAATATACGACTTTCAATGCATGCACATTTTGTGTTAAAATTATGAGTTTTGATCAAAATTTAAAACCTTTGACATCTAAACATCACTACCATTAAATTTTCAAATGCATTAATAATGATAAAATACGAGGCGCATCTAGAAAGTAAGTTTCCCAATTTTGTTTCCTTTAAAGTAAATGTATTTAGCTGGGAAAGTTGCACATGCGTAACAGATCTATGACGTATCAATCATATGCCAGCCGGACAGGAACCGTCTGGTGCCAGTAGTGCGGTAGCAGTGGCCCGAAATACGGCTCTTATTCGTTCTCCCACCGTCTGCGAGGTTCGGTCAGTGATAAAGTTCTTTACTGCACAAAACATAGCGCCAATCGAAATTCACCGCCAGCTCTGTCAGGTCTATGGGCCAAACATCATGAAAAACAGATGGTGCATCGCTGGCAGCTTTCCAAAAGTCGTCAAAGTGTCCATGATGAAGAGCGCAGTGGGCGACCGTCCCTCATCAATGATGACCTTGTTGAGCTGGTGCGGCAGCACTTCATGGAGAACCGTCGCTTCACAATTACGGAGCTCAGCAGCCATTTTCAGCATATATCGCGATTCTTGTTGCATGAAATTGTCACTAAGTACCTTCAGGAAATTGTGTGCCAGGTTGGTGCCAAAAAGCCTGACACTCGAGCACAAAACGAAACACTTAGGAGCAGCACTGACATTTCTGCAGTGGTATCATGATGACGGCGATGAGTTCCTCAACAGGATCGTCACGGGCGATGAGACGTGGATTTCACACTTTATCCTGGAAAACCAAGCAGCAGTCAATGCACTGATGTCACAGTGGATCTCCGGTCAAGATGAAATTCAAACAGACTGTGTCAGTGCAGAAAGTTATGTGCACGGAGTTCTGGGACAGGAAGGGCATTCTGCTCATTGACTTCCTGCCCAGAGGTGAAACAGTGAACATTCACTGTTACTGTGAAACACTGCGGAAACTGCGATGTGCCATTCAAAACAAAAGGCATGGAATGCTTACTACAGGTGTTGTGCTGCTCCATGACAATGCTTGTCCACATATGGCTCGGTGCACAGCAACTATTCTGCAGGAGTTCGGCTGGGAGCTGTTTGATCATCCACCATACAGTCCTGATCTTGCTCCCAGCGATTTCCATCTTTACTTGCACCTCAAGAAATTCCTGTCCTCTGGTCAGCGTTTTGACAATGATGAAGAGCTAAGACGACTGTCACACACTGTCACATTCACAGGCGGCAGACTTCTACAACACAGGAATACAAAAGTTGATTCTACGATATGACAAGTGCCTCAATTCTTGTGGTGACTACATCGAAAAATAGCTCAAACATTGCTGTACCTGTTGCCAATAAAGTTTTTCATGTAATATGGGAAACTTACTTGATGTGCCTCATAGCTACAATATGGCCTGATTTTTTCATAACTTAGGTGCTCTACATATAATTCATTATTAGTTCCACAGTATTTACAAGCTATCTTAATCTCCAAATATGACAATGTTGGGTACATTATGCAGCACAGTACAATGAACTTTTGAAGGTATTTGGTCTTAACAAGATCACTAATTCTAAACCGACAAAAGGTCCTTGAATTGTCCTGCCAGTAATTTGTTAAGTGGAGCAATATGAGAGTTTAACGTTGATTCATTCTCCATAATTTAAATCAGGTATTTTTGCCCTTCAAGTAAATATTCTTTACCTGTATCAGAGAGTCCATTTGCTGATCTTCAATTGACTCAAGACATGGCTGCAGAGACACTTTCTTATACTTGTATGACAAATCCAGGGTGTGAAACTTTGACCTAGCACAGGTACCGAGCGACAGTCCAATGGAAGGGAGAGTTATTGCATTCATGTCGTTTAGTTCTTTACACAGAGCCTTTGTCGACATTTCAATCTTGTCTTCTTCAGGAATGTTCCCCCTATCAATATGAACTTGGATGCTTTGAGCTGAATCTACAACATACCAAATGAGACATGTTAACAAATAACTAATTTAACAAGACATTGTATATATGAGGGGCGTCCAATAAGCAAGTTTCCCTATTTTATAAATAACATTACACAAAACTGATCATGTTGAATTAATTTTATTTATATTGTACAATCTTTCTGTTACTTTTCTACAGAGTCAACATGTTTTTCCAAGCATTTTTGGGGACGTTACACAAGTTTTTCCAAGCCAGTGTTGTACCAGGTCAGGTCCTGTGCTCGCAACCAGCTCTTCACTGATTTGACTTCATCATCGGTGTTAAAAGTGTTTACCTTTCAGTTGGAGGAACATGTGAAAATCACTTGGGGCAAGCTCTGGTGAATACGGAGGATACGAGAAAACTTCCAAGTTGAATCTTGACCCAGGCGGAGCTCAGAAGATTCAACTGGTAAGTTTTCTCGCATCCTCCATATTCACCAGATCTTTTCCCAAGTGATTTCACATGTTCCCCTGACTCAAAGGTCATCTTGGGGGTAAGCACTTTAACACCATGATGAAGATGAATCAGAAGTTAACAGCTGGTTACAAGCACAGGACCCGACTTCTGGTTCACTTCATCATCAAGTGGGCCAAAAGGGGCGCTCCAACTTTATTCAGAAGAACAAGGAAACGTTTTCCAAGGGATTCATGGTGGCTGCAGGTTATTGCTCTCAGGGGAAACTCGGCATTCACAGAGTTGTCAACAATGCAAAAAATTAATGCAGCCTACTATCAAAGGAATGTTACGGACCCAAACTTTTTATGAAGAGATTCCTCAGTTGTATGGTGAGGATGTCCCAAATGTTTGGATGCACATGGCTAAAGCATCCAGTCACACTTCACGGTCTTCCCAGCATTACTACCACTGGAAAGCTATGGAAACGGGTGTTAATGTGATACCATTTAAAAGGATCCCTGTGAAGTCACCAGATGCATCACCAATGGATTTTTGCGGATTTGGTCTGCTGAAACCGCGCCTTGCTTCTTGGCGTCCTACCACAATTGAAGGACTCTGGAAAGCCTGCCAGGAGGAGTGGGCTAACATCCCCCTTCCTGTTCTTAGACGCAGGCTTCTTCAATGGAAATTGTTCTGTAGAGCCATAGTTAAAACCCATGGAAATCACATTGAACAGAATAAGTGGTGGCAAAAGGGAATCTCGCCAGGAAAAAATAAGCAAAAACGTCCGAGCTTAAGTCGGCCAACCCTCCATATTGTTCTCTCTCTCTTTCTCACATGCACATTGACACATTTAGGCTCTGAAACATGTTCCTCCAAGTTTTTTTTTGTAGAAAGTGAAGCTAGAGTAATTAAAATTTTAATTTGTGTCTGTAAATATAAAAAAACTTCACTGTATTTTCCCAAAAGAGAATTAAAAGCTCTATTAATTTCTTTTAGAGAGTAAGATTAACTTTAACAGCATTTACACCTACACAAAGTGAGGTTAATGATTATTATTACTATTACAACTAAATGATAATCAGATTGTCGTCCAAGCTTATAGCTATCTATAATGCATGTACTTCAAGGTACTGTCACCCTCAAGCAGCAAGGAGGTGTTATTTAGGGGGATCTAAGCATACATGTGTGTATGTGTTTGTGCAAACACTGATTTTTAATGTCTTTTTGTATTAAGAGGATCTCAAAACCAGTGACAGTCGATGATTGTGACAAATGAGAACACCAGTAACTGCAAAACACACTTTACTTATCTCTAGGTATTCAGCATAGTACAAACGTTACACTTGAGTCACTTTTGCATACACTCAGAACACGACACAACTGATCCGTCAAATCAAATCACAACTGAACTACACTTTTACTGTTCATTTTACACTTCAACACTTCTTCACTAAATAAAACTCAATTTTAACTTTTCTCCACATTTCTTTGATAATACATATTTTTATGCCTGTAAAGTTGTATTTCGAAGTACTAAAAACAAAAAGAGGAGACATAAAGTGCAGGTGAAAATTAAATGTCTTACAATTGCCTTAAATAGCAGTGCAGATATTTCATTAGTTGGTGATGTATCATTCACAAAATAACATGAGATTGGTAGATCAATTGAAGTTAGGGCGCCAAATTTGCAAGCGTATAGTATATGTGGGAACAGTGCGCTCCATTTAACCTGTACTGTCTCTTAAACATGAGGCATGATATAGAGATTATGCTACAATGTTGATATCCAATTCAGGGAGAGAGAAAGAGAGAGAGTGTGTGTGTATGTTTTTACTTTCTCTACTACGTACAGTAAGTAGGGGAAGTATTGTATACCACCCAAAAATTCGATACCGAGATTTCACCGGAAATACATGTTTTGAGACACCCTGAATCCAAAAAAAGCATTTTTGGAAACATGTCCGCGCGCGCGCGCGTGCGTGCGTGCGTGTGTGTCTGTAAACACCATAACTCAGAAACGAACAGTCGGATAAACACCAACTTGGTATTTAGGTTCAGTATCTTCCAGAGATGCGACACGAAGGTTTTCAAGAAAATCCCCCCCACCCCAGATTACCCTTTACATGGAAGATTTTTCGAAAATTTTAATTTTCTCAAAAATGGTTCTAATGATTTTGATTAAAATATCATATGTTTAAGATATTTTCATGACAAATAAAATGTATATCTTGAATTCTCTGGGAATGTCTCCAAAAGTACTCTCCATTGTGAACGACTTTTGCATAACTGGTAAACCATAAGAGATAGACAAAATTTTACTACACAAAAAATGTAGATCACATTAAAATACACAATTTATGTCATATACATTTTTTTTGTTCAGTGAACCATTTTCGAGATATTGCTTGTTATTCCCTTAAATTTTTCAATACTTATTTTCTCAAATGGGAATTCGTTATTCATTTTTTTGTCTTGGATATGCAAAGAGTTATAATCTGTGGCAAAGGGAATGGTGCTGCACCTAGCAACCAGCTATTAAGAGATATGTATGTGCTTAAAGGCTACTGTTTTTCTATATTGCCCTTGTAAATATATATTCCCCTTACATCTACAAGAAAATTAGCAATAAGATAGAGTCTGCAAATGTTTATCTCGATTAACATGAAGTAGATGGAGAATAAGCGTTTGTACAAGAGTAGAGAAAGTCATGTGAGTGTAACACATCAGAATTTTATTATTATTATTATTATTATTATTATTATTATTATTATTATTATTATTATTATTATTATTATTATTATTATTATTATTATTATTATTATTATTATTATTATTATTATTATTATTATTATTATTATTATTTATGGATGCTCTTTAACTGCTATAGTTCTTAGTGTTCCATTCTATATTGGGTGTGAAAGACCAGAAATTTTGCTCAGAGGCCTCTTTATCAGGCTTGAGGTTCTTTTACGTGCTGTAAATCTATGACACAGGACCACCAGCTTTACTTCCCTTCCGAAGGAAGCCATGCTAAGGATTTTTATGCCTGAAAAGAATCCATCACCCTCTACTGTATATTGAACCCGCGACCCCAGGAACTAGAGGCTAGCATGGTACCACTAGACCACGGAGGACGACATGTGTGTCTGTGCCTGTACCTATGTGAATTTGCATGTGCATAGAACAACATATAAATAGCTGTAATGTAATGAACTTATTAATTTATAATCTATTAAAACTTAGTTGTAAAAATTGCAAACTCTGTGTTTAAAACTGACGTATCCTATATCATGTATATAATCAAAAGGATGAATAAAGCCAATGCCACCACCACTACGCATGTACAAGAGAGCTTTTATCAGCCACTTGTGTACTAAGCTACCTTTTCCAAGAATCCTGACATTAAAAGAGAAGTTTAGTTCAAAATTATAAGACATAATAAAAGAATTGAATTTGGGGTAAACAGAAAACCCACCCATGTGGACAACTCTATAGAAAACAATATGCAATATTCCACAGCTTGACCTACAAATTGGTAAACTTACCACTCCAAGAAGATGAATACAACAGAGAATATCAACATATTCAGAAAGTAGCCAAACAGCACACACATAGTGCACAATTTAATACAAAATACAACAAATGTTGAAGGACATTGCTGCTCTCAACAACAGATATATCTCATTGAAAAGATATACAGAGAGATCCGAAAAACTCCGAACCGGCTGCGCAGTGTTTTTCCTGTCCACATCCTCGGCACTCGCCGTCTGCTGCTATCATAGAAAGGCGCAGATGAAACCATACAACATTTTTAAAACTACTTTTAAAGGCTTTACTTACCAACTTTACGAAAGGAGATGCTGTAACTGACCACCATCCATACATTGTTGTCCATACATTTTTGGCACCTCTTTAGGAAACTATTCATCACTTACCGTAGTTCACGTTGAGAAATGCTGGCAATTCCTGGCTGAAGTTCTTTTAATTCTTCCAGAGTGTGTGAGTTTGCCTTGTACACTTTGTTTTAAGTTACCCCAAAGATAAAAATTGCAGGGGTTTAGGTTGGGGGACTGAGGGGGCCACAAATCTCTGCTAATAATTCTGTCCTCAAACACGCTTTCATAAAGTTGGTAAGTAAAGCCTTTAAAAGTAGTTTTAAAAATGTTGTATGGTTTCATCCGCGCCTTTGTATGATAGTGGCAGATGGCAATGAGCGTCGAGGATGCGGACAGGAAAAACACTGCGCAGCCAGTTTGTAGTCTTTTGGCTCTCCCTGTAGTAGATTCACATTCCACCAAAAAATTCATAAGAAATTCAATACGCATAAAATTGGCTCCATACAATAAACACAACTTCAGAAATTTATTTCATCATCCACCAAAGGACATATACTGAACACTAAGAAGTCAGAGGTTTACCATATTGATTGTGAAACTGCCATGAGATATACATGGGAAAAAACACCTAAGAATTTTAAAGCTTAAGCAAGTAGACAAATCTGCAGTAGCTCACCATTTTTTGGTCAAAAAGAATACAACATTAACAGGAAATAAAGCTTTTAAAACATGACAAAGCACCAGCAGAACTTACAGTATGGGATAAAAATCCTCATCAAGAAAAATGTACATACGGTAATGAAATTTGAAATTCCGTTGGTAGATGACACTGAAATTCTCCATTAGACAGCTAGATGGCAATACAAGTGACTCTTTAGTAGAGGATCGGATCCCCTTCCAGATGCCAGTTGACATACAGCTGACAATGGAGACGAACATCTTTGAAACTTTTTCTGATTGAAAACTTAGTAAGTGTTATCAATACACTCACAATTTCAATATTTTAGAAGTTATAACTCTATTTGCTGATGATACAAACATTCTCATCACTGGAAAGGGCAATAGTAGCCTTCAGTCTAATATATATGCAGTTGTGAGTGGAATAATTAATTGGTTTGAAGTCAATAAACTGCATGTAAATGAAGTGAAAACTATAGCTTTAAATTTTCAGCATAAGGCTTGTAGAAAAACAGAGAATCCCAACATCAAAATTGGTCAGTTTGGAGTGCGAAACAAAATTTTTGGGTTTATGGGTTGATAAAAACTTAAATTGGGACATTCATAGTGAAAAGTTATCAGGGAAGCTGAGTAGAGCTTGCTTTGTACTTCATTGCCTTAAATCTCAAGTATCGTCCACTTTTCTTATTAATTGCTATTGTGCGATTTTCACTCTTTACTATTGTATGGGCTACCATTATGGGGAAATGCTATAAACAGCATCAAAATATTTAAACTACAAAAAAGAGCAATAAGAATCTTGGTTGGTATCCCTAAGACGGCTAGCTGTAGAGAACATTTTTGCAACTTGAATATTTTGACCTTACCTTGTCTGTATATGAAAGACTTGCTGATTTACATCAAGGCGAATGTCTCTGATTATGTTTTACCAATGGTGAAATACAATCTCATCATGCCCGAAATAAGCACAAATTACACCCTCTGACTCACAAAACCAAACTATTTGAAACATCCTTTAAATATAATGGTCTTAAGGTGTTTAACTACACTGGTGTACAAAACCTAAAGACGAAAGTAATCTTCACATGCTGTAACACTGCCAAGTAACATAGAGGGAACTGCTACAGTAGGCAACTAAACGATATATACAATGAGATGAACAGAAATGCCACTTTTATTCATAGACTATAAGCTACACTAAAGTCAATATGACATATGATGGCTCTCTAGATTTACTGAAACAGATACATGGTGCTTATGATCACCACGGACAGCAATGCATGCTCTGCATCGTGCTCCCATGCTGGCCACAAGGTTGGTAAGCAGTTCTTGTGGAAGGGCGTTCCATTCCTCCACCAGCGCTGTTCACAACTGTTGGATGGTCGTTGGTGCATGTGGATGTGCTTGCAATGTGTCTCACCAAAGCATCCCACACGTGTTCTATGGGATTTAAATCGGGTTCCAAGAGATCCTCCACCTGCGCTGTTCGATGTGGTCACGCATTGTCATCCATAGAAATGAAGTCAGGGTCAGCAAACTGCAGCCCTGAAAAGATGCACATGGGGAAGGAGTACAGTATCACAATAACGTTGACCAGTGAGCGTACCGTGTTCAAAGATTTGGAGGTCGGTGCACCCATGCAACCTTATGCCTCCCCAAACCATAACACCCGGACCACCAAAACGATCATGTTCGAGGATGCTCCTGGGTTCATTACGTATTCCCACCTCTTGCCAGATGAGGGTACGTCGAGAATCACTACTTAGACTCCATTCCTCGTTGGTCCAATTTGAATGCTCTTAGGATCATCGCAAATGGTGCCGCCGATGTGTGGATGTCATTGGAATACAACATACTGGCCATTGGGCAAAGAGACCACCTCTGTGTAGTCGGCGTGCCACTGTGTATCATGAGATTGCGCGCCTAGCTGTCCTGTTAAATGTGGTTGCAATTGCACCCGCTGTTTGGCGTGGATCCCTTCTTGCCTGTTGCACAATGTAGCAGTCATCTGCTGCTGTAGTTGAGCGTGGTCGACCACCACTTCTCCTTGGGACAGCAGTGTTTGTGGTTTGGAAGGTTCCCCATGCACGTGAAACAATACTGTGAGCAATTGCAAACTCCTGAGCAACACTCGTCACACTTCGCCCTTCTTCCAGTTTTCCGATGATTCTTCCCCGTGTGAAGTCATCCAAATGTGTCTACGGGCCATGTTGCAATGAAGAACACCACTACAGTGCACCGTAACAGCTCGCTAATTGCCACACAGCATCTTGTCCTGTTTTGTCAACTGCCCCGTGTTGCGGGACCAGACCCATTTGGCACTATAGGCTAGCTACACTCACGCCATGTGACATTCAGCTTTCTGTGTATGTGTGAGAGACCTCTGGCAACATGCTCCCGCACCTTCATCTACTTCCACCAAGTAGTTCATTTGTTATGTTACTTTACCCATCTCGTCCTTAGGTTTTGCACACCAGTGTATTTATGAGGGTACTTGAAAAATATAACCTCTGTAAATAAATATAAGGCAGAATTGCATAGGTTGTTTGCTAAAAATCAATTTTACTCCCTAGGAGAATATGTGGAATATTGCACAGAAGAAAGTTAAATTTAATTGTGAACTTGTTTTGTTACATGATCCCGGTTTTATTCAATCGGCGGGAAATATGTTGGAACAAGTGACTACCTGTAGACTACATTCAAGACTGGCTTTGTGTTTAACATTATATGACTAAAATTGTTAATGTATTTACCCCATGTATTTTACTGTAACCATACTTTGACTAGGCTTATGCTATTGTACATATGTTTTATATTTCCTTTGATGAAACCAATAAGTCTGTATGATTTCTAATGGTGAATAAATCTGAATCTATATTTTACCTTCTTTATCAGCACCTTTTCCCTTTTTTCCTTTTTTCCCTTTCTTTTCTTTTGCTGCAGGCTTCTCTTTCTTCGGCTTTTCCTTCTTTCCTTTTCCTTTCCCCTTCCCTTTTCCTTTTCCTTTTATAGTGCTTGAGGAAGCGGTATCTTTCTTAGATTGTGTTTTAGAAAGCCTTTCTTCCTTGCCTCCCTCAGTTGCACTCTCTTTGCTTATACATGGGTGAATGGATTGTTCTACTGCTGTAACTTGCAGCATCATAATTTCCGTCATAGCAGGATCAAACACATCCTCAATAATGCTGTGGACTGAGTTCTGCAGAGACAATAGATTGGAACTGAGAGATTCCCCTTTCTCCACCATTTTAGTCTGAAAAAATAAACAAATAAATAAATAATAATAAGAAGTATTTCTGGAGTTCATTTCTGAAATGCAACAAGCAGTATTTTATTTTGATTAAAGTAACAAATGTTTAAAACAATTGCATAAAATAAATATTTTGAATTTCCTGTGATTGACCTTGAAGTCCTCTTCATTCTGATTAAACTTTTTATAATTTTCTGTAACTACTAAATCATAAAAATATACAAAACTTACTTCAGAAAAATGTAGATCTCAGAAAACACACAATGTATGTCAAATAAATTTTTTTTGCAGCATTAACCATTTCAGAGATATTCATTGTGATTGGTATGAATCTTCAAATACTTATACTTTTTTAAGTGCTAAAAAAGTTTGTTTCATAAAATTATATGATCTGATGTCATATATTTACATGACTTTCTCTATTCTCTATCATTTATTAGTGAGTAAACAAACTATTTTTTCTAAAGCTTACTTTTCTGTCTACAACATATCAGTCCAAATAAATCTTTGCAGAAATACCTACATTACACATTTCATTATAGGCCTATTTTGTTTTTCTGGGGTCCCTGTTGAAAATGGTGAAAAAAGCAAGAAGGAATGGAATAAATTACCTTAAGAGAGAGGAAATAAGTAGATGTGATCTCGCCAATATCTGGTGCCCACCTGCCCGCCCCTTTTAGGTGTTTTACTTTTATAGGAAAATTGCGATATAAACACAACAAACATAGCCTTCTTCCCACTAAAACAGACACTGAATGGTAAGTGCCAACCTAAATAAAAAGTGAAATCTGAAATCTGTGGAATAAGGAATTTCTGCAAACATGAATCATTCGAGTTTTACACGCGCAGATCCCTCAGCTATGCCCTGTCGACGCTTTGGCCGCAATGCTACACTCCTCTTCTTCTAAAAAACATCCCTCAGCTACGCTTTGAGGCTGAGGCCCTCAATCCCTCGACTACGCCTTGAGGCTGAGTATCTTACCGGCTTTGGCAGCATTAGTTATTCATATGTTGCCAGCATTGCATTAGAGCTAGAGAACGACACAGAGTGACATCTGTAGGACATATAAGACATCACTTCCATCGCTGTCGGGGACCCCAGAAGAGCAACTTATCCCATTATAGATACAAAGAGAACAGCGATAGTCAAGTGTATAAGAGCTGGACACCATACCCTGACCTTAAAATTCCATACTGTTTCCATGTAATCACGAGAAACAACTGAATGTTGACAGGACATTACAAGAATGGCTAAGTATTGAAAAATTTGAACCATTAATAATGTATATTTTGGAAATGGCTAATACCATAAAAAAGGTTATTTTAAATAAACTGTGTGTTTTAAAGACACCTGTATTTCTTGTGTACTAAATTTTCATCTATCACTTAATGTTTACCCGTTATACAGGACTATAGAAAATTCCTTCCAAATGAAGAGGATTTCAAGGCTATTCCCAGAAAATTCAAGATAAAGATTTTATTTGTCATGTAAATACCCTTACTGTATGGTGTTTTAATCAAAATCCTTAGAGCCATTTTTTAGAAATTAAACAAACTTCAAAAAATGTTCCATGTAAAGCATAGTTTGGGGTATGGGAATTTTCTTGAAAATGTTTGTGTCGTATCTTTGGAAGGTACTGGACTTAAATACTAAGTTTGGTGTTGGTCTAACTTTTTGGTTTTGAGTTATGCTGTTCATAGACACACACTTGGATCGTTTTCTAAAAATGCTTTTTTTTTTTTTTTTTGTATTCAGGAGCCCTGAAAACAAGTATTTCCGGTTAAATCTCAGTATCAGATTTGTGGGTGGAATGTAATACCTTCTCTAGCTACTATGTATGTGGAAAAGAAAGTAAAAATTAAATTATGGTTAATTGATTTAGACATTATTTGAGTCAAGTTTTGTAAAAATTCACTTACACTGCTTAAAACTTGGACGTGATCGTCTCATCCTCAGCTGAAGGTTAAAGTTCTGTAACAAAAAGTGACTCAAATAACTTCTAAATTACTATAAGCTTCCATGTTACTAACTTCTTTCAATTTAAAACCTATGGTTAACTGCATTTAAAGTTTCGGTACAGCTAATGGCAAATTTGTATGTGGTACAATAGCATCTGGCTTGGGAAGCATGCCAGTCATACAAGACTGACATACTGTCTAGAAACACAAAATCTATTAGTCCCTGAACAAGCTGGATTTAGGAAGGACAGCTCAGCAGTATACCAGGTTGTAAGACTCACACAGGACATTAAAGAAAATTTCAATAATAATAAGACTACACTAGCACTGTTTGTCGACTTCAAAGATGCATTTAACACAGTATGGCGAGAAATGCTACTATACAAAATGAAGACATATGGCATATCAGGCCAGATGCTAAACTGGTTTCAAACCTTCCTATCCCAAGGATGGTTTGCAGTACAATACAAAACAGCCACATCTAAATGGAAACAAACGAGAGTTGGACTACCTCAAGGGTCTGTTACAAGTGCTATTCTGTTCAATATATATATATATATATATATATATATAAACGACCTAGTATATGTACTAAAGAAAATAGGTAACATACAAGTAGGAATGTTTGCTGACGACGTGGTAATATGGACTTCAGAAAAGAACACAAGATCTGGGAAACATTACAAAAAACTACAAACAACAATGGAGAATACAATCATAACCCTAGAACTGTGGACTAATAATAACAATATGGAAATAAATACAGGAAAACCTCAATATCAACTATTCACAATGCAACATAAAACAGAAAATATATGCCTGCAAATCAACAACAAAAAGCAACTACAACAACGTATTTAGGAATAGAATTAGATCAAAAACTATCAATGAAGGAACATGTAAACAATGCAACGAATAAAATTAACGAAAAGAACAACATTTTAAAATGTTTAGCAGGAATAAAATGGGGTGGAAGCATGGACCTCCTTAATAATGCATATAAAACATACATAAAACTTAACCTATTGTATGGAGAACTACTAGCAACAGTAAACAAGAGACTTAAAAGTAAACTAGAAATAATTCTCCAAGAATAATAACAGGAGCTGTAAAAACAACACCAATTACGGTACTACAAAGCTTCACAAAAAACATGGCTATAGAATTGGAACATGAGTTGAAAGCAATTACTCTAGCACAAAAACTACAAGTCAATAGACACAGATACAAATGCTACCACACAGTAGATACTATAAGTAATTTAAAAACTCAAATAAGCTTCAGAACATATATTAATAACTTAAAATACAAGAATATAATTGCAACAGAGGTAACAAGTCCAATAGAATATATTGATATACAATATCAGAATGACCTGATATATACAATACACAAACAAAACAATATACCAGATGAAATGAAAGCCATAACAATAGCTACAGAAAATGAAAGATATCCAAAAAAGAATGGCTCCGAATATATACAGATGGATCCCTCAGGAATAAAAAAAAATGCTGGTGCAGGAGTATACTGTAAACATTTTGCACAGTATCTAACATTAGATGAAACATCAAACCACTATAATGGGGAATTAACAGCTATAAAAGCAGCATTACAGAACGTTTTATATACACCATACATAAAACAAAAATAGTCATCTTATCAGACTCAAAATCAGCCAATAGTAAATTACAATAATAAAACAACAAGAAATATTAAAGAAATAAAAAGCCTAATTAAAGCAGTTGAAACTAGAAATCATGTCACTCTACAATGGATCCCAGCTCATGTTGGACTTTTGGGCAATGAACATGCAGATCAATTAGCAAAGAAAAGTGCAATATAACAAATAAAACCTGTAGGACAAATAGAAATAAATAAACAATTAAATAACATTAAACAACATTTCAAAAGACAGCAGAGACTTGATGAAAAAGATAAATTAAAGGATAAAGATTATAAGAATATTAAAGATAGAGTTGATATACAAAAAATGCGAAGGAAGATTGTAGTGGCCTTATTTAGGATGGCAACTGGCCATGATTGCCTCGCAGAACATCTCTACAAGATACGATGCCTACCTACACCCAAGTGCACTCTCTGTAAGAAGATGTCATCCTGAACAAACAACATCTCGCCAAATGGAAAGGCCTTAAAAGTGGTAACTTACAGACTTTATATTGGGAAGCCAGAGGGAAAATGATGCAGATCAATTAATTCCCAGTGCCATTGATGAACAATAACAACAGCTTCTGGCTCACTCAAACTATTAGGTCTATTTCCAAGCTCTTCACTCAAATCTTGCTTATTCCAACAGGCAATGAATGCATTGCTACTGTTTTTGCTATATTCACTTTTAATTTGTTTTTATAAAAATATCTATGTTGCTGCTATTATTTGATGGGTTAGTTCTTGTGGGACTACTGGATGTGTGCTCATTACTGTTATTGTTGTATCAAGAGCAAATTGAGTAATATTCTGAGATGATATGTTTTCCTCTAAATCATTTACGTATAAGAGGAAAAGAACAGCACCTAACACTGATTCCTGAGGTACACCAAGTTTAGTCTCTCTTGCAGTTGATAAATATTGTATAACCATTCCATTTATATTACACAGTATTTCAAATATTTGTTTCCTCCCTTCCATATATGATTTGATCCGTTCTAATGACTTCTCTCTAAGACACAAACTTTCTAGCATTTAGTACAATATGTTGTGACTAAGCACATCAAATGCTTTGGATAGGTTGAGAAATATTCCTGTGATGTTTCCTTCGTTATTAAGTGTTTTTAGAATGCTGTTTACAAAGTGGAATATTACAGACTAATTTTGAAGATTTAGAAGATTTTTCATTCCATCGAAAAATCTTTAAACAAACCTCAGGCCTAACTATGGGAAACCCCCTTTCACCATTTTTAGCAGAACTATATATGAGCCATTTCGAATGCCATATTACTAAATCTTTCCCACATCTATTCAAAACCTGGTATAGGTATGTAGATGATATTTTTGCTATTGTTCCAAAAAAACTTTCAGAAGATGCTTTGAAATTATTAAATTTACAAAAAAGATCTATTAAATTCACAATAGAAAAAGAAGAAAATGGCCAATTACCTTACCTAGACAACAGGATCATCAGAAATAATGCACACAACAAACTAACGTTCGGCATTTACAGAAAACCAACGCACACAGAAAACTATATTAAAAACAATAGCTACAATCCTACAAGCCACAAACATGCAATTTTAAATAGTATTACAAACAGGTTAGTACATATACCAATGGAGAAAGAGGAATACCAGAAAGAATACCAACACATTATCAACATAGCCACTATAAATGGATACCAGAAAAAAACAATAGATAAGAAGATAAAAAGGTTTGAAAGACAGAAATACATCCAACAAATGACTACGTTACTCAGACAACAAAAACCACAAGTATATAGAAAATTCAATTATCACCCTTGGACACATCATAAATTTCAAAGGATTTTCAAAAAATACATCACCCTGTCTCCACAGAATAACCACAATATACAGAAACTACTATGTAACAGAACAAAAGATCCTATCCCCAACGATAAATCAGCTGGTATATATCAAATTGATTGTAATGAATGTAACCTGGTATATATAGGAAGAACAAAAAGAAATCTTGAAATAAGACTTAAAGAGCATATGAGATGCATTTACCAAAAGCAGCCAGATAAATCAGCAGTAGCACATCATTTCTGGTCTTCAAATCATATCACTCCAAACATAAAACTCTTAAAACCGATCAACAGCAGCAATGAATTGGACATCTGGGAAAAAATATATATTGTCAAACACAGGAATCATCTAATGAATTTCGAACTGCCGCCACCCAGCAGCCTTTGGAGGTTCATCAGCCCAGCACCAGAGAACACCACTAGCCACACACATCCCCCAGACGATGACCGGCAAAATCAGTTGAGGAAATGCTGACGATGGGAACAAACCGTCTCCCGAAACGCGTTCAAGTAAGAATATTTTAGTGATGTAGTGTAACAACCCTCAACTCTCTTTATTTTAAATTCATAAAGCAACTAAAAAAATTACGTAAAATACAATTACGTAAGCATATGATCTTCAAGCTTTAAACATTACGTTAACAAACTACTATCTTCAAGTTAAACATATTTACGTGAAACAACTACTTCTTCAAGTTGGCTCCCATGTGTGGGGCAGTTAAATAATAAAGAAATAAACGTCTACAAAAACATTGTTAACAACCAACTTCTCAAGCTGGCATCCAAACGTGGGGCAAATACTGTTACAAACTTCAAAATTGAGAAAAACAACTTCTCAGTTGTTAACAGATTCCAATAAACTCACTCCCAATCAAAAACGTGTTGATTGGCACAGAAAAACTCGGGAAAAATTCCAAGGTTGCATTTCAAATTTGGTTTGGAATATCACTACTGGTGATGAATCTTGAATTTATTGTTATGACCCTGAAAAGAAAAGTCAATCACCTCAATGGGATTTTCAAACAGACCCTAAGCCTGTAAAAGTCCAATGAATTTGCAGTGCTGGTAAGAATATATTTGCTAGTTTTTTTTCTAAAACAGGCCATATTGCTACAATAGCATTAGAAAATAGATGTACTGTTACTGCTGACTGGTACACAAATGTCTGTTAATTGCAAATTTTTTAAAAACTTGATGAAAAATGCTGAAAAGAAAAAATAATGTTACATCATGATGTCACATACAGCAAAACTAACAACTGAGTATCTGAATGCGCTAAAGGTCAGCACCATGGACCCTTAACCATACAGCCCTCACCTAGCACCTTGTGATTTCTTTTTTTGTTTCCAAAAATTAAGGATAAAGCGTGTGAAATTGCTTTATCGACAACAGATGAAACAGCGGAACATTATAAAAACCTGTTTCTGGAGTGTCTCAGGAAGAGTGGCAACATTGCTTTAAGAACTGGTTTCATCAAATGCAAAAATGTATTGATGTTAAAGGTGAACATTTTGAAAAAGAATAAAATCATTTAAACTTTTAAAAACTAATCCTAGTTTGATTTTCTAAAAATTGTTAGCGTCATACTCTTGAACAAAAATGTTTTTCAATTATTAGGCCTGTAGTTAGATGCTTCCGTCTGATCACTTTTATATGGAGAGGC
Source organism: Deroplatys truncata (assembly GCA_030765065.1). Taxonomy (NCBI): domain Eukaryota; kingdom Metazoa; phylum Arthropoda; class Insecta; order Mantodea; family Mantidae; genus Deroplatys; species Deroplatys truncata. The sequence goes on along the minus strand of CM060980.1, from coordinate 201,852,127 downwards.
ATCTCTTTTTGTATCTGCCCTGGCTTGTCTCCAAGAGACTATCACCTGTTGCCAAGCATGAAGAATTGGCTTGGGTCACATCAGTTTGAAACAAATGAAGAGCTCAAGCAGAGTATAACAGGGTGGCTACAATCACAGGAGGCTTTTTTTTTTTTTTTTTTGGTGTAGTGACGGGAATGGAAAGGTGAATTTAAGGAGAGGAGTTGACAGGAGAAATAAGGAAAGGTGATGGGGTTCCGCCTTTGCACCCCCAATAGTGCAGAAGGTGCCAATAGTACCAGCTTATTGCACTGGCAGTGGGCGTAGGAAGTTTCTGGGTGACAGCCATGACCTCGCCAGGGCTCTGGCTGCCACCACGGGGAGTGGATCAGGATTGGATAGGATTTTTGTATGTCTTTATTGAATGTACTTTAAGGTTTCTTGAGCGCCTCTCGAGAGAGTGCGCTCAGTTTTGGCGTTGGTATCTAGTGCCATACGTCCAAGGAGGTCCTTGTGCAGGCATGTAGTTCCACAGCTGTTCCTGCCCACTCTTCAGGTTGGCTAGCACCGAAGTCCATTCCGCCGTCGTTGTGTGCAGGATTTGTATGAGATCAGCAAGGCCAGTCAGCATACACCTAAACTCCTCCAGAGAATCTGTTGTAGCTGGCGGTTGTGTTCTGTGGCAGGCAGGTGATGACTTCACCCAGGCCACGGATTGTGGTGTCCATTGGCTGAAGGCAGTTGGTGGTGAAGGCGTGGAAGACAGTTGAGAAGGCGCCGGTGATGGTGTGAAGATCCTGGATTCCTGATTCAATGATGGCGAGTCGGCGGAGATGATAATCTGAATTGGATGAGTTGACTGCAGTGGTGAGCGATGAGAGGTTTTCGTCCTGTAGAGAGATACGGGAACCTATGTTCTGGACCTCTAGTGGAGATCCTGGACCGCATCTCGCAGAATGTTGTCTATTGAGGCCGGCGGTGGAGGTGGTGGCGTCGGAGGAGCTGGAGCTTGAGCACAGTCTGTCGACGGCTTCTTGGATAGAGGGAGCACTGCGCCTGCCCGGTGAAGAGCCGTGGCCGTTGCAGGAGGCGCAGTACCGGCGGCGGTGGCGGAGGTCGTGCACTGCTGGTGCACTGTGTAGTCAGGCTCTGTGCACCGCAGCAGTGGCACCTGGGAGGTGCAGCGCAGGTGGTTGCCTCGTGACCGTAGCAGCAGCAGCATCGGTGGCAAGGCTGGTGACTTTCCGCTCGGCTAGCCTCAATACGTAAAACCCGCCCTAATAAGGGCAGGCCCGACCTCAAGGCTGCCTCGCGGTCGGTCGGATCAGCCAATGCCAGGCGAACCAGCGTTGTAGGTCCCCGGGGAACTCCGGAAATCACTGCGCTGCAACGTGATGACAGCGGCGGTGGTATAGTAGATTGTGGTGCTGGCTGCTGCGTGGGATGCTGAGTTGTGCTGATGATGATGTGTGAAGCTGGTGTTCCGGTTGGCGGAGTTGACTGCTGCGGCTGAAGGTGAGGTGAGGTGCGGTGCAAGAGAAATGTGGCTGCTGGTGCGGGCGATACAGTGACCGCGACGAATGAAGGCCCGGTCACCGGCGGCGGTGAGGCAGCGCTCTCGGCAGATCCTGGGGAGCGGCCGGCGAGGCCCGGAGCAACCTTAGTTGGTGACGGCCCTATCGGCGGTGACTTCTTCTGCGTGTCCCTCTCTTTCTCATCTCTGACGAAGAATCATCATACCTTCACAGGAGGCAGAGGGGGATTTCAAAGCCTGTGAAGCTCTAAGACAAATGCCTGAGCGTAAACGAAAATTATTTTGAAAAAGTCATTTAATGGTTTACTTTTCACCTGTACATAATAAAAGTTCCAAAAATGAAGTAGCATTTCTTAAAAACAATTAATGGAACTTACCTTCTAAATTTCCCTTGAGTAAAATAAAAGACATGAAATTCTCCTAAAAATACACGCTTCAGTTGCACATTCCCTTATGCAAAAAAGCATGACTGACCACAAATTGCTTATTAAAGTTAACTATTTAGTGCTTTTCATTATCCATGAATGAACACACTTTGGCATGAAAATATTTCATTTTCAAGGCATGTAAAAGTTGCTACAAATGTAATTAACTTCTAAAAACTGACCCATAACAGTAAACAAAACCAAGAAACAATGAATTATTTACCCTGTACTTTGAAGTAATTTCAGAAACGCAAGTTTTAAGTGAACTGTAAGAAGTTACAGCGCTGTCGTCTAGGTCTTCCAATATTTCATCATTCCGAGGATAACTAAGCAATAACTTGAACTTTATTCTGAGGTTCTCAAAGTGTTTCTCTGTTTCTTGTTCCAAGGTTGATGTGCACCTCTGTGCAATCTTTGTTAAAGTGTTCATATTTTTACTGTGAGCATCTTCTATGCATGCTGGTCCATAATCATTAACTGCTTGTTTCAGTCTTGTTATCATGTTCAAATAGTCTGAAACATACAGTATTTTATTTAACCAAATAGTCCAGTACACCGTCTTAAATTTAAGCGTTATTAAATTACTTTATTCTCAGTGAGAGGGGATGCTGTTGTGAAATTTCTCTCTCAGAAACTCAACCATGCAAAATCCCAATTTTGACTAACTCTATCACTTACCATTCCAAAAGATGAGGACTTCCCAGATTAGTCACAGAAAATTCAAGATAGAGGCATTTTTGAGAAAAAAAGAAACATGTGATATCACATTCACATGACTTTCTCTATCAACATACTTTATTACTTTCTCTAACACATACACAATAGGTAGAGAAGGTATTGCATTCCACCCAAAAATTTTATACCGAGATATCACCAGAAATACATTATTTGAGACACCTGAATCCAAAAAGAAGCATTTTTAGAAAAATATCCATGTATGTGTGTGAGAGAGAGAGAGTGCGCCAGCCAGTAGTCCCATGTCATAGATTTATGGCACGTAAAAGAACCTCAAGCCTGATAAAGAGGCCTCTGACCAAAATTTCCGGTCTTTCATGCCCAATATAGAATGGGATGCTAAGGACCACAGCAGTTAAAGAGCATCCATAAATAAAACTCAATTTAATTTAATTTTTGTGTATGAGCCTGTGAACAACATAACTCAAAAATGAAAAGCAGATCAGTACATTCCAAAGATGTGATATTAAGATTTTCAAGGAACCCCCCACCCCCCAAACAATGCTTTACATGGAACATTTTTCAAAATTTTTTATTTTCTAAAAAAATACCTCTAACAATTTTGATTAAAATTCATATATTAAAAATACTTACATAACAAATAAAATGTATATCTTGAATTTTCTGGGAACAGCCTGTGAAGTCCTCTTCATTCGGAAGGAATTTTGTATAATCTTCTATAACTGGTAAACGTCAAGCGATAGACGAAAACGTACTACACAAAAAATGCAGATCTCTTTAAAGCATACAATTTATTTCAAGTAACTTTTTATGTGATATAAGCCATTTCCGAGATATCCATTGTTAATGGTTTGATTCCGGACTTTTCAAGTCCCCTCAGTATTCAGTTGTTTCTCGCAATGTCATGGAAACAGCATGGAATTTTAAGGCTAGCATATAGCGTCCAGTTGTTAAACATTTTACTATCGCTGTTCCCTTTGTATCTATAACGAAATGTGTAATGTAGCTATATCCAGAAAGTTTTGTGTGAATTAAAATGAAGAAGATAGGAAAATAACTTCTGTAAGAATAATTTGTGTACGCACTAGTATGTGCTACAGAGCAGAGAAAGGCATGTGAATGTAACTCATCAGAAATTTTTTTTTTTACAAACTGTTCCTATAGCTTTCCATGTAAAAGGTAGTTTGGGGTGGGCGGGCGGGCATCTTTTTAAAGGCTGGACTTAAATACCAAGTTTGGTTAACTATTAAAAACAGAAGCTTTACAAACAGTGAAGTTTTCTTCATGTTGAATTAGGAATGAGTTAACACAAAACCTTCAGCTACTAAGTTAATAAAACTGGATCATTTTCAAGGGCATACTGCTGATGATGAGGACGAATGCCTTCAAAAACGTTCCAGTTTTATTAACTTAGGTGAAGGTTTTGTGTAAAAATAGTGTGACTCATTCCTAATTCAACCGAGTTTGCTGTTTATCCAACATTCATTCTTTAGTTATGCTGTTCTCTCTCTCTCTCTCTCTCTCTCTCTCTCTCTCTCTCTCCATCTTTTTTTAAAAATTCTTTTTTTTTGGATTGCAATACTTACTTCACTGAAACGTGTGTAATTTGAATATGAAGGGCTAAGAATATATTTGAACTATTCTAGTATTTGAATTAAAAAAAACTGATGTGATGCATTCACATGACTTTTTCTACCCTCTACTGTTTATTAGTGGGTATACAAACTATTTTAACTAAAGCTTATTTTTGCATCTACTTCATTTTAACCCAGATAAACTTTTACAGAAATAGCTACATTACACATTTCGTTATAAATACAAAGAGAACAGCGATAGTCAAATGTTTAACAACTGGACGCTATATGCTGGCCTTAAAATTCCATTCTCTTTCTATGACGCCGTGAGAAGCAACAGACATTTGACAGAACTAAGAGAATGACCAAGAAATAACAATTTGAACCTCAGTAATGGATATCTCAGAAATGGCTTATGCCCCAAAAAACTTATTTGAAATAAATTGTGTGTTTTAAAGAGATGCGCATTTTTTGTGTAGTACATTTTCATCTATCGCTTAACGTTTACCAGTTAAACAAGATTATACAAAATTTCTTTCACAGATTATTCAAGATATACATTTTGTTTGTAATGTAAATATCTTTAATATATGGTATTTTCATCAAAATCATTAAGAGCCATTTTTAGAAAATAAAACATTTTGAAAAATGTTCCATGTAAATGGTAGTCTGGGGTGGGAGTTTTTCTTAAAAATCCTTGTGTCGCATCTTTGGAAGGTGCTAGACCTAAACACCAAGTTTGGTATTTATCCGATTTTTTGTTTTTGAGTTATACCTTCACAGACACATAGACCTTTTTGTTTTTTAGGGGGCCTCAAAACATATATTTCTGGTTACATGACAACATCAAATTTTTGGGTAGAATACAACAGTTCCCGTACTTACTATAAGTAGAGTGCTAAATGAGCAGGAAAAGAGGAATGTTGTGTTAGCAAGGAGCTCTCTCACAGAAGAAGAAAAGTGAAACAAGGGACAATGGGAGTTGAAATTACAGTAAACAGAATGAGAATTGGACTGTTTATGGCAAAAAGGAGAATGGGATTTTGGAATTGTGAAGGCCAAATTGGCTGCTTCACAATTTCACAATCCTGGACTGTACCATCTTTTGAGAAAGATATATAAATGTTAAAGGATAAATATACGAACATAGAAATTATAGTAATGGGGACCTTAATGTAAGAATAGGGGAAAGAGACAAGCAGAGAACGTAACTAAAATTATTAGAGAAAATAATGTGAGTAAAATAAGGAAGGGATAAAACTAATATACAAAAAATAAAAAAAAAACAAAAAAAACATGAACTTAAATCAGGGTGGGGGAAGAGAAGATATATAATATATTATGTTTGAATGCAAAGAAATAGAGATTAGGAGAAAAGAAAGTTCATAGTATGGAATGAATAGGAATAGGATATAGATGGTTAAAAGAAGAAAATAATGTAAATACAAATAAATATAAAAATTACTAATTGTATTAACATGTAATAGTAATTTGAGAAGTCATCTAATATGTAATAATTTAATGCTCAATAGATTAATACATCATTAATATAACCAAAGGAGGGGAGATGACTATAAAATGGCCAGGGCCAGAAGCAGTCACTCCCAACATGATTGTAATTATTTTGGCATATTACATTACATTACTACAAGTAGTAGAGAAAGTAAAAATGGTATAGGCAATCTGTATAACACGTATTCTGTAGTCAGCAGAGTATGTTATATAGCAATATGAAACAATACAGGTATAGAATGCTAGGCATGATGATGTCATGAATCATTCTAACATAAGTTCACCATGAGCACATCGTGTATAGAGCATTGCAGGCACAAGAGCACGAGCCTTGTAATCTGAGCTGTACCGAGCTCTTCTATCACTGTAGTTGCCGATTCTCATGTTCTTGTGAGTGGAGCACAGTACACAGTCACTCTGAGAGGTAGTCCATTGTTATGCCTCTCGCTTCTTGAAAGCAGAAACAGCGCTAACTGTATGACATTTCAGTTTCAGGATTAGAAGTTTGCCCATTGTTATAGTAGGATCCCCTCCCACCGTGCCACATTCCATAACTCAGTGTCACTCCGGAGATTTTTTCTTCAAATTTAAAAAATATTATGTTCAAATAAAGTATGATATTTATGCACTGTTTACATAGAAAATTCAAGGACATAAAGGGAAAGTTTGAATTAAAGAATAAATTGAATTATAAATGTTTGAATTACCCAGTGCATACAGGTAACTAGTAGAGCAAGTAAACAAGTGAATGTTTCAATATTTTTGTAACATACAATTTGTAGGAGTTTATACTGTTTACCTTGTACATGCAACATCCAAACCTCTTCACACTGTGCGTGGTAATGTTTAAGCTTTATCAGCATCTCCTTTATGAACAGATCGTGACGTGGTTGAGTGATATCATGTTTTATTATAGAGTTGGAAGTTCTATTGGAATAAAACTCCTGCAAATGAAGCCTATGAATATAATCTGAACATATTACATAACAAAATATGAATTACATACGAGGGCAGATTGGTAAGTCAGTGACTTTTTTAAAGAAAATAACAATTTTTTCCATAAAAATAAATTTTATTTCTCAACATACTCTCCTTTCAATTCAATACACATTATCCAACGTTTCTCCAATTCTTTTAACCCTTCCAAAAAATATGATTTTTCAAAGTCTACAACATATGAGATTTCTGCCATGATATGTTCACTGGATGTGAATTTCTTCCCAGCGAGCCAATTTTTCAGGTTTTCGAAGAGGAAGAAGCCGCTCGGAGCCAAATCTGGAGAATATGGTGGCTGAGGTAGCATTTCATTCCACAATTTTTGCAATGGCAATGGCTGACATGTGTGCGGATGCATTATCCTGGTGAAAGAGAACTTTTTTCTCCAACAAATGGGATCGTTTCTTTAACAATTCTTTGTGAAACTGATCCAGCATTGCTGCATAATATGAACCTGTGATCATTTTACCCTTTTTCAGGTAGTGGATGTGAATCCCAAAAGACAGCTGCCATAATTTTTCCTGCTGACAGAATGGTTTTCGCTTTCTTTGGTGCAGGTTTGCAGAAGGAAATCCACTGCTTTGATTGTTGTTTGGTTTCAGGTTGATAGTAATGGATCCAAGTTTCATCAACTGTGATACAACATCGCAAAAATTCATTTGGGTTGCGCTGGAACATGTTCAAACATCCCTGTGAAATGGTCAGACAATTCCGCTTGTTCTCAACTGTGAGTAGTCATGGCACCCAACTTCTGACAGCTTTCTCATACCCAAAAATTCGTGCAGAATGTTATACACCCGTTCACTCGAGATGTTTACGGTCTTGGCTACCTCACAGATTTTCACTTGGAGTCTTTCAACACAATGTCGTTCACCATTTCTTCTGTTGTGACCTCAACTAGCCATCCTGTGTGCACAGCATCTCTTGTGCTCGAATGGCCACATCGAAATTCCGTGAATCACTTGTGAACCATGTCATGTGATGGAGCAGAGTCCCCATAATATTTGTTCAGCTTTTCTTCCGTTTCCTTCACCGTCTTACCATGCAAAAAGTAGTGCTTTATCAGAACACAAAATTCACTTTTCTCCATTTTCTATGAAGCAACACACATCTGCTTTTTTAGATGCTCTCAACAATGTTTTAAGAAACAAATAACAATGAATTTCTGCGATTTTACCCAGAATAGAATGTAAGACTTGGGTGCAAACAAGAAACCTGTGATTAGAACGCTATCTCTCGTCAAAGTCATGGACTTATCAATCCGCCCTCATAGTTTAAACCAAGTCAACTAGCACTACAACAAAGATTTTTACAATTTATATGTAAAATTCAATTCACATGTTAAAAAAATTTCTTATTTTAAAACATTTTGGTGAATTTTTGCATACTTCAGGAAAGTTTTTATATTACTTCACATTTTGAAAAATTTACAATTATTTGTGTTAACTTTTCTTCCTCATGCAGAAAATAACACAGTTGCGACAAAATAAACAACACTGAAATTATGCATCATTTGCTTTGCAAGTTTCCATATCAATGAAGTATTTATTTCTTGTATATAACTACTTGTCTTTGGGCAGGCACCATACTGGCTTCGATGGAGAAATGAGTCAAACAAGTATCATTCCACCTGTCTGCATTTTAAAATTTAGTAATCCCAGGTTACAATATGCGCCATCAGCAATTACTCAAACTCTCCCACTTGCCCTGATATACAAGAATGCAGAAATCTCCATAACAAGAAAGTGGTCCTGCAATGCATACCATTCCATTGTGAAATTCCTGGAAACAGAATGGCAGATACTCTCACAAAGAAGGGTACTTGGATCATACTGTATGTCTACAAAGTCCCTTACAACCAAGCATCAGTCGTCACATGGCAAATAAAGAGACACATAACAAATCTCTACAAGACAATATTAGCACCAGTAAATGGAAAGAAGACAAAGTCAGTACCGGACTGGTCTCGAAAAGAAGCAGTTAGCCACCAGACATGACTGCTTGGCCAAACACCTGTGTCGTATTGGCTTACTTCAATCCCCCAACTGCCCGCTCTGTAACCAGAACATTGCAATGGACTAGCACCATCTTAACAACTCCTCTCTGCAACACTGGTTGCTAGATATTGGGAAGTAGAAAGAAGATGATGTACCTCGTACAATTTCATTTCATTTATTTATCTGCCGATTAAAATTACATCAATTCATGACGTTGTTAAGAAAGCAAAAACAGAATCATGTAGAAATGTATTTATAGATAAAAAAATTCTTACAGTGCTGGGGTTATTTGTATATAAGGTAACAGTCATTGCAACAGAAATGGTAAATAATGGACTAAGTAACAGTGTACTTTACACTTATCATACTAGAGGTAAGCACAATTATCACAGGGCACACGTTAACCTTAAATCTACCTGCAAGGACCCATTGATCAAGGGATTGATACTATTTAATAAATTACCAATGGGGTTTAAATTTGAGACGGTAATTTGTATCACAAATTACTTTAATGTAAATAATTATTTTAATATGAATATGTATTACTTTCTCTACTACGTATAGTAAGTAGGGGAAGTATTGCATTCCACCCAAAAATTCGATACCGAGATTTCACCGGAAATACACGTTTTGAGACCTCCTGAATCCAAAAAAAGCATTTTTAGAAACATGTCCGTGTGTGTGTCTGTGTGTGTGTCTGTGTGTGTGTCTGTGAACAGCATAACTCAAAAACGAACAATCGGATAAGCACCAAACTTGGTATTTAGGTTCAGTATCTTCCAGAGATGCGACACGAAGGTTTTCAAGAAAATCCCCCCACCCCAGACTACCCTTTACATGGAACATTTTTCGAAAATTTTAATTTTCTCAAAAACGGCTCTAACGATTTTGATTAAAATATCATATGTTTAAGATATTGTCATGACAAATAAAATGTATATCTCGAATTTTCTGGGAATGTCTCCAAAAGTATTCTTCATTATGAACGACTTTTTCATAACTGGTAAACCATAAGAGATAGACAAAATTTTACTACACGAAAAATGTAGATCGCGTTAAAATACACAATTTATGTCATATACATTTCTTTTGTTGAGTGAACCGTTTGCGAGATATTGCTTGTTATTCCCTTAAATTTTCCAATACTTATACTTTTTCTCAAATTCGTTATTCATTTTTTTATGTTCTGGACATGCAAAGAGAATGGAATGCCCCACATAGCAACCAGCGTTAAAATATTTGACTATCGCTTAAAAGCTACCATATTCCCCTTGCATCTACAAGAAAATTATCAATAAGATTGACATCTCGATATCTCGATTAACATGAAGCATATGGAGAATAGGCGTTTGTAAAATTAGGTTGTACAAGAGTAGAGAAAGTTATGTGAGTGTAACACATCAGATTTTTTTTATGTAACATTGATTTCAGAGGTTTAATAATTGTAATTATTATTGGTAAATAATAATATACGGCTCTACTGAAACTGTTAACAATAACACAATACTGCAGCAAGGGGGTGAGTTGTTTATCGTTACCGGGAACCAGGAAGTTACGTAATGTTTCGCGCCTTTTCGGTAAAAAAGCTTCTTGAACATTTTCTAAATCAATATGTATTAGTGGTTTTCATTGGATAGTAAAATAGACGCTAATGTTGGCGCGTTTTATTAGCCAATAGCAGTTCATTTATAATCTTTAGGTGTATCTTAAGGCAAGCCTATAAATAGCCAGTCTCGAAGTCGGTCGCCCCTCAGTTATACAAAATTCTCCGTACACTCCACGTCGATTCCGCAGTTCAACGTCGCCAATCAGTCCTCCATTTCGTCATAAGTTACACGCAGCAGAAGTACGAAAAATCTTATAAAATCTTCTAAAGTTAAATATACAAAGTTGAAGTACGTGAGTTAAAAGTGATAAGAAGTTATTATAAACAGTTTCAGTATGGCGATTATCTAGATAAATCTGTGAAAGTGTTAGTGCACGTGTTCGACAATAAAACATTATAAAACACATTTCTTCACTAGTAATTTTTGGATAAAAGATTCCTTTTCCGCTTCACAACCTGTAAGACAAACATGCCTACCCAGATCAGATGATAGCTAGCCGGTGGACATTTAAAACTGATACAAATTGCTACGTCAGAGGGATCTACGGACCAGACCAAAACCAACGAGTGACGTCACACAAGATGGCAACGCAGAAGTCAACATAACATTCTCCCATCATATTGGCTTCCACAACGTGGTGCTATAAACACGTAAAATTGCTATTGCAAATTGGCTCCCATACGTGGGGCAGTTAAAGTTATGTAAACAAACAATTATTTGCAACATACAATTTGTTATCTCGCAAATTGGCGCCACCAACGTGGGGCGAAGTGACCAGGAAAGGAATAAGAATAACCAGAACGTGGAGCTAGATGACTAGGAAAGGAACAAGAATAACCAGGAAGTAGCAGAATTAACTAGGAAAGGATCAACATAACCAGGAATGCAGAGGTGAAATCATCTACAAGACCCAGATTCAAGAAAAGACAGGGACGACTGACTTCGATCGTAATTCCGAGATTACGATGCAACAAGGAATTCAACTACAAGAAAACATCGAAACGACGTAGATTCATCACAACACAACGCAGAAGCGACATCAAATCTAGGAGAAAGGGGCAGAAAGCTGAGACATCAAAGTAACAGCAACATACAGCATCAGAAAGGTAAACAACTTTCAATGTTATTGAGGAGTGGTAGGATAAAAAAAACAATGGCTACCAATAATTCAGAAGAAATAATGATGGAAGGGGATAGTGTAACAGTTAACTGTAAGTCAATACAGGTTACAAAAAAAGGCTCAAACAATGTAATATTGGAGGGAGGAAATGTTAGTGCAGGAAGTAAGAATAGAATAGCAAGAAATATTACTATTGATGCTAGAATGATTATGGAAATGCTGAGAAATATGAATGAGAATATGGAAAAATTGAGGGAAGATCTTAGTAAGAAATTAGATCAAGAAAGGGAAGATATTATTAAGAGTGTAGAACAAAAAGTAGATCAGAGTTATGAGAAATTGAGAGAAGCTATAAACAAAGATCATAGGAAATTCATGGAAAATATTGGTAGGAGTAATGAGATATTAGAGCAAAAAGTAGATCAAAGCAGTAAAGAAATTGAAAAGAAAGTTATGAAGCTAGATAGTAGTATGCCAGAAATGAGAGATGAAAATGAAGTAATAGCAAGTGAGACAGGAGAAATTTCAAAGAAAATGCTAGACATGAGCATGGAAATAGATAACAAAGAAAGTGAGGTTAATACTAAAAGTGAGGTTAATGTAGAATGCATAGAGTTAGGAAGTCAGATGAGTATTATTTCAAGTGAGTTAAGAGAGATAAAAGAGGTTAGGAATGTAGATGTAAATGAGGCGCAAGTTAATTTCAGAGGGGAAATATCAGAAATACAAAATGAGACAGTAATGCAAAGAAAGAAATTGTACCAAGATGTTCAAGATGAAAACTCCAGTCCAGTACAGTTTAGTACAGATTTGTCAGAGTATTCTCAGATTAAAATGATAGAAGAATTGAAAATGAAAGTTGTTAAAAGATGTATTGTTCAAGAAACTGTAGATTGCCCTCAAATGTTATCAGGGAACGAAATGTCATATGAATACAAGAGGTCATTCATGAATAAAAATTTGAAGGTTAGGTTACGGCTACGAGTAATGTTTAGCCACACACAATTTGATCCAGGAGGGTAAATAGCAATGTGATGTAAAGTAAATGCTGGATAGTTGAAGACGACTTGCAGAGAAATGTATTGGAACGTAAGAGGGTTAATTATTTATGTGTCATTTGAAAAGAGAAATAAATTATATATATAAAAAAAAAAAAAAGAAATGTTTAAAAAAAAAAAAAATAATTAAATTTTTAGTATCTGTAACAATATTTGAAAATTAAGAATGCAATGATTGAAACTTAAGATGATATTAAAGTAAAAGTACGTAAATACAATTCCAAGAATTAAAAAAAAAAAAAATTAAGAATGCAAAGATTGAAACTTAATATGATATTAAATTAAAAGTACGTAAATACAATTCCAAGACTTAAAAATTAAGAATGCAAAGATTAAACTTCATATGATATTAAATTAAAAGTACGAAAATACAATTCAAAGAGTATTGTTAAAATAAAATTCAAAATAAAAAAAAAAAAAAAATTTGGTAAATATAATTAAAAATAATTGAAACAAATACTTATGTAGCAAACAGAAAATGTGAAACAGTACTTAGATTTAAGAGATGTAAATATTTGTGTAGAGGGTGAATATTTTGGTAAATATCTGTAATAATTACAAAAATCTTAAATGTATAAATTTTTGTCAACAATGTAAGAGGGTAAACAATTTTGAAACAGTCATTAAATAATTTAGGGTATAGTATTTGCTATAAAAAAATTTGTAATGTCAGATTAATATCTAAATTAATTAAACCAAAGCCAGTAAGTAGTGGCGAGATAAAACATATGTCGTGTGTTAAATACGTGTGAAGTGTTAAGTGAAAGTGATAACGTGTGTTCCAAGATTTAGGAGACTACAAACACAATTTTAAAATTTCTAAACAAGTTATAAATATTTATAATTATGTTTCTAGTGGGGCATATGAGACGGTAATTTGTATCACAAATTACTTTAATGTAAATAATTATTTTAATATGAATATGTATTTTTATGTAACATTGATTTCAGAGGTTTAATAATTGTAATTATTATTGGTAAATAATAATATACGGCTCTACTGAAACTGTTAACAATAACACAATACTGCAGCAAGGGGGTGAGTTGTTTATCGTTACCGGGAACCAGGAAGTTACGTAATGTTTCGCGCCTTTTCGGTAAAAAAGCTTCTTGAACATTTTCTAAATCAATATGTATTAGTGGTTTTCATTGGATAGTAAAATAGACGCTAATGTTGGCGCGTTTTATTAGCCAATAGCAGTTCATTTATAATCTTTAGGTGTATCTTAAGGCAAGCCTATAAATAGCCAGTCTCGAAGTCGGTCGCCCCTCAGTTATACAAAATTCTCCGTACACTCCACGTCGATTCCGCAGTTCAACGTCGCCAATCAGTCCTCCATTTCGTCATAAGTTACACGCAGCAGAAGTACGAAAAATCTTATAAAATCTTCTAAAGTTAAATATACAAAGTTGAAGTACGTGAGTTAAAAGTGATAAGAAGTTATTATAAACAGTTTCAGTATGGCGATTATCTAGATAAATCTGTGAAAGTGTTAGTGCACGTGTTCGACAATAAAACATTATAAAACACATTTCTTCACTAGTAATTTTTGGATAAAAGATTCCTTTTCCGCTTCACAACCTGTAAGACAAACATGCCTACCCAGATCAGATGATAGCTAGCCGGTGGACATTTAAAACTGATACAAATTGCTACGCCAGAGGAATCTACAAACAGAACAAATGAACCAACCAACGTATGACGTCACACAAGATGGTTTCGCGTGAAGTAAACACAAATTTGCTCTCGCAAATTGGTTCCACAACGTGGGGCTCCACAACAAATTACGTAAAAACATATTACGTAATTAAAACCGCTTCAAATTACATAAAGGAAAGAGATTTAAAAATGAACTTAAAGCATTTCTAACTCAAAAATCTTTATATAGGATGGATGAGCTATGATATTTATGTTAATAGAAGTTAATTATAATGGATAAAGATTTGTAAAAATGTTATGTTATATAAATGAAAGAGATTGAAACATATCTAACTCAAAACTGTATATATGTAAATAGCAATTAAATATAAGTGAGCAAGACTTGTTTAATGTTAAACTGCACAAAGGAAACAGTGTGTATGTAAATGAATGTGTACTTAATATAATTTGATAATGTAGAATGCATGACAATGTCCAAAACTTGTATGAAGTCTATGGACAATGAACGGATGAACAAACAAACAAACAAACAAACAAACAAACAAACAAATGAATAAATTATTATTATTATTATTATTATTATTATTATTATTATTATTATAAGTACAACAGAAGTTACATAATACAATACATTATGTTTACCTATATACATTCCTACTCTTACAAGCTATTGTAAAGAAAATGTATGTATGTACAAAGTTTTCCTTAAGCTAATATGTACAGTTTTGTATAACTAATAGAAAAATTTAATAATGTACACTACAAAAAGCACAACAATACTAAATTTAATAACTTATAAAACTCATCCATTGAATAATAACATCCTTGAATCATACATTTTTTTCAGTTCCCTTTTAAATTGTTTTATATCTTTTATTTGTTGCATGTTTACTAAACAACATACAAGTGGCAATAGTGGGTTTCATCTTCAATAATTGTAAACTATGTGAAGTTATATGGAAATGTGTGTTACCTTTGGTCAAATCGTCATAAATCTGGCTGTTAATTTTTGTATGATTTTCATTATCTTTTAGAGACATTGTTACCTCAAAGATATATAGAGAGTAGAAAAGTTAGAATATTTAATTTTCTGAAATAATCTATGCAAGATTCCTGTGGCTTCAGACCTACCATTGCCCTAATTGCTCTTTTCTGTAATATAAAAATTCTTTTGATGTATAGTAGTGCTTTGTCCTAAATTGTAATTCCATATGATAAATGTGGGTATATTAATCATAATAGACATTCATTAATATGTTTATATCAACAATTTTTGCCATTCTTTTTAATAAGAAAATACTGAACTTACTTTGTTGCAGACTTTATCTATTTGTTTGTCCAGTATTATTCCTAAAAAGTTAGAATTGTTTATATCATTAATTTCTTCATTATTTATATTAATATTTAGTTGGGTTTCATTTCTGTTTTGGATTGTTTGAAAGTTGATGAATCCTGTTTTCTTTACATTAATGTGCAGGTTGTTGAACTTAAAAAATTCCACAATTTGTTTTATATTTGCTTTGTATATGTATTTAGTTTCTGTAAGCTTTCGCCAGTGTTTACTATAGAAGTGTCATCTGCATATGCAATAATTTTCCCATTTTGTGTCAACGGTATATCGTTCATATATATTATGAATAGCAGGGGCCCTGTGGTATGCCATATTTCACTGTATGCATATTTGAGTAGTACTTCTTTATTAATAAAACTGTTTCCTTATTTCCTACTCTGTATTTATTTTGAAATCTTTATCTCCTCATTTGTGTAAGAATTGCTTTACATTACCTGTATGTTGCCATTGTTATAGCTATATGATAATCTTAAAAGTTCTGCATTAAATACATACAAATAAAATTGTATATAACACTTTGACACATTGTGAATTCAGTTTTGTGTTGATTTCTGCAATTCTGGTCCTCACAACAGAAGAGAAGGTGTTTATCGTACAACATTATTTCGGTTCATAAGTAGGACATCAGAATAGACTCTGTTTGCTTCACTTTAAAGAACAGTACAAGGTGAGATTTAATAAGTAGGCAGCAAACAACAAAACAATTTTAGCTATCGTTGGCAAGTTCCATCAAACGAGATCGGTCCTATATCAGTGAAAGGGGACAACAGCTCACTCAACAACAAGAATTGGGGACCACTTCCCCAGCAGGTGTTAGACTTTACCAAAGCATAATACATGACGAATGCCACTAAAACTTGGTCTGAGCAATAGGTCTGTTCAGCAGATGTTTAAAGAACTGGATGGAATTGCACACCAGATTCAAGTTGCTCAGCATCTAACAGAAAGGGATGAGTGAACACATCACGGGGAATCACTTGCCCTTCTGCAACAACACTTCAGTGATGTCCTAATTTCTTGTGGAACTCCATTCCCATATTCTGCTGCTCCCTGGAACTCTCAACCCCTGATGCCTACATATGGGGAATAAATAAATAAATAATAATAATAATAATAATTTGTCAGGGACCAGCATATACATCCAGAAACAACATCCTCAAGGAGCTTAACTATATTGTGATTGCATGCGCTAAGTGCCTACGGACCGGCAGTGCGAGTGCATCCTGGCTCATCTACCTGCTGCAGGTTGAGCCAATGGCCAAATCAAATGCCCTGGAGCTTTGCCTTTAGTGATGAGAATAAAAAGAAATCAGGGCTATAAGGCGGATGCGGCACACAGATAATGTTGAATTTAGCCAAAAATTCCTGGACTTGATTTGCGATGTGAGACTGCGCATCGTCATAATGAAGTCGCCATTCAGTCCGATGAAGTTCTGGATGTTTCCTTGCAATGCGCTTCCTCAGTGTAGCCAATACTGATGTGTAGTATGCTGCTGTAACAGTAGTGGGAGGTGGAACTGCATGCTGGTAAATCATTCCATTCCAAAACACCAGGCCCACCTTGCTTAGCACAGAGGACTTGCCCTTCTTTGATGTCCTTGAACCACCTAAACACTGTTGCACGAGGTAGTGCGTGCTTGCTTCAGCTTTTCGAAAGTTTCAGAGGCTGCATGATTTAAAGGAAATAAAAAATTATTGCATTGTATTGCTCCTCTTGTGTCACCACCATTTTGTGGTATGCAAAATTCAAGTAGGGTCAACAATATACAACATTACTACCAACCTACCGATACGACAGTGTTGCCCCTATGGACATTATACATGAAACCCCGCTCTGTTCAAATATTCATGGTCGAGACAGGAAACTATCAAGGAAGCTACAGGAAAAAATCAGTCTGTCTTTATTGATCAGCCCTTGTATAATACAATTGTAAGTCATGATAAGAAAGGTGAACTCTACAAAAAGCTTAATGAAATAGATGTTTTTGTTATTATGAAAACCAACATATTAGAAGACCATAAAAATAAACATAAATTAAATGGATGCACTATTCTGTTATTACCGTGAAGCAGTTGTTCCTAATGATAACAAGATGGGGAAATTACCTGAAATGT